>CM062580.1:9252721-9877721 GCA_031468815.1 Morus bassanus | reverse complement strand
ATATTCCAACTATAAACATAAATAGGAGTCAGATGTTTCTCAGCCCTGACTTTTATTATTTAGTTCTAAATGCATGCTTTTTCGCTTTCAGATCTCAGAGCACTTCACTAAAGTACTTGATGGAACCTACATCAGAAAAGTAGAAAGGAAGGATCATGGGAAAAAGGGGGGGGGGGGGGGGGGCAAGGGACAAAAACAAACAAACCACCAAACCACCTTTTGCTACAACTTCATTTTTTTCCATGTTTAAGTCAGGTAGTAACGCATTCTGCCTCCTATAGTATAGATTTCTGTAATACATTATGCTCAAAGTCAGTGAAACATCTTCTAAACATTTTTGCTGTTCATAAATTACTGTCTTCAACAGCCATTTGAGCAATCATACCTTCTTATTCTGCCCTTAAGTTATAGTATGAACTAGGCTATTTTCCCTAGTTACTTTTATAAGGAAAAAAAGGAAGTCACTTTTCCTCCAAAACTTCCAATGTCAAGACCTCTTTTTAGTAGAGTTTTATGTTTTATAATTCCCATCACAAAAATAATTTCTGAGTCACTAGACATACCCAAAACAAATTCGAATATTAATAAAACAAATCCCTTTATTATATGCAAGAATCTAGAAGGGAAGAATACTTATGCTATTGACACTCCACAGGCATGAGTTAAAAACGAGATTAACTGGAGAAAAGATAAAAGACTTTCAGAGTCAGCATTAATCCATAGTCTCTTTTGAGGCTCATTCCTTTGGTACTAGGTATTGGTTTTCCCAAGCCCAGGTCCTCAGATGAACTACTTTACTACTTTTAGTAAGTCTTATCTATCAATGGAAATGCATTAACACGAAGAAAAAATATGGAAAGGCTCAAGTACCACTGAAAATCCCAAGGGCTGTAGCAAACACTGGGGAAGAAGGAAACTCCCTCTTCCCTGCCCCTGAACTGTCAGTCCATAAGTCCCAGAAAACTGGGTCTACTGGTATTTATCAGCAAACACAAAGAAACAGTGAAATAACTTACCAAGATCTACCAACAAAAAGGAAAAAAAAATAAATAAATCAATGAAAGCCTCAGTTATTTTTGCATGATGGTATCAAGGTAGATACTAGTTACATAATGACAGATTCTGCAAAAGCTATTCAGGTGCTACATGAAAAAAGTTACGTAGTGCTTCGGCATTACTTGGCTAGCATATGCATGCCAGAACCTGTGGCCAACGCTACAAAGAAATAATATTGTTGTAATTGCCCCGTAGCCATCATGGCTTTCCAGCTTGACAAACAGGTGTCCGCTCACACCTAGGCCACCTGAGGCCTGTGATGCATACTTGAGTCTGCGCTGATACACTTAGGGAGGAATACCAAAATAATCCTATCCCTCAAACAAAAACAGGATCACCAAAACCCAAGAAACACCCCCAAAAAAATTTGAAAAATCTTCATTTCCAACCTTGAAGAGACATATAAACATATCTACACAAACCTCAAGAAAAGTAAATTTTCAACAGTATCTAAATGACCTAGGATATGAAGTAATATTTTTGTGGCATAGACAATAACACCTCAGCGTTGTCTTTAAATATTTTAAACATTAAGAGAACAAATTGATTATAACAATCCTGCCCCTACTATTAGATAATAAAGAACTAATAAATATTGTCCTAACCATAGAAGCATAGTATAACCATGATATATATTCCCTGGATAGTTGCATCTAATTTTTTCTGAGAATACCACATAAAATGTATTTCTATTGAGAAATAAATCAACTGAAGAGACTAAACTTCCATTCTACAGAAAAGCTGGGTGCTACTCCCAGCTAGTATTGTTCTCAGCATGCCAGTGGGATAAAGTAATACTGAGAACAATTTTCTACCTGACAGAACACTGTTTCTTCAACAGTGAAGAGCATTAGCTATATGCAACTTTGCAAGTCCAACTGAAATCATTAAGTCCCTTTGCCAAAGTAGCCATACATACCAAAAGTGACCTAAATTTATGTTTTCAAGACTGCAGTATATGATCAAGACTACCAACACTACAAGGTTAAATACTTTAGTGAAATGTAGAACTTCTCTTTTCTATTTAGTACAGTACAAATATAATTAGACAAACCTTGGAGTATACCTGTGGCTGGCACTGTTTTTGTTTGCAACATGTTCTTGAAATTTCTGAATTGTTTGACTAGGAAGTTAGGTTGTATATACGTGCAGCCATTTCTCATTGTGGTTCTATGCCTCAAGCAGCCATCCCATTGTGTGCAGAAGAGAATAGTCTGACAAATACAGAGAGCTTTTACCAGCTATTAATTTTACATCTGTGTAACTGAAAAATCCAGCCTGCTCTCAGAGGCCTGAGAGCCTGAGAGGCAGCAAGACTAAACATTTCCTAGTCAATCCACTTCTGATGGAAGCAATTTTCTGCACAATACAAAGAGAAGGGAACTTGGAGGAAACCCGAAAAAGTAACCTATGAAAAACATGATTGAAAAATCTCAGCTTTAACACCAGCCATATTACGGCTGTGCCTATCCTGAGTCTTCAAGTAATTATATGCAATGAATGACTTATGTGTTGGAGGAACATTGATTAAATCAAACTGTTTTTCCAGGTTAGAGTGTTGTATTATTTATTTTATATAGCACAGGCCACGGTGTCATTATGCAAATTAGATACAAGTAAAGAGACAGATTTTAAGTTGTTACAATCAGCACTAGGTAGACCACTACCTTCAGAATAATCTTAGAAGCTTTCTCATAGCTTGGACAAAAATGAGAAAGAAACCTAGGAAAACCAGTATAGAGTTGGTGAACTACAAATACATGCTTGCCTTCAACCAAAAGCAAGGTATGGGAGAATACAGGAAGGAGGAAGTACTGAAAAATTCATTGGTCGTCTTATTTCTGAAAAAGGCAAATCTTCTGAAAATATTAACCTGGACATTAGAAATTTACTGCGTTTGAAGCTGTAAAAATCAATTTAAATTAGATAAGAATGCCACATCACATTATCTCCCTATTTAAAACTTTAGCACTCTCTTGTGTACTTACTGCATCACCTTAGAAACAGCAATGCTCGAAGAAAAGATCATGTTGTGCCACAATTATATGCTCTCCATAGGTGTTGCATGACTGGTAATCAGCAATCACAACAAGAAACTTATATGGCATTTCAAAAAAAACTTTATGCCCTAAAGAGAGAGAGAGAGAGTGTATATATTTTTTTTCTTTTTTTTTAACTGCAAAGAAATAACAGTTTTCAAATCAGGCATTTTGATGCATAAAGATAAGTGCTGCTAATTAAGAGACGAGTGATGAATTCCAGCCTTGTTCATTAAACAAAATTGCATTTAACTGGGATTTATTAGATTGAATCGAAAGTTTGAAATAAAGGTTATTCTAACACTTTTATAATAAAAATAATACTTTCCTGATCATAACAGATTTCAAACTTTCAAAGCATTTTACAAATATTATGCCAATTTTGCAAATCCAGAAACTATATTAAAACCAGCCTAAATGACCTGCCAAAGGACACATAAAGAACTAACAGCAGGAGTCTGAAGAAGTTGCAGGTTTCTTAAGATCCAAGCATCATTACCTATACTACCAGATCTGCATACCTGGCTATAAAAGCAGGGGAAACAGGGCTATAAATCAAACAAAATAAAGCCCTCTTTCCTAAATTACTTTCTTTCCTATCAGGCCAGCAAAACTACAGAGATGGATTCTCCTAGAAATAAAATTTTACTGGTAAGTTTCTTCAGCTGAAGTTGTATCTTTCATTAATGAGAGTGAAAACATCTCACAGGAAATTATTTTTATATTTTTTTAAATTAGAATTGGTGGTTATACTACTTAAATAATTGGAACCAACAGGACATACAACCAAATGACTTTTAAAATTATTTGACAAGTAACTTTTCTCCTCACTTTTCAATTTATGTGTTATCTGTGTCAAACTAGATTAAGTAAAGTGAAATTAGAACATTTCTATTAAAAATTCATACCAAAGAGGAATGCTATTTTTAGTTTATACTTTGACATAAACTAGCACATAGACACACACTTTGCATTACTCTAGTTTAAATTTCTTTTATATTAAACCCAGCTCAAATGCAACTCCATTCAGTTGTCTATACTCAAAACTTGCAAAGTACCTAGATAAAGTTAAAACTGATTTGGTCACTTCAACTCTATTTTGAGCACAGCCAAAGCTTATTGTAACTTAAAAATAAGCTAAACATTATTTTAAGACACAAAAATTATTTTGGAAGCACAGCCTAATGGTTAAAGCATGAGACTACAAATCCAGACATTTTTAAATAGAAACCAATTTCATTCACAGATCACTGAGTGACTCTGGGCAAGTTAATTAACCTCCCTGCAATCTGTGAAATTGGGATAATACCTACCTTGCAGTGAGGCTTAATTCATTAATGCTTACGAAATGCTGTGAGATCCTTAGATGGATATACTATAGAAATACAAACAAGCTTCGTATTTCAAACTGTACTTTGGAACATAATTCCTATTTGAAAACACACCTCACTGTCAAGTAAAACATCAATTTTAAGTAGTATGTGAGTGACTTAAGGTGCACTGAAAATATATTCAACACCATATAAAAATCACAAGCAAAATAACAAAAAGGCTACACATTACATGTCTCTTCCTTCAACTACATGCAGAATTAATTACTACTCTGCATTTATAGAGCTCATCAGACACTCGTCAGCTGCAACTACATACATTGCAATTAACTTTGAAGAGTTCCTCAGTCTGCCAGTGCACCAGAATTCTTGTCAATTCAGAATCTAGTTCTGACTGCAAAACTGTAGAGCACATTTCCAGTGTAGCTCCAGTGCAAATATTAAAACATTTCACTGTACCTTATTTTTATATGTTATGTAGCCCCCTGATTCTTACCTGCCTTCAAGAGAAGAGCGCAATAGGAAGTAGTTCATTCCAAGAACTATGAGGTTACATGACGAAACCTGAATGGATGAGGTAACTGGCAGCCATCACAAGAGGTTACCAAAGTTCTTCAGGAAGAATGGGAATTTTGAGAAGATGCAGCAAGTGTTATGAGGATCAACATTCTTTTCTCCAGCTGTCATGGTTGGCAAATTCTTGGCAGCATGCTTGGACTTTGAGCACTTAGCTATCTCAAAGTGAAATAGGTTTTATGACACAAAAAATTCTGCAAAGTATAAAATTGAAAAGTAGTTCCAAGTCCCGCCACCCCCAAACACCTGTACATCATTCTTTTTAGACTACTTGCTCTCTTTAATTAAAACATGCTCTTCTGCTTCTGAAGTCATTAATGCCTGCACTTACTTTCAGTTTGGTTTGTTTCTTTTTATATTGCCAGTAAGAACAATGATTTTTATCTCCTTTATTGCATAACTACAAGCTGCTGCGTATCAGATTATATTTCAACAACTTCAGTGTTTCACTGAGCCTTCACAATCTAACATATTTAAGGTCTGGAAAAATGTCTATAATCCTCTAGCTATGCCTAATTCCGGCCCCCCAACAGGTGCTAATACAAATATTGCATATGGATCATTCAGTGCATTTTTAATACTTCATTTGACACCCTTACTGAAGCTAATTTAATGGAAGATGGTTTTGTATGAAGAAGAAAGCATCTAGAATGATTCATTATTTAAACGAAAAAAGTTTTTGTTCAAGATTTTCTTTTCAAAAGGAACGTCCACAGGAACTTCATATTTTAGTCCCTTAAAATTTTTAATCTTCTGATAACAATTCCATCTATCAGAAGTTTCAATGGCAATACTTTGTCATTTGTATATAGATAAATCTATTAGTCAAATTAAAAGCAAAAATATTACAATGTCATGTTACAACTACTATAATAGTTTAAATAAAGCTCCTGAATGTCTTCAATCTTGCAGAAAATAGGTACCAAAAAAACCCCAAACTAGACACAACACTTCTGGTACAAATAGGAATATTTACATTGTCAACAACTGTTAAAATAAACATTGCTAACACCACATCTTTAAGGCTCTAGCAAATGCTTCTCATATAGTTATCCTTTATCTTATAGTTTGCACTCTTTTTCTTAATGCTTTTCATAAAGTTTTCTTTGCTACGGAATGCAAGTATGCTAATTCAGGGAACACTTTCAAACATTTTTGTGATGTCTTCTAGCAACAATTTTTGCGCTTGTGCTTCAATCACTAAGAGAGAAGGCCTGAGAACAAGTAACTGAGGCCACAAAAACATTAGCAACTTCTTCAAACAACTCACTGATGTCCCACTGCAGGGTTTTTTTCCAGAAATGGCAGATATACAAATTATTTGACCATGTGCCAACACCTTTAAGCCCAACCACTAAGACCACAATAGAAAGTTAATAAATTAATTACCAAAGAAGCAGCTACTACTTTACTGCAAAGTTCAGGAGTATATTTTCTAAAAAGAAATACTAAGAAGCTTGGCTTGATAGACCCAGTAGGTTTTTGGTCTACTATTTAGTACTGAGAAAGCTCATCTTAGCAATTATATTTTCTATTTTAAATACACTTTATGGGACTGTTACAGAAAATGGCAGGCAAAACTGCAGAAAAACTGAATGGCTGCAACAATGCTGTTACTTAAATTTAAGTTTCTCTTTTTGGCAGTACATGTTTGGAACATTAACAAAATAGAAAAAATGCTTTTCCACGTATTTGGAAAAGATTACATGAAATATTATAACATAATGTACAGATCATCATATACTACACTGTCCTGCAGTTTCTTCGAAATGTCACAAGCATCCATGACCGAACATATCTTCATAATGTCTAAGAGATTAGAACACTTACATAAACGCATCGATCTTGTAAGAGAAGTGCAACCTATTTTGTTTATTAAATTCTTGTACATGTTCCTCTTTCTAAAGAATGTTATGCTTCAGAGGTAATCTTTTTATAGTAAGTGTTTACATAACGCATATTAACTACACTGATGACAAACCTTCCTCAAGCTTGGAAGCCAACAAAAAATTCCTATAACTCAGATACACAATAAAAATTATCTTTGCTGTTTCCGTTCATGAAGCACCATTTCAGAGCCTTTAAGACTTACACACACACACACTGAAAATGACAATACAATACTGTGACACTCAGAGATACAAGTGAAGCAATTATCATTCTTTAGGGCTTGATGACTCCTTTCTCGGCCTACTGAAACACAGTTTGCAGAAAACTAATTTTGCTAGTGATTAAGGAACACTAACAAGGAACTTATTCCTCCCTAAGTCAAGAGTTACTGAATATGTAAATACAACAGTGATCGATTATAAATGTGTATTAATAATAATCTGTCAGGCAAAGACAACTGAACTGCAAAAATACATCATTAAGGCTGTTGGGAGTTTCTACGTCAACTCTCTTCTGTTGGAAAAGTGTTTCAAGCAAATTAAATACTTGGCCGCCTATTTTTCTTGTCCTTGATTTCTTTTCCCCAGTATTAGAAAAGTACGAACTTCAACTGTTTGTTCAAAGGTCAAGAATTTTGGGGACTTCATCTCCTAAAAAGTAGAGGTTTTCAACTCAAAGGTGTTAAAATTTCTTTAAAGGTTCAGCAGATAAATCAGTAACAAATAAGCAAATCCTCTGAACTTGCATACAAGCAGAGAGAGCTCAATAATCTGAAGGGAGTAAGGAATTCTTTGACAAGAGGTAAAGGCAGAAAGAATTTTCTCAAAATAGCATTGTTAAAGGAAACTATAATGTTGGCTAGTCTCTTTGGTTATTTGTATTTCAGCTTCAGAAAGTGACTTCAGGAATCATGCACTTCATGTATTTAAAATGTTATCAATATTAGAATTTGAGGTTTCTCTAAACAAAGCACATCTAGTATTTTTTCAGGCACTTCTCTAAACTTTAACTCTGAACAATCTTCTGTTCAATTTTTTATTAAAAAGTTATAATAGGATCCCCTGCTTTCAAGAAAAGGCAGCAAGACTATCTCTAGTTCCATATTAGTATTAAGGCAATTTTGCTTGGCAGAATGAGTTAGTTTTCAGAAAATTTTTTTTATAAATCACTGATTTCTTAATCATAAGATAAAATAAATAAATTAGCCCTTTCATTTGAAGGTCAGTGCACAGGCTTCACAGCAACTCATACGCTGATTTAAAAGAGGTACGCGTAGCAACAGAGGATGATAAAGCATATGTAAATTCTGAAACAATTAATAGTCACACTATTTGTAAAAAAGCCCGATTTTCAAAGGTTAAGCAAATGTTGCCAATTAGCCATTAATTATTTCAAAGCCACCCTGTACCTTATGATGATTTGAAACAAAGCACAGTCCCAGTGACCTGAATTAAGTGCAGACAACTTATGTGGAAAAGCATTCAAGTCACTAGTAAGTTGGAGCTTTCAAGAAATACTAGGCAATGGAAATTACTTCTCTCAGTCAACAGTTAACACTGCTCTGGACAGTACAGCAACGTTCTCTTTATCTCGAAGACCTCTTCCGTGCTGCTCAGTACACTTGCAACGACCCTCCAAATTCTGTTTATCAAATCTCTACCTCTTTTAAACAATTGCTGACCAAAATGTTTCTGAAACACAGCTTTCATGAAGATGAACAGACATTGGGTTGGGAGGCATCCCCATGACATTCATGTAGTTTGTACAGGCAAGTGTGCAGCACTGAACTGCGCTGCTTCTTACTTTTTTCCCCTCCAGCTATACATTAGAACCCCAGTTGTCTGTCAAATCCATCAAAAGACAAAATCCTTTGGGCTCAGACTGATTATTTTCTGAGACATCTTACAAGCGAGTTAAGATGATAATTAAAGAAGATACTACGTGCAACTAACTACTCATTTTGATAACAATTTAATGGAACTCTAGTATAAAGTTAGGACAGTTGTGTTATCATGAAACCAACTGATCACTATCATACTAATTCTTAAATGATTCTAAAACTAATCTCATTTTGCTCAAAACTGAGTAATAAACGTATTAAAATTTTTAGACTAATAAAGGTAATAACTTTTTTCATTTTCACTGTACTCTACAATTTTCTTGTACTCTGGACCAACATGTAAACATCTCTCCATATAAAAGGTATGATTTAAAACTCCAAAACCTGCTAACATTAGTAAATGAAGCATATGTTTAGCTATGAAAAAAATTACTCTGCTAGAATTACCTTGCTGAAATAAGTCAAGTAAAAACATAACAAAAAAGTGGATTTTGACATTTCACATTTTGCTGAATACCATTACTGTACAGGCAATCACTGTCTCTTACATATAAATTAACAGCCTACCATCTGTCAAGTGTTCAGATAATCACAGGGTTTAATGCACGATATGTTTATTAGAATGTGACCTGACAAAAAGAAAAAGAATACAACCTAATTTGGACTATGAAATCTATGATCTCACTTGCAAATGACAGTTTGACAAGCTATTATTCTGCATTTTGGCTTCTACAGTAAAAGCAATTTTACGCATACATAATTCTATTAGTCATACAGCCAACTGCCCGTGGAAGATTACTTCAAACTATAAAATTTGCTTGGTCATTCAGGATTTTGAACTTACACAAATATTTGCACCATGAATAGGAATTTAATGATCTGTATACACACACCTAGGAATAAAACACAAGTCACTATGCAAAATAACCTTCTCTGATGCTACCATTGACTATAACTATAGACTTCCCATGTAGATTTTCAAGAAAGCATGCAAAAAGTTATTAAACCCATTAATTACCTATATATCAACTGACATCCCCTGTTTCACAAGTATAGTGTACCGGACAGTTCTGTACGCAATCTGTTTCACAATGCAACTGTGCCATCTGCTAATAAGCACCATTAACGATTACTTCTATTCAGAATATTACTTTCATACTATCTTTATGGCTTATTCCAATAAGCCATATTGCAATATCTTGTTTTCACCAAGGTAAACATTACTGACCCTTGTCTCTACTCAAGACCCCTAAAAAAATCCTATTACTCTCTACTAATAGAAAACTATACCTGGCAAGCCTCATGTGCCCATGGCACCCACATTTTTCAATGACTCAACTGCATTGTTAATGCTCCAGTAAAATATATTCCAAAGGTTATATTCTAACAATTACTTCAATGTGTAAAATACATGCTTGGGAAAGGTAAAATTATGTCTTCAGGAAAAAACAAACAAAATATTCTAAGAAGGTGACACAACAAAACCAAACCACCACAACAACAACAAAGAAAAAAAAAAAAGAGAGAGTTCAACACAAACAGTTTTATTACCTGCAGAACTTCAGCAGGATAACAACTATGTAATAAGTAAAAACAAGTGAGGTAAATTATATCTCTTTACTTTTGCCTTCACTCATCCTCTATAGTTTTAACTTTTGTGTTTTGTTTAGTCATGAAAAATTGTATGTTTTCCTGTCATGTTGGCTCAATACGCTGGTGAGTCAGTGCACTGAAGCCTCTGCAGTAGAGAATCATGGGATCAGCTTGGCACTATCAAACCCACAGAAATGAAATCTAAGAACAATGTGATAGATTTTTCAAACTTTAGTTACACTACACAAGAACCTGCCTCAATAATAAAGCAGCATGATCTTGCCTTCTTCGCAGAAGGCAAGAAAAATCAGATCATGGTTTAGGCAAGGCCTCTCAGCATTTCAAAGTGTAGTACTACTTACAGCTACAGAAAACAGCTCTTACCAGATAGAGGTCTGCTATTCTGATTGACAGTTTCTACCAAAAGGGAAATAAAAAAAAAAATTAGAACAAACCACAAGGAAGGAACATTTAGACTACCTCATTCAGGTTCAGTTTTACATGTAGTAAAAGATTTTCTCTATTAAATGCCAGAAAATATCAGTTGTACAAGATAAACATCACAAAGCACCATTTTCCAAAGGACCTCAGTGCCCTATGAGCCTTATCCTTGTTTTGAAAGATCACATAATCTAATTACCACTGGTCACCAAACTCTCAAACATCTAATAACGCAGACAGTGGGATTTATGAGACATGCTTAGCTGCATCATCTGAACCTGTAATTGCTTTGTGAAACTGGTTCCTATGTACTGATGAGCCTCCAAAATTGTCTTCATTGGGAAGTTACTATGATAAACAAAGGTAAGAATAATCATGATACAATCTACTAATTCTCTGGATGTCTCTTAGTGTGCAGTAAGTGTGAGGTAGTGCAAACAAAAGCATCTTATGTTAGAGTGCTCTACAAATGTTTACCTGGGGAATGACCACAGAGTAGCCATCAAGGAGTAAATTCAGGCTCTCCTATTGTTCTTTGAATTCATGCAGTTAAAAAGTGTTAAACTTTATTGAAAGTCAAGCCTCTCCCAAAACTGGAATTGAGGCACTTCAGTCAGTTGGGTATATCTGAAAAATTTACCCTTAAATTTAACCTTTTGGAACATAATTCCTCCCCTAACAAGAACTGACAACTCTAACCAAGTTCAGGCTTTAACAAGAAAACACTGCACATCACATCCCAGCTTATGAAAGTTAAGAGAATTACATGGAATTGTATTTGCCTAGTTATAGTTATTAGGGTTTGACTCTTCAGGGCTGACTTGTATTGAGACTAATGCTGAAGTTAACCTTCTATGATGGTTGCTAATTGCTAGCTGCTCAAGTGACTGAAAGCAGATCTACGTGACCACAGCTGCGAAATCACACCTGAACAGCTTTACTGCTGTACATGACACTTTGAACAGAATGTAGTTGGTCAGCCTGTTATTTAACTGTGCAGATGAAGATTTTAAGTTGCAATCATTGGTAGGAAGCTGTGAAAATAACCACAGTCCCAACAGGATGTTCTAGAGACTCACATCTCACTTCAGACAAAATGCTTCTGGAATACAGCCTCTGCTGCACTTTTATAATCTACAGCTTGTGCTGGCAGAAGTAGGGCTGGGGAGCAGAGTAAAGACTTCTGGGTCAAAGCCTGCTTGACTGGTGAAAGAAAAAGCTTCCCACAGATGGTGTAGCTCTCAGGTGAAGGAACAGCAGGAGCAGGGCTTGCCAAAGATTGTTTACAGCAGACAGGTAATTTGGCTGGGTCTGGAACACTCAATTCTACTGCACTGCAAGGAATCTCCTCCAGCACCACCCTGCACCAGCCACTTAAAGAAAGCACAATCCTGGGACAGGGTGCGAACTCCAGGAGGAACTAGCACAATACCAGGATGTGTGGTGGAGGTACAGAAAGAATAATGCCTTCAAGCATTTTCTGCTTAGAGCTGGCAAGAATCTCTCTTTATGTACGCTAAACAAATCACCTATTCTTTTCCGTTTAGAGGCAGCATACAAACTCTTTCTTTGTTTTGGGGTTTGGGTTTTTTTTCCTGTTTGGGGTTCTTTTTATCACTACTACAGTTCTGCAGATAAAGGTCTAAGGATAAAGTTTAGGTATTTAATATTATTTTCTTGTATTTGTATGTTCTAGTGAAGAAATAGTAAAAATGAAAAGCAAGGAAAAAAGAATGTATCAAAACTTAGAAGCTACTATTTTCAGGATTCTTACTCTTTGACTCCTGCAAACAAGGCTGAGAAAAGGCTACAGCAATCTAGGATACTCTATTTTACAAGCTTTGGTTTCCAAAACAAAATACATTTACTAAGATACTGTGTATACATAGGTCTCCCACTTTTACTTTTTTTTTTTTCTAAGTAACTGACACATCAAGATGCATTTCATTTACCTGTGCAAAGGTTTCATTTTAAAGATTCAGTACATCAACATTTAATTTTCTTTTGTTCAGAGAAGAGAGTGTGTTCACAGGAAGTTGATCAAGTTTTTGTGTTTTAAGGTCAATTTGCAAGTTCTCTGGCCTGTACTATTCAACAGGGCATTTATATTATTATGATTCACCCATCTCACCTGTCTTCCATATGCTCTCATGAGAGCATGAAATTGAATACTTTAATATCAGAATAATTAAATAATCAGAAAGACAATATAAGTTTTCTTACTGAAATATTTAAAGGAATTTCTCACTAGGCCAAGGTCAGGCGAAGATGAAGAATAATGTCTGATTATTCCAAATCAACCAAATTACAAGAGTAGCCATTCACCTAAAAGGAGTACATGACAACTACCCAAACAAGTGGCAATGAAAACACCTGTGTATACTGTGTAAGGAAAATACTGTAGGTGAGAGGAAAACAGTATAAAAAGAGTACCTTTGGTAATCAAAGGAGCTTCATGCTTCTCTTCCTCCCAGAATATTCAGCAAATTACATTTGCTTCTCTATAATAATTTCATCCCTAACAAGATCAGAGAAAATCATTTATTCCACCCCCAGTCTTCCTACATTTGTATGTCATCCTATGGGACACTGACTTTCTGAATTGCTTTTGGCCATCTGATATTATATTACTGCAGCCTTCTGCAGAAGGAGCCAGAAAAGAAAAAAAGAAAAAAATCAAAATAATTACATTAATGCTGGGAATCAAAGTTTATTGACTTTCCCTCGAGCTACAATACCAAAAAGCTGGTTACAGAAGTTGCCAACTTATTTAATGATACCACCAACTCCTCCCTGAACTCATCATCTTCTGAAAACATTCTCAAAAAAGTTTTTGATGTACAGTAATACATTAACTCTAGTTCATCTCAATGCTGAAGATAACAACTTTGTCTGCCTCTGCTCATTCCACCTGTTCATGCCTACCAAAACACTAAAAAGCATTGTCATTGTAATGAAAAAACGTTTCAGGGGTCCTCTGAATTGTTGCATTCCCAAGCAAACCAACATCTCATTTTCACATCCCAGGTACATTCTACTTACTCTATAAAACCTAGGAAAAGCTTTTATTAGAATACAGTTCTAACAGAAGTAAACACCTCATACCCACATGGCAGCTTGCTCTGAGAACTTAAGTTCATAACATGGTATTCTGCAGTATGAATGCTCTAGTGGATAGAATTCCCATAGCTCATTATTCTCTTTTCAGTTTTCACTCACACTGACCCCTATCAAGCAAAGAGGGCTACCTACACATGTATTTGTTCCAAAAGCTCCCTTTGAAATTGCTAATACTTCTTCCCTAGATGTCCTCCTTTGGAGAGCAGATTTCCTCTCCCAACACTTTTTCTCCTAGGCCAATATTGTCAAAAGCATCTTTTTCTTTCCCTCACTTATTTTTAAAAATTACTTTAAGGTACAATGTGTATTTGTGGGAAGAAGGAAATAGTTTATTAGACAGCTCATAATGAGAAAAAAAACGGCCAGAGCTACTTTTTCCATAAGGGTTAGCAGTGCAACTAAGATACCACCTCTAACAAAAGATTTGTCCTTGTATCATTTACAATACAGCTTATTTAAAACACACGGAAAAAGTACAATAAGCAGGACAATGCTGTTGTCAAGTTTTCTGAATACTAACAAAACCAAGAAGTATTTAATTAACTAAAAGAAGCCGCTATAGTTAATCACTTTCTCTTTCAACATAACTGTGAGCATGCTATGGAGTGTTTACAGTAAACCTTTCCCTCCTAAAAAGGCTGGGGCTAAGAATTCATTTTTCTTAAATCTAAACAACACTTCTGAACAACATGCAATTAGAAAACCCATACAATATAATGTTAATCTTCACAGTTTTGGATAAAGGAAAGACAGAACTTCTGAAGAACCCAATGAGTGAAACCCTTCAGCAAGATCTCCATTAATAAATCTGTTTCTTTAATTCACTTATATGGGACAAATCAAGTTTGTTAGTTTCTTTATCTGGTGATTGAACAAAGGGATTTATGCTAGAACACTCTTGCCAACATATAATACCTGCACGACTGTAGCTTAATCTAACATGTTTTAGTAGCAATATATAGACCCTTTGATGTTGTAGTGAACAGGCCCTTTGATACTCATCCACAATCAATCACTTCATACAAGATCACTCCACAATGGAAAACTGCTTTGAAAGTTTGGCTTGAACATAAGATTATTCAAGAAAACTGTTCAAGTGAGATATCATGACATGACAGATGAGAAGAAACAGCTTTCAATAAAGGCAGACGGGGCACACTTCTTACCTTTTGCAAGGAGATTTGTTCTGTAACATTAGAAGGAACACCATCATACAGAACCAACAACCCAGTCAACTGAATTGGTGTCAGCACCTCCCACTACAGGTAGAATCTCTCCCATTTAATCATCTATCAGTCCTATGAGAGGAAGATGAGATATACCCAGGGAGCAATATTCATATTAGATAGGACCAAACTTCTGTGCACTTCCGAAGTGTAATCTGGTTAGCATAATTAAATTAGCTTTTGCCAGGTAAGGGGAAATGAAAAAAAAAAAAAAAAAGTTTAAGTTAGGAGAGGCAAAAAATGCATTACAATACTCTCCAATCGATTTAGGATAGTGTAGTCTTTAAATACATAAGAAAAGAGCAAGTCCTTTTTAGGACCTTTCAATGTTGTCCAGGCTCAGAAGTCAAAGATTTTCCTGGAAGAAATCTAGTTTGTAAAACCATTTAAACATCAGCAGCAGCAGCAGAGGATTGCATCACCTAGAGGAAAACACTAAAACAGATGTTTCTAAAATACTGACTTAAGTAGCATAAAACATGTTAATAGCTTCAGATTACCTATTACCTGTTTTACTCATTATTTATTATTTATGACAATAAAAATACGCAGGTTTACCTACTTGCAATTTCACAGGTTTACCTATATTTTAAATTGTACATATGAAATCACTAAGAACTTATGCTCCCTCATGCAGAGTACAGAGCACTGACATTGGGAAAAAGAAGAATCAATTAGCTATCACAGCTTCTTAGTTCTAACCATTAGTAACAACATTTGAGAGGGGGGAAAAAAAAAAAGACTATGACATTTCATAACAAGGACATGGCAAAAAGCCATCCTACCCTTGGAGCACTGAACCCAAGTTTGAGTTTCTCTACAATGAAGCCACTGGCAACACTCAGCCTCACTGAAACCACTCAGCTCAGCTTACCTGAGACAGGTCCCCAGGGCAGGGAGGGACAGCTACCAGGCACAGTCCTCCAGGGGGGCAGCTGGAACAAATGGTTCAGCTTCTACCTTCTTTGGTCATCTCATTCCATTGAGAAGATTATCAGAGGTCCCAAGAAACTCTCTTTTCTTTTGACAATGAAGATGGAAGACAGTAGTTTGAGACACAGAAATGTGGTATAGGTTTAAAAACGATAATC
This sequence comes from Morus bassanus, assembly GCA_031468815.1. Classification (NCBI taxonomy): domain Eukaryota; kingdom Metazoa; phylum Chordata; class Aves; order Suliformes; family Sulidae; genus Morus; species Morus bassanus. Next base: position 9,861,518 of record CM062580.1, on the reverse strand, counting down.
AGAAGCTTCTTGAAAACTGTTTAATGAAGAGTAATTTATTATCAGTTGGACTACTGCAGAATTATTGAGTGGTCACTGAACTATTTAGTGATAACAAGATAGCAACTTTGATTTAAACTGTTATAAATTTCTATTCTTAAATCTGATATACTGTAACTTACAATACTGCATTTGCAGGACTATGATTATTTAGATATTAAACTTTATCATCATACAAAAATGGCATTATACACATCCCATATGGATAAGGAGGAATAATGTCTAAGCTGCATAGCAGTAATGAAAATTACAACTTCTAGATATAAATTGGAACTCTCACTGAATTAAGCCAGCTTTTTATGTTGACAGTATACAGTATGAAAGACAAAATTAGAATCTTTATTTAATTTCTACTAAGAGTTCAAAACTGCAAAATCAGAACTGCTTGACAAAGAATGTCTTTTTTGAAAATTAATTTGTATTAACCTTTTGACAGTCTTCCTAACTGAATTAGTTTAAAGGATGCCTAACATCTGCAGTGACATGTACTATCCCTGTTTCTATTCCTAACAAAATTCCCTTGCCAGGGTGATGATATTTCAGTGGCTTTTCCTTCAGAAATATTTTAAATAAAACAATAAATACATGTCAGAGGTTATACAGCCAAGGATTTTTGTTTATTTTGGTTTTTCATTTTTTAATTTATTTTTGTAAAGCACAGTTGAAGGAAATAAGGCCCTCCTAAAAAGAAAAGTTTATTTTCTCATACTTAATGACTAATAATGGCCCCGCCCTGCCATGCTGGGGCTTTTGAGTCCAGCTTTGGTCTGTTTCTGCTCAAAAGACAGCTGAATGGTTTCAAACATTAGCTCTGTCTTTACCCTGAGGGTACATGAAACATGGAAGAGCTTGAATGTGTGAAGTTTTCCTGCTAAGCATTCAAAACTCTTTGCTAAATCTTCCTGGTGACTTCAATTCTCTGCAAATGAGTTTGAGTACCTTTTAATAAGTGATTTCCTAATAACATCTTTCAGTCTTGCTGCTATCACACAGAAGCATGATAGTTACCTTTTTAACAGTATATAGTGTACAGCAGGTTCCACTGGATGAAGCCTTCACAATGTAGGTTTCATTAGGGGACAATTTTAAGGCATATGAAAAAAATAAACTACTACTATTGTATTTTAGTCCTATCATGATATACAGAATTTTAAGACCATATGATGCAGTCACCTGGAAAACAGATTGCCATTGCTGTTATCTCATTCTCCAACCATACTTAAATTCTAACATAAATTTGGCAGCTAGTATGTTGAAAACCTTTAAAGATAGAAATCAATGTGGTATACAGCCTGAAAGGCATAATCCCAAATTTCAAGGTGTAAAAAGCAGTAACCTTCAGAAGTTTGAAGGACTATGCCCACTAATCTCGTGAAGTAAATACACTGGCAAAGATGATGAGTTGAGAAACCAGAAAATGCTTCCAAGCACTGTTTCTGTACCAACATTCAGAAATAAGAACGAACTCTTCCATATAAGGGGACAAAAACCACTGGCTCCTATGGAAACACCTTTTTTTTTTCTTTTTGTATTCACACAACCTATTTAAAAATTTAAAATCCTACAGCATATGCAAAATATAAAGGAAATATTTGTGAAAACACTACATACTACATAGATATTCCATTCTTGGTAAAAATCCTTCTCCTCTTCAGTAAAGGAACGACGTGCATAACATTACAGTTGTCCTTGACAAAAGCATGGCACTTCTTGACTGATGCATCAATATTTTTCCATACTATCTAAAACTGAGGAAGCAACTCAGAACTCACCAGTCCTCATCTATGAACAAGGAATTAAAAGTTACCACATGACTGTCATATCACCCTGGCTGTATATGAAGTATTTAAGACAACATGATATAAGAAAACCATTATAGAAAGTAATAATGGGAAAGATTACTCCATTCAGCTATTCAACTTATGCATGCAAAAAGATGCAGTATCAACATGTGCACTGAACTTTACCCACTACTACTACACTTTTACTTCCTTTCTCAACAATTCATCTTACTGATGTCCAAAAAAAACCAACCACCCACTGCAAATGGACAAGTGTTTTTAAAATTATTTCATGATTTAACTTCCTGTACTGTGGAAGTCTGACAAACTGACTGTTGCAAATATAGTTTGTTTTGAGCCACAAAGCTATGACAAAAACTTGATGATGGAAACATGGCATGAATTCCTCAATTCCTCCCCCCCCATCTTTTTTTTCCTTCCCCCAGCTTTCAAAGGACTCTGGTAACAGTGCGAAAACCTACTTTTCCCTCAAGCTCTCTATTTTAGGAGCATTTTCTTCCTGTCCAAGTTATTTAAAACTATGTACTTGCTATCACTTCATAGCAAAGCTCCCATTGATGCCATTTCTCGTACTGCTGTAGACTAGTTACCATATAAAGCCCTCATGCAGCATTGCTTTGTTTCATCTACTAAATAGTGTGCTACCATTGGAACACTTACCCTTAAACCAAGAGCTTCAGAAAAACAGCTCTTTAATAGCTATCATACAAACAAGTACAAAAAATGAAAAAGAATTTATATACAGCATACTACTCTAATTCAATATAGTAAAAAAGTTCTATTATTATTAAAAAAGTTTACTGGCTTATTTCAGAGACAATGTATCAAAAAGACAATAGAAAATGTTGAATTTACATCCACTGAAAATACGAAAGACAATTCTTGATTATAAGCATAACATACAGTCCTCATATTTTACTCCCCAAGTCTCAGTAAAAGAATAAAAAGATTTTTCTCCCCTTCCCAGGAAATAGATTAGGTAGGCATGACATTTTTCCACTTCACTGTTGTATGCGTTTATAAGCTTTCCTTTTGTAGCATTTATGAATTCAAATAGTGCTAGGGTTAAGCTGGAGCAAAGCAATTTGGCATGCTTGCATCTGCTTTTATCAGGCAAAGCAAAAGCAATCCATGAGGTCCAGACTGACCTTAAAGCACAAGTATTTATTTGGAGATTCTATGGGCTTACCAGTTGTGTTTGGTAAGAGGGAACCTAAATTCAATCACAGTCGCACACAATGTCACCTTAATTCAGGCAACTGCCTTTCAGTTCTTCTGTTGCATCAATAATATAATTGGTGTTCCATTACTATAAATATTCTCTCTTTTAAAATGACATATTAGCCATACATTCCAATTCTACCATGCTGCTTTCCACAGGACAGTCACGTTTCCAAAGTCAGCTACTTCCAAATTCAGATAATTTATTAAAAAAGAAATTAAATCTAATCCGTTCAATGCAATTATATTTTCAAAGTGTGTATATATATAACCCAGGGATGCCTTCCATAAACAACTGTCCCAGAAAAATATTAAAATCAATCATCTCACATGCAAACAACTACTGCAGAAAATTGTCTTAGAAATCCCAGCTATAAGAAGGAGGCTGTTTGGAAAACAGGTCTTCACTGCTTTCGCTAAGTAAGCTATTTCTAAATTAATCTGCTGAAATACAAATGCATTCTGAGAACACGCTTCTAGGAACTGGACACTACTATTTTGTTTCAAGGTAGGATTGCTCCCGTTCATTTGTGGAATTTGAGCAACTATTAGTGTTTCCAACTCTCAAGTCCACAATAAATTTAAAGAAATGCATTAGGAACAACTAGTGGGGAAACTTTTACTGCCTCTCAATGACAAAGATGCTTGATCAAATTTAGATCCACTGCAGTGCAAGAAGTAAAACAACGTGAATACACTGCTGCTTTGCAAATGGCCAGCTTTTCCTGAACACTTCCATCCTTGCACCTAATAAGCATTACAATTATTTCCAGGTAGTGATGAGCCAGTGATTAAGATTTCATAATTCTTTTTTCTAGTTTAATCACTCTTCCTCCATCCTTTTTTCTCCTTCCCTGGTTATTCCCTTTAACTACTGGAAAATCTGAGACTATTTTAAAACCAGCAGTACATAGAATTCATTCTCAGTGACATGATGGCAACTCCCACCTTTCATATATTCTAGGTACATCAACATCCTATATTCAAATACAATTTGGTGTCCTGTAACCCTAATTAATGTTGTCTCTTGTGCTTTTTCCTGTTAGAGGAAATTAACTGACTGATAACTCAGTATTCAGGATGATTTGTTTCCAGATCGCCAGTATCTCTGAACACCCAACACCACTTTTACATAATATTGTTCTCCCTCCCTTTTAATTCCCTCAGTCCTCTCTAGCTAGGCTACAACTATTTAATATTCCCCTCCTACTGGAGGTGGGTCAGTACTCTACAAAACAAACTCGCTCACACCACTCATTTTCACTAATAGTCTAGCCACAGAGATTCCTTTGAAGAATTTTTCCTTCTTTTTCGAATGGTCTGAGAAAAGAAGCTGGACATTAATCCTTCAACAACTCAAAGAAATAAAGAGTCATCTGTGATTTGCACAGCAGTACAATGGCACCTGTTATGCATCAGTACAATCTTACTTTGCTGGTATTTCAGTAGTCTCTTCAAACTTAAATATGTTATCTTTAAGTTTAAAAGGTTGGGCTGAGCAGTTATCTTTCCTTACATCTTCAGCAATTTCCATGGCATAGACACAACAGAATATGTTATTGAAACTTCTCAGCCTGGCTGTCTCAGGATGCCAATTCTTTTCCAGAATTCAGAATGATAACTGGTTGATGGCTACGTGCTGTCAAGTCTACTCTTTCCATTCTGCCTACATGATCAATTCCTTTCTTGGGTCAGATATACAGATTTTTCGTAATTCTGGTTGTCCAAAAATACTTCTGATTTTGCAGTGTCTGTAATCTGTTATTTGAGACTACCGATTCTCACACACACACAAACATACACTTCCTATAAAGAAAATCACCACTGGCCTCCAACAGGAAGGAGAACTGTTGTAGCTCTTAACAACTCCTCCACTACCAAACTGAACACAGAACTGCAGAAGGAAAGAGACTTCCATTCCTTTCTTCTCAAAGTTGCCTTCAGAGCTCCTGTTTTCTGCATCTGGACCATATTAATCACAGTTCAAACACAAGCATGCTCAGAGAATCGGGAATTCAAGCCACATGTTCTCATGAAAAGACAAATTGATCCAGTTCACCAGGCCTGCTTAGGGCTCAAAAACAAAGCAACTGGGCTCTCACTGACACACAGAGGTCAACACATACAATTCCATTACCGCCAAGTACAAGGTTCTACAATCAAGATTCTTCATCGCTATTTTCTGCTCTCCCAGTCTGTTTGCTTAACATCCTACTAACATACTAAAGGCATATCTACGCTGCCTTTTCAATCCAAAGAAAAGCTGCATGATTCTCTTAATTTGACGTCAAATCCAGATCAGTAGCTTATGCTAAGGGGCAAATCATATAAGCTTGAGCTCAGCTCAGTGCTAAAGGGGTGAGACAGCAGCTTCAGGATGGAGCTAGCTCATATTTACCAGTTCACAATGAAGGTGTGAAGAGCTTCTATCTGCATGGACGACAGAATCTAAGAAATCTGCTCGTACTAGGGCAGAATTAATCACCTCCTCCTCAGAGGAGATTTTTCCTCTTGCCAGTATCCCTCTAAGGAAAAGCAAGTCTGACAATTACTGCAGGTAACAGCATCTGACAGCAGCTGTGCAGATGTGCCACCTAAAGGATGCAGACACTGAAAGGAATGTAACATACATTTTCATTTTGTATCCAAACAAAGAACAGGAAAAAGAGAACAGGAGAAAGAACAGGGGTGTGTGGGGATTGGGGTGTGTGTGTAAGAAATGGAAGCCGAAACTATATAAATATAAATACATATAAATATAAATATATAATAAGGATACTAGTTTCACAGGTCACCTATGGCATGCAACACTGCAGGTACCATGATAACTATAGTTAAAAAGAAGATTAAGCAGGTGCAAACAGCTGTAAACCTACAAATTGCTGCTGCCACATATATAAGTACATTTTCTTGCTTCTCTTAAAAGTTTTCCTTTGAAAATACATTTACTCACTGCAAATATTTGCTCCAATCTCTTATTTTTTAATTCATCTACCTCTAAAAAGCTTAACTGTGCATATAAATATTAAAAATCAATTTATCATGTCATAAAATGCAAACATTGTTGGGGGGGAAATCAAACTCACACCACAGCATAGCATATATTTGTTTCTTCTATGTTATACAAATCTGTTGTTTAACAAGTGTTTAAACAGTTCATCACAGTGCTTTACAATTTATGGCAACACAAATTTGTATCAATTTAGATTTCACTGCATAATGTGACTATCTTGAATTTCTAAATCTTCCTTGTATGTTGCAGGCTGCTTTAATTTTCACAGTTCAACTTTCTGAAACTGACAACAGAAAATCTCAAAATGAAAATAAGTTGTTGAAAACAAATATGAGATTATGATATTTCAATCTGACAAAAAAAGCTTATTGATGAAAACGGGTCTCTGTCAGGGTGCCTGATGTATTACCCAATCTCTTTTTAGCAAAAAACTGTTTCTACTTTAACTATTAATCAAAGAGCAATTAAGTTACACATTTATGAGTAAGTACAGAATGCTGAGTTATCTTCAAAGGAAACACTAAAGTTACTGTGATACTTCACACACAGACAACTATTATGCTCTGCTACCTGAATTTTAGGTATTTATCCATTTAATGTACAATGAAATATCTACAGCTATGCAGTATTATGTATCTTAATTTCCTGCTTTCTGTTGACATGCTTGATGCGTACTACTACATAAGCAAGCCTCATGCAAATTCAGAACCACCATAAAAAGCCACTTCTAATTTTTCTTTCTCCCCAGCTGGCATTATTCAGCTGGGGACCAGAAGCAGTACCAGTGCATTTATTTTTAAATACACTAGCATTAATCTTCGCAAGCATAACTACACCAGAATAACTTAACCACTGTGAACAAAGCAGAAGTCAGCAGCCATTCTGTAAGATTTGGCGACCCTCAGCACATCAACTTTCTTTCCATTTTCCTTCTAACTATCACTCAGCATTTTTGTATGATAGGGAAGCCAGGTGGCTAAAGAAGTTGTCAGGTCAGCTTTATCTTTAACCTATGCCCTTAGATCTGTGAATATAACAACAAAGGGTGTAAGGCAATGTTTGTCAACACAATGTAATAAATACACTTACCTTTAGAGTATCTTCCTTCTGTACTTCAAGGCTACAAAGGGATAATAAATACATATATATAAAAGTAATGGCCTGCCTGTCATAAAAAGATAATATTTGGCCTATATATTAATAATCATGTTTACTTTGTTCTACTACTACTGTACGAAAAAAGTCTGTACTAATAAGATGTTGCCTCTCTCTACTGTTTCAATGACACCATAGTTCAGTCATTAACACTGAAGTCACCCAGCAGTCATGGACACAGAGAGGGGAGCCACAGCTAAAGGGGTTGTGGCCAGTACTGACTTCTTCTGAAGTTACAGGGGAACTGCCCTGCGTGGTTGTCAGCGAGACAACTCAACACAGCCAAAAGATCAATTTGTACAAACCAAGGTTTAATCTGGAGGATGATTAACAAACAAGTAGAACTAATTACCAAAGGAAGTGGACGCTTATCCCACTCCCAGTTTCTTCAAATGAAGACAAGCTTTCCAGCAGATACTCTTCAGCCTAACACAAGTTATTTGCCTCCATCAAGGGAAATAAGTGAAATTTACATTCCTGACAGGAGATCAAAATAAACTCTTCAATGATGTCTTCTGATCTTCACTACTATGAATCTATACATCACCCTAGTAACACTATGTAAAATTTTAATCTTATTTTAGCACAATAAGAAACACAAATTTGTCCAAAACCAAATTCTTATGAGTCTTTCCTTCAGTTTTCCTGGAAGAAGAAAAGAATCAAGTGAGGGAGAATTACCTTGTCTTCACCTAATTACTCCTCCACTGAGAAAAAACATTTCTACCCTCTTCCCTCTTTTAATTTCACAACTGCATGTAAATGATAATGATTCTTCCAATTATTTAGACTAGCAAGATCTGGCTACATTAGAGCAAGATACCCACTCCAGCAAAAATGGGTCAAGGGACAAAGCTGCACATGTATTAGCTAGGACCTTACAACTTCGGAAATAGGAACATAGATTTCAGGTGTGTACATCTTCACTATTGCTGAAAATTTTTAGAGAGAGTGTAAAGTGTGCATGTATAAATTGTATATCCATGTTTTTATCAGCATGCATTTGGGTTATCCTCTCGTAAATCCCTCTCTCTTATCCACAGAAAAACTGATTCAGGTTTCAGTCTTTTACTGAAAAAAACCCCAAACCCATACAAAATATATTTTAGCCTTTATATGTTGTAGAGTTCATTACAGAAGAAGCATCCTTCTGCTGACTTTGTTAAATGTTCCTGTTCACTACATTTTACTTCAGAGCTTGTTTTGGATATTCTTTTTACATCTGTAACTTTGCCATTGATTCATTCTGGTCAGAAGTCATAGGTTTTATTTCTTTTGTGCAAACCAGTGGGCTTTCCAAATAAATCATCTTTTTTTTTTTTGTTAAGGAGACTAACAACTAATGGTTTTACCAACAAACTGTACTCTGGGAAGTTCATTACACTCTCAGTCTTCAAGATCACCAGAAGTCATTCTAGTTCTTTGTTATGCTCTCAACTATGATATTGAGTGCAGGTGCTGTATATAATGACCAGGTGAACAGAATTCAGCTGAACATCTTTATCTAATATTTCAAACCTAGAACATTATGTCCCATTTCATTTTTATGAGACTTATTTCAAACTTTTTCCACACAGGTCTTGTGTACAAAGACGATATTTTTCTTCGGGGTTTTTTTTTTTTTTTCCATAGCTCTCAGCCATCCACAGAACTCATCAGCTGAATTGTCATCAGCTGTTGTTGAGCTTTACAACAGTCATATTGATTGGTATCTCCCAAAGGCATACTGTAATCATTTTACCACTGATAGGGTTATAGGCAGACACACACTTTGACATTCCCCTTAGATATGATAAATGCAATCCTCATTTTCTCAGATCTTGTGCAATTCACCACATATCCATCTATCACCACAGAATGACCCTTTCTATTCCACTGAAGCTGTAAAGCCCAAAGATATAAATATCTTCCTAATTCGTACATATGCCATACATTCCATAGACCTATTTTTGATTAGTTTGTGGTGGTTCAGCTCATCATTTCCTCGATGAAAATATCAGCTGGTGTATTCCTTTTCAATAATTTTGTACAGCATCACTTTGAATAAAACATTTTTAACAGGTTTCTCCCCCAGTGTAATCCACCTCATTCTTAAATACCAGAGGGTACTTCTGACATGTGCCACATATGGATCATTTTGCTTGAGGACTGCCACAAGCATTATTATAAAACCACAGTTTGTGGTTGTTACTAGCTAAAGCAAAGATTTGATCTGTCTGCTTTTAACAGCATGTTCTCTGCTGATGCCTCACTCTCATCCTCAAATGATCATCAGTTCTAGCATTTGTCTAGTTTCTAAATACCCCTGTAAACCCACCACCAAAGTAGCCTGTTACTGCCATGACAGAGAAAGCCTAAGTTTTATCCACATATGGACATTTTAAGACATGCATAATGCAAACATGGTTAAGGTGCTGTATGTTCATGGAAGCAATAGATAAAACATATAGTCAGCATAATCTTTTAAATAAAAAGGTCATAAGACAATTCCACAAGTACTACAACTAAATACAAATTACACCCTGTGTCTGTAAACATTACATGCAGCAGCCACGGTACTTCATATAGCTAGTTTTCAGAGACAGCTGATTCAAAGAAAATTAATTCTCTTTAAACAGCAAAAGAAAAATCCATGCCAATATAGCAAGATTACTTCTCCATATTAAAATTACACTTGTATTCAGTTTTGCAGTTAAATTATTTTCAAATATCACTCAAGTGCATATCTAATTGGATGCAAATTGATGCAAATTAAAACAGGTAATTCACAGCAGCATCTAAAAAAATATAAAAACCATAAGGATACACACCTTTTCTCAAAGAAGTCACAATCTTGCTAGCCTTTCACCTAATGTGCACGTTCTTGTTGCAGTTACCAAAGTTAGAGGTACTGAGGAACTACACATTTTTGTATGCATTAGGAAGAATGATGCCTTAATTCAGGAGAAGACTAGACCAAAGCAGAAAGTTTTATTATTAAAAATAAATATTGGGACTATGTGTGAATCACCTCATTACTGTAAGACCTGTCATGATTAAAAAAAGAAGTCTTAAGTATTTCAAGTCTTAACTATTATACCTCAGTTCAATGCATTTTAAAATTCAATCCATAATCATTTTCCCCAAAGATTTAGCTTTATCAGTTGTTACTACTACTATTTTTATATTTGAGAGCTGTAAAGTAGTTCTCAAATATGGAAATTTATTAACAATACTTACGGTTATATATAATTTACCTTCACTGTCCATACAGGAAAAAAAAGGACAGTCAAAACCATCAGGCAGTACTTTAAAGAAAAGACTAAAAACCTTCTAATTTAGGACCAACAAACATTTTTAGAAATATATTAAGTAACTACAACAGATAAAAGCAAGGGTCAATAAAACAATTATTTTTCAAATTTTACTCAGATAAGGGTTAACTGTTGTACTATTGTAAATCGAAATATTTGGTTAAATGGAATTTCCATCAAAGCTTAATAACCAAATTCAAGTGAACACAAATTGAAGTGTTATGTACTTTCTGTGGTTCCTATAATGGCTAATTCAATAACCCTAAATGGGGTGTTACTGCTGATTATTCTAAGTTGGATAAGACAATTTGACAGTTACTGTACTTTGAAATTTTACTCTAGTAAAAGCATTTTAAAAACTAGACATATCATAAAGGGCTAGAAAAACTTCTTCCTATGTTTGACATGGGAAAAATCTCTAATCAATATTTACCAAGCATTATGTTTTGTGCTTCTTTTGCTAAAACTCTCAAAACGACAAGTAAAAATCGGTCACTGCAAGAGTAAAGCAGTCAATCCAGCCACATATGAACTTCAAAGAGCAACCTGCACAAACTCAGTGCCCTAATGCTGCTCTCATCACAGAACTTCAAAGAGTTCTGTGTTGAGATTATGGCAAGATTTGGCCTAGTGCACAAAATTTGAACTTCACCGTTTTGGGAAAATATAATAAAACCTGCATAAAATTTTGAACATTTTAAATGCTAAGAAAGTGCTCACAATGAAAACGGAAATGACTGTCACTGCCCTACTGAACTACAAAACTGTTCGTAGCATTGGATCTTAAATATACAACTAAAAGCTTTTCATCTTTCTTTTCTTTCTTTGGAAATTAACTTTCCATGCAATCCAAAGCCCTCCATCTATTTCCTGGACATTATTTCTTTTCTTTTTCGTGTGTGGTGTTTTTTGTTTTTGTTTTTGTTTTTAACCACAAACCTTTTAATTATTAAATGTGGCTTGCATTTGCATCTCTGGAAATATTTTTATTCTCTATTTTACTAGCATTTCATTTCACTGTTACTGGGGGTGTGAGCAGGTTGCTGACTATGCTGATAGGTAGAGAGTGGGGAGAAGTACTGTCTCCACATTTCATTCAGATAATAGAAATCTGCAAGCTGGTCGGTGTGACAGATGAGCTATTTGAGCTAAAGTAACTTGTTCCGCTTGTCAGCCTCCAAGAGTCTACAGCAGCAAGATACAATTGCAATGACACCATGATCACAGAACTGGGTCAAACGTACGGTCACTTTAAAACAGAATGTCAACCTTTCTTTCTACTTGAGGAATTTGATTCAGTGACACTAAAAGCTGTTAGATACCATTAGCTTTATATCTATGTTCAAAATGAAACTATTACTTTGACAGTATTTGAAGAATCCTCTTGCGAGCCCTACATCGCCATTAAAGTTTGTAGGAATCACAAACTGTCAAATAATATCACTACTGCCCATAGGGATTGGGTACTTTACGTCCAGAACACTTTCCTGTGTTGCACCAGGGGATCTGTGCCTTTGGAGTAATATTTTCATTATGACCTTTGTAGATTAAATGGATTAAAATCCTCACATAATTTTAAAGAAGAAAGATTATACAGATATATAATTTCTTTTAATTGCAGAAATAAAAATAAAAGATACCTTAACTCATGCCTAGACCTATTATTTTGTTTGAATCTACATCTCATACAGGATTGAATTTTTTATTTTATTTTAGTGGAATAGAAGAATTACTAATTGAATGATAGCAGACATTTAAAGAGAACTGATAAGTAATATTTAATAATCTATTCCAATTATTTCCTTATATCTTGGAATATTCACTTGCATTATATTGTGATGATGAAATACCCCATGCAACACTAGTAGCACGCACAGTTTAAATAACTGCAGTAGAAGATAGTTCTGATCTTACTCTGACATTCAATCATCAGAATCTTTATTAAACAATATACAAACCTATTTTCTTCAACAGAATTATACCATGTATATGTTTCAGCACAGGTAACTTCTGTCCAAAAGCACTAGAAATGTAGAAGGAAACAGCAGAAGTCTGAGACATCCAAAAGTAATTTCCTTCTCAATATTTCACCAGTGTGTGTTGGCAGTCTGAGTCAAGATCAAATCATGGACTCTGGCCAAGCTCAAATTCCCAGCCTCTTAGATTCCACAGTTGAATTTACAGGCATTTCAATATACCATATTCAAAACATTTCATCTATTTCAGATTTTGATGTATATATTTTTCTGTTTTGTTTACATTAGATAATTGCCTTCCTAGTGCAACATAAAAATTTTCAGGAAAAATATTTTCAAGGAAAACTTCTCGTGGAGCTGCTCAGTTAAGAAGATTTGTATTTTTGTGCAGTTAAAAACTTATATAATTCTTAAAAATAATTGTTGTTTACTTGCTTTGATTTCTAAATGTCTTTGATCTCATTCATTAATATTCATTAATCTTCTGATGTTGGACTAACGAGGATCTTGCGCGTTTACAAGAAGCTATTTAAACAATGTTACCAGATTTTCTTCTGATTTATGTGTTTCATCAACACTGACAATACTTTATTCTTTGTACTCTCCAGCTTTTTCTTCAAACTTCTTGAACACATAGTCTACATACTCCAAAACAAAGTGGAACTCAACAAATGCGTAACTAATTCAGTCAATTATGAGCACAGGACCCTAAATGGATAAGAGCATAAACACATAATATATATGGACAGAATGAATTATGCTCATACTCAGCATCATTTACTTCCATGTTTTATATACATTATTTATGTTTATGATGGAACATCTCTGAAGCAAAAAAGAAAGAATACAGCCACAACTTTTCAGCCTCAAGAATTTACAGGTTGAAAAGCAGCATTGTTGCCAGAAAACAATACCAGCCCCTGACATCTCATGTCACAGGTGCACACACAACAACACGCACAAACAGCCAGTCACTTGTACTCTCTGCGTTTAAGAAAACCTTAGTTGTTTTCATATTTAGTTTCCACTGCAGTACACATCCACAAGAAGTTGAAAGTAAGAGTGTCCAGGGGACCAATGTAAGCTTATGGGCTGAGACAATCTGTCAGAACATGCCAACAAACAGTTTCAGGTTAAATATCCACTGCTCATTGAACCTTTTTCTACACTGTTAAGAGATCTGCTATTTCCCCATTCAAAATGCTGATTTGCACTAGAAGTAACTTAGCTGAAGCAGCCCTATCCTACTACATCTAATGTGTATGCAAATGTAATTAAAAAATGCAATAACTTTCAAAGAAATATTGTTACTTTAGAAGTGAGCATCTGTGAAGTCAGCTCCAGTAACTCTTCTCCAAGCAACTGCAAAGATCTTTTGCTGAAATATCATTTTGGTTAAAGAAATGACTTGGCGTAAACCTGAATGCTAATCAAAGTCCAAGCCACACATTCACATTTGCTTCACTGGCATCTGGATTTATCCTCAACTGGTCTTACTAGACCAGCTGACTACTGTGTCTATTATAGTTCTTACATTCTGGGCTTTCACTGGTATTTCCAACTTAAAATCAAATACAATATATTAGATTTAAAAAAAAAAAATATTTTGAGATAAAGCTACACCAATTTGAAACCATCCATTACAACATTCTATCTAGGAGTTAACTCTTACACCACAAGGGAAATATCTAGTATAAGCTTTTAAATGACAATACAATAAACGTGCAAAAGCAGGAAAGTACATAATTATACAGTGCCCACTACAGCATACAGAGACCAGAACATTTGACTACACACCCGTATACCAAGTTTCCATACACAGAGAAAGCCATTGCTCTAGTCTCAGTATCAAAAAAAGTTCAAAGGCCTAAGTATCCCTAATTCTAGGACTCCCAGTATATCTCACAGGATGCTCGGTACCTAATAGCATTGGAATCCACCAATAAACCCAAACATTTCAAGAAAGCTGTTTTATCTATACCAAAGTTTAAAAGATCTTCACTGGTGCAAATGTTTGATTATCTGTAAAGTTATGGATATTAATATGACTTTGGTTCTACATTACAGTACAATTCTGGAAAAAAATAAGGAAGTAATTTTAGAAGCTTTAAGTAGTATCCGAAGTATTTATATAAGCCAGATGCTGTGGACAATCATCTATATCTAATTTTGATTATGTGCACCATCAGGCCTTATATATCACTCTCAAAGGTAAGTATTATTCATCTTCCGCCAAAGAACAATATTTTCTCACGCTACCTTTTTTCCCTTTCTAGTCTTTTCACCTGAACTAACATAAGTCTCCATTTAGGTACTGATACTTGGTCTTTAATTCTGATACTCAAACTCACCGCTTGGAGATGCGCCATTATAGCATATGTCACATTGAGATTATATCCCACCTAATCAAGTCTTTAAAAACAAGTCACACATCAGAATTAACCTGTCATGAAAGGTGTTGATGTCACAATACTAGAAGGCAAATTTTTTTTCCTGACAGCTGGGAAAGTTAAAAACAGGATAAAACTTTATTTAACAGAAATTGTTCCAAGTAAATCTAATAAGTACAATAGTTTTGTATGGTTTATGTTATAAAACATTTACATTCTAAGTTGTACTTCAAATATCCTAAAGTTGCCAAATTTTAAGAAGTTTTTTAGTTTTGTTAAATCATACTGTCAAGGCCTCACAGCTACTGCTTCAGTTGCAGCACTGGGAAGGATACATCTCACAACAGGTATAAAACACTGGAGCTATTTAATGGACTAGGATTCAAACAGCAAAACTGAGGAAAAGCTGATACAGAAATCTCTCCCATTGAAGACACTCGGGTAAAGAGAAAAGATGGTGCCTGCTACTAAGAATAATGAATCAGTGGAGGGAAGCTTACAAATTATACTAAATAGTAAGAAGCAGGCAAGAAAAATAAGAGCCTCAAAGCAGTAGTAGCATCTTGGCAGAACTCCCACAAGCAAACACGCTACCAGTCTAGGCCTCACCATCCTTCTGTGTCTTTAAAAGTACACGTACCCAGCGGTCAACTGCCTGCTGTATGAAATTAGAGTCAACCAGCCTGGCCAAATACCCAATTTACTAAAGCAATTTTTTGAATTAAGAAGAAATCTGTGTGACCTATCTGTTGCTACTAATATCCAAGCTTGATTATGTCCACACAAAGAGAAGCAACTGCAGATTAAATATATACTAAATTAATCTTCGGAAAGGAAGATTAGTGCTCTACTTAGAAAGACATCTATTACTTACTACTGAAAGAGCCACAACTTCCTAGATGAGATTTATATTCTTTTACCCATAAAAAGAGACTCAGAACAATTTCCTAACCTTTCATGTAAGTGCAAAATATGTCCAACCTTTCCATAAAATGTGCACTAAAACATAGAGTTTTGTTAAGTTTCGGTATTATGTTCATTCAATAAACATGTTCTGCCTCATTCAGATTTCATCTCCTAAAGTCAGAAAAGAAACAACATCAGAACACTTCTGACAGAAAAATCTGATTTCGTTAAACATTTTACGACTTTCCAAGTGAATGTAAACTTTGAAAAAGGTACTCATGTTTAAGTGAAAAATCATCATTATTATTGTTTTGAAAATCTCTTTATTGCTATGAGTTATCATTAAAAAAGTCAACAAAAATATTTCTACCATTCTACAGACAGAACTACAACATAAGGGGACTTTATATAACAGCCTTTTTTAGGACAACAATTAGCCACCTTACAGATGCAGTTTCTTTTGTATTTAATAGAAGCCTACTTCCTTACTAATTGTCATTGGTTCTGTGACTGAAAACTGCAATTAGTTATGCTTCACTGACACACGCATGAATCCTTTTGTGGTTATATTATTCAACCTGAGCATTAATAAGCAGAACTGTTAAAAGTTCTAAGGGATTGCACCACCACCCCTATTTTATTAAACCATTTGCAGCAAGACACAATTAAGTACTGTGTGTCCTTTAAATATGTTACTCTAGCTAGGAAAATGTTAGTCTGCCACAAGACTTAAACAAGCCAAGAAACCAAAACCCAAGTAAGACTACTGTTTAATTTGTGCAAACAGTACTTAATTTTTAAGATCACATAAAATATGAAAAAATAAAATGCATTGCTAATACTGTTTTATTTTCAAATGAACCTCATAGTAAGTTAGTGAGCTTCACTAGAGAAATAAAACTGACAGCAAAAGAACAACAAAGGAAAACAATATTCATTAGTTCAAATGAAACTAACAAGGGCTACCAGCAGTAAAAACCTAACTTCTTTAAATTCCAAAATGAATCTCCTCTCCTGACCTTTATAGAGCTCAAGATGCATACGTACACAGAATAAACAAAATAATTTGAAAGCAAATTCACTGAGTGCACCTGACCTTTGAAACAGCACAGATAATTTTAATCAGATTTGCACAGTGTTAGTCTGTCTCAGTTTTCATGTAGCAACAAGAAGACGGCAAAACTACTTAAGGAAAAAAAAGACAACACTTTACCAAAACAAAAACATCTTTAAATATTTTTCTAAATAGCCAACAGCCCTAAGAGTCTCAGGTTCAGGAAAGATTCCTCTGAAATTCTACTCCCTCAGCATCCAGCTAAAGCTGCACAATTCAGTTGTGGAGAGAAAAGCCCTTTTTGCAGTTATACAAGTTTCTGTCAGTTAAGTTGAAGATCTGAAACCTAACATAAAAAAATATAAGCTACACCAGCATTTTTAAAATCAGGTTTTGTAGGAGTGGCCAGTAGTTGCCTCCTTGATCACCTAGCATACAGTAGGCCACTTAAAGCTTCTCATATGTTTATTATCTTGGGTTTTCAGAGATAATAAGTAAAAAAAAAAAAAAATAATCAAGATTTGCAGCATAAATAATCTGACAAGCAGTGCTGACTAGTAAAAATCTCTAGTTACAAAGAACAGAAGTCCTCAGAACGATACATAAATTAGTCTTAGTTAAAACTAGCTGACAATACCATCCTTTCTGGAAGGACAGATGTTACAACAAGAGTTGTAAACCACTTATCATCCACGAAAGCTGACTTGTAACACTTGGAAAAACAAAGAAAGAAACTTTATACTTCATGCAAGCTCCAAAACAGCTTACTGCAAGTACAGTTGCATTACTTATGCCTGATGAAATGAGAATTAACATGGAGAGCTGAAAGCCCTGTTTAGATTCAGAATGTGCAACCTCCGTCAGATTAGACCTTCCACACTGACAGTGACAACAGGGTTCTGCCCAAGCTGGAAAACGTAGCATGAGAGTTAAACACAACTAACTAAACAAAGACACTTATAAAATGCTTAAGTTTGGCTTTGGTACTTTTGAGAAAAGAACAACAGTGACCAGAACAGAGATCCTCATTTATTTAGTATTTACCCAGGACTAAACTCCATTTGAGGGGTGCAACAGGACAATATAGCTTTGTCAAATAATATGCTTTAATCTAACAGCGCTAGCTCAAATTACTTCTAGCCTAGTTGGTTTTAAAGCTTAACTTCTTAGCATTTACAGGGAAATGTTCAGTTTAACAAACCACTTAGATACCAGAACAGCAAGAAAGTACAAAGTAAATACCGTTAACTATGTGAATTTCTAACTATGCATGGCTCACAAATGAATTTTATACATTGGCTGTTTCCTTGTAGAACCACCACTACCCTTGTAGTACCTATGAGGAACAAGGTGAGCCAAATGTGTTTCTAAAGATAGAATATGGTCACCTTATCCATACTCGGATCATTAAGGGCAAATATCATAACATTTGACATAGCCTCTGAGACAATAAGCAACAGAACAGGGTTTATAAATCATTTGAAAACAAGCATTGCTGAGAGCTAACACGTTAAGGTGGGATCATGAACAAGACAGTCTTCCAGAACAGCAATCCACCGTTTCTGTGTCACTGATTCATTATCTGAATTTACTGTAGGCTAGCCAACCCTTTTTGATTATGGCAACAATCACATTCCTCTTTTGCCAGACTATTTTGGTCTTTCTCTCTCTCTCCTCCGTTCACAGTGGATTTTATCCTAGAGCTTGTTTTTTGCCACAGCTATCTGATATCCTCATCTATTCCTAATAAGGAGTTTAACTTATTCAGCTTATCAAGAAGGCTGAGAAGGGAGCTGATCGCTATGTACAGACACTTACACAGTCTGACACCGTAAAGCATTCTGACCTTGCAAACAGAGTCATACAGAACCTAGCACCTGGAAATGAACATTAGAGAAAGTGAAACTTGAGTAAGACCCAATTTCCAGACATTGAAAGTAATTTAAAATGAGCTGAAAAAAATGTAAAGAACTATTGAAGTAACTTACAATGATGTTATTGCATTACAGTTTATTAACATGAAATGGAAGTTACCACTCTGCTGTAAGGTAAAGTCCAGTTTTGTTTTGTTTGGGGTAGGAGAAAGAAGCCTGCACATACCACTAATTACTACAGTTTCCACTTAGGAAAGCTCCAATCTATGAAATGTTCATCAGAGTCTAGTAGAAAAAAAAAATATTAGTTCAATCATTCACATCATTAAAGGAAAAAGAATGTTTCTGTAAAAAGATGTAAAGAGATGCAATGCTCTGTTGAACTGCACTTTCAGAAAAAGCTCATTCAGTCAAAACCTGCTCTTTTTCCTTCAACACTTTTTTTTAAAATAAATTTAGAAATATTTAGACTGAAGAAACCCCACCCTTGATCTGATTATTAGGTAAAATTGCTTTTCTCTTTTTTCAACTACAGCTTTCAAGATTTTTTTCTAACATCCTTAAAAATCAAAATGGACAATTACATTTACAATTACAATTCATTGTTTTGAACAGGAAACAACACTAACAGCAAAAACTGTTAAGCAGCAACACCCATCTTAAGGGGGGGTGGGGGTGGGGGGTGTGTGTGTGGAAGAAACTTCACTGTATGCCCTCACTCGAATTTAACTTCATAATAAGTTCTCCTAAACTATCAGGCAAAGTTTAAAGCAAGACGTTTCTCCTAGGAACACCAAATATTTATAGTCACTTGTATTTCAAGCAATAGGTTTTAAGGCAGTATTTATTTTGAATTTTTTTTAAACTTTTAATTCAATATATACATACTATGCTGGCTGCTAAAGATATATAGGGAAAATTATTCAGAAAGCATATCCGACAAAAACTTTGTTGATCCACTAACAGTATAGGCCAATGAGCTATCCATGCTCTATTTGACTGGTTAAATTTACAGTGCAGAACTTGTATGACCTGCCTGTAATACACATCAGTAAAATATATTTTTATGCTGAACTTCTGTGCAAAATTTTTATGTCAATACATAATTTCTTAATGTATATTTTTATGCCGATACTTCTGTACACAGTAATGCAACTCAGCTGCTGGTCCATTAAAACATGGCCACATCCCAGTTTGATGCTAATATTGAATAAATCCAGTTTTGATGCAGTGCCTGTATGGCTGGAAGTCTGTAAATAGTATCCGCAAAGAAATGACAGCATTCAGCTTATCCCTAAAATTGACTGTAAGCATCCCACTGTCATTAGGAGCTAAGAAGCAGCAGCCACCTTTCAACAGAGAAATTCAATAATAGAAGAACGATTATCTAGCCCACTCTGGATCACAATCAAACTGGTTTAAATGAACCTGTTGAACTTATGGGAAGTACTTGCACAAATACGGCTAGTGCTAAAGAGCTGTTTAGAAATTGTTCCTTTCCACCTCAGTTGGGACAACACACCAGTAAAGCAGCACTTTGTCTAATACTGCAGTGTACGTCTGGTTCAGAGGATGAGGCACTCTCAATTACCCCAGGTTTCCAAGCTCAATTTTCTGAGTGGTAAGGCTAGCAATTCTTCCACCTAAAGCAACTCCCACTTCTCTCCCCAGATCTTGCATAAGCTTGTGTGAGCAACTGTCTGTAGGCTGTACAATGAATTGCAATAATGAACTTTTTAAGTTTGTCAAGGTTGAAAACAACCCTTGTTTTGTATAGTCAGTTTGCTCAGATGTCTCCACTGGTCTGACTCACCACACAATCCAAGAAACAGCTGTACCAGGATAACAAATCCATTACACATGGGAAAGGAAACCAGCAGCTGAGATGGAGTTGCTTGATCTGGAATTCCTTGAGCTGGTTTTGCTATTAAAAGTAAAATAAATAAAAACAAGGAATGAAAGCTTCTGTTAATATATCATACTTTTCACAGTGGTTGAATCTCATAAGACTGACTCTGTCCTAAAAAAAGCGGTAGTGCTTATGCTGTTAGTTAGCAGGCTGTTTAGAAATTGGGGGGGTGGGTGTTTATCACTTCTCAATTAAATTATTACACAAGTATCTGTAGACAGACCCCTGTATACAGACTCAAGCACTAGCTCAGTATTTCTTGCATCTACACAGCAAGTTGTCTTACAAGTACAGGTGTAGTTCACTCTGATTATCAAGCTATCTTTCCTGCCCTTGACTTGGAACATTTCTGCAACAGTTTCTGCAAGGACTCAATCCACAGCTTTGAAACTGACAGTCACTTCAATTGCCCATACAGCTATATCCTCCTAGATGGTACTACCACAGCTGCAACACATTTGGTCTGGCAACAGCAGTCTCAAAAACATATTCTTATAATTTGCATGATTAAAATGTGATTTCAATCTCTGATGCTTAGAGGAAAAGGATATACTATCATCCAATCACCATCAGCCCCCAAGTATCTGAGTCTCCATATGTTTTCGTAACATAGTATAGTACAAAAATAGTTGTGAATTAACAGCTCTAAAATAGGTGGTTCCTTACAACACTGGAAAACATTATTGGTAGTTGCATCATACAGTCTCAACACACAGTACTGGAAACTAGTTAAGATGTGGGTCTTATAATAAACAGAAAACATTCAAGGAATAATGTAGGGTGATTTTATCTTTTCTAATGCTGCCTTCATATTCATATTTTCAATGTACAGACAAAGAACACTCACATACATGCTAAGTGTATCTCAAAAACTAACATTACACTAGAAAAATACAGGAAAAAACAGCTGCCAAAAACAGAATAAAAGCTTTCTCCTTTAATATTTTCTTCTCAAATTTTAAAGCACTTGTCTATATCTTTAGGCACACAAATCCTTAAAAAATAATTGTTTTCCTAAGAAAGTCCTTTTCATTTGTTTGACTACTCCCATAAAAATATCTATACTAAAACACACTACTTTGTCTAACATTAGAGTACCTGGAATTGTATCTTGCATTCAAAATAAAAAACAGTAACATTGTTGCACTGTGTTGCAGGAAGATCCAAACACGGCTAAATCTTCCCTGTTTTAAATCCTGCACCTAGTATCCTCTTACATAAAAACTGCACAGACCAATCTGGATCTTTGTTCCAAAGTTACAGACCAGTAACTACTTACCATCCCACACTGAACCCATCTTTCATCACTACGGTCCAACTGCCAAGAACACCCTTCCTCTTCCAATTCAGTACTTAGTAGGAAAACTTACGATAAATAAATTTATAATAATTTATTATATAAATAACAAATATTTAATAATACCTATAAATAACAATAGAGTTTTTAACAGGCAAATGGCTACTCTTACACAAGTCTGTAATGATGACTGAACTAAAAATACTAGTTGATAATCTGCATGCAGCGACATGCAAACAGGCAGAATAGTTTGACAATCAACATTTCACAAAACAATAACATCACTGTAGTTTCATGATAAAATACAACTTCTACAAAAAGCTTGCATAGCAATGGAGGCTGAAGTCCAGGGTCGTAAAATTTTCTATTGAAATATTGTGCAGACTATTAGCTCTTCATTCGAGAAGTGCTTGTCTGTACTTTGTATTTTCCACAAATATGTGAACCTAATCATATACTAAACAAGACTACACATTTTCCTCAGCAAAACATGTGCCTAATCAAAAATACGACTGAAGAGATTAAACCTTAGACTTAGGCAAGCTCCCTTCTGTCCTTCCCCCATCTTCTTCTAACATTGAATGTTTTAAAGTCAAATTTGACCTGAAAACTTCTCTGCAATGAATAAAATTCTGCTATTCTGAAATAGTATTCATCACAACCATATAATTCTTATTAAATATTTCATAACACAACATGCACTAAAAAGAGACTGAAAGCCTGAAATCATTAGGAGATGTCCCAGCACAATAAATAAAAGGGAGACATACATTTCTCTGCAAGTGTAATTTCAAAGTCCTTTCACATAGGGATCTAAAGACTGTCAGCTTGGTTGCTCTGCTACTGTATATTAAATACGCATGTAATGAAGCAACTGGTTTTGATTCATTGAGATGCCAAAGATCATGGGTAAAGTATATAAATTTTTTTTTTTTAATTTAATGTGGAGTATCAAGAAGGTGGCAAGACTCAGGTACAGCATCAAAAAGAAGAACATACTGACAACAGAAAACAACATAAAATGCAGCCCTACTTCATTTTAGTGACCATTTAGAAGAAAAATAATGCATGAATGCCATTTAAAGCTATTTCCAAATCTAAACCCACCATGAAATACTTTACTTACTATCAGTTCAGGGAATCATTTATTGTTTTTATTAACAGAACACTGATTCCCAGTCTTAATACAAGCTAAATGCAAATTTGAGCCTTGTACGTTACCCAGCGCTTTCTAACATACCTTCATTATCTCTCAGTTCTCAGCTCAGACTTGTACACAAATCCAGCAAAACAGTTTAGAAGGTACTTAATTTTCAGTATTTGCATAATACCATTGAACAGGACAAATAATATGCATACTTAGTGCCAAATGTCAGCACTATACCAATTTAAATCCTTATTCTTTAATGTTTCAGAAACAATTTTGAAAACAAATTAAATGACAGATGTAAACTATTCCAACAAGTCAGTGTGCAATGACTTCTCAACAACAGAATACCTTCCAAGGCCAATACCTCCCAGACACATCAGATTTTTAGCAACTTAAGACCTTGCTGAATCTGCACAAATGCTAACGCCAAAACCCATTTATGTTCAGAAGAATTAATATAAATGTTTTTGACTATTAACGCACTAAGCCACAGCATTATTTTGATAAAATAACAGGCAGCACTGCAATGCCAATACAGAAAATCTGTACTTTGGAGTATGTAGAAATGTGAAGCTGGTACATGTAGTTGCTGAGTTGGTTGCATTGCATTGCAAATCTGATGAGCTATACTGGGAATATTCAGTATTGCAGTGAAAACTGGTGAGAGGAAAAGCACACATTCTGATTAAAATCAAAAGGTTTTTTTTACATCTCACAATTAGAACATTATCTTTGGTGCTGCCCGCAAGGTTAAAAATAGCTCTTTTACCAAGGCCCATTTATCATTTCTCAAGTTTACTACTAGAATAACCACACCACTTAAAAAAGCCTTTAGAAGCACTATATACTTTTGAAAAATTCTAGTGTAATTTTAAATGTTGAGAATGATGGTTCGTTTTTGAAGAATCAGATTTGGCATTACCCAAACCTCTCTACCATTCATGGATACTCGTTTCTCATGGCGCAAAGGAATATAACCCTCTACCCCCAAAGGAAATACAGTATGCGGCATACTTGGTTTTTAACATAGGAAAACCAGATATTATCAATGACCTATCTTGAACTCATTAAATTATCACCTTGCTAGGCATGATCTGCCCAAAGTCTACATTTTGCCCATCTATTCACTCTTGACTATTAAAATATGCCTGACCTTTCCAAGTTCCTTCTAAGAAGAAACAGAAAGCAAAAACTACCAGGGGCTTCTGGCCATGATAATCTATTTGATTTTCAGCAAATACCAATGCTTGACTCTGCTATGGAGTTGCATGTTGATAATTATTTTAAGTGACTCCTACATGGTGGGGGTTTTCTGGGGTTTGTTTTTTTTTGGTTTTTTTTTGTTTTTTTGTTTTTAAAATGTGACAGGACTGTGTTTTTCTAAGACCCAAGGGATCTGTGGCTCTTCCGGAGAAGACAATACTACCAAATGCATTACTCTTCAAAAGCTATCACTTACACGAAGACAAATCAGTATCCTGAACCTTTACAACACAATCACCATTTTTGTGCTGTGGACGGATAAAGCAAGAATAAACTGTAATCCAGGGATTCCTGCCATAAGAGTTGCACTAGGGCCAACAGACATACACCACTATTTATACAGCTATTCATACTCCCAAGCTCTTCTTCCTTTTTTTACATGAGACAGTGCTCTAATTTACTTTTACCTTAATTATTTTAAAATACACATTCTGTACTCCTTGGTCTTCATTACTGATATTTGTACATCAGAACACTATCTTGCCTGTCTTCTGCTCCAAGGAAGCTGAAACCTGGTAACTTAAACAGAACAACTGGCAGAAGCAAACTGAAGTAATCTTGTAATATCTGGAAAAGCAAGTAGGAGTGAAAAGGTCCAGTATCAGCAGCTGACTTTAACAGGGATAACGCATCAACAAAGGAAAATCAAGTTCAAAAACAGTGTTAGCTGTTTTGTCTATCCATTATGAAAACTTGCTTTTTTGAACTCTACTTGGTCTGTGACACCACTCTACATATAAGAAGTAAGACAGGAGGAAAAAGAAATTTCTAATTACTGCAGTAAAAAGGAGCCTGGTCAAGAAAGCATTTCCTTAGAAATGCCAGGAACATACTGTCCACAATTACAATAATCTGATTACTGCACTATGTGCCTCCAGAACGCTAGTTTTCCTATATTTGAATAATTGCTATGCTGATCAAGCTCCTCTTCAACAGCACCTCAAGCTAAAGTTTAACCAGAGTAAGAATCAAGGATGATTCCTTAATGTTCCATTTGCAGATCAAAGCAAATTCTCTGGCTGAGAATAGGTAATAACTCTATTAAAATGTAGCTAACAAATCATCTGATTACTGTCCCAACCCTTGAAATTCAGTACAATGATATCCACTTCCAGTGGAATATCACAATAATAGCAAAAGATCATCGTAAGTAAAACTGAGTATCTGTGAAACTATTCATGCAGTATGCAACATTTATCTCCTGTACTTCACCTGAAGACAGGGGAAACAAGTAAAATAGAAAACAGACCCTCAGTACATTGTGCTGTCTAGCTATAGGATATCTTATACTAATGATTTCAACTTTAGGGGGTGGAGTAGTATTTTTCAAAATAACAAAGTCCAATGCGCTCAAAACCAGTCTTTCCTTCCACCCTGTTATCAGAACCATCTGCAGGAACCTATCTATGTACCTTCTCCTCTCTGAAGGGAACCTCAGCCCTCCCACTCTGATACACCTCCCTGGAGGACTACATTCTGTTGAACCTCCATTTAGGATCCTTTTACAGCACAGGATTCCTTCTCACAATCTAAGCACTTGTAGAGGAGCGCTCTTTTTAACAACAATTCTCCAATCTGTTCCTTGTAGGAATACAATTAACGTATCCACTGGCTTGAAATTTAAGGGGAGGGGGAGGGTAATTAGTCTTCATTAAGGACTTCTGCAGAAGCTCTTTCAGCAGCTGAGTCACTTACTGGTTTTTGAGAAAACAAGCAAATTTTAACTGCGTACTCACCAATAAGACTGCATCAACACAGAAAGTGATGGGTTGGTTAGTCATAAACAGAACTAGATGCAGACAACTATCTCCAGGTTTATTTGATCACCAAACAAACCAAACCCAGATTTGGTTAGGCCTTTTTTTAAGAAAAAAAACTCTCATTAGATATACATTTTAATGTTGCACTCAGAAAACATGAGTTATGAACTACAAGGACGCACAAAGAATACATTGTGGCAAACATATCTGACAGTTTTATTTGATAAATTACTGGTGTAGTAGAAATGAATATAATTTATTAAGACCTTCTTTAAAGAGTCCATCTTCCCCTAGAGTTTATGGAAATAATAAAGCAACAAAAACACGTAGACCTGTAAGAATAATTTAAATATAAGTGCGAAGAATCTATTGTAAGGCAAACAAGACATTTAAGATATTATTAAAAAAAGGAGAAAACATGCATGATACTGGTCAACCTAAGTTCCACTTAAAAACAATTAATCTTACTGCACAAAATAAAACATTGCCTACATAGCACCAAATTATTCAGAAATAATCAACTTG
This sequence comes from Morus bassanus, assembly GCA_031468815.1. Taxonomy (NCBI): domain Eukaryota; kingdom Metazoa; phylum Chordata; class Aves; order Suliformes; family Sulidae; genus Morus; species Morus bassanus. The sequence goes on along the minus strand of CM062580.1, from coordinate 9,834,891 downwards.
CATTTTGGAATCATTCTAGTATTAGAATTTGAGCTACAGAAGTCAACAACAGTTTTCTTACAGACTTAATAGATCAACATTTGGGCCTCTGTAGTAAACATTACAAATCTGTCTGAAGCTGTTTATGTACACACTAATGACATTCCATACACAAATGAGTTGACAAGGTTGAAAAGTGGCAATTTTTAACTTCTGCAGAAATAGACAAAATTGTAAATACAGGAAATTACATAAATAAACATAATTGACATAAATGAAGCTGCAGACACTGCAGAAGAAAGAATGACTTTGATATGTATAAAACTGAATAATTCTATTTACTGCAAATTCACAAAATGATTCGTGTGACAGATGAAAAAATTAATGAGAGGATTACACATTGTAACTATAAAAAGGCAAATCCTATAAAGTACGTACACAGTTATAATATGTGGATTTGTAATATATGGATAAGACAAGTGGATAATCCCGTGCTCAACTTTAAGTTGATCCAAGCCATTATTTCCAATATCATCTCTATATCCTCCTATTTTCCCAACATGTAAAAATATTAACTTGGTCAGTAGTGAAGTCAATGGAAAATGCAAACATACAGCTCAAAGGCTGTCAAACTAAAATATTTTGACTATTACTACAGCCTTAGTTTAACACACACTTCTCATTGCACTCCGCATCTCAGACATAAACCATAACAATGGTAAAACAAAACTATAAAGAGCTGAACACAAACATCTGAAAAAGGGACTCAACTAAAAAACCCTGTTTAATAAATAAATAAATGAAAACAAGTAGACTCCACAGTTTTCACATATTGCTGCCTTAATTCTTCTAGGTTTTCTCAAGACTATAATACCAATTAAACAAACAGCATGTTTGGAAGAGATTTAATTAGAACTTGCATCAGAAGTGCTATACTCAGAAACATAACAGCTCATACTGAAAGAAACTAACAACATTTCTGCCCAAATATCTTACAAGGGAAACAAATAAACAAGCTGAAAGAAATACAACCAAAGGTTTCATAGTAAGTGGCAGAATTGGCAAGTGAACTAAATTCAGCTTTTACCAGCACTCTGTACCTAACACACAGGAGAAAAGCAGTATGTGTGTGCAGAATTTCTTTTCAGCACACAGAATGTAACTTTTCAAGATAGCAATGGTACTCTGCTGTCACTCAAAGATTTAAAACTACTCAAAATACCTAAACACATTTGAGGGGAAATATGAAACCAGGTTATAAAATCAGGGGGCCTACTATTTATTGGAGATAAGACACATCCTGCCCTGAGGAAAAAGGCAACATATTTAATGCTGTTTTTCCATTAGACATTTCACTGATTCAATTTAAAATTAAGTAGCCAAGATCTTAGCACATGCTCTGGAATGTCTTATTTGAATCACCAACATCCAACATTTGAAAATTAATTACTCAGAAAACTGCTTACAGATGACAGTGTGTGCAATTACTCTTTGAACTGAACTTTTTATTTTCCTCTTTTTAAGAATGTTATCATTTAAGATTTTTAATTACATTAAACCCCACAGAAATAACTTAAGCCTAAACTGCTTTTTGTCTCAAACTTTCACCTGAACATCCCTGAGCTCACATTTTTTCAATTCTAGCCTGGAACCATGAACAAGATTTTTTTTTTTTTTTTTTTAAGTTCTCCATCTTGATTTTACTGATTTCCTAAGTGACTTATGAAGAATCTGCAAAATTAATCTGTTCCTTGGACGCACGCTATGCTTAGAAAAAGACAACTACCTTTGCTACGTGTATCGTGGTGTACCCCCGCCCACCCTGGTTCAGCGAAAATCCTTTATGAACTGTTATGAGAGCACCAGATCGATCACTTAGACAAAGTGTGTAAAGCATCTAAAACGATTTTAAGTGTTACTACCTTATACATAAATTTAAATTCAAGCAACCGGCCGGAGTCTCTGTGACCCAAACGCAGCTACGTTGCTGCAATGACTGCTTTGGCTTTGCTGGGCCAAGGCTCGCTCCCTCGCTTTGACCCACTACACTTCAGCCCAGAAGGCGGGCTCGCCCGCAGCCCCCGGGAGGTGCAAGGCAGTGCCGACGGGGGAGAGGGGAAAATGCCGCCAAAGGCGCCGCCTCGGCGCCGCACGCCGCCATGCGCCAGCCGGGGCACACGGCCAAGCGCTCCCAGCAAATGTAACGCTTAAACCGGTGCGAAACGCTCCCGGAGCGGGTTTGCGACACCCAACCGGGAAGAAGAAGGGGACGAAGGGGCCAGCGAGCCGGCCGCAGCCCCGGCGCACGGCGGCGGGCTCGGCTGCCCGAGCGCAGCGGGCGCTGAGGGGACGGAGAGCAGCGCCGGCGGCGGCCGCCTCAGGCAGCCCGCGGCAGCCCGGCCGCAGCGGCCGGCAGGCCCCGAAGCGAGGCGGCGGGGGGCGGCACAGCGCTTCCCGCCCCGCTCGCCGCAGCGGCCGCCTCCTCGCCGCTGGAAAGCTCAGCAGCGAAAGGAAGGAGAGGGAGGAGGAAAGGAACACAAAATGGAGACTTACACTCCCTCTCCTACCACGCATGCGTTGCGCCGGCGAAAAGGGGTGTGCGGCGGCGCGCCGACACCGGCCCGCGGCAGCCGAGGGGCGGGCGGGGAGGAGGGTTCCCCGCTGAGGTAACGGCCGCCGGGCGGCCCGTCCGCCTGGGGCTCCGCGGGGCAGCGGCGGCGGGCGGCTCAGGGGGCCGGTGGGCGCCGGGCGTGCGGCGGCATGGCGTTCCCGCCCCGCTCTCCTCCTCCTCCCTGGCCGCTAGCGGGGGAAGAAGGGTCGCTCTCCCACCGTGAGGAGAGCGGCGGCTTAGCCACGGTGGCCGCCCCCCAGCTCGCCTCGGGTTACCGCCCGCAAGAGGCACGTTAAGGCCGGTGAGTTGGGGAGCACACCTGGGGCTCTGCTGCGGGCGGTAAAGCTGGGCCTGAGTTCGGCCGTGCCTGAAGCAAGTTGGTATGGAAAAGTCTCACAAGTTGTGTGGATTCCCCCCCGCGACGCAGCATTACACGTAGGTCACGCTGTTAGAAGTAGGGAAAGTAGCGTCACAGCGCGTGCCCCGCGCTTGTGCTGGTGCCCAGGTATCTGCTTTTGGCCCACACCGGAGACGGAGTTGCAACGCTACCGTCAATTTTCCTTTCCTCTCACATGGCTTTAATTTTAGTTTCTATGTAGTGATAGTGAGGCTTTATCCCTCCCTGCCTCAGTGCGGGCAGTGGTAATGCCCCTGTTGAATTCCCTGGTGCAGACACGGACGCTGGTGCTCCTCAGTTCGGTATCGGAGCCATACAAGGCCCTCTGCAGCAGCGGGTACCTTCCAGAGCAGTGCATCCAGCACTGTGATTAGCTTCTGCCAGGAAGTATTTCTCCCTCCACCATTTTCCTAAATGTAAAAAGCAGGGTTAGTACCTTGCTTTAATACAGTTGGACCGAGCCTTCTTTTAGTGAAGACAAGGTAGAAAGCCAGGTTTCTAGTGGGCCTCTGGTTTGTAGGAGAGTTCATTTTCAGTCTGGTATCTAAGCAAGCTCTCTTACATAGCTGCTTTTATGTATATCCACCGTGGAGGAATGAAGTTGCTGAACGTTACTGTTACTCCAGTGCTTCTGGCAATCAGATACGCTGGGCTCAAGCCCAAACCTTGAACTTTATTTTATATTCTAAAGGAAACAACAAATGGAAGGCAGATTGGATGTATTTGCTGGAGCCAGTACCACTGACTATTAACGCAAGGCACTCTCCTTGCTGTACGAAGGAACACTGCCACAAATAGTGACCAATATGGCAAGTATCATAGCTTATCCTGCATGTTTGTATTGGACATTGTTGTCACCAACCCACAAATGTGATATCAAGTGTCGTTATTACTTAATGCTGACACAGAGCTGAGATTGCCCTTTGATGCCACTGCCATGGATAATGCCTTGGTATCTGTACTTCCATACAGCAAAGTCCCCTGCCTAATCCCAAAAATCACTCCATGCTGAAGTGACAGCATTAATTCCCCCTGCTGTTACACATTTTGCCAGCCCTTTGTTACAGTGCACAGTGACAGCTCCCTTGTGTCAGTTGTCTGCAAAACTACCCCAGATACGTCCCATTTACGGTGCATACACCTGTCTTCTAGGATTATGCAATTGATTATCAAGTACTGGCTGCTCTTCCTACATCCACTTGATCCTGAGAAACATACTAAGCACTCATTTTGATTACAGAAGCAAATACAGCATGTACAATTCCCATATCTAGTACAAGTGAAGTGTTTTGCCACCACAGGGTCACTTTTGTATATTTCTTGATGATTATCTTCTGCAGTTACACCCTGGATGGCAGACAGACCTTTCCCTCAAATTACCAGGTCATTGCAAATGCTGATTTATGTATAGTAAATTTTGACTCTCTAAAGATTGCTTTGTACTTTCCTGAAGTCCTAGCATGAAGTCCTAGTGTTTTTAATGACATCACAGTTGTGCATTGATTTTATTACCTTACACAGATTTGGTGGTTTTCTTCATGTCTTATTGATCTTGCTGAACTAAGTTAATAGATAATGGTACAGCAGGCAAGTAGCAGCGACTCTCTTTTCCCAGATTGACTCAATTTGTCATTAAGGAACATGAAGACAGTGAAGTCTGGCTCTTCACTTCAACAGCCTAATCTGCATCACCTTGCTGCCTTTAAGTTACTTGACTTTTCTGGTTATCTCACCCTGTAAAGATCTTACCTTTCCCTTCATGACATGCTTTACTGCCATTAATTGTTAAGGAGACTATATCATTAGTAAAAGCAAAGGCCATCAGACTTAACTTCTATATAGACAGTTTCACTGCCATTTTCAGATGGAACTCCATTCAAATCAAGGGGTACTGTGTGAGATGATGTGTTCGTCACACCCTGATGAAAATATGCGCATTTGTCCTTTTATGTGTGCTGTCCCTTGTTTTCTCTTCAGTATTTTAAAATAATATTCAAAAACATTCCTTTTTTGGAGGTCTGCAAACAGACAATGATAAAAATTTAAGAATGGTTGGTTGTGTCAGGCACACGCTTGTGATAGTGTGTGAACAACCACTATACTGAAGTGTATGCTGAAAAGAATTGAGACTTCAGGAAAGCAGCACATCAGAAAATCTGCTTAAATATGTCAGAAAGTTTTAAAACCAACAAGAGGGAAAAAAACCCTTAATGTTATTCAACAGTGTTGAAAACAAACTGCAAATCCTAATCTCTTTGAATAGGTCGTCATAATTCTCCATTTCTAACATTGCAATGTCTGTCTGTAGCCAGAGATTATGTGTTACATAAATACTTGCAACTGCTAGAATATGTAAAAAGCACATGAAGAGATGGACTACTGCCACAGCAGAAGCCTTTGCTTACCAAAATATAGATTTAATATTCTGTTATTAACAGAGAAAAACAAATGCAATACATAAGCAAAAGTGAAGTGTGTTTCTAGGTAATCTGCTTCTAACATTCAACTGAACATTGTCTCCTCTTGAAGAAAAGCCAGGCAGAGATCCCAGGAAAACATTCTTTTAGCTTACTACTGCTTATTTGTTCGATGGGACAGTTCACTTTGTTCTTTTATACTGAGCTGCTTTATACTTATGCAGAACCGAAATTTTTCCTCCTTCTAATCCTTAGCAGGAGCAGGAGAATGGGCCCTTAATATCTTGTCTTTGCCAATCTCACAGTTTCAGTAAGTGAAGTCATTATAGCAGCTGTTTTACCTGCAAAGCGATACATGAGAGTCTATCTGGCTCTGTGATGCATGGGAATTGTAGTCTATTTTTCAGTGTATTCTGTGGTTTCCACTATGAAACTATTTTTATCTTAAATTACAAGTCCTGGAGCTTGATGTTACATAGTATGTATGTATAATAGTATGTATTTTCAAACAAACTTTCTTCTCCCTTTTGCCTTAATATTGGTTGTGTATCCAAGAAGGAGGATCGCAGTAGTTCTGAAGAAGTAAAAATGGTATTAGTAAATCAAAATCTTGCAGTTTTGTCACCCTTCATATAACAAGGTGATTCTTCTTATGGTCTGTTTCTGCTGGGTTCTGAGATTTAATGTGTGTGTCCGTTTCTTCTTTCAATGTGAAATGACATTATTCACAATCCTCAAACATCTGTGAGAAGAGACCTTAGTGTATAAACATCAGAAAAGCAACAAAGCATCATAGGACTTTTGTAAAAAGTTTTCATTGTTTTCTTCTTTTAGTATTCAATCCTAAAGCTATCTTTTGTTGGTTTTATTTGGATGGAATCCAGAGAATATACTGTGCTGGATTACCACTGTTTTAAGGAGGCTCGGTTTTAGGCATTAATACAGTTTCACTTTCATGGCTACTTCTTTATTACTGTGATGCAGGTTTGCTCTCACTAATATTTTCTTCAAGCCACAATGTATTATCCACTGGTCAACTCAACAACTACTTCTTTAAGACCAATTGGCTGTTTCTTCTAACTCACTATTAGTCATTTCTCTTTTTCTCAAAACCGGGAACAGTATTCATGTTTTTGGCAGAGTAACAATGATACTGCATCTAACCAAAACAGCCCCTTCTGTGAAGCCAGTCATTAATTCCTCTCTGGTAGCTTGTCATCACCAGATGTCTGCTGCGTTTACACCCTGTGCATTTCCCGTGACTGCACCCACAAGGCATCCACAAATGATTCTGTATTTTCAATAAAGCACCACATCCTTTTACGAACCTTCCTCTTCACTACCTCAGCAGCTGCAGCTGCTGACCACAGAATTGCAGCCTCTCTTTACATTAGGTGTTGTACCTCTCTCTTGACTGAAAGAGTCTACAAACAGCATAAGAGTATAATGTTACTTTAAGGATAGAGTTTCATCACTCAAGATTTCGGGAAGTGGGTTTTGCACAGAAAGTCATAAGTATTCTACATCCAACACAGAAAAACATTTCCAGGTTTATACCAACAAGTAGAGTACAAAATGTTTTTGTTTCTCATAAGAAGTGCTGGCAATGAAGTCTAACCCTGCCAATAATAAAGCATATCTGAATGAGGACTCACAGTTATATCTAAGCATGAGGAGAAGCGTAGGCACATTTCCCTCCAGAAATCTGCACTCACTGAACATGATCACCAGCAGTAGATGCAATTAGCTATGTCCAATTTACATTTTGAGCACAAGGGACAGGCTTTCACAGCATGCTTAATACAGCAAACACAACAAACTGGGTTTTGTGAACACAATGCACAGTTTCTCATTTCAGTGGGAAACTTTACAAAATCTATGTGCAAGGTATAATTACAGCATGCCACAAATGAAATTTCAAAAGGATGATTGAAACAACACTCATATTTTGAAAAAGAAACTGGTTAATTGATGTAGGGTCATAGACATATGTCATAGCATACAATACAATAAATAAAACATAAACACCAATTTTCAAATCAGCACAGCTTGATAACAAATTCAAATTTTAGGAACAGCAAAAAATAAAAAACCACAAAGTAAGCCCTAGATTACAATCCCTCAGCTAACTGGTAAAGATGAAGGAAAAATTTTGGGAACGGTTAATATTTTTCTAACTCATCAGGGGTCTTCTGTCTTTCATCTGTTTTTTTCTTGCTATCTGTGGCCATTGAGGCTAGTAGGAAACCAGCCAATTTAGTCAGAAAACTTTGCAGCGTAGCAGGGAGTCTCATTTGTCATCACATGCAATAGCAGCTGTCTCCATCAAGAATGAAATTAATCGGTACAGACTAAATAAATTAGGTAATTTTTTAGGTGGTTAACAATGTACTTTGAATGAGCAAAGACCAATCTTTGTCTCCTGATACTGGGAAACTTCTCTTTCAAATATGCCAATTTGGTGGTTTGAAACTAAGGAGTAATGAAGTTCCTTAATGTATTTTTTACACAAATATTTCTGGTAACTGAAGATGCTCAGTTTACACAAGGGACACAAAGCGTTATAATTGTTGTAAAAGCTATATTCAGACTTAGGTTTTCTTCAACTTTCTTCAACTTCTTCCATTCTAGGCTTAATTATTTCAAATTCTTGCCTGAATTTCTTAGCCACGTAAAATTCAAGAATTGCAAGAAACAAAAAGTATAAAACCTTGGGAGCATGTTTCTTCATATAAAAACCTGAAATATACTATGTTGAGTTAATATGCTGGACATGTAGCCAATAAATCTATACAGATACTGAACTTCACACAAATTTGCACCCTCCCCAACTTCTGCACTAAGTAAAGCAGCTTGTATGCCATTCAGGAAGACAGAATTTTCATCCTAAAAATTCATTTTGTACAGCCTAGAGAACACGTAGGACCTTTCTAACCCCAGGTTTTGTCACTTTAAACAACGTCTCTAGCCTGAAAACACAGACTGATGATGTGGTTAAAATTGCCCCCATGGACACAAATGAAAGAAAAAACTGGTTGCATAAGCTTTATGCCTTTTCTCTTTACCCCCTCTATATGTTTATTATGGAACTTATATGTAAAGCAAGTAACCAAGCAGGACAAAACTGACCTATTCTGTAAAATATGAGAGTTGCCTATTTAGAACGCCGGCCTACAGCCGTAAAAGATTTGTTTAGTTTTCTCACAGTTTATGTCATGTCCTCCTTCCTCAAAAGATCTGGACTGGATGAATTTGATACAGTAAAAATATGTGAAATGCGAAAAGAAGAGCTGACACATATCAGCCTTCAATTTTGAGAAGAATGCACATCTCAGAAGGCTGACTGGTTCATAATTCCAAGAATGATAAAAAAATGGGGAAAAAAAAGGCTAGTACTGATGCAGTAGCTTAAGGGAAAGCCTTTTGATTGTTTGTATTATTAAATGACCTTACTGATGGTATAACTCAGCCTATGTTGCAATCATAAGCTGCTGGGAAGGACACGCTGAGTGAGCTAAATCACAGGTATATGAGGTATATATACTGTGGGCATGATGGTTTCTCAAAATGCTGCTTGCCTGTTCCAAAGATGCCGTGTGATGAATACCCTCAGAGACTGTTCGAAGATGGTACATAGAATATCAGTGTGAAAGGCAGAAAAAGAAACAGGTTTGTACATAAAGACTTCACCTTAGTCTTATAATGACAGTTCATTACCTCTTTCTGAAAACAACGATAAAGGTTTTCAGTTTGTTTCAGGTTTTATTTTAATTCTTTCTGCAATGCTTGAAGAAAAGCTGGTATATGGTGCCTGATTAACTAAAGGACCAACAAAAACCTTAAGCAAGATCATTTTAATATGAAAAGAACTGGATCTTTGTCACAAAAAAGAAAGCAAGGAAGCTCTCGTAATACAGAAAACTCATTTAACCTTCAAAATCTGCTAGGAACCACAGTAACTAAAACACATATTACAGGAATTAAATATAGACGTAAAGGTTGGGCAGCGCATATGTTATCTCCAAAAGTTGTTAAACAATGGATGGGAATATTAATGCAAAGGATATTCATATTGTGATGCTATCAAGGGCATACATCAAAGTGGAGTACCTTTTGCACAATCAAGGGAAAATTACTTTTGTTTTGGCACATGGCATGACATGGCATGTCAAAAGATTTAGAAAATGTTTTCAAAATGTGTCAAGCAAATTATGAAGTATTGTGCTTTACTAGGAAAGAAGAAACACAGGGCAGAAAAGTTGCAGGGTACTAACAGCACTTAAAGCAGCATAGGTAAGCATTGTTACAATCTTTGTTCTTTTGCAAGCTAGCTCTAGTCTTCACACACAAGCTCTGTGTGAGGAATATGGCTTGTATGGATTTACAGAACTTAGATAAAATTTAAAATTTCTTATGTAAAGTGGTCTAATCTTGGTAAGCTTCAAATTATCTCTTACTCCTGAAGATACCGTAAGATAAGTTGATTTAGAGCTCTGGTTTACATAGAAAGATGCTCTAAATTTCTCCTGTAATTATCTCACTGGAAGTAACAAAACGATCATATGTTTGTTCAAATATATTTTAAATTCGCCAATGGACTAATGTTGAAGAACTACTTATAGCTATGAGTTCATTTTCAGTGAGTAATTTTTACAAAATTTCCAGATGTTGGTTACACAATGTCATTTAAGGACTGTTTTTCTAAATCACATAAAACTGATTCAAATCAGTTATTGTTTTTAATCAAGCTCTCCTTGCCCAAATTAGAACTTGTCCTTTGAATCGATAAACTACCTGAAGGAAATTTACTTTGAGAACAGTATGATAAAATATCAACAAACATGCAATTCATCCTTTGACAATTTGTGGTGCTTGTGAAAAACATTCAGTGGTGAAAACAGCTGTGCCAGCAGCTACTTAAATGCGTTTCCAATCTTACTTGACCAGACCATAGAAAACTGAAGAGTTTCCACACCCCTGATAGCTTAAATATTTCATGTTTTCCTCTTTGTGCTCCGATTTTAGTAGGTAAGGGATATTCCAGTATTTTTAGATTTCTTTTTCCTTTGGTGTCTCTGGTGATTTCTTTTTGCAAGGGAGTGAGGGGGTTTGACAGGGACTGTAGGTTTCGTAAACTGTATACGCACATACCTCTGTGAGCAACTCTGCAGTCACCAAGGGAAGATGCTAGGAAGAAGAGTAATGAGTTTTAAACAGTACTAAAATACTGTCTCGTAGTCATTTTTATTACAGCATATTCTGACCTTTAAAGTCTTAAGGAACTGATATTATTACTATAATTTTGGGTAAATGGGAATCATCAAACTACCATTTCTCAAGATTGTTCTGAACAGTTGCAAGGACAGTTGCATCTCTGGGGCCGCTGGTGGGGACAAAGGAGCCCACAGAGTAGCGCAGTCTCTCCCTGGTCACCCATCACACTATCTGTACCAGATAAGGCAATGTCAAACTGCGAGCAGCAGTCCTCCCCTTCCCATCAGCCAAGCTGTCCCTATAATCTGTATCACAGTGTCACTGCTGGGAGGGAAGAGTAAGCCTCCACAACAGGAGTACCACAATGCAGATACACAGTACGATTTCAAACTTAGTATAAGCCGAATTCTACAAGAGGAAGCTTTACACCTGGTGTCAGAATTATGATTCAGACATAAAGAAACTTGGGTTTGGTGCCATTTCTTAACCAATATAAATCACAGATACGACTCACCTGGTAAATTCTTTATTTGGCATCTATAACCAAACAATCAGTTTTCTCAACTCCTGTTCAGAATGTGTAAAAATTATTACTTTAAGCATTAATTAACTGGATAATTGCACTGCAGCCTGACAGTCATTTGTTAACTGATGGCTTTGATATCAATATGTTTTTGATTTGTTTGCTGAGATTTCAGTTATTATTAATGATATTAATAATAGTTTCGTATTAATAGTAGTTTCGGTAATATGTCTTCTTGTTTATACTTGAGAGTTTTAATAAAGCATGTAAGACACAGTCTTACATTTCTTTCAATAAGAAACCCATGGAGTTTTGAATAGGTGTTCCCTGATTAACATAAGATCATGGCCAGTTTTCTCTGTTAGCATGTGGTTCTTACATCTGGCCTTAATCTGGGAACGTAGTCTGTAAGCAGGAAGGCAGTAGTAGAAGAAGCATGGCCCTGTGCAAAGACTGACAAAAATTCGCAGCACTCAATGTCACACTCTCAGTACAGTCTTGTCACATTACTCCCACCTACACCACTCCTTTGGGGAAAGGAAAGGATTTCAAAAAGGGATATCAGCAAAAGTTGCCTCTGCTGCTGGTTGGAGAGAGGGAGAATCTAAAGATATGTGGTTTATTGATGATTTACAGTAATTAACCGTAGGCTGCCACTCTGCTTTCGCCTTCATCAGTACTCTGTGGCTGTGTCTTCTGCATGCTCCCTAGCAATTGTCCGGAAGTGAGCTGAACCGCCTGAGACAAAACTGATAAAAATACAAACTGTGTAAGTTATTCAAAAGGTATATTGCTAAATTCAAGAGGAAGACCAGATATTTGAGGTTTAGATTCAGTCCTTTATAAGCCTCCCAACTGGATCCATTAGGAAGTCACTCATCTTCTAGAACATAATGATTCAGTAGAAAAATTCACAGGTCTTTAAATTGTTGTTTTGCGTTCATACTTCTTGTGCAAAAAGATTAGAGTACAAAGCAAAACTGCACAGCTATCACAAGAAACTTCTAAGCAAAGCAAAATTAACATGAGAAGCAAGTAGAGAATTACAGAGAAAATGGTGCTACTCAAGAAACAGTACTATTAAGATCGCTTAGTTGGCAAGACAGCAAGCCTAGACTGATTGCCAACAGAATGGCAACAAAAACATTCAGATAAATTCCAGTCTCACAAACATTAGGCCACATGGGAACATTTAAATGCAATCGAGTATGCTTGCCTCAATAAGTGGTGGGGAAAAAAAAGTTTCTTTTATTTTGGTAGAGGAGAATATTATATTTGGTAGAGAAGAATGGCTAAAAACTATAGGCAGAATTTTAACCTCGATTGGCATTCCACTCAGGCAGTCAGTGGGCAAAAAGGCTTGTCCTAGCCAGTATGTTTTATGATTCCTGTAACATGGGGAAGGATCCTCTAGTCCTCACTCATTCCTCACTCAGTCTCTAAAATGCACAAGTAGCTACTCTCTGCTTGAAAGAGAAGCAGCATGCAGTTTGATCTGGTAATACCATAACAGAATACACCGGGTAGGATGGGAATAGGATAGAGATAATAGGATATGTAGAAAGTCAGTAAAAGACTCTTCCATCTTGAAGTTACAGTGTTCAAATGAGTGCAGCCCTATCCTTGGGCACTGAGGAGAAATCATAACCAACTTACTGTGCTGAAAAAGAAAGTCCCTGTGTTTTTTCCTAATACCTGCTTTCTCACTTCTACCCTTTACTATGATCCATCTCCATGGGGAGTAGAATCTAGCCCTGGCTGCTCTAAAATTTTTATGTGATGTTTAATAAATGGCTCTTGATTTCAGTCTCTCTTCCATAAGATGTCATTTGAATTTTAATATATTTAGCATAAAATATAAAGCCTATCCTTGTGCAGGTATTTTCCCTATTACAAAAGCTGCAGACATTCCACTTGAATGCTATGAAGGATTATACCTGAAGAATACTAAGATACATAAATATCTGTCTTAAAATTAGGCTGTTTTAAAATGAAGTTGGAATGATCGCTGCTGATATTTATGACAGGATTCTTTACTTAAATTTCTTATATAGCTACTATCTGTGTACTACCTCCCCATGTGTAAGTACACAAAAGCAAGATTAGAATGATAGCTTAGAAAATGCTAGCCATTCTGGATTTTTGCTTTTACAGCGTGAATCCCTAGGCAGTAGCTGAGATGGTTGTTTTATATATAATGTTAAATGGTTGGAACCAATCAAAATTCGTTTTATTTGGCTTTAGTATGGCCTTTGACTGAGTGTCATGCCCAGGGAATAATGGCATTCATTAGGGCCCAGATTTAAATCAATTGAAAAAATTGCTCTACATAAAACAAAAAACCTAGTTATCGGCAAGCTATCCACCTCAAGAAGTTTTAAATAAACAAACACCAGTTATGTTTCACTGCTGTCTCCTTTCCAAATAATATGCTTATCACAGACATGTTTACTAAAATAGCAGCATATGTGTGTAAAGTGCTGTTTATTGTGTGTTACTAAGCTCAGAGCGGCTATCATTGTCTGATTAATTGGGGTGAATATTCAAAGGTTGTAGAAAATATGAAATATAGAGAAAAATACATAGAAAATCATAACTGAGCCCTGCACGCTGACATCAGCTTAAGCAGTGCAGGACAATCTTTACCAAGTCAAACAGAATCTGATCAGGACTTTTAAGATTTAGAGTAAGTTCAAGTATTTGGACCCATCTTCAGAAAAACAAGCTGGTGAAAAAGTTATCACTAGAGTCTGAGTGATAAATTTAACCTGAATTCTCAGGTTAAATTCAGGTTTAGGTTTTTTGTTTTGTTTTGTACTTAGAATATGTAGAAGCCTTTTAAAGTATATATCGCAACTCACTTCAGAAAATCACCTTTCTCTGAAATACCCAGTATGGTCACAATGATTTAGAAAAGCCTGAAGAATTTTTTGCATGTTATCATGGTGAAATATTCCACTTACAAACAAACATACAACAAATATGGTGTGTGGTGCATTTTTGCTGCACAACATAAATTGTATCTGCTTTGTATTTAATATTCAGTAAGATGCAGTACAGGTCTGCAAGAGATGATTTGTAAGAATTCACCTGCATCAGGGTCTCCCCTCTTTGCATAACAATGAGCCATCCCGCTTTCCAGAGATGTGGAGGGACATGCGGTGAAGAAACAATGGTCCAGAAGCAGAGCACAGTGTTTGATCAGAGCTTTTAAACATTATACTCTAACAAAGAACCTGTGATAGGGACAGAGTAGCACCCAGTAATTACAGGCATCATTCTGTTTCCACTCCTTCCTCTTATAGGAACAGAGAACCTCTGGCAGCTGGTGGGCTTGAAATTCAAGCAATTCAATTGCACTAGCGTAAAACCAGTGAAAGAAAGCCACAAAGCAAGCCTTTTATGATACAATAAGGAGGTGAAATATATGACCTTTAGCTGACACATTCACATGCTCGATGATGTTTAGTGACTGTGCCAAATAAATGTCTGGTAGAAAGAAGCAGACTCTGAGTCCTCATTGTATTTACTTGAGTATTACACCTTGTAGTAATCACAGTAATGCATTGCCACACCAGAGACACTGGTGGAGTTAGATTAGCACAACAGTGGAGAAGTTGTGGTGATTCGGTTCATTCTTCATATGTATTTATTTGTTAATAGTGGTGGTGGCCATATTTGTTGATTTACTAAAATATCGCTGGCATTTTGAAACAAGTCTTTAGCAAATATTTAGGAATCTTCATTTTGTATTTAGTTGGGCCCCAATAATCTGTCTGTTTATTACTTTAATTATTCCTGGTAGAAAAGGGCCTTTACGTATTTAAGAAAGAAGACAAGCAAATTGGAAAGTGTCCTGCTGGCACACCAACATTTGGGAAAGGATACAGACAGTACATCCTTAGACATTTTTATTTATTTCCATGCTACAAACTGGCTAAGATATTTTATTCTATGCAAACACTGGCAAGAGATCAATATAAACAAAATGATCCCGGATGAGCAGCTCCAGCTCATTGTTATGGCCATTTCTCATGCAACTGCCTGTTTTAGCTATTGAACAATTGCTGGTATTCCTGACTTGAAAGTATCCGTTACTTTACTTTTCTGTGAAGAATCGCACAAGCAAGGAGTAAGTGACAGTGGAAAATTGTATACTATGATGATATAAACTATATAAAAAATCATGGTTTTGAGAATAAATCTTTTATTCATAACCATAATTTTCATGCTGTTGCACCTCTATTTATCAGCCTTCATAGCATGTCAGTTTTCACATTCATTCTTTTGGCACTACAGCTTCTAGCAGCTTAGCCAATAAGACAGATACTCAAGATCTCTATCCAAATGTGCATTTTCTAGAACATAAGGTAAAACCAGATGGAAACTGAATTACAAAAGTACTATAATCTCAATCCATATTAATAACCTGTAAAAGTAGACCGAGTCTTTGAAATGTGGTCTACATATAGTCCTTTTATGTAGTGTCTGAAGGTCTTGTTTTATTTATCCTTATTGATTCTGAACGAAATAGTTAAGAAGATAGCTTTTACAGTAACAAAGCTACAGCTGGACCCATGATATTTACAACAAACTTTGGCTTCAGTGCAGTTAATATGGTGTCTGGTTTTTCCATGTTCACCTTAATTTTTAAGAAATTCAAAATTTCAGTATCTATTGAGTTGGCAATAAGAAACAGCACAAAGAACTTGAAAGAGTAAGTCCTTTTTTGTCATATCTATGGAGAGACTTCTAACTACGCAAAATAAGAAAACAACTTCCTTAAAATCTCTGGAAGCAGTTCAGAGAACTACTCCCAACCAATAAATTAAAGTCAGACGAGAAAAAGATGCTACGTTCTTGGACCAGCTTTAACTGACAAGTCTGCAGACAGATAATGTGACATAGCCCCACCTTAGCTTTCAGCCACACTTGCAAATAAAAATCAGCCTCAATTGCATGACCTTCTGCACAATGCCTTAAAACTAGCAAACCTCTCTGGACCCTACATTTAGATGATGCTCCAACTATCTATACAATGCAAGTTTTGTTTCTCTGGAGTAATCATGGTTTTAAAAAATCTTATATACACACACACCTATACTGTAGTAGTAGTCACAGCATTGCAGTAGTGTTTTTTAGGGTTTTTTTGTTAGATATTACCCCAAAATTCCAAAAATAGCAACCTGAATCAAGGAACATCAACAATAAAAACTTAAGTCCTTCTGGTTTGGAATTAGGGTTCCTTAATGTCACAATTTAAGGATTTTTTTTATTACTTAATGATAATTAATAAAATATTGTTTTAATTGTTCTGCTTCATTCTTTGAAAAGCCTTGTGGATGGAACACTGCAAAAGAGCATTTATACAAATAAGAATGTGGATATATCAGATATTTTAAAAGAATACATTGTCCCTAAGTTTTTGGTTTGGTTTTTTTTTTTTTTTTTTTTTGAGCAGGTACACATGAAGGATTCACTCAGATTGTTCATTAACTCTAAAATAGGAACATCTTAGTTTTACATTAATTCATGCTCTGTGTGAAAATATTTCTTACCTGGAATATATTGCCCCAGTTCAGCAAACTCTTAGGCAGAGGAATAATGTTACTGCGTTGCAATTTCTACTAAGTCCATGGGTCCCGTTCTAGGCTTAAGGTTAAATCTATGTTTAAGTGCAGAATCAGAATAAAATCCTAACCCAGCTGAAGCCAATGGCAAAACTCCCATAGGCTACAATGATGCCAGAATTTAATAACACAACGTTCATATTCAAACACCTGCATCTATCAACCCTCCTTAAATAACTATTTCAAATTCCATTATTTTAAATTAGCAAAACTGAACAGACATTACTCCTATATAGCTGTACATATGAAAAATATATAAAGTGCATACTTTAATATTTTTATGAGGCGGTCACATTTTAATATACAAGTTCTACAAAGAAACATGCCTTAGTCATAAATATGGCAACACAGTCCATTTACAAAATGAAAGGAGGAAAAGAACACATAATAGATGAGAGCTAAAAATACAAGCAGCTACATCTGTGATATAGAACAATAGAAAAAATAAGGAAGGGAGAGAGCAAAACAGAATTCAAGTTAAGGGTGTAACCTGGGAGAAGAGATGAAGAAAATAAATACACGGTGGATAAAAGAAAACAAAGATCATCCTAAATCAAAAGAAAGGTCAACCGATACTGGCCAGAGAGAAAAAGAATTGCTCAACATCTACATTTTTGCCCAGTATTTAATATAAGAGGGAAGCATGGAGCTCAGTGAGATAAATATTAATGAGGCTTTGGGAATATCTGGCAGCAGAATTAATACAAAGCAGGTAAAAGAATATTTAGGTAATTTAAATATTTACAATTCAGAAGATCCAAATCATATTCAACCAAAGGATCTTAAGGAATTGGCTGAGAAGCATCTGACAGACATCTTTGAGACCTCATGGAAAAAAGGTTAGGTACCAAAGGATTGAAGAGGAATGAATCTTAAAAAGCAGAAAAAGGTAAAAAATGGAAAATTTCAAACAAGTTCCCACTGTTCTCTACCATGCAAAATACCACAGTAAATATATAACTGACAGTGTATCATTTAATGCACAGCAACATCGGAATATTCTCTGGGAAGTAAATTCTGTGTCTCTGTCCATCTCTCTTTTGGGTTAATGTCATTCAGTCTTAATCATTGCTGGATAAAAGTAAAAGCTAATGAGTTTCAAAAAACTCAACCCAGATTATTTGGAAATAAACAGATTATTTACACAATAAAACAAAAAACTACAAATTTGTAGAAACTGAAAAGTTAAAAAAGATTACAAAAGGAAACAATCAAGAGGGCTACGAATAAAATTACTTAGAATTACACATTTGTTTTAAAGTACAGAAGTTCTTGAATGCACAAGTTCAGTCCCAGCATAAATGGGACTCATGGAAACCCATGCCAGTTCTCATGGAAAGCAAGACAAGATATGACATAAGTCCACGTTAGTAACTGTCTGTTTGAATCGCAAAATCATGTGCCAAGATCACATTTTTCACTCAGAGGTTAGTTAGTAAGATTACTATTCAAAATATATTATTGCATAGGATAACATTCTGGCATGCAAAGGTGATTCCTACCTTGTGGGCTTGCCACCACTATCTCCTGTTCATCCCATTCACAAACTGTTCACATCCTATATCAGAAATCATCAGATGTCTAACACTTATTCCTATTGGAAGTTGTCCCAGTATGTCACTCCTTCAATGACCAGAATCATCCTTCTAATTTCCAACTAAAAAGTATGTGTTGCCAATGTGAAACTGTCCATTATCGGCAATACTTTTCATTTAAATAGCTACCCTCCTCTGTGCCTGGTGTTTACCTCTCTGCAGTGTTTGCAGACATTAATCAGAACCTTTCTCAGCCTTTGTTTTGCTGGCTAAACGAGTAAAATTCTTTACATTTTCTCTAGTCACATTAGTAATACTGTTCCTTCAGCCTGTGATTCTCTACCATGTTCAATATCAGCTCTTTCATCACTGTCTAAATGCAATACTGTTTCCCATACCTTCCTGATATATCCTAAGATGATGTTTTCCTTTCTCACTACTATTTTGCATTGGTCCTTACAGTTATCTTGCAGCTGATTAAGACTCTTAGATCTCCTTTTGTGGACTCCCACCAGCTAAAAACAAAGATTCTCCTTTTTGTCTTTGAACCCATGACTTTGCATTGTGCAATATTAAATGCCATTCTATTTGTATTTCTGAGATCATAAAATCATCTGAGTTGTCCCACATGATATTCTGGTCCTCTTCTGTATTGATTATAGCTCTCAATTTTCTGTTTTCAGGAAATTTCATTACCACATTTTTCCTTTCTGTGTCACACTCATTAATGAAAATATTAAATCAGTCTTTGAAGAGCTCCATTAGCATGCTCTTTTCATTGCAATGCTTTCCCTTTAAATTGTTATCTCTTCTTCAGATACTTCCTTGCCTACTTTAGATTTCTTGTTCTACTCCCCAACTTCTCTTGCTTAACCAGTAATTTCCCAAATGGTATTATATCAAAAACCTTTGTGAAGTCCAGATAAATGAGACCTACTTCATTTCCTTTGTCAAAAATCAGTTACTTTACTGAGAAAAAATATCAGATGTTACTAAAGTTACATTTTGCTGGTGGGTATATTTTAGTTTTCCTTCTGCATTTTGATGAAACTTACAGTACTGTGTTCTCAATTTTAAAAACAACTACATGCTGCACTTATCCACTATCTGCATGTTGTTAAAATTTTCATGAGGATTTTTAGTATGCAGAGCAGTATTCATGCTCATCGGCTACATTAACACAATGGCTCTTTTGGAGCCATTACAGTTGATCGTGCCAATGATCCATGGATTATATACTTTTATAAGGTCTGATGCACTTGCAAACAAAAGGTTTTTTTCCTTTGCATTTCTGTTTCTCAAGAGACATTCTTTCTTCCCCCCCAAATCATCCTTTAATATTAATGCAAAGCAACCAAACAAAGGAAACCAAGCCACAAAAATTCTAGCTATGATGATGTGATGAATACACTTAATCCTGGAACAGAAAAGTAATTTCTGTCTCTTATGTAGGCTCTTTGTGGCTGCTTTTCTGTTCTGTGCTTCCGTAGTACAGAAAGGCCCTGACCCACTCCTGGGATCATAAACACACATGCAAATTTAGTCCCATTTTTAACCATGCCTCCACGACAAAAACTGTTCCCTGAGAAGAGCACAGTTGTAAGTGTTTTTGTGTCTTTCATATCACATGTTGCCACTTATCCCTGATTATCACCATTCCCAAATAAAACTGTATTCTGAATCAGGCCCATGTTACCATCCACCTGTGCTCCTGGCCCATCCTGGTAGCCATGGCCTCTGGAACAGAGAAACCCCTGGAAACTTACATGATGCCTAACAATGCAAATTATTTAAGGTGTTTGGGAATTTGTTTGTCTTGCCTACTGGTAGTTTTCAGGCCATGCTCTAAAGTTGGAACATTCAGGAAAGGAACATGAGAGGAATGGTGCCATCAGACAGATTTCCATGCTTTTCTTCTACTAAGCCTTTCTGCTGACAAGACATCTGTGAGGATCTCAGGCAAAAGCCATGCTAGAATCAACAAAAAGTAATCCCTGTGCTGAGTGGAAAGATTCAATTAGCATTAGCTACACTGCTGTGTTCATTCACTTGTTTGTCTCTAAGCCAAAGCCCCGCAGTTGTCCCCACTATATACATACTAGTTTCTTGCCTAACCCTATTCTGGATAAAACCAATTTCATCTGCTTTATAGATTAAAGGGTGGTATTACACTGTTTAGACAAAATGCAATTTGAGACAAGTTTTATTTCTTCCACACAATACAGAGCTCCAGTGGTAACTCAGCCAGCTTCGCACTCTCACTTTATCCCAGATTTAGTGCAGATACAGCTGGTCTGCACCAGAAGCCATTAACTCTGCTCACTAGGTGCACAAGCCAGTTACTTGGCTTAGGTACCTGCTGCACATGTGGCAAAGGCAGTATTAATGTAACCAAGCACATTGACCAGCAACAGGGGGACAATGAAGTTTAATAAAAACAAAACAAAACACCCAGAGGAACTCAGGTAGGTTTTCATCATACGCAAAACCAAAAAAAAAAAACAAACAAACAAACCAAATGCCAGCTCCATGAAAATAAAGGTACTGAATCTGCAATGATATGTGTGAAGATGATTACTTAGAACAGCATCGAAGATTCTCATAAAAAGCCCTGCTGTAAGTTGCTTAAAAGAGAAAATGTGCTTTAACAAAACAGCTTCAACATCCTTGCAACTCACAGTTCATAGACTCCTCACCAAAGAGTGAAGGCTTTGTTTGGAACATGCCTGTGCCAAAGACCTCCTGTGTGACCACAGGACTGTATCTTACTTTCCCTGTACCTTTGTTACTTACCTGTAAAAAGGGTAATGTATTCTTCCTTTCTCCATCCTTTATCTCATCTGTTTAGACATTAGTTTCTTTAAAGAAAAAATTTCCTCTCACAGCAAGGGAGAAAGAGTGCAGGCTCAGTAATAATAACACTGAGACCTAGACATTGTCTGACAAAGGAAGATGATTTCCTCTTTGTCTTCTTGCTCATCAACCAGGGGTATCTGGCTGTGCAATTCTTATGAGTCAGTGGGCATATAATGGAAGGCTACATAGCTGGATAACCACAGGGGCATTCGGTGGCTTTTACCAAGGGATATAAACTGTATTTGAATTAGGAGCAACTGACATTCAGGGTCTCCAACAATACAGGTAATTTGGGCTTGTGTAAGGAAGTAGGAAGTACTTATTAAATAGAAAAGTTGTGCAGAGTACTGATCAGAAAAAGAATATATAAGGGCTATTGTCAATAAGTACTTGAAGTCATGATCCCAGTGAATTGGAAAAAAACCCCACACTTGCTGAAATGCATCAATAGAAAGAGGAAAATGCAGAGACAGAGAATGCTAATGAAAAGATGTAGTGTATAAAATCTAGTTCTATCTGCAGTATTGCAGTCAGGTTTGATTACCTTATCATGTATGGGATGCTATTAGTCCTGGAAGGGTGCAGTACGGGAAGTCAGGGTGGTTCCAGCTTATGAGAGTCTTTGATACAAAGCAATTATGAGGAGTTAGGCTTGTTTTCTTTGGGAGATATCAAGGACACTAATAGAATAGAATTCAAGGCAACACAAAAGTATTAAAGTTACCTTTGTACTCAGCTGGAGAGAACCAGACACCTCTGAGAAGCACACAGCTAAAGATCACAGTCTAAAAACATAACTGAAGGGGGAAAAAACTTACTGAGGAGAGTAACTTACTCATTTCCACAGGAGATCTCCCTCTCTTTTGGGGATCTAGATTATTGTTTGTTCTCCCTTGTGCCATGTAGGTCCATTTGCCACTCTGCTGACGAAGAGAGCTCTTAAGGAGCATTAAAGTCACTGAAAGTAATTCTCATTACAGGAACAGCACACTGTTAGGATATAAGTTCTATAGTTCTATACCATCTTTTTCATTGTGATTCCTATATAGGAGCAAGGCCATGGGATAGAAATGTCAGAGAAGCATATAAAAAAGCAGGTTATCTGAGGAACAAACAAGAGTTCTTTTCCTCTGCTAAGCAAATAGATTCTTCCTGTGTGTAAACAAACAGGTTCTAATAAGGCAGGCTTCTAGTTTGAATGTTAAAAGGTCACTGTTGGCCTCTTTTTTTCTCTCTACAGCATCCCTCTGCCCAATAGGTTCTTTTGTGCAATCACTTCCCATGCTAACAGATTTCATGTGTTCGATGATTGTCATTAGGTTGGTAAGAGCAAGAAAATATGTATTGCATCCTTATAGACTTTTAGAGACTGTGGAAATGAACATATGCTGTTAAGACTGATTTGTCTGGCAGTCCAAAAAAAATGGTCATTGTGGCATGCTCAAATTCAGCACTTACTGAGTTACTTCACCTTTACTGTTCTGGCAAACCAACAGAAATAGTAATTCAAACCTCTTGGAAGGAGGAATACATTTCAATGTTCCTTTTTAAAATGACTGTGAAGGACTATGGATAGTTACGTTGTATGGAAGAAAAAAGGTAAAATACTGGAAGACTAGATTTGCTGATCAATACCTTAGAATCCCAGTTGCACAAATGATTTCACGTGCACAGCTATAAAAGAAAGTATTGTTTTGTATAGTTAGCTGTAACAGACTCCAGACCTTCATTGTCCATTAAAATGATTGTATTTTTTGTCATGTTCTGTTCATAATGTAAAATACTAAAAAGGTAAATAATTTATAATTCCCATTCTACAGAAGTGAAATGAATGTGCCCCTCTTTTGTCAACTGGTACAATTGAAATTATTGAAGTTAGTCATAGGTGAGAGTATGAAAAGCACAGAATTATGCGTTTTTACAGCCCTAGTTGTTCACCTGATTCAGTAAGAGCAAGATCTTTTGAAGTGCTTATACCGGACTAAGATACCTAACTGTGACTTTAGACACTCACACCACATTTAATTCTCAGATTCACTCTTCAGTTGCCACCGGAAGTCTATAAATGTAAAACTTGTCCACCAGTAATTGATCATGATCATAAACAGCCAAGTAGTAATTGATCATGATCAGAAATGCCTTTTGCCAGTGCCAAACAGTTCAGAGTCTGTCTCAAATTTGCTGAAATGTTTGAATGCACAGATTGAAGATGTGACAGATCCGTATTGAGTTTTCTCTTTTCCTGAGGACGACTTACCCTGCAAATTCTGTCATGTTGTCTTCAAAACCCAGTTATTGATTATTCTGAGAATACTCATCTCTTGAACTTGTAGCACATTGCATGGAAAAATTGAATATTAATTGAAAATTCAATATATTTGTATATATATAGAGATAGAAATAGTAAGTGCAACTAAAATCTGTCTCTCCACTTGGGAAGTGAGGAGTCCTAGTTTCTTTCTCCAATGACTGTTTATATTTTTGAATCAAGTATCTTAATTCTTCACTGAAAGGGTTCTCAAGCATTAGAACAGGCTGCCCGGGGAAGTGGTGCAGTCCCCATCCCTGGAGGTATTTAAAAGACGTGTAGATGTGGTGCTTAGGGACATGGTTTAGTGGTGGACTTGGCAGTGTTAGATTAACAGTTAGACTCAATGATCTTAAAGGACCTTTCCAACCTAAATGATTCTATGATTCTATGATGTCAGATAGGTCATGTCAAATGGAAACAATAAAAGTCAAAACTGAGAGCAACTCTCATAATCATCCAGGCTGATGGAAAACAGATTCTTCTGGAAGGGTGAAGATGTGTCTTAAAATCTGCTGAAGCTAAAGAGAGATTTGAGTCTCTATTTTTCATATTCTTCATGCTCTAACTCTCAATCACCTAGATAAAAGGTAGTGGCAACACCACTTCTTGCTGTATTTTTTGAAAAGGGATCCGAAGTAGAGAGCCAGTCATTCACATCTGTAAAGTTCTGAGGGAGGGAAATGCCAGAAAAGAATGGAGATTAGGAAATAACTTTTTTTCTCCTTGGCATTTACTATCAATTACACCAGGCAGCATCTTATTCAACAATGTAGCTTTGAAAGATACCTAGTTCTTCCCTGGCACTGGCAGAGGGAAACTAGTTATTTACTCTAGTAGGAAACAAGAAACTCCAGTGGTAAGCCAAAAAATAGGCATTGCATGCTGAGCCTAGGTCACCTTTGTGGAAGAGTTATTAATTATTCAGTGATTCTGAGGGATTCTGCCAGCTTCAGTTGTTCTGATGAATTTTTAATAAATCACTATTAACGTAAATGGGAAGTATAAATTTCTTGCATTATGTTATATGCAGTAGTAGCAATGAGAGACTTCTGCACTAAGGTCCAAGATATGCTGCTTACCTAACAGAAACTGACAGCTGAATGATCCAGTTCTCCTGGGAATGTCCTGAAAAAAACAAAAATCTTTTCACCATAAAGGAGTTCTATTTTACAGTTGCCAAAAAGCACCTGAAGCAGTTATCTGAAAAACTGACAAGAATAAACAGTATTTTAGTGATCTGCTCCAAAGACTTACCTGGATATGGAACTATGTGCTAAGAGAAATTTCAGTTGAGCCAAAGGGACTTTGTTTCCTAAAAACATCTGGCAAAAATGAACTTTGTTAGGAGAGTGTGAGTCTTCCTGAAGCACAGTACTTACTGAAGGTATTTTTCTAAATATGATCTGTTGTTCTTGGTAAAAAATTTTAGAGACCAAAATAATAATTTAAGGATTCATTATCACTAGAGAAATTCCAGTGCTTTCTGTTTTCCCAAGAAGTTAGAAAATGTCTAATAGGTTTTTGCATTAAATTAGATTGTTTTAACACTTTCCATATTTTGACTGTTGACAGGACAGTGAGTCAACCACAGCAGTGTTCAGTGTGCCCAGACCTTCATCCCAGAGCAGGCAGAATGGTTTTAAATTCAGAAAAGCCAACATTTACTTGAAGAAAAACTAGAAATGAAGCTTTTTAATTAAATACTACTTAAAACAGCTGGGAGGACAGAACTGCATTACAGTGTTTTGTAGACAGCTATCCCATGTTCCTTCTGTCCTTGCAGGCAGTTGATTGCTTCCAGCCAACTCAATGACTTCCTAAGTCATACTGTTCTCCTCTTGTCCCTGGGAGGGTCTTTCATCTTTTCTGAGATTTGCCTGACTGCACCCTTCCCATCCCTGCAGTGTCTTTGCATGAGCTTCAAGCCATCACCTTCATTCTGTGTATCTTTTGCCTGTCCCACGAAGCCTGGAATTGCTTCTGTGTCAACATACACAGCAGCTTCTCCGAGGAAGGAGTCTGCACACCCTCTCTGTGAGGCTCCACCCAGACAGGCTTCTTAAAAGAACATAAACACAGTTGTCAAGACATAAATAAAACAAATACCATCTGTCATGCTAGCATTGCCCCATATGTATAACCACATTTTCTTAGTCCTTTCAACTGATTTTCCACCATACCCAAATACACATTTGGCTTATTAAAAAATTTTAGCACCTTATGGATGCCATTCCCAAACATTTTAAGTGCAATCCATGCAAGTACCCAAATAATTCTAGATTTTTCTTGTCCAACTACAGCCATTTCTACTTCCTAATCAGCTGTACATCAGCTGTACGGTTAAGCTCCTTTTATCTGAGTTATCTGTGGCTGTTTTAGTCCTTTCTGACTGTCTTTTTCTGAGTATCCCTTACCCCTCACATAGAGAAAAGTGAATGGGTCAAATTTATTTGGCACAATTTTCCTGAAATCAGCAGCATTACAGTATATATCACTTTACTGAAATCTTTTCGCTTCCTTGCTGCAAAATACAACTACTCTTAGTCCTTAACTTCATCTCTCTTTTTATGTTTGTAAAAGTCCCGTTAAAAGTGAGGTACATTTTTTTTACTAAAAAGGATCATTGACTCCCGTTGAGTGGTGACAGAGTCACAAAAGCAACACATTTGCACCAATAGGTTGCAAAGCCAGGGAGAATATATGAATGGGATGCTCAGGGGTTGAACTAGTGTACCACCACTGTGCTGCAGCCCAGGTGGACAAAACTGTGAGGGAGCTGAACCAGAAGATGAAGCTGCTCAGTATTTCCCAGGTTTGGGAAGTATTGTAAAAGTCATCAAACTTCTCACAGTTTAATTTTTCTGTTGCAAGCTAGCTTTATTGTTGATCCAAAAGAGACATAGTCACTAAGCAAAGTAAACTTGTTCTACTTACTGAAATTAAATTAAGCATCAGGTTAGCAATGGCATGTCACATATATAGTGCAGAAAATTTCATTTCATGTAATTTATTAGTATTTGTGATATTGGCTGCTTGAGAGTCATATTCTTGCTTTCAGACTAAAGGCTAGAAAGTAAACATGCAAATCAGTTGTCCCATGATGGAGGGAGAAAAATTCTGACGATAGATGTCAGTTTGAACCTCAAATTAACCATGCTTACATAAAGGTATCCATCTCAGCTGATGAATTCACTTTAAAAATGTTCATTCTTCAGTCAAAGCTGCAGTAGTTCTGTATTGGTAAAAAAAATAGGGGGAAAATGTAGCATAGCATGTGTATAAAAGAAAGCTGTGGAAATTCATCTGCTCCTTGTTTAAAGATCGAACCTTACTGAGACTAAAGAAATACTGAGAACTAGTGTCATTTTAGAGAACATTTAAAATTATTTTCCTGCATAGGGTAGGAATCAAAGAGGAGCTTGTCTTATGAAGAATTAGGCCAAAAGAATTGCAATGGCTGTGTATAGTATTTTAAATTACATTTGCTATCATAGTCATGGCCTTATTTTGAAGCATAAGATCACGGTATGAAAGACAGGTCAAAAGGCAACTTGAAAACCTGTTGACTGTGTAGCTCAGAGGTTTACAAAAGACTTCATGAAATACAGAAAATTGGCACTGCCACAGGATACTTGTGCAGCCTTGGGCAGACCATTTAATCTGATGGAGACCCAGAAGGTCTATCTGTCTAGAATGATGATCCTGCTTTTTCCTATCTTTTTTCTGTCCTGCCTATTTATATTGCAAGCTTCCCTACTGAGGAGTACAGTAGAGTCTCTCAGCAGTGATATAGTGCAAATCCATGAATGAAGAGAAAAGCTGTCCTGTCTAACAGTACAGGTCCTATAACACTAGAATTTGTCATGCCTGGATAACATTCTTCTTGCCATAATCTTATTAACATTATAAACTCCTGATTCTCATGATAGAAGACTGCAAGTGAAAATGATAACATGGAATTTCTCTGCATTTTGGCCCTATGGGACCATAACTGACAATGTAGCTCCTGAAGATGATTGACAGCTGTAACTGCAAGATGAACAGCAACCTCATATTAAGTGTCCTGCCCTAGAAGGACAAGGAGCCTCCTACTTGACAGGCCACAGGCAGAGGATAGCTAGAGACTGTGAGGAAAAGAAGATCAACTGGATGATACATAGTCAGAGGAGGCTTAATTTCCCCCTCTCTTTTACCAATGTCAGTTGGCCATAATTCCACAGTGGTGTTGTATCAGTGTTAAACCATCCAAGTGATGGAAAAATGAAGTTCAGATCCAGTTGCCACAGGCAGACATACGATCAGCAAAAGTGCTCACCTCAGCCCCAATTACCATTGAGCAGACATGAGATACTTCCCTTTCTACCATCACTCGTGTGTTTTCTCCTATCGTATACTGATATGTTGTATTACAGGCACTTAATTTTCTCATTTATTATTGCAATATTAGAACACATTACAGTGTCATATCATAACGTGAGAGAATGTTTATGGATCACTGCAAGAACAGCTGTATCGGTTACTTAGTACTCTGTAGGCGGGAGGGAGAATGACAGTAAATAATAAGTAAGGAAAATAAAAGCAGTTTTAAAAGCACGTAACATTTTGGTAAGGAATTTTTTTTTATAGCCATGGCTTTCGGGAAAATTACTTTTATGGCCAGCTTTTCAACAGGCCTGCACAAATGAGCCTATGGTGTTTGCAGGTGCAACCATTTGTATGCAAGGCATGACTGTCTAAAGAAAAAGCTTTCAGCAGGGTGAGAGAGGTTTTTTCCTTCCTACTTGCTTTTAAAAAACAGGACTTCTAGGTAAGAGATAACAATCTTCAGCTGAGCTCCTGAAGCTAGGTGGTTGGAAGAGTGGGAAAGGCTCAGCATCTCGGGTGTGAAACTTTCCTAAGAAATCCAGTACTGAATTCTTCTGAATGTCACAGTGGATGCAGAAGCTTGAAAAATCTGGCCTTAACATCTAGATGACTCCATCTAACTTAGCTTTGGTTTTTCTTTCCCTTGCTCTTTTCCTGCTCCCCCGCCCATTTATATGCAGACAAGCATGCACACATGAGCACATACACATGCATGTGTGTATGTACATGGGTGTAAGTTTATATGGGTGCATGTATACGCATAGACACACCTACAGAGAGAGGAACACAGATTGTGTATTTTGAAAAATGCAAATCTTTCCTATTCAATCATAATCTGCCTGAAAGCAATGTGTTTAATCATGCTAGAAAAGATACAAGTTGATAATTTTATTCAAATGAAGGAATTGAACAGAACTTAGAGGTTAGAAATCTTGAAAGCTGATTGCTAGGGTTGAGAGCATATATTTATAAGCAATTAATGGCATGCTTGGTTTTTTTTTCTCCTACACATTTTTTGCCAATGATAAAGTACTCCCTGTATGGTATCCACCAGCTGTATTATCAAATAGAAAGGAACAGATGAAAGAAAAAGCCACAAAATCCTGGAATATACTTATTCTCTGCCCACACACAGCTATTCTCTCCTCCTTTTCACAGTGGGCTGTAATTTCTCCTTGCCTTTTGAAAGAAAGCAGAATTATGAAGAAAATTGTAAACATGTTTAAGAATTGGTGACAAAATGCTAATATATTACAGTCCTGTTGTGTCACAATGTGTATGTGGTGAATACATACATATATGCAGTAGTATTAACTATCAGGGATATTGACTGAAAGTGGAGGTAAGCAGGAGCATATACTATTTTCATTGAGTATTAGACACATATGCCTTTAAGAAAGGACAGATAAGGAGGACAAATATATTTTTTATTGAGGTTTTGAACCATTACATTAAAATTAAATCCATAGGGGTTTGGTTTGGATTTTTTTTGGCCACACAGGAAACCATAAACCTTCTCTCCAGCTGTTGATTGGAAAAGATTTGGAAACAAAACAGTGTTTCTTGGAAAAAGAGTGATTTGTCAAAAGCAAAAGTTTTCACAGGAATGTACCATATTTTTTGACAGGTGAAAAAATGTCTTGGGTTCAGAAATTTCTGGGAAACGGTGGAGAGGAGGAAAGAGACTGGGAGTGACCCCAGATTATCTTGAAGGTAGGGTGCTTGCACGAGTGTGGGAGACCAATCGAAGACTTCATTTGAAGGAACAGTTAATTCTAGATTATTCCACCATGAGAGGCCCTTCTCATTACAGTCTGGTGTAGAGCCCTGTCTTGTGACATGGGAATATTGACTTACTCCTAGATTTTCCTCCTTTGAGAGTGATGGATTAACATAGCTAAATATTGTATTAATTCAAACTCAAGGACTACAATGATTTAAGAAAGAAAAATGGGATTGGAAAGGACCTCAATAGACCCAATAGTCCACCTCCCTGCACTGAGCACACAGTGAGTGGATTGGATTATAGCAGTTTGGAGAAGGGACCTCTTTGTGTGGTGGGTCTCTCCTTTCCCTTCTTGGAAACTAGAGTCACTTACTTTGGAAGAATAGTGTAACTTGGAGTAGGGAAAAGGAGAAGAAAGACCTTTGTTCCAGTAAACTTTGCAGAATTAACATTCATGAAATTGAACCTATGGATTTTTTTTCCCTTAATCATCTTTATTTCTCTTCAGAACAACTGACAAGAGTTAAGTATTTTACCAAAAGTGCTGAGCATGTCAAGAAACGTGCATGAAATAATGGCAGAATTATTGGTGCTTTCCAGTGAAAAGCATCCATCAGTACCAGAGTTCTCTAGTCTTTCAATATGTAGACTACAAGTCACCAGATCAGCATTGAGAAAAGACTTGTTAAACTAAAACTTCATAAGTCATTTGATCTCAAAAGTATGCAGAGGATTTCTTCTCGTACCAAATACCTTCCTTAGTCATTTGGATTTAGGAGTCATGTTTGTGTTTTGGCATTAAGAGTTGCTAGCTACCACATTCTCATACTTTCTGCTTTATCTATGCAAGTATAAGGAGATCATCCAGATACAGAGCATTCAGCTGAATGTGAGGCTTTTTGTCCTGCTCAGCAGCACAGAAGTCATGCAAGTTCCTTCTCAACGTTCATGTTGGATGATGAAGTCCAAAGACTTTAGAAAGTCCAAAGACACAGAAATTTCATGTCATCTCTTCTCGCCATGGGACTAGTCCTAAAATTCCTGGAACCTGTTTCTCCAGGAATTCTTAACCCATAGCAAAATACTGGTTACTTTATAGATGTGTGTTGCTGTGCTGTCATCTAGTGGCAAGGATGAATTAGACGTCATTCAGTGTCATTCAGTGACAGTGGCTGACAAGGTGTCCCTTTGCTGGAAATAAATGCATGATGTTCGAAAGCTCTCATCATTGCTAGGTGCAGCACCACCACAAAGGTGACTTCCTCAGTCTGTGTGCTGCAGAAAATCGCTGCTCTTATTGCCTATGGAATGGGCTGTGCAATGGAAACTCTTGTTGCGAGCGACAGGCTCTACAGAACCCTGGCACTTCCTGCCACATGGTCTTTCTCTCCATCTTCTGTCATCCATCTTGCCTGTTAACTATTTGCAGACAAATACTTGAAGCTGGATTTTAAACAGTGGTTGATATTTTCTTAACTACTGCCCTTCGGAGCAGTGCCAACTAATGAAATGAGTAATTAAATCTATAAGCATCTAAGATCAAGAAGATAGTTTTCCCTCTATGTAAAGCTTCCAGCAAAGAGTTCTTCCTCCTGCATTCATTTTTAATTGACTCTTGGGGAAAAATTAAAAGTGCCACAATGCAGTTTTCCAGGAGAAAACAGACAAAAATACCTTCCAGAATGGCCCACATTTGTTTCGCTATTTAGCAAGCTGACTGGTGTCAGCAGACAGGCTTACTGCCATTGATTCCTAAGGGCTTTCACTCAGATCTCTAATATCATATGCCAGGTAATATTATACTTGCTTGTCCTTAGTTTGCATTGGTATTACTGACACATGTAAACATTTACAGTCCTGAGTTTATTTTCAAACTGCAAGTGCAATGCTTGAATTAATGTCCTGCTTTACTTTTTGTAAACTGCTTATGAAAATATATAGAAAGTAATAAAACCTTAACAATTAAACTGGTCACAACATCTATAACACCTTTTTGGCATCAGCTACTGAACACTGCTGGGCTTGGCTGGATTAGATAAACCAGTTGTAGTGTATCCTTTGCTCCTTGAAATGCTGATCTTGTTACCATTTTGATAGGAAGCCTGGCAGCTGCTTTTCAAAACTTACTATCTTCTTTACAGATGGAGTTTCTCATATGAATGGAGTGACTGGAGGACAATCCATCAGACAAGGGTGGACTCTTCATAGTTACCAGACTCTGAAAAGGAAACATTAATGAGCAATCCTCACTGCAAAGCACCTCTACCAAAGAAGCTTTTTGCAAATATGTATAATTGGTCTATTTTCATCCCTGCAAAATGGAGTCAACAAATAATGCTAAGATTCCTTTTTATGAGGAAGTTGGAATTTGTGTTTTTATTTCCCTGTTTTCTTACAGTACAAACTGTGCTCTGTCTCTGAATTTAGAAAGATTCCTCAGTTTGACCAAGCACAGTGAAAAGATACCTAAATCTCCAAGCAAACAGAAGAATGTGCTGATGTGCTTTACTGTCAGGGGACATTCAAGCACATTCTTAAATACCTTGCCTCTCTAAGGACTTCAGTAGATTCTCGAAAGAGAAGAAGAATGATGCTCTCCATTTATGACCTTTCTTATTTTGTCCAAGTCATAGACCTCTATCCCTATAGTAATGGAAAACATTAATGATAGTAAGAAACATTCTGTTTTCCAAATTAATTATAATTAATCAGAGGCAGTAAGTCAATGATCTTTCACACTGGAATATGATAAGAGATTTCCTTATAAATAAATTCCAGAAGAGGTTTAGTTTATTTTTGTCTCAGAATTTCATCTTCCGTAGGTGCTTTAGAGAAACAAAATTGCATCTTTTTAATTAAGAAATTGAAAGACAAGCTGTAACAAGGTCAATCAGGTTGAAATAGCTGCATCCTCATTATAAGGTAAATGCTTCTACTATTAACTTATAATATCTCGATATAGTAAATCATTATATATAAATAAAGTGTTAAATAAAAATAGAAAGTTTTAGGTCAAATACAATGAGTAAAAGTGTATGTGCTTGTATAAAAAAGAGAACTAGGCTTTCATACAGAAACAGAAAAAATACAAGCTCTTTGTTAGCAAGAGTTAAGAATGATTTAACACACATACATCAAAAAAGAGGTGGAAAAGATACCCAAAGCATTCCAGTGTCACCTTGAAACATTTGGTCAGGGCTTTATGGGCAATGATACTTGAAACTAAGACTGTGTTAAAAGCAATATCTGAAGAAAGATGAGAGCTGCAATGTTCACTGCCACAGTAACTACAATACTATTGTCATCACTGAATGTTGCTTTTCATGAATGACCATTTGTACACGCATTTTATCCTTTTTGCAGTCATTCTTTAGATGTTCTCATTTCTTTAATCGGAGGCCCTTTGTGTCTATTCACAAATCCAGACCCTGCTCACCATCCTTGCTCCACGTGTTCACAATACCTGCATAAAGAAACACAGTTTAGCAGTTCTGACACTGAATGGAGGAAGAACTTGTGAATTATTATTTTTCATCACTTGTAAATTTGTAATTTCCTCATCAGAGCGACAATGGGAAAAAGAAGCAAGGGAAAAAGAAGCAAGGATGTCTTCAGTTTGACTTGATTGTTTCTCCATTTGATTACATGTGGAAATAAAAGCGTAATTATTCCATTTAATGTCATAATCTTCTCTCAGCCTCCCACTTCCAAGTTTATTTCTCTTTGTCTAAGCATACAAGGAAGCCCATAAAATTCTATCCTTGCTGATGATTCTTTTGTATTATAATCCTTGTTTTGACTTGGTTCTTTCTGAAGATGCTCTTAAAATGTAGATCACAGATAGTGTTACTTACTGTATGAGGCAGCTTTCAAATTTTCTTTCTGTTTCACCTCTTTCTCAGCATACAGGAGATTTTTTTTTATTTCTTTTCGGCTCCAGAGCAGACATTAAAACTTTTCTCTGTTTCATAAACATGTCCAGCGTTGGTTTTACATGCATTCAGTCTTTGTCATACAAGGACATCACCACAGAGTTTTTAATGTAATTTATGCATTTTCCTACTATTTAATTCATATAATGGATCTCTTAGGATGGACTTGTGATGAGGATTGATTATTTTTTGTACGTGGAAGAAAAAATCATTTTATATGTATATGAAAATACTGTCTACTTCACAGAGATGAATTTGGTTAAATTCCAAGAAAACTGAATTTTAATGTATAAAGTTTCCTTTATTAGATGAGTGTGCAATTCCTACACCCACAGAGAATCTGTATAAACTCATCTTACTTTCCTTGGGTGTGCAAACAATACCAAAAAATAGCCAAAGTTAGCATATTCTATATAAAACACATTTGCATATGCTACACACAGCTTCCTACGCTCTTCGTCTTTAATTTAGCAATGGCTGGATGATGAAGTCATTGAGTCTTAGGAATGTACTCAGGTCAGGGTCTACAGCTTTATACTTCATCCAAATACCATTTTGGTTTGGCCCTTTTTACTGAGATGCAATCCATTGTGGTACAGAAGATTTAAGTGAGCACCATCAATAAATCAAGCAGAAATGAATGTTCTACTGCAAATTATGTTGCAGCCACCTGCAAATGCTACATGACCAACTTTTTTTCTCAGGTTGAGGCCAAATCATGAGATTAAGGACTGAGCTAAGGTTTGTGGCTGTAGAAAGGAATCCAAAAAGAACTTGGATGCATTAATATCTATGATGAGAATTGAATCTACACAAACACTTTGTTTCATTGCCTTTGATAACAGCTATAGGAAAGGCTCTTCTGCCTCAGCCTATGATTTGTGCATACTTTATGCAAGTCTGTCTTTGTAAGTAACAAGGCTTTTTACTTCAGTGATCAATCTGTGCTGTTTTCATGGCCATAGTTAATTCTGTTGTATGCCACCATGAAGGCTATGTTGTAGGTAGCAAAGACTCTATTGCTTGGGAAGTCTGATGAAAATATGGACCAACATTTTTTACTTAGAGTAATTAAGTGTAGCAGTATTGACTTTGTGAAAGTTATTCTGAGCTACCACAGCCAAGGAAACAGCCCTAACTTTCCATCACACTGGTTTTATTTTGCAGTGGCCTTCATGACTTTCAGCAGTCTCTTTTCAGTCACCAGAGAAAGGTGAAAACATCCAGCATGTCTTATGAAAGCATTTAAGGTTGGACAATGAGAACGTCTTCCAGTGTATCAAAGAGTCCAGTTAGACATAATGAGTTTAAACAAAGGACCAATTTCCTGGAGAGTTCTGGAAAAAGGACACACCTTCTGGGTGGAAATCTTTAGAATGCTAATTCCTCCTGGAGTTCTCATCAGGATACAGGATTTTCTCTATCTTTCCTGGCAAGTCAGGAAGCTGAAACTAGGCATTTTCATTGCTGCAGCAAGAAAAAAGTAAGAAGGGATTCCAGCCCTTTGTATCAAGTAACCCAGTGCAGTTGGTACGTTCACTTTCAAATGCCCATGGCTCTATACTGTCAACTGGAAGTAACAAATCCTTAATGTAGGGAACCTTGTAGCATGCCACAAGGTAGACTCAAGATGGTAAGCAGGACAATAACTTGTCCTGCTTTCAAATTTTTCAACACAAAATCCTAAGTCAGGAAACCACTTAAGTTTGGAACTTAGAGGTGTGTGCTGAAGATAAAGAGGGCATAGTATTAGAAACATAAATCATTTGAACGTTTCCCCTTTGGACATGAAAACTTATACATTCTCCCAGTGATTAGGTTTGGTTGGGTTTTTTGTTTTCTATCACATATTGAAATACAGGTCAGAGTGTCAGGTACCCAGGTTGTAAACCCAGAAATTAGATAAGGAAAAGATAAACCCACAAACCACTGAGAATTAGATCAGCTAGAGTTTTATTGTTTGTCTATTAAAAGAAGGTAGTGCATTTCAACATTAGTCAAAATTTGCATTTTTCTGCACTGTAACAGACAACCATTTAGTAGGTATTTGCTACCAAGTGTGACTTGCTGATGTAAGATTCCTGTAGTAGTTTAATGGGAATGTAATTGTGTTGTAAAATACATAATCTCAGGTAACCTACTATGACATTTACATTTGATTACCGTATCAATGGCTGTTCCTTTTGCTTACAGATACGTTTGGTGGTGTTCTTTGAAAAGTTCAGAGACATAATACAGTACGCAGTATTTCAAGCAAAAAAAATCTCTATTAGGAAGGAGTTATGGTGGTAAATGGCTTTCCAATGCTTCAGCACCTTAATTGGGATGTTTGACTGTTTTTCTTTTTCCTTTCTTAAATGAAGAACACAGATAATACTTCACAAATAATTGTACTTGTTTTCTGCTGCTAATGTCACAGACATCAGAGAGGAGTGCTGGAGCAGGTAGCCAGATTGTTCTATGCTAACACTGTTCCACCAGCTTATAAGTGCATTATGACCCTGTAGCATGTGTTTTTTTAATATTCCTATGGCTTATGCCATGAGATATATAGTAAGAAAAAACACAGCAGGCAATGTGCAGCTGCACAGGGAATGCTTTTCATTAACCTAGAACACTAGTAATAAAGCTAAATTAGACTTAAATATTTCCTGAAGCACCTTGTAATCATTATTTTGGGGAACAATTTCATTAAGAGACAGATGTTTCATATCAAATACTTCTAGCCAATCATCAGAAAAGATATCATTCGCCATGTTTCCTATAAACTATACATTTTATCCTTCACCTTAACATTGTCCAGAAATAGCTTCCAGACATCTTCAAATTAGTCAATTCACTTTAATTAAATAGGTTATTTTTCTTCAGTAGAACAATTCACTGAATATAGTGATATTTCCTGTTCTCCTTTTCTAAATGAATATTTTTTTGTAAGCAGAAATGCAATGTGCAACACTGGAACGTAACTTGTGCAAATTCTCTGTAAATACATTTGCATTACATAGCCATTTCAAGAATGTTTGAACTCTGTAGCTTTTATTTCATTGTCAGGGTTCAGAATACTTTGAGTCTCTGAATAACTACATGTACAAAACAAACTTTCTTAAATATTATATCTCTGTCAATGGCAATAACAGAGTGTGAGTGCCATCTTCAAATGGCAGATCTGCTACAGGAGAACAGCCTACTACTGTTATCGGCAGCCTCAGGTTACCCTCTAGCAACAGTGTCAGTTCCTCTGGATGCAGGGCCTAGTCTTTTCCTGGCTGAGGGTTTCCGTGTGGTTTTGGATTACTTGCTGAAATAAGAGCAATTGACCTTTTTCATTACAAGATTCTAGAGGCCCAAAATACAACAAAAAGTTTGGGATTGGCCCAGTTCTGTTGTTGAAGGAATTCTAAGTGATGCAGGAGACCTAATAACTGCTGTAAAACTGTTTTGTGGACAATTTCCTCCTACCCAGGCAGACTCATACGAATTGAAATGAAATAAATGAAAATATAATACTTTGAATGACATGAACCCCTAAGATCAGCTCAAGTTCTGACTTTTCTAGAATGTCACCTTCTTCAGAGCAGTCTCCTTCTCTTATAAAACACAGATGACATTGTTGAGTGGATGGATCCCATTGGCAGAAGAGTGCCCAACTTGATCATTCTGTGCTTTCCAAACACTTCCTGTAGGCACACAGCCAACACATGCTTGTTACTTGCCTCACAAAGACTTTGATGATCCCAGGTATTTAATCTGATTGAACTGAACTATGGGTCCACCACAGCGTAACCACAAAGCATCTTCTAAATGTCTTGTGTCTGCAGGATTTGTCCCAAACAGCCGGGCAGCTTCATTAACTCTGCCTTCTTCTGTTTCTCTCTTTCTTTTTGTTCTCTCAGAGCACATTACTCAAAATCATCATAGCTCCACATCTACCCAATGTTATTGCTGCATCCTTCAGTCCTCAAGGAACTGGACTCTTGATTCACACTAGGAATTTCTTCACAATGACTTATAGTTACGTAGTGCTCTCAAGGACAATTTTTGAAATCTGAAATATAAATAAATTGGTATCATATATTTAGTGTCTGTATTCAGGTTTTCACCTGAAGTTTTTATAAAGTGAATAGACTGAGAACTCAGAAATACAAAATCTTTTTAATGAGTTTTCTAAATAGATGATCTTGGCATTTAAAAATCATCTCATGTAATGAAGATTTTTCTTTTTCAAAGTGAACTGAAAGTAGTTCCCAGACCAAGTGGTATTTTTTTGCTGTGCAGTTAGATACATTTAACCTCTGGGGTTCTGACTTGCATCTTTTCCTATACCCAAATGGTCATTAAGACATAAGGTCAGTGGCATAGATTTTATTGCAAATGCATATTAATAGAGAAGGAGGAAATCAGCTTTGCAAAGACCGGCTGTAGGGCTGTCAGGAGAACCAGTGCACTACATGGTTAATTATTACTTCAGTGCCAAAAGACTTTGACCAGCTATAATTACCCAATTCTAAAACTGGAGCAATTAAATCTCTTTAGACTGCTTGCTGCAGAAGCGTGGTAGCTGTGTGATTGCAGCTCTGCGGTTTGGAAGGACAGTTACGTGCAGTACTTCTAGCTCTGAGTGGCAAGCACATTCCCCACCATGGTCAGCCTTGCTCACCAGCATGTTCCTGTCTTATTTAGCTCCAGGAACATATGCTTTGCCCAGCATAAGATCCCTGGACTGGGATGCCCCTTTGGCTCATGTTGCCCCCAGAGAGGCTCTATCTTATATGCAAGGCCCCCTTTCCCTCTCCATGGTACTTTATTAATGTTAAATCTTGCCATTAATTCAGAGCATTACTGTATATCTATAGCTACTTTCATCCAAGCATATAAAAGTACTTATAAATATTAATGTATTAAACCTAAAAACACCCCTAGGAGGTAGATGAAAATTTCAGCATACACTTTACTGGTGCGTAAACATATAAAGAATCAACTTCAGACAGTGGTAAAAAGGCTAAGATGGTGAACAGAGTGCCTTTAGGAGTGAGTCTGGATCAGAGAGGCTATGTGGCTTGCCTGTTTCCTACACTAAGCCACTGACTAGAGCTAGAAGCAAAATCCAGGAGAACTAATTTCTACAAGTCATTATTACTATTTCTTTTTTTTTGCAATTATACTAGTATCCAGACATTCCAATTAAAATTCAGGGCCCCATAGTTTCAGGTACTACACTGGTGCATGGTAGAGCCCCTACTCTAAAGAACTTAAAGCCTAAGTAGATGAGATATAGAGAGCTTAAAAGAGAAAACAGAGTAGAAACCAATTCACACAGTGGAGATGGGAAGACACTCCCCAAGTCCCAGTCCAGGGACCTTGCGTCTAGACATAATTCCTTTCCTTTGTATTAGTCAGCTTATAACTTCTCCCCCTGCCCCGCCCCTTCAAATTAAACACTTCTATCACTCAGGCAGACAACTGTCCTGATATAACATTAGGAAAAGGTTACTTTTAATGTTTTCTGAACTGGAACATGACAAGGAGCAACTCAAAAGAATGAGAGGCAAAGTTGAAAGCGATAGTTGAAAGGTAAGAATTACATGAAATCACTTAAACATAACTCCAAAAATTCAGGAGTTTCTTGCTTATGAAACACTTACTTTCTGAAAATTATGGTCTTTGAGATTAAAAGCTAAGATTTTGCTAAACCCAGAGTACATCTATGAGAAATGAGAAGGAACTGATGTCAACCTATGTCAACAGCTGGTGGATGAACATGGTGGGGACCATTACAAATAAAAGTGCGTGTGGTATGCAGCAGGACAGCAGCTGATTATGGCCTTCATGCTTAGCGGCAGAAAACTGCCTGGACAGGGTGAAAAGGCAACAAATTTGACATCACTTCAGCACTTACTACCTATTGCACAGAGAAATGGGGGCAAATCTGCTGCACCCCCATGCCACAGCATGGGTGAAGGCAGCTTGTATGTACCTGTGCTGGGAAGAATTAGGCACACTGCAGGGCAGTCAGAAACCTGTAGACTTCACAAGCATTAGGATGCTGGAGCAATAGTATTTCCCAGTCTGCACCCAACAACTCATATACCAACAAGGAGGGGCAAATAGCCTCTCCCTTTTGCACCAGCAGAGGAGGAATAAGGGCTGCAGCCCAGCTATCACTTAGCACAACTCATCAACATAAAATGTTCACACATGAATCAAGGTGTGTAAAACAGCTGCCTGGGAAGTAGAAAAAGAAGACCCCCACCATTGATGTGGTTTGGGGTTTGGATGCAACCCTGGAGGAAACTTTCTGTTACCCTTTTACCTTTTGATTGTTGGCTTTTTGGTTATAAATATTACCATGGAGAAGAAGCCCAGGCTGACTGCACCTGTCATCTGAGTGCTGCTGAGTCATTCCCCAGCTTCAATCTATGCGCAGATGTACAGTGGTAACGAGACAGCACTCTGGAGCTTAATGGGCTTGTTTCTTCAAGGATAAGAACAATTAATAATAATTGAGAAGTCCTGTACTAAGGGAATTTATAACCAATTAATAAAAATGTGGCTGTTGCAGTTAAACACAATAAAAATTGCTCTTTATGCACTGAAGGAA
Source organism: Morus bassanus (assembly GCA_031468815.1). NCBI lineage: Eukaryota > Metazoa > Chordata > Aves > Suliformes > Sulidae > Morus > Morus bassanus. Next base: position 9,794,797 of record CM062580.1, on the reverse strand, counting down.
AGACACATACACTTACACAATCATGTTCATGTCAGCATTGTTTAATGTATAAACAGTTTTGTTTATTTTATTATTTGTTATTTCACATTTACATATTCACATAGTCAACATTTACTGATAAAGAAGTTATTATTAAGCAGAGTTGGTACAATATTACACTAAGTATATGAAGCACTAATCTGTTATCAAAGAATGGGCTTTTACAATACTCAAAATCAAACTAGAGGAAAGCTGTTGAGCTGTACCCACGTCACGGATCTCTGCCAGGGGTGGCTGCCAGCCCTCACCTGTCCAGCTCACTCAGGCTTGCAAGTCTGAATGAATCCATTAGCTCTGTGATGAGAAGTGAACCTAAACTAAACTACAAATGATGAGATGTAGTACCTTGGTCAGAATTAAAGACTTCAGACAGCTGATACCAAAGCAAAAGGATATGCTGTGACATCAGTTCATGTTATTTCATTATTTTTGTGCTGAAACAACTAAACTCCAGAAATCTGAAATATATGGACTAACAGAAATCTCTTGGGAGACCCTCTAGGGGCACTTGATTGGGAACAAGAGAAAGATCTTTACTTTCCATTTTATCCACAGCATTTTATTCATCTTCTTCACCTGCATCTTTAATTCTTAGGAAATAGAGGCCTTTTTTCATCTCATCTAAGGCCTGACCAGCTTCTTAACAATTAGCATCTTTGCAGATTTAGTGTGATTTCCACTTGGGGTTATCTAATTTTTTCCAATAGTCAGAAAAGCAGGATTTGCTTGGATGCTCATAGTAACATCACAGGAAAAAGTAGCTGGCACTATGAACTGCAGTTATTAACCATTGGGCATAACTCTGGAAACCAAAAGATCCTTTCTGATTTGTGTGCTGTTAGGTTACAAATACAACACTTGCTGAAGATGATTTCCTGGCAGAGAAGCAATAGATTGAACAGTGGGAAGGCTATGGTTTGCTTTTAGCTTAAATTAAAATTGAAAAGAAATTAGAAAATCAGTACAGCATAAGAAGAGCTTGTTGGCATTGTCTTTTAAGGGTAATGATAAAATAATACATGGAAGTGATGCTTAGAGTGCAGACAATGTGAATTTCAACTTAGTTTGGGTAAATCTAGAACTTTATAATAGCAATCTTGGAGGAACCACATCATCTTGCAGTTCTTTTCTATGAGTGTCATGAAAGGAAATCTCAAAAGTAGAAACCTAATATTTTAATCTCATTACTGTCGGAGAGCAGATGATTCAAATCATGACAAAGCCTAAGCAATGGGAATGGAAGAGGGCGGGGGGGAATATTAAGAAAAGCATAGACCAGACAATGCTTCAGTCTGATGGCATCAGAAAAAAGCTCCTGGTTTCTCAGAAGTGCCAGCAAATTTGATCTTTGCTCTTCTGAAGAAAATAGCTGGGACTGAGGAGCAGGGAGAGATTTGTGGATAATAAGGCAGAACCTTCTGCTTTCATGGGAGGAGAGGGGAAGATGGTGCTGCTCCCTGGCCCCACTTCCTGCCTGCTCTGTCCTCTCCTGTGCATCAGAAGGAGCTGTCAGTATGGCTCTGGGGTAAGCAAAATAGAGTGATGCCCCAGCCAAGCCCTGGCAATTTTGACACCAATGACTCTCTGTCACTCTAGGTACCTGGGGTTTTTTTGCCCAGGCTCAATCTGGATGGCACTGTGGGCATCACTGGATACCAGAATAAAACAGAGGGAACTGGAAAGCTAGAGCTGTGGACAAAAATAGATGGCCAAAGATCAAAGAAACAAAAGCAAATTCAGATCTTTGAGAGGGGAAGCAATAGTCTCCAAACAGGAACTTAGCAAGTCAGACACTTTTGTAAAGCAGTGGAAGAGATGCAAGTACAACAACAGACACCAGAACACAAATCCAATGTGAGATAATTCTGAATCAGATCAAGGTGTAAGAACATGGACAAATACAGAATAATGTACTCAGTAGAGGTATTTGGGGGAGAATTATAGACATCATCAAGGGATGCTGAGGCTAGTCTAAAGAAAAAGATTAAAATGATGAAGCAAGCTGCATTCATACAGCTGCAGTTCCAGCACCGACTTCCAGTAGGCACACTTTGATCAATCATGTAAGAATCACGTAAGAATTAAAAATTATAATTAAAAAGGGGAAGGTTCATGGTTGCCAGTATGTCAAAGTAACAGTGGAGAGACAGGAGTAAAATGTAAGATGCCTACATGTCTCATAAGCAAAGGCAGTTCTCAGTGGTATCAAGGGGAGTAGCTTGCACATATCTGGAGACAGAATATGCCCAGGAATCATCCTCTGAGACTGTCAGCTAAGCACCTTTCAAAAGCATTAAATACGCATGCTAAGATGTATCCCTAGCTGCATTAAGCCACTTAGCAAGGACCAAGTGACAGACCTTGGGAATGCTTTGCAAGATCAAAATCTAGGCTACTATGCCTACATTTTTTTCCCATTTGGAGATGAATCCAACAGTGAAAATCACTTCCAAAATACTTAAATAGGGAGAGTTGAATTCTCAGGTCCATATTCATAACAAGTAGTTCCCTGAGCAGCCCAGACTAACATTGCCTGTTGTTCTGTGGATTACACTCAGATTGCCTCTGTGTAGTTCCCAATATCTAATAAGGCATGAGATGTGACTGAAGTTTTCTCCCCTTAGCAGAAGCATTAGCATCATCTCTTTCCTCTCACTGCGTACTGCTGTGTTTGAAAGCTGTAGGAATTAGAGACCTCCATCCCTGTGCCCATCCCCACGATTGCATGATCCCAGGAAACCAGTCTGAAACATTGCTTTACCATGTTATCAAGCATCACAGTCCTGTCTGCTGGCCGATGGCTTTCCAGTGGACTTTTTGCAGTGGTCCTCCGTAAAGCCACTACATGTCCAGAGCTGCTGCTATTTTAAGAGTTAAAGCACTAAATGTTTAAAAATTAAATTTTCAGTGTGATGACCTAAGAATCTTTCCAAGATACCAAGAAAAAGATACTACTTCAGAGAAATCTGCCATCTCACTACGGAATCTACAGGACTGTTTCTTCTTTTTGCTTTTTGATATGTCCATCTCTTTCTCTCTATTTTATTTTTCTAAGTGTTTTCATTGATTTCTTTTTCATTTTATGCACAAACTGAACACAGTTAATCAGTAGATACAAAATGTGTCCTGCAACATTGCCAGTAGCCTAACATAAGGGGATTCAATTGCTGAATTGTCGTAAGATTAGGCCTAAGCCACAGTATAAGCTTCATTGATCCAAGCACAGCAAGATATCCATTCAATAATATGTGTTTTAGCAAGGTTTTCCACTTGTAAAGGCTTCCTGCAAATTAGGGTTCATCCAATATGTGCTATAAACACGGTGGATCAAATCTTGCGTCAGTTTAAAAAAACATCTCACTCCTTAGGAAAGAAGCAGTGTAACTGGGTGTATTGTGTAAGCAGAGACATGCGTGTAATGAAGTTAGCTGTCAAGAGAGCCATATCTGTCGAGCTGCATGTTTAATAGACACTGTGCTTCCTGACAAGCTGCCTCTAAAAAGCCAAAGGATAAAAGAACAGATGATGTGCTGGTGTTCATAAAATCATACGTTTAGTAAAGCTGTTGTTGTTACCAGCTGAGCAGTTCTTAGATGTCAGCACTTGCAGTGGAGAGGTTACAAAAAGGTGCCTGGCTCTGGTCATTGTGCAGTCCCATCCCTGTAGTATCTGAAAGGCTCACAGCGCAGTACGTCCCCTCACGCTGCCCTGCAGTGGGGCAATGCTGCTGCTTCACTCTGCAGAGGGTAGGCGGGAGCCAAAGGACTGTTCCAGCCCTCACAGCCTTCTCTGTGACCCTGGCTGTCTCTCCCCTCAGCCTTGGTCCCCACCTGTTGAGAAGAATATGAGATTTCAGTGGGAAACAGGGTGTAATACCACAAGAGATAAATAATGTGGGATTCCAAATTGTGCTGGGGGAAAAACAGGGCTCTGGTGCACCAAGCAGTGCTGCTAGCCAATATCACTGACACGTATCTGTGAATACTAAGGGCCCCCATAGCCTTCAGCATGGGGACTGGCTGATTAGCTTTGGTCTGGAGCAAAGACATGATACGTGATTTATTTGGAACAGCCCCCTGGTGGCATTTTAAGTGAGGAATTGTTGAGTTCCTCCACACAAGGATCTCTCTGTCAGCAAGATAGCAAAAAGCCAAATGGCAGAGGTGATCCAATGGCATCCAAGGATTTGTGTGGCTGCTTACAATGTCCATCACCCAGCACAAGGCATGTAATGACATGGTTGTGATGAGACATCGGATTCAAGCCGTGACAAATGAAGTGGGCATGCAGATGCCAAGGGAAGAAGCTGAATGGTACACAGAGTTTCAAAATTATATACCTCATCCAGGAAGATAATGATTTTATAGCACCTAAGGCTGCTTTTTCCTTAGAAGGTTTTCTTTCTTTGGATTTTGCCCAAATCACAAGTCTTGTTTGGTTCTAAATAACTAAATGTAGAAATTTTTTCAGTCCTTCATCCTAAAATCTTAAATGCACAGCATGCAGACTTTGGCATCAGAAAGGACTGACAGCATAATGATTTTACAAATATGTGAGGCTTAAAATTACCATCAGTGTAGTCTTATTCACTGGATGCTGCTCTTGAGAATAAACTTGGGTACTGGTAAACATATTCCTGAATACAGTCTCAGCTGGTACAAATACCTTATCATCTTTCCACACAGATTAAGAAAGCCCTTTATTATATAAATGTCCCCATTTTTTCCAATTGGGAACTGGTAGCTTATGTATACTTAATTGTTGGTGTTGCTTGAGGAATGAGTCATCCTTATTTCCACTGAGAATTTCCCCAAACTACTTTAGTTCCATGTAGGGAGCTGTATTATTTTGCTTAATTATATAAAGATTTCAGATCACTAAGATTTTATGTTATTAACACAAATGTCAAATGATTTAAGCAAGTTCCTAGAACACCTAAGTGGAAAAATCAAAACAAGTGCCTTAGAGGAACTGCTTCTTAAGTTTTGGAAGGGTGAGCAAATGAAAAAAATGAGTTAAGTATTTTGTTCACACGAAAACTAATAAACAGAAAGGCACAGATATCTTCCTTTGAAGGTGAAACCTCCTATGGCTAATGTTTCACCTTCTTTTATTTAGCCTAGAACCCCACCCTGCAAAAACGTAAACAGATCTTTAAATTTATGAGCTTGAGAAGTCTACCCACATGAGCTTTTGCAGGATCAAGACCTGAGAGAATGATTTCTGTTCATAAAGCATTTTCAAAGTTTTATGTGCCAAATTTTGAGAACAATCTATTTTCACCCACCCACTCTGACCTTATTTGCTCAGCAGGCACTATTTCTGGAACTGCCAGAAACTTCAACGTGGCCATACATTTTGCTGTCGACTCTTGAGGAGATAAGGCTAGTGTTTTCAAATGCTTTATGCACTTAGTCAGCTGGTTGAATGGTTCCTCATAGACGTGCTGGGTATGGGATTTTCAGTGAATGCAGATTCAGAGAGGCCCTGCATAGGTCTATTTATGCCATGATTACAGTCCTGAAACAAATTTCCTTTGAATGCAAAGCATGACTTGCACAGAGTCAAAATGGGGGAAAATGGCCTTAGATAATCTTTAGTAGAACAGAAACAGATTAAGAGCTCAGCTAAGAGGGAGTCTGGTTCCTCCTTTCTCTCCTCTCTCCACAAGAACCAGGTGGCTTTTGTCACAGCAAAAATCAATCATACTGTTCCCTGCTCCCATCTAGTCACTGTGTGTGAAATAAACCCTGTTTCTAGGGTTTAAGAAGTGGGATGCTAGGGGAAACCATAGTTTGCTTCAGCCTATGGATAATACACAAGGTAATAATCTAGTGCAAGATCTGAATTTAAGGAAAAGATCCTAAACATGTGTTTGCCCAAAACTTCCTCTTTTTCTAGGAGCCCCAGGTGTATGAGACAAGACACCAGCCTCACACCTGCTTAAACTCTACTAAAAGAATTGAAAGGTATTGGTTGTGCTTCACTATTCAGCATCTTTGAGTTTCATACCAGAAATGTTTCTTAAATATTACCTTGCACTTCATGATTAAAAAGAATAATAGGTGAGTAACTCAGGAAAAAGAATAAGAAGTGAACAAGAGGTCAATATTACCTTGCACTTCATGATTAAAAAGAATAAGTGGTGAGAAAGGAGCTTGCAGGAATGTACCTTCCTTGATGATTGTTTTCTTCTTGTCTTCCTCTCCTGAAAGATCCACTCACTGCACAAGCTGGTAGACAAATGGACAGCTTTGTTGAATAAGACTGACAGTATCTGGTTTGAAATTCAGACTAGTGGCTAGTTATAAAAGATATGAGCTTCTCTGAGCTTCTTAAGAAAAGAAAAACTTCCTAAAACCCAACTCTGATAAGCATAATAGTTTCCCTCACCTTTTACACCCAGGGCCTCTAAGTTGTCTTCTTTAATAATTACACTCTCAACAGGTTTGTTCACTCTTTCTAAAATTCTCAGAGATTTCAGCTCTTGCCTTGGTTATTCCCTAATGAACAGCCTGCAGAATCATTTCAATCTATCCAAAATCTTCCATGGACACTACCCAAGCCTGTGGTAAAATGAAACATCACACTAATAAAAAATAACATTCAGCTCTTGAAGTTCCCTTTATATGTATCTCACATGCCAAATAAAAACTTAAGTTTGAGCATGCAGTCTGTGGGATTAATCCTACAAGTAGTCACTATAGGACTCAGCACATTTCTGGGACATACTGGCAATTGCCACAACATATCTATGATACATAATATATTGGAAACATCCTTCGTAGGCCCTGATGTGGTCACTGGATGCAGTATGGAAAGGGATATCTTCTGAGAATTCACTGGATCCTTTTGGTACTGAAGCAGAGTTCAGGGAATACAGGGAGTGCTGCATGGGGCACAGTGCATAGCATGACTACAGGATATATCACAACAGGTTCCCATTTTACAGATGAATCCCAGTAGTCACTGTGAAATTTTACAAGGCTCAGGCAGATCCTCTGTGGTGCCCACCCATCCAAATTCATACTTTGGCAGCCTGGATACTCAGAGAGGAGCCAGTTAGCCCAGTTTCAGTTAGCTGAAATAATTGCAAGAAAACACAAAACATCACTAACTGAAGCAAACCATTCGTATGTTACAAGTAAAATTATCTCCCATTGGTTTATCCTACAGAAAGTGGGAGAGTTTGGGCTACAGTTAAAAGCTGAAAAAAGCAGCACAGAGGATTAGACAAGCTCAGTTTCAAATTCCTGGCTATCTAATTCACCAGCTCCAATTAATTTAAATATTTTAAAACCTGATTTTAAAGTAATATAAAATATTTATAGACTGTAATTACAGATGACAGTGAAAAGCAGAGTTGGTTAGTTCAGACAAAAGTATCAACAGACTGAATTGGGGAACAAACACCCCCTCTGGGGTTGTATAGCTTGCTAAAATATTTATATTGAAAACCCAAGAGCCTTCCCTTGTAACTCCTGGGAACAGACTTTTTCCCAGGTGTATCCTACTATAGGGTTTGGGCATTACTTTAGTGTGTAAGTAGCTCACCAGACGGTGCTGTGCTAGAAATCTAAATATGGTTACAATCTCTCCACAGGGCATGACAAAATAAGAGGTTCTAGGAGAACTTGGAGCTATCACCTCCTGACAGTCTAATCACTAAGACAGCTTGTGGTTCTTATGTGCACGCTTAGCCATCAGCACTAAGCTATTGTCACAGGGCTGACAGCAGAAAGGAACTGGGTAGTGATTGCTGGGCTGATGTCACGGTGTGCTTCTCCGAGACTCAGCATGGATAGGATTGGGAAGGATCTTTCTTAGTTAGGTCAAGATACATCACAGAAGAAAAGGAGGGCAATATTGTTGTCTTCATCCCTCAACTGTGGAATACAGATATTTTTAAGCAGACAGTTAATATGTAGAAATCACTGCTTACAGCTTGTCTAAAGAGAATCTGCATGTCTCACAGTGCAATTGAGCAAGAAAAGTACAGTGTAGGCTTTATCTTTGATGTCTTGCTGGATGCGATGTACAAAACTATGACGGCCTAGAGGTAAACATCAACACCATGAGTTTTCAAAATGAAGAAGCATCATTCAGAAAAGCTGAGGTCAAACTCCAAACATCACCAGATACCTCTGATAATTCACTTGTGAAATGGAGATGTGCTGCTGTTGCATGCTGGAGGGCCACCAATTTAAACTGTGTACTAAAAGCTCGTACCATAAAGGTGGGAGCAGTGGACAAACTCTCATCAGCAACAAGTAGCTGTCCAAATACTGCATGTTAGGCACCGTTATAAGAACACGGAAAAGAGAAATGTCTTTAGTGGAGATATAAATAATGCAGACAGGCACAAACACATAGGCTGTGTCAGCTGAGACAGACTGCCTTGCAGGGCAAAATAGAAGTTATTTGCAAAAGGGCAGAGGACTATGGATTATAAACTAAGTGTTGAAAAGCTGGTACTCCATAAATGTGGTAAGAGTAGTTTAATTGCAAGAGGATTCAAAGACCAAAGAGAATTTCACATGCTTAGATGAATGTATTCCTGAAATTCTGCAACTCAACTGTGGCTTCCCTCAGTGTGCAAATGGAAAGCAAAGACTTGATTTATTTATCAGTAAATCCACAGCATAATTGAACATACAGAAAAAAATAGTGCCTGAGGATAGTTGAAGCAATATTAAACTACCCCCCAATGTTTGCTGAATCTGCCACTTTTGTCCCTGCAAATTTCACTGTGTTAGGACACCACTGCGTGGGGAATGGGTTCCCTCAGCACGCGGGAGGAATCTGCATAAGACACTCTCTTGCTTTCCTCTGTTGCTACCTTTACATACCCTCTGAGCTCCTTTCTGGAGATCCTCTGTCTCGAACCATAGACTGTGTGGTGCTGGAGAAGAATGTGGAAATGCTGGCATGATGTTCAGAGAGACCCCTTTGTGTGCTCCTTTCAGCTCCAACCAAGTTCTTGCTCATGCATCTCATAGGGTCCCTTTCTGGACTCTCCCTGGACTCTCTACAAAAGCAGAGACAAGAAAAAACAGAACAAGAGCTTCCCAGCTTTTCTGGGAGATAAAGGTACAAGGAAGGCTCTTAGAGAGTGAGTAGCAGAATAGGTATTGCTTATTCCCCAGTTCTGCCTTCCCCACCTTCAGCATCTCCACCCCTTCTTTGTCTAAGTCCTATACCCCTGTTAAAACACAGCTGAATCTGGAATCATCAGAGTCAGCAAAAAGATACTGACTTGTTTTACTTAACTCTGATCTTTGAAATGCTAGGATCCACATTTTCAAGTTTCTTTCTGGTTTTTTTGTTGTTGTTTGTTTGTATGTTTGTTTTTAATTAAAAAATTAGGGTGTATATGCAACTACAAAACTATGCAACTACAGCATTTCAGGAGCTGAGGAAGGTAGGGCTGACAAGGAGCTTAAAGGTTGTTTGGTGTAAGTCCACCTCTGCTGAGGTATGTGGATCAAGTGTACCCAAAAAGGTTGACAGCTGTTTTATCTAATCTGTTCTTTAAAACTCCAAGTACTGGAGATTTTACAGCCACTCTAGCAGCCTCTTCCAGTGCTTACCTAGGTTTATAGTTAGAAAGATAACCTAAATCTCCTTTGTTGGAAATTAAAGCAATTTTTCCTGCCCTAACCTCAGTGGGCAATGGATTACTATCTTCTTTTAGTAGCTTCTTACACACTGGAAGTCTGTTATCATACTCCCCTCAATTGTGTAAATGAAAGAAACTTTTCTCACAGCTTATGTGTTCATACGTTTCTATTTATTCCTGTTCCTGTCCAGTGGGACTGAACCTTTTATTTAAAAATATGGTACTTAAGCCAGATTCAGTGTAAACTGGTAAACCTCCAATAGTTCTGAGCACAGCAGAGTAACGACGTTTGGCATGTTACAAGCAGTGCTACTGTTAGTACATTTTACAAGATTTGCTTTCTTACAAGAACATCTCACTTCTCATTTACTGTGGATGTTATCACCTTCAGGTCTTCCAGGCTTCTGCTACCTTTTTGGTATGTGGAGATTTGGCTTCTCCTGCCTATATGTAGTTCTTTTTATTTCACTTGAGTGAATGTGACCCTAGTTTACCAAGAGCACTGGTTCTAATTGTGGTGCTATAGTCTTGTCAGTCCCTTCCGAAATGGTGTCATTCAGAAATGTTATAAACTCTAATTTATTCTTTCTAGTTATAGCTTGTTTAAAGTTAGGCTGAGAAATCCATGGCTTCTTGAGAGTTCCTTTTTCCATTTTCTTGAAAGCTGGTACTGTATTTGCCCTCTTCCAGTTTTCTGGGACTTGACCTATCCTCCACAGGTTCTGAGAGATGATAACTAATAATTATGAAATTGCACTGGTTAATTCCTTAACTGCTGTAGGGGACCAGGTCTTGCTGTCTAGAATATATGCAACCTAGCTAAATCTTCTCTAATTCTTTCTCCATTCTAGTTCACACTCCATCACCCTGTTAGAACAAATTGTGGTAAGGATCAAGTTACAATTAACCTTTTTTGAGGTAAGACCCTGAGATAGCATTTCAAGGGTGAGCAAAATTGCTACTGCATCCTCTTGGCTCCCTTCCCCCTCCAAAGAAAATCCCACAAAGCTTGTGAGAGGAAGAATTAGAAAAAAGAGTAGAGTGAGAGAATAGCAAAAGCTGTTACGGCAACTTGAACTCTTCCTTATTTATCTCTTTGTGTTGTCTGCTAGACTTCCCTCTTTGTTCTAATTAATTGGCAAACTACTGCTAAAGTCATTCATTTCTCAAAACTTATTTATTTTGCCTCACAACATTTATTTACACAGCACTACTGTTATGTACAGAGATTACTCTTTAATGGAGTTCAGAACACCCTTTCACAGCATGCATTTCTGTTCAGTCCAAAGAATACAATACACCATATATGTGAGTCTCTAACTTAAATGAATCTTATTTGGTTTTACCCTGCTTGATTACTCTCTATGTGCTTTCTTAAATTAATGCGATTTTTACTCATTATTTTGACTATTTTAATTACTTGTTTTCACAATATATTTACAAGGATATTCTGCAGCTTCTTTCAAAATAGTTTGTATTACCTAACTGAAATATATTTATTTTTACAAGAACAAATTTAAAAGGACACAGTCTTTTTAGAGCTCAGGTGTATATTTAAGTAAAACTGAGTCAAAACCAGTAACTCCACACTGAACCTTTTAAAATTTGGGACATTGGAGAAAATGTTGGCACTGTTTCAGCATGTCTGGATGTGAACATACCCCATGTGAAGGTCTGGTTTATAGGCTATCTTGGCTGCAGCCATGCAAAGCACAGCAAGAAGGCACATCTCCAAGAGGGTGTATATTTCTGGAGATCAAATAAAGCTGTCTGTTGGCACTGTTGATCTGAACCTCCACCCAGGTTTGATCTTCAGTGCTAGCTTACAGACACAACAGGAAAAAAACCCACGTGTGAAAGAAAGGGCTTTAAGACAAGTAAGCATCACCTGCAGTAAGGCTGAAATCTCTAACCTTGGCAGAGGTAGAGGACATCAATACTGAGCCACTCAGACCTGGTGCAGTCAGTCTTAGGAACTCATGGAGGCAGCACCCAGACCAATCTGTCTCGGTCAGGGAGAAATAACAATGAAGATGGCCCCACGCTGGCTTAAGCAGACTGTAGAGCCTCCAGCAGATCCTGGCATCCATTCAAGCAGTCAAAGTCAGCTGCTATGCTATCAATACTCAGACTAGATAGAATAAGCTATGGTAACGTGTCTGCTCACAGGGCAGACCCGTTTCAAGACAGGAGTCTCAGGGTAGGTCTGTACTGCAGCCCACACAGCCACATACAACAAGCACTGACTTGACAAACTGCAACGGTGCAAAGCCCAGCACAGGCTGCAGGATCCGCTTGAGAAGCTGTCCCAGCCCTTCAGCAGTTGCTTTGACCTCCAACTATGCTGATAACAGCACCAACACCAAGGAGTCTGAAGGGAGTGTGGGTGCTGGGAATGCTCTGTGGACTCTCGCTAGCCAAGGGGAATGCACCTTCTATACTTTGACTATGCTGGTTGTTTCCCTGGGGACAGTGAAACACGCCAGGGCAGAGGAATGCCTGCAAAGAGCAGTCACAAGGGGGAAGAAAGATGAAGCTGTGTTTTGTATCTTATCATTGTTATTTAAGTGACCAGTTAAGCCAAAGTCTGTAAGTGATAGATAGGAATAACACCTACCTGATCTGAAAACAGGAGCCTCAGTGACTTTCACATATACTGCAGATAAGCAATATCTTGTTTGCTCATAGATGCACATATTAACACTGCTATTACTGCCAGCGTCTAAGAGGGCAGCTGCCCCCATCTGCACATCCAACAGATGCACAGATGCTACTGGTACCTCTGCTTGCTAGATAAAGCCAGCCAGTAATATCAGCAGGCTCCAAGCTAGCTTTATCTAACTAGCATGGATACTAGTGACATGTGAGGGGCATGCAGTCTCAGGAACTGCCCTCACAGATACCGGCAGTAGCACTGTCAAATGCTCAGTTAAGGGTGGAGATGGCTGCTGGCAAACATTTTAAATGCAGAAAGAAAACCAAGTTATTTATCTTATTTTATTTACAGTAATAGAGGGCTGTTGAACAGCATGTAAGTGCACTACAATAAAACCAATAGAGAATATTAAAAGCAGAAATAAAGATCAGCCAAACTGAGGAAACTACTAACTTGAACAAAAGGATCTAACAGGAGGGCAGACTGAACAGTTCAGGAAAACCAACCCACCAAAACAAAAGGGGACAATTCCTAGGTTTGATTAGATAAATCCTGAGCCTTGCAGTGAAACAAACTGCCCTTGACGTGATCGTTTCTCTAAAGTCTTTAAAGGCAATTTTGCTCAGTGAGTACTGAGATGGGACTTCAGGATTTAGCTCCCCAAAATACAGAAGAAGGGGTGATGTATTGAAGTATGCCAAAGCATGAGTTCCAAAAGGATGAAGAAAAGTTCTAGTGAAATTAATTAACTGTAAGCCATACCCTGAAAGAATGAGCAAAAGTTTCATAATGAAGGACTTGAAAATGCATAATCTCCACTTGGTCTGATCTCAGGTGAATATAATTCCAGAGGCTGACTCACCTACACCTTTACTGCAGGACTGGAAGCCAAAGAGAGCATCGAACAAGTCAGCAAGTCTATCCCTTCTGAAGCCAACACGAGTTTTGCCATTGGCCTTAAAATAGCGGCAGAAATTCTCCCTCCACGTAGAGGGATGTTGGATTTCTGAGTAGAGACTAATGCTTTCCTTTCAGATGTAAGCAATAGATGACTGGTACTGTAAGTCAGCATGACTGAAAGATTCCTCTGTGGTAAAGATACTCAGATTCTGAGACAATGTTTAATGGGCAAAGCTCAAGTCTGACTAGAAAAGCTGTTATCTGGATCACTGACCCAGGTTAGTCCAGTTTGTGAACGATTTATATGATAATGTACCAAGAAATCTGTTTTTAAAAAGCCAAAATGTGTTTCTCATCGGGCTGATTTCTGTCTGGTACAAGTGGACTGTAAATGAGCTATCAAAGATAGCTACCCATTAGTGGAGGTTACAGCAAAAGCCACCATTATACTTTGCTGAATATCCTCTCAGCAATTGCCTGGTCTCCTCAGGTTGTTTGTAAGGGCTGCGTTAAACCAGCTACCTCAGCTCTTACTGCAGTATTTCAGACTGCTGTCATTGCAACAATGGGATAGAGACATCACCTGGCTTGTTTCTAACCGAAGACTGTATAAAACTGGGAGGACAATATAAAGATGGAATCATGTAAGCAGGTTGAAATCTTTAATCTGAAACTTTAAAAAGTTATATTTGATCCAAAACTGAAAATCTGACCACTTCAAAGTTTCTGAGCTTTTCTCAAAGCTAGGAATTTTGAATTATCACTGTTCAGTGGTGGCTGTTTTTTAACTGTCCTCTCCTTCTTTTTTCCTTTATTCTTTTCTGGCACTGAATGTCTTAAAATGAATGATCTGATGGTTCCGTTCTTTACTTTTCAATTTTGCTTTCTCTATTATTAATTTTTCTTGTTCTGCTGCTTTTCAAAACTTTTATGTCTCTGGAAAAGTTAAAGAACAGAAAGAAATTTTAAAAAGGACTCTGCCAGTCTCTTGGCTGGTAACTGGAGGGTCCCAAAAACATTTCGGCTGCACATTCCAGTTCCATTGATCCCAAATAATTGTCCAGGTAATTGAGTTGGAAGTGGTTCACACTCCTATTCATAACTGCTAGACCCAAAGAAAACAGCGAGTAATAAAAAAAACCATGGCCATTGCTCATACTGAGAGTGACCTGTGCAGTAGAAAAAGAGGGGTAGGAGGGGGAAAGGTCCAATGGGGAAAAATTAAGTCAACTTCAAAGAGTTTCAATTAAGGCTGTAAATTAGTATTTGCATAAAAAAGAGAGAAAGTTTTAAAATATGAACACACATGCACACTCGTGCATTTAAAGGAGATGCTTATTCCATATCGTAGTTCAGTGAAAAATCCTATGCCACAGAAAGCAGTAATTATTCTGGCTTTGCATATTGTAAACCTGGTCACTGTCATTCTTCCTTTGCCTCCACATGCCTCAATGCCACATTTTCTACAATCGTGGGGAGATTGCCTTGGCTCTCACTCAGCTGGCTCAGCTAATGCAATGCACAGGCCTTCAAATGTAAGCTTGTAAACTATTTAGTTCTTTTTCTCTACAACAGCTTGTCTATTAACAGCTCATTCAATGGAGGAGGGAGAAGAAGCTAGTGAGACCTCTTTTGGTATTGTTCAACAGTGACCCTGGCTTTCTCAGATTGGTAGCCAATACTCACTAAACAGCATTTGTCAGTACATGTTGTTTTGCTGGATAATAGTATATTGTGCTAGCAGCGGTCTGTATTAGTAGCAGGTAACAATGAGCTGGCAAAGTAGCTCTCCTGTGTGGCATGGTAAGGTCGTAAGAATGATGTATAAAAATCCAAGAGAAAGCTTGTTAGGATGGACTGATGCAGCGCTACAAAACCTGTGCCACCTTGAGAGATCTTTGTCAGCACTTCCCTTTGCGCATTGTTCGGGAGCCTCATCACTGCTATATCCTCTGGGTTGAGATGGATTTGGGGAATGAAGATGGTTCACCCCTCAAGATACGTTACTCGACTTTCAGGCTGTATGTTCGCTACTCATGGCCTGTACTTCATTAAAGGTGTGTTTTGTCAAGATACCAGGCTCATTAAATCCTAGGACAGGTGTACTCAGAGACTGCCCACTCTGTGGACCATGCTCATTATTCCTGTAACTATATGGAATAAGGCCGTGCTATACATGGCAATGAAAAAGGTGATACTGAAATGGCTGAATCTTGCTCCAGCATCGTTGTTCCATTTTCGCTGTCCTGAGATAACATGTTGCCATGCTATGCAATGAACCTGCCACACCCTCTGCTTTCCTAAATGATTAAATAAAATCTGTAGTATTTTATTACCTGGTGGCTGAGATTTCTCGAACTTTTCCTAGCGTTCTGTATGGAAATACCAGGCAAATTGGTGGCTTAAACAGTGTTTAACAAAAAGAATTGTGCTTGACACAGATTTCCCCGCCAACAAAATCCTATCCACCTTACTTATAAGCAATTAATTTATAGGAACATCGTGGTTTAGGCTTTGTTTTTTGCCCTGCCAAGTGTTGCAGATACTATGTTATCTCTCAGACAAACTGACAAAGCTGCAGTACAGAGAAATCAGGTTTCAAAGCGAGTGATTTATGAAACAAACTTTTCCGTGCATGCAGAGAGACTCCCCCGTGTGGTACGACTGCTTTGGCTGATGCCACTGACAGCGGCTCAGCTAGCGGGGCTGTGGGAGCTGGGCAGGCTGACATGTCGGCAGTTAACATAATTAAATGTGGCCCAGTGAAGACTCCCATGTTCAGAAGTGGCCATCAGTTTGCAATTAATGTTGACCGCTAGAGAATAATGTTGTTCTGTTGTGTTTCTGCTGTAGAAAAAAAGTGTAATATTTTACTAACTGTGATGCTTTGGGAAGAATTATGAGGTCTCATATTTCTCTACCATGAATTAGTCTTAAAACTTTATTCTCAGTTTCCTTTTTCCCCAACAATGTGTCTTAAGAGGATACCTTTAATAGATGCTAAAACCTATTTGGACATCATTAGTTATTGTAAAACCTGGAATTATAAGTTCATGTTGATTAACAGAACAGTTCAAGGACCTAAACACATTTTAATTGTACTCCTCTCTAGGGCATTTTTGATAAACATTCTCCTTTTTGACTCAGTTCTGAAAGCCTCATTTTCAGTCTGGAATGGAATCCTTTTAGCCAACACCCCCATAAAAAATCGTTAATTAAAATTTCTTCTACAAAAATCTATTGTATATTTTAAATATATTTTCTTGGGCATGGGCCAGAGGAAGGAATTGTGTTCTTCCAAATTAAAGGGCTTGACTCTGCACTGTATTATACTGGCTCAAATCTACCTGTCAGCTGGATGAAGAGATGTTAGATTTACACCAGTGTAGATGAAGGGAGAATTTGGCCCAAAGTGTTTATTGTTCTCTGGAACTTGGCATCCTCTTCTCCCATTCTCCCCCTGAAATCAACATAAAACAGATGCTGAAATTCTAAAATGTTTTAAACCCTCCTATACCGTAGCTGTGAACACAGTGCATTGTAACCACCAGACCTTGATGGCACAAAGATATGCATCATGAACATGAAATCTGGGTAGAAAAGATAAGGGCACAGTCTTGCAACATTTTCAAAGCAGCAAAACACTGTAGAAAGTAACAACTGCATTTTTGTGGTATTTTGTCACATCCCTCCTTGCACTGGCCAAACTTTGACTTGGATCCAAGTAGGTGTAGCTCCAAGAAAGTGAATGCCCAGTCATTTACGTCAGTGGAGTTGTGCCCAGCTACAGTGGATCTATATTTGATGACAACTGAAACGATGAATGAAAATCATTTCAGTTGCATTAGGGATGTAAGCTGGCAGGGGTTTGGATTAGTGCTTATGCAACTTTTTGGACAGCATCTTTACACTTCCAAGAAACCCTTTTTAGACCAGGCATCAAGAGGAGACAGGATGAACTCCAGCAAGAAACTGTTTGCAGAGAGGTAGCTCGTGCTCATGACACTGATCTTTGGCTGGAGAATAAGGGAATGGAAAGCAAAACTGGAGAAACAAAGGATACTTTATGGGTGTGCTGTACTGCCAAATCTCAGTGGCCTAAATAGGTTTTTGTTGTTTAGCTCTTTCCATCAGTGCTTATGGGTATGTATTGATCTGACTAGCACTCATGTCTGTGGGGTCATTGTGAGTATCTGATTTTATCCCTTTGTTTGGAAGGTTTATTAATATTGACACTTCTTCATTTAATTGGGGCACTGGCTATGGAATCCCTTTTTAATGGAATCATATTAGCTAATGTACTGCCTGTCCACACTCAAATCCAGAGTGCTTCACACAAGCCCATATTTGAGTAACTGATAATATCATAAGAAAAAAAACCCCAACAAACACAGATCTGTGAAACCAGAGAGGAATGGCAAAGACAGAACTATGCTGGAATCTGCAACCTGCATTTCTCTATTGCAACACATGGGGCCCAAAATAAAGTAAGAGTTACTTGTCCCTGTAACACACAAATCTTATTTCTTCCCCTTGTTCTGTCAAGGCCTTTCCCCCACACACCCACCAGGGGCTGCATTCATTTCTGGAATGTAATTATTCACATCTGTACAAGCTGTTGTAGGACATTAGCAACTAAGAAAGGCAGCCAGAACATACAAGTTTGCACATCATCTTATACCTGCACTCAAAAAGAGTGTATCTCCAGAAGAATAGGGGTTTGGCAAATGTTCTTCTTTAACTTTCTCTTCTTTCCTTAAACAGATTTGGAGACTGGTTCTACTACTTATAGAAGAGATTTTTTTGTTTTTTTTTGTTTTTTTTTTTGCCTTGAAGTGCTCTCCTGGGCTTGGCTAGGAAAGTATTTTTTGCAGTCTGCTTGATTGGTCTTCATTGTGGAGCAATTTCAGAGGCCTGGCTTTGGACACCATTTGCAACGGGTTTATATTAGAAGGTCATGTCTTGTTACAGAGCCATTATTGACTCTCCCCCTTGGGACCATTGCACACCTGTGATTTTACCCTTCACAAGTAGGTTCTGACACGTCTTCTGGACATCCATGCAGGAAGGCAGGAGCTCGTTGCACTAACTCCATTGACAGAAAGCAGCAGTGAAATGGAAGAGGGGGAAAGGAACAGCAGAAATTCCACCTTCAATAAAGTTATTTGTTCTCACCGGTTTACTTATAGGGGAAAAGATGGAGTTTGATGTTTTGGCTTTAATGCATGAGGCCTTTAAAAGAGTAGATATCCCATTGTGATAACTGCTTTCTGGAGTCCTCTGGAAGACAAGGGGTCCGGAAGTTGAGGTTATTAGAGGCAAGACGATTGCTCATATTAACTGTGTCTACAATATGTCTAGGTCCAGCACACTGCACCCACGCTGTTCCTTACAGCAGCTTATATTCAGCCTGAGTTCATGCTGCCTGCAAACCCTGCCTGTCCTTGAGTCAACTTTCCTATGAAGGACCTCAGGATACTTCCAAGGAAGTTCCTTGGGTTCTTATCGATATTACATGATGTCAATGGCCAAGCAGGGAAAACCAGAGGCCTCAGAAGAGTGCACAGTTCATCCACCCATTATTATTTACTAAGATAATTTTATCTTGACTGTGTAAATGTATTTAGACCATTTTAGGAATCACAGACCCAGCCAAACACTTTGGGAAGAGTGCTTTGATCTTTGATCATGAGAGGGTGACCACATCCCCCAGACTCAAAGTCACTCAAAGCTTTCAGCTTCTTGTGAAACGTTCCAGAGAACAGTTTAGGCCGTAATGATCTCCTCACAAAACTCACCATGCCCTTAGATTTTAAGTTGCCATCCCACTCTTTAAGCAAACAGTAAAAACCATCCATCTCTGGAAACACGTTGTGTGGATGGTTCCAGTGCCTGTCTGCTGTAGCTCCAGGGCTCTCAGGACACATTTGTGTGCGCACAGGAGGCTCCACAAAACTAGACCACATACAAATTCCTGCACACACCTAACTCAGCTACTTATTGCCTTGGCAGAATTTTGACACAACCCATGTCAAAGCTACTGTGCAGAAAAAACCTGACAGTTGCAGTTATCTCACTGGCGAGCTGCATGATAGTGTTAAAAACATCGAGGCTGGATAGAGCCTTCCCGGTCAAAAGGATTTTTGCTTTTCTGCAGTGGATGTTCCCAAGACTTACGTTGAACTCAAACATTATTGAAACCTATAGACAATTTTTTCACCAACAATGAGAGTTCATAAGTCTGTTGTCTCATTAGTTTCCACCTTAAATTCTGCAAAGAGTATATTCCTGGTGAGCTACTTACATGGTAACAGACAAGCAGGACAGTAAGCTGGGTCTTCCATGCTCATCCCTCAACTCCAGTCATTAACATGCTTGCTCTGCTCACTGCTACACTGATAATAGATTTTTTTTCTTCTTTTCTTTTAACAAGAGAGGATTTGTGAATTAAACACACACTTACAGCTCTAGCAAGGTCATACCACAGGACTCTGAACTACAGTTGCTTTTGAAAGAGAGAAACTCATTGCTGATCAGTCTGACCCTCCACTGCACCCGTTACTAACACAGACATTTTACAGCACACAGACATTTTGAGGCCATTTCAGGAGACAAAAGAGCTGTATGTCTTCAAGATTAAGATGAAGCTTCCAAGCAGGTATTTCAGCATGTGACCAACTGTCTGTTCTGAATGATTTAGCCTAAGGGTACCCTAAGGTGGAGGTTCCTTTTATAGGAAGGAAAAAATCCTTTTATAGGAACCAAAACCATGACAAGACCACAAGAAAATAAATGTACTGGTCTTCCAAAAGAACCCTGTGCAAAACCCTGTGGGACACTGCCCAGCCAGGACGTCGTGGAATATCACTCAAGTCAGCGCTCAGATATCCTCATTCATATAATGCTGGTAGTGCTACAGATGTGCAGCCTACTAATACTTGCAGTAATCTCTGACCTACAGCGTGTATCTTTACCTAGAGTTTGCATCACCCATCACTATTCTTCATACATTTTGCTTTACCTGCCTCTCAGGGTTAATCTAGTTTTATGTCTTCACAAATCAAACAACACAGCTCATTGCTATGATTATACTGAAATAAAGCCCTCTTCTTTTTTTTTTTTCCTCACAGCCACTTAGCTTGCCCTCCACCTCTATTTCTCAGCAGGTTCTCAGATGCCTTGTTAAGACTTTCAAAGCCGCACAGCGTACTCCGAGAAGAATGCATCTGTCCTGAGGCTATGAGAAAGTAACTCTGAAATAATATAATGTACGAAACTCCAAGTTCAGCATCCCTTTTTTCCTTTCTATGCAAAGCTAGGCAGGAACTAGGGCCACTGAATTAACCTGGAAGTTTATACCTCACGTTGCTTATAATCTGAACTGTAGCTGCTTCTCAGGTATTTCATGTTGATTTATCCTTTCAGAGCTAGATCCTCACCTGGTTTTTCCCCACAGGTTAACCATTCCAGTGGGGCTGGCTGGATGTAAATCAGTGAAAACTCATCCCTTTCTTTCTAAGCACAAAAAAGTGTAACTTTCTATATCCAATTTTTTTCTTCTATTTTTATTTCCCCAATCCTTTATATAGTCATTACAGATGTTAAGAAGCCTGTTTTGGAAATGATTAATGCTATTAATATTTTTCTAATTCAATAAACCCTCTCATCTTTGAACTCCTTGCAATATTTTTCTGCTTTCTTCAGCTTTCCACTAATTCAAACATATGACAAATGTGAGTCTTCAGTTCAGTTTTCTATTATTTCTCATGTCTGATCAAATAAATTAAAAGACTTTCATTTCTTTCCCAGGAGTGATGCCCATATGTTGACGAACACAGAGTAAAAATATTACCTGTTCAAAGAGGAGGAAAAAAAAGATAAAAGTTATCTTTTATTCACTGTTCCATGCAAACCAGAGATGCTGATCCTATTCCTTTCACCATGACAGCACCCACCATGTTTAACGGTAAATATTGCAAGATTGGCAGAACACCCATCAATCTGGTTTAACTGCACTGTATTATAATGTCCCTTTACAATCTCTTCATACAGTGGCAGTTATTTTAATCACACTGCAGTACTTCAGTCATTGGGAAAGAATCAGCTGTCCTATCTAATGTACATGCTCTCCAGTCACATGGCACCAGCCCGGCAGAGAGGCATGCTGCTAATGCAGTTTTCTCTGTTTGGATAGTTAAGGATACGTCTCCAGGCCAATTTGTACCTGTGTATTGTTGATAGGCAGTGTGCCGCAGGCAAAGAGATACTGCAGGAAATGGATTCTCATTTAACCGTGTTTAATTTTGTTCTCTGGATCTCCATCATACATCTTTCCATTTTTCTGCCCACCCAAATTGCTAATGTGAAACAAAGCTACTTCCGTCACTACGGCTCCTGAACTGATGTGTGATGATGCAATGATTGATTTGCCACTCCAGGAAAAGTGGGTCATTGTACACGCTGTACCACAGCATGCTGAACCAAGCTGCCCGTGCCGACATTGGGGTTTTACAGATTTGTTTTTCGGAGTTCAGACCTGAGGGGACTACTGTGAATATCCAGCCTGAACACTTCTGTGTTTTGATGGGAGCACTGCTGTTCTAAAACCTTCCTTAGCAGCTTATATGGGCCTGAAGTCATCTGTGCTCCTCGGGAGACAGCATTCTGCTTATGTATTTTATATCTCGCTTGCATGTTTGCTCTGAGGATGGAAAACGTAGAATTCCTCCAATTCCAAGATATGGGGGCAGTTTCAGATTTGTCATTTTCCAGGATAGGAAGCTCTAAACTAATGTAAAAATAGATTTTAAATACAAAATGGTGTCATTAACAGCTCTTGCAAAGGATTGTGAATCAGTGAGAAAAATACTGTGCAAACTGCTCTTTGAAAAAAACCCATCACCTTTATTCTTCTTTTGTGCGATTGCAATAGAGTTTAATAACTTTTCTCATGTAATGAGACCTGTTGAAACTCACTTTAAGATTGCCTCTTACAATACCAGGGAGCCATCATCTGCAGAGGTAAGTCTTAGTACTGGAGGAGAACCTGCCGACCTATCTGTTGCATGGGATCAGTAATGTTAGGAATCGATTGCTGAAAGGGGAATATTTTGCAGGTTTTTCTGGAGCAGCCCAATAAGTAACTGAGCACAGATGCCACTGCAGAATCCAAAAGGTCAAGGCAGGTGGGGATTTGTTTTTTGTTTTTCATAGGAACAAAAAATTCAGGGAAATTTAGCTCTTAAAATTTTATCTTTGTTTTTATGAGAGTTGAAACCAACCTCCAAACCCCACCTGTTTTGGGAAATGATTTAATGAACAATAAGTTGGATAACAACTTTCTCCAGGGCCTATAAATTTTTTGCTTTGTTGTAGATAAAACCTTACGCAAGCGCCTTCTCTTTGCACAGCCCAAAGGGTGGTGCCCTCAAGGGCAGAGAACATCTAATCAGGTCCTTAAATCCTTACACAGGTAAAATCCCTATTGGGGCAAACAGTTATGCCTAGTAAGGACTGCACTTTTAACTTCCAACTGTAATTTTTGGCAGGCACAACCTGGGATGTGGAGAGAAAGTCAAAGGAAAGCCTATGAAAACGTAATGCCTCCTTAATTAGGGGCCCTTTGGCTGCAGCGTAATCCACTGATTTGGCACCCTGTGTGGATGGACACAAAGCCGCAGCCTCTTACAGAAAAGTCAGAGTGCAGCAGTGGTAAGTACCCAAGCCCCGAGGGCTCTGCTCTAGTGATTCCTAAGTTGAGGCAGCGGGGAGAGAAAATCACTGCCATTCCACGGAATAAATATGATTTCTGAATTTTCCTACTCTGTTCCTCCTCCTGCCGCCCATCTCCTCTCCCCTGGAAACACCACAGATGTGGAAGGTTTGCAGGTAAGCAGAGAGGAGATGGTCACAGCAAATGACAGAGCCAGCGCTGAGCACAGCACACACTGATAAACCCTTGCCAAACCCTTTCCCTTCTGAAACAGAATCCCTGTAATGGAAATAATTACCAAAGAAACAGACAAAAACTACTTCTGAATGAAATTTAAGCTTCAGCAGACCACAGCACCGCCAGGAAACGCCAAGCACAAGCAACCATCCCTTCATCCTGAATTCACACCATTTTCTGTTTCTGTTTCCTGTGCAAAGTTATCAATCACTCAGAAACTGCTGTCACGGGGAGGGCTGTGGATCAAGATTTGGATGTGGAGTGCCTTGGGACAGGCTTCACCTGACTCTGCAAAAATATCAGACAACTATCTCATTTGGAGGGGGCTCTCTGGAAATACGTAGGATAATGTGTAATACTGGGAGAAAAAACAGCAGTTTTGTGGGGGACTTCTGGCAATATCCATATTACTGGGGGAGAAAAAACCTATGTGATTGCGGGAAATAAGCTGTACGCTTTTGTGGGGGACCTCCGGCAATACCCAAAATGATGCATAGTACTGGGGGAGAAAAAAAGCAGCACGATTTTGGTGAGAATTTCCGGCACTACCCAGCACGGCATTAGACAAAAAAAAAAAAAGAAAAAGGGATAGGATTTGTGGGGGACCTCTGGCACTAAGCAGCGCGCTACCCAGGGCTGAAGGGGACGGAGGAGAACTGCGTGATTTTGGGGCCGGGGGGGACACACGCGGACTGACGCCCCCAAGCGCGGGGGGGACACGGACACCCAACACCAAGCCCCGGCGCCCCGCAGCGAGCCCCGGGGGGGCGGCACAACGCCACCGGCTAACTTCGAGCAGACACCGCTTGGGTAAGGGGGCGAAATCCGGAATCGCGACTCGCCCCGGCTCAATGACACGCCGCCCCCCAAACCCGCCGCTGCGGGCGCCCCCCCCCCCAAAAAAAAAAAAAAAAAAACCAAAAAACAAAACCCCCACACTCCGCAGGCAAGGGGGCGGAGAGTGCGCGGGGCGCGGTGGGGCGCGGGGCGGGGGCGCGCTCGTGCGCGCGCCCCCGCCCCGCCGCCGCGGCCGCTTTAAGGGCGGCGGGGGCGCGCCGCCGGGGCGCCCGGCGCGCCCCCGCCTCTCCGCCTCGCCTCGCCTCGCCGCCGCGCCGCGCTCCCTCTTCCCTCGCCCCGCTTTAAAGTCTCCGCCAGGATCCGGGCTCGGCCGCCACTTCCTGTACGGCAGGATGGAGCGCGCCGGGGCCCCGGCCGACCGCCGCCCGCCCGCCCGCGCGCGGAGGCGGCTCTGAGCGCCCCGTCCGCGGCATGCCGCCCGCCTGAGCCGCGCCGCGCCGCCCCCCCGCCCTGCCCCGCGCCGGCGGGACCCCCCCCGCCCCGCTGCGGCGGCGAGCAGGAGCCCCCCGCTCTCTCCCGCAGCAAGAGGGGTGCGGGGAGAAACTTATTTTCAACAAGTTTGGTGGGTTTTTTTTTTTGGTTTTTTTCCTTTTTTTTTGGTTTTTTTTTTTTTTTGTTGGTTTTTTTTTTTCCCTCCCCCCCCAGCGCGTTAATCATTTTAGCCCCTCTCCCCTTTCGATGTGCGGCTTTGGACATGCGGAGGCTACTGCAACCGTGTTGGTGGATCTTTTTCTTGAAAATCACCAGCTCCGTGCTCCATGATGTGGTGTGCTTCCCCGGTGAGTGAGCGAGCGCGGCGGTCTGGGGGAAGCGGGGGGGTCCCCCGGTGCCTCCGCCACACGCGTCCGTGACCCCCGGCGGGGCACCCCGCGAGCGCGGGGGACGCGCCGGGGAGCGGGGCCGGGGGGGGGGGGGGGGGTCGCTTTGCACGGGTGACCCCGGCGTTGGGTTTCCCCCGGCTGCGGGCAGCGCCGCGCGCGAGTGGGGCCGTGCGGGGGCTCGGCTCCGCGCTCCCGGGGCGCCGCAGCCCCCGGCGGCGCGGGGCGGGGGGGGGGGGGGGGGGTCCCTCCGCGCTGCCCTTCCGTGGCGGGGCTGCGTGGGGGCCCCCCTTTGTGCTGCGGGACTGCCGCCCGCCGCCCCGGAGGCAGCGCGACTCCGCGCTCCGGTCCCTTGTTGCAACGCCCGTCCCTCGCCAAAAACTTAGTTGCGCGCGGGTCCCTGCCCTTCCCACGCCACTCGCGTCCGCGGTGGGTGTCTCGCCGTGGCAGCGCGCTGACCTTGGCAGGGCGGGGGGGTGGGGGGGGCCGCGCGTCCGTTCCGCACCCGTTCCGCACCCGCGGCTGGCTCTGTGCAACCACCGCCTCGCACCCGTGGGAGCGGGGTTGTGCGGGCGGGGGGCACCCCGCGCCTACCGTGCTTTACACGCACAATCCCCCCCCCCCCCCCCCCGCAGCCCACGGCTCGTGTCTGTGCATCGCCCCTCGCCCCCACCGCAGTGCAGGGGCCGGGTGGGCGCTCGCCCCGCTCCGCGCCCCGCGGTGGGACCCACGCCCCCCCCACGCGGGAGCGCCCCCGGCCCGGGGGAACTTGCAGCGCCCGCGCGGGGCTCCGGCTCCCGCCGCCTCCGCAGTGCCCCCGGCCCGCCGCCAGGGGCGCTGTGGCGCCGCCGGCGCCCCCGCGGGGCCGCGCGCCCCTCCGCCCCCCCCCCCCCCCCCACCGCCGCGCGCCCCTCCGCGGGCGCGCAGCGCGGCCCCGCCGCTCGCAGCCCCCCCCCCCCCCCCGGCCAGCTCTGAAGCTTCTTTTTGTCTTTTTGCCGTGCCCCCACCGCAGCTGCGGCTGGAGGGACCCTCCCGAAAGCGGCCTCGCACCCCTGCGCGCCCCAAAAGTGGTTTATTCCCCCTCCCCCCCGGGCTTCCCCCTTGCTGGCAGTGATGGGGCGTGCGGTGGGGGTGACTTGGGGGGGGGGTGATGTGAGGGGCCTTGGGCAGGGCGAGCCCCCCCCCCATGTAAGATCCTCTGCCCTGCGACTCCTCCGGTCCCTTCTGTGGGCTCCTGATGCGGCCCGGGTCGTCGGCCGCGTCCAGGTGTGCAAGTGTGAAAAGAAAGAAGCAAATTCTGGAAGGTTTATGGGAACTTCCACTTCTGTTTCTTTTTTTTTTTTTAATTTTTCATAGAATACAGGTTTTTTTCTAACCCCAAACACAGAGATAAGCAGATAGACCCATCCTATCCCAGTCCTTCCAGCAGCTTCTCACATGGTAAAATGATTTGAAGCAAAAAGAAAATAAGTTGGAGAGAGGGTTAATACCTCTGCAGCTCTTGAAGAAACATTTATCTTCTTTATATTGATTTCTTCTCAATTTCAGCCCTCAGAGTGAAACCTTTCTCTCTGGTTCTGATATATATTGTACAGTAATTACATCTAGAAGGCAGGCTCCAGGAATGCTTCAGGAAAACAAGCTGTGATGTAGGTTTAATATGACAGTATTGTACGACTTGCTGATTTAGATCAGTGGTGTTTGAACCAGATAATATTTGCATTATGGTTTGAATATAAAGATGAATGCGAGCAGAGAGTAGCAGTAGGTCTATGGGCATTTGCTGTGTGTAGGTAAACTCTTTAACGCTAGAAGCGGTAAAACAGCTGTGTAATACTTAGGAATGTTTCAGGGCTGTTCATTGCTAAAGGTTTGCTTGGAAAGCAAGCTATTTTCCAGAAGGGCTTTTACGCATTTAGTTTTCATACAAAGCTACCGTGTTAGACCTCAGTGACTTGCTTACTCTTTTATGCCTTCTTCTGAGAAGCAGTAATATCTGGTGTGCCTGTGTGCGTGCGTGCAAGGGGGTGGTAGGCGAAACGTCGTGATAAACGGGGACGCTCCAGACTCTGATCCGGTACATCAGAGATGCCCGAGGCAGGAAAGCTGCAGGGAGGATCTCAGTGGACTATAACAGGACATTGGTGCTGAAAACATCCAATGGCAAATCATCGGAATTTGTGTTGGCGGGGAATCCCGGCCAGATATTAACCATTTAGTATCTACCACAAATGTTTCGGTGCCTTTTTATAGTGTTGCCTAGAGAGGGGATTAGAGAATTAAGGTATTTGTTATTTTTTGTGTTCATTTACAAGCATCTTTGTTCACTCCGCTTCATATCTAGCTCTCTTTAAATGAAAGAGGGGTCGCTATTTATGTTCTCCCCTGCAAATCACTTTACTTCGTAAGGAAAAATAAAGGCTATTTTTTCTTTGTTCAGCAACGATAAATGAACCATGTAGAAAACAAGTCTTTGCAGTATTCCTTTGTTAGGGGGTTTATAATAGGTTTTCACTGTTTAAGTAGATATTTTTGTTGCTGTTCCTTTGGTTGAAATAAGAGGAAGGAGTTATTCTTGCACAAAAAAATATGTGGGTAAGGTTTTGCTCTTTCTGAAGTGTTAAGTTTAGTGCATTTCTCTGTGGGCTTGTCACTGGTAGTTGCATTGCTTAATAAATCAAACTAAGACAAGGTAAGAGAGGTTGTTTCCATGGGGTCTGTTTGCTCATTAATCTAAATTTACAGTACCAAAAATAAGTAAGACATAAATATTAACATTACTGTGATATCCTTACTATGTAGTTTCTCAGTGCTTTGCCAAGAGAGGATAAATGGGTTTGGGTTGGGGTTTTTTTTGGTAAAGGAAAAGAAGTACACATTTGTGTAGTTCTTAGCTGTTGCTGTGACAATCCTTTCATCTAAGTAGTGACAATTGTTAGCATTTTCTTAGGCTAGATGCATAAATGAAAGTAATTTTCTTAAATTTAGATTGGCTCTGGTGATTGTTGCTGACCTGGTAACTGTCTGTAAATGGGTTTTGGATTTCGAGTCTTCATAGTTCGGAGTTGAGAGTTAATTTTGCATGTAACTGTCTTCTGCTTGGAGGAAAAAATATACTAGGAGCTTTTCCCTATGAACTAATCAAATGCTACTTGAGATATTTTTAAAGGTACAGAGAAGACTAGCTTTGTTTATCGAAGATTTTACAGAGGAAGGTGCGTTGTGCACGTAGAGAAATACGGAACGTACAGGAGAGGGCCCTCCAAGACTTTATTTAGTCCTGTGGCTTTTGTGAAGATGACACTTCTTACATTTTAATTATCCCTTATTTTCAGTGCCTTTTTAAAATATGCTTTACGTTACGGGAAGTTGCTAATGGAGTCCTTGCAGATAAAGAATGTCAAGTGAGCCTTCCCAGGCTGTAAGAGCTGAGCTTGCTGGTGCGCTTCTCGGGGGGGAAACTCGAAGGAGAGCTTTGCTGCCCATTAGCAGGTTTACACGAGCTGATTTGTGGTTAACAGAGCCAGGACACAGCTTTCAAAAGTCTTTGGGTGGTCACAGGAGCTGTCAGCACTAGCAGCCAGAGTAAGAGGCTTCCTAAGTTGGGGAGGGAGGAAGAGGCATCATGGAAGGAAGGGATTTCAGTATATCCAAAAAAGAAAGGAACACAGTCTGAGGGTGACTGGAATTCCCTCAGTCATATTGGGGTGTTTGCAATGTCTAAAAAGCCTCTATTCAAGCTGGGGATGTTGCTCTGCTTGGAAGAGTGGGGAGGGTTTTTGCCTGTGTGGATGAGTTAGGGTTTCTATTACTGCTTTCTCGTCCCCTATCTCCTCTCCTTTCTGTCTGGGAAATGGGGATGAAAGGGTTTTTGATCCTATTCAGAAAATGGATGTCTTGGTCAGAGCAGTGAGGCACTTCTGTGAGCCTAGCACAGAGGTGTTGAGTTGTTCACCTGTCCCTCCCGCATCCGCGCTCGGAACCTCTGCTGAACAAATAGGTCCTGCTTGGTACCATAAAAATCACTGAAAAACACCTGTTGAGTTCAGGAGGGTGATGGTGTCGCTCCCAGTTTCTGGGTCTTCGCAGGGACAAGTGTTGTCTGAAATCATGTACGTGCACCCAGTTGAAGCTGTACTGTTACCAAGTTGCGCAAGTTTAATAGTTGGGGTTTGTTTCCAGTGACAGAAAAGACCGATAACAGTGAGGACTCTATCCATCTTTTGATCAGTGCTCAAAGACTTAACATACTTAGAGCTTTCTGAAATAAAATGTTATTAACGTTGAGTCTAATTTCAATGTTCAAGTTTCTCGGTTAAATTAAAGAAATGACTTCAAACTATTAATCTCAACTGTCCTTGGAAAAAATGCTAATCACTCGGTTGCTGCTTTTTAGCAGCCAAATGAACGTGTAGCATGATGTGCTCTGAAGCCTAAGGGTATAGTAATAACACTGTACTTTAGCTAATATATAACTTTAATCTGAGAAATTACAGAAAAAATGAGACTAATTTCTGTTTGCCTATGTTACTGTGCTCCCATTTTTAAAGATCAGAGTTGCTACTGTGTATTGACGAAATTGTAATTACCTGTATTTACATGCCATGCTACTTAGACTTCAATTCTGAACAGCAATTTTTTAAGTATTTTAGGAAGTGGAATCTCATCAGTAGAGACAAATGTTCTTAGAAGATATGAAGTCATCTCAGGATGCAGATATGCACCAAACGGGTTAATTATGCTTTCATATATCCCTTCTGGGGACTGCTTGCTGCTTTAGGTGCCTAAATATTTTTACAAATTTTTCCCTTCTTCATGAGGTAAACTTCTGTCAATGTTTCTTCCAAGTGAAAATTGTGGACCTGCATCTTCTTGTACCAGGTTGATGGGAATGCGACCTTGTCAATTGCCAGAGTTACTCCCAGGAAGAACTGGCCTGTATCAGCTTTGTAGGGACATGCAGGGGTTGGAAGCAAAGCAGAGGAGGAAGATGTAAATTAATGCACACTTTTACACTAAGCAGAGGAACCTGGGGCGTGGCCAACTGGAGATGCCCAACTAGAGAATAACTTTTGATGAAGGCAGCTAGTTTTTACATTTGTGTGTAAATAATCCTTTAGAGGAAAAAAAAATCACAGAAGAATGATCCTTGGTTGCTGTTCACTTTTCCATTACCCAATATCCTGTGGTAGTGTTGATGATTGTTATCCATGTCGCAGGCTACAGATATCCATCCACATTACTTGCCCTGGGGCAAGTCAAACTGCTGGCTTCTTTCTTTTAATGCTGCGAACACGTGGTACAGCTTTCCAGAGTGATCTTGCCCTGCTTCGGTGAGGACAGGTGTACTCTTAGATGAATCAGGGTTACATTGGTCATGTCTTCAAATGCTTGCCTTTCAGTGTACCATCATCTTGTTGAGGCACAGCTGCCGGGACACACTGGATTCCTGGTTTATGCCTTGAGCTGTCACAGATTTGTAGCCGAAGCAGAGGCTCTTCCCACCCAGGAAGTGAACAGATGAACGAGGGTGCAAATTGCAAGCACAGCAGCAAAGATACCGTGATACTCCATGGGTGTTGCTGTTCTTGTTTCATTTTTCCTTTTCTCTGATTGCTAGCAGTATTAACGGGAAGCTGAAGGAAACAGTGGTGGTGAATTAACTCTCCAGCTGACTGGAGGAGGAGGGAGGACACAGGGCAGTAAGGAAACTAAGATGTTCGTGCTATCACCGTAAGATACGTTTTTATTACACTGAACGGGCTCGCCTTACAGCCATTTGAATTAGTCTTCCAGTGAACTATGGTTAAAGTAAAATCAGTTAGTACATGGCCTTGTTTTTTTTTAATGTGGTCTTATTATGCATCTCTAAGTTAGCTTGGGAGTTGAAGTACTAGCGTTCTTAATTATCAAGTCATTTGAATAATGATGAACCATTTTCTAGAACTTAAAACTTGACCGCATTGTGCACCTGCCAGCAGTACTGACACATAAAACCCGAATTGATGGGGGTGTTGCAGTTTTTGTATGCGTAAATGCTGCAGTGATGCCCGAATATGTTTATCATGTGCCAGCGTCTGCTTTGAGGGACTTTGCATTCATAGCATGAAGGCCTTTCTAAAGCAAATCTAGGTGTTTTGAGACTTGGATGCTTAGCTTAGGAAAGCTGCTTTGAAAAATCCTTTTCTCTACTTGCAGATACGTAAT
Source organism: Morus bassanus (assembly GCA_031468815.1). NCBI lineage: Eukaryota > Metazoa > Chordata > Aves > Suliformes > Sulidae > Morus > Morus bassanus. The sequence goes on along the minus strand of CM062580.1, from coordinate 9,763,751 downwards.
GAATGAGACCTTGAGCCCTGAAGAGCTGCATTGGTATTTAGGAGCAAAATGTGGGATGTTATTTGGTCTTGTGGCAGCTCTTCTGTTCTCTTTTTTGAAATAAAATGCACCTGTCTCCCTGACAGAGTGCTGTTAAAGTTCTTCTGTTGGGAGTCGGTTTATTCTGTTGACAGTAAAGGAAAGCTATCTGATAACTCCTCGCAGGCAAAGCGGACAGTTGTTCAGTTTTCCCACGCTTCACTCTTTCCATCTTCTGTCCTTACAGGAGGCTTGTAAGAGACACATAAAATGCTATAGTACTTGCTTTAATCAAAGCAGTGCCTTGCCCTTTCCTTAATCCTATAAAAGCATCACAATTTGGGATTATTGTTTTTTAGCAGTCTGAAGTCTTAGACCTGGAGTTCAGTCCGGTTTGTCAGACTGGTTGAAAAGGAGTGTTAGTGGTCCCCGGGTGGAAGAGGACTTCACTGTAACAAGCGGTGAACACTGAATAAGCAGGATATGAAGGTGGAATTGCTTGTGCCAATGTACTGGATGAGCCATTTTTCTACTGCAGAGGTAAATAGAAACAGTTCTGTCCTGACCCTTGCTGATCAGTAAGTTCTTTTTTCATTTTTCCTTTTCTCTGATTGCTAGCAGTATTAACAGTAAGCAAGTTACTTTCTTTGGGCCTCATTCCATGTCCTTAAAACAAGGATGTCTGTGAAGTAACCCCTGTGTTACGGCAGACCAGTGCTTGCCATTGTGTCAGTTTGGTGTACTTAGAAATGGTGTTAAATATATATATATTTTTCTTCCTTTTCCCTCCCCTTCTGGCTTTTAAAATAACTCATTTTATATCTTAGGAGGTAGTGAAGTTAGTGATACATATTTCAAAATAAGTAAGACTTGGCTAAGAGTTTTTTAGAGCAAGCTTAGTGATTTTTTTTTCTTGTGGATATATGTCTATATAAGCCTCAGTTTGGTGGGCCTCAGCATGAGGCTGTTGTGTCCATCTCTCCTCGCCTTCATCCCCAGAAACTCCAAGTTGAGACAATAAAGATACCTAGTAGCTTTCAAATAATTAAGTACGGATCTACATTGCTATCACAAGTGAGTTTAAGGATTAAATTTTTGATAGACTTTCATTGGTATTTTGATTCCTAAGGTGCTTTCCGGCTTTTGGAGATTATGGTATAGATTTACTGCAGTCAAAGTAGAAATGAGGGTTTGTGGAGCATGACTGTCTCAAATATTGCATCCATTTAGTAGGTAGGCAGAGAGAACCAGTTGAACGTTTCTTCTTGTTGGTCTTCATGCTACTTGTAACTAGTTTACTTATTATCCTGTAGTGCAGTAGCTTGTGTATTTTGTATTTAAATCCAAGCTTAAAATACAACTAAAATTTGCCTGTTGACAGTAGTTGCATCATATTTTAATTGGTGAGAATTGCTAATGGAGTGTTCACGTTCTAAAATTAGTTGTTTATTTTTCCTTTCTTCTCTGCCCAAGGGCTTTGCATCAGATTATATGGCTTCGGTATAACTGTTTGTGTTCAAAGCAACACCTTTGAGTAGTTTTAGCTATTTAAGTAAATGTTAAAAGTATGGGCTCAGTCACAACAGTTTCAGAAACTGACTTTTTAAATTCCTTACTACATTGTTTATGCATTGTAAAGTGATTCTCTTTTGTTTACTGTGAATTAATTCATTGTTATCTTTGTAAACCTGGGGTGCAAAGTGTGCAAGTTTATAATGTTTTATCTGGGTATAATGGCAGGTCCACAACTGCTGCAAATTGTCATAGCACGATTGATGCTACTGTTTCTGTGGCAGCTTCCATCAGGTGAGGTTTTGCACCATAACCCTCATCATGACATTATTCTGAAAAATTACTGTGCATGTTCTTTTCACTATTGCCATAGGCTGGCTTTGTGTCAAAGGTGCACAGTTTTGATACTGTCTTTATGCTTCTTGGAGGATTTTTCTTTTACTGTGTGGTGAAATGTAAAACCACCTCTTTGCTTTGCAGCAAGCAGAGTCATACAGAGGTGTCCAGTCTTTCTGTTAAAATTCTGGCTTTCTGGAGGGGTGCTTGTCATGTGTTACAGTCCTTGGAATCGTTTTGTTGGGTTGTACCTAGTTTTTTTGACCAAAGCTGTGGCTGTTGCAAAGAAATGCGTGAGGTTTTCTGTCCACAGCTGCCAGTTTTTTTAAAAATCAATTATTTGTTTGATGCCCATTTTGAAGTGATACCTAACTTATTTTCCTTGAACAAGGTAGTTACCAAAATAAATAAACCACAAAAAAAGTGATTGTTTGAATTATTCACTGTAGCTGTGAAGCTCAAACTGCAAATATTTACTATCTTGTAGCGAAAAGTGAAACATACAAGTTTGAAGAGCCCTCTGATACTTTGTTACCATGAAAGTACTTACACATGACAATAAAACCATGTCACAATGTCCTCATTAACTCAGTGACCTGAACTCCACAAGCCTTTTGCGATCAGATTTTATCTGTCCTTGAATATTTTTTGTAGCAATCTTTTTTGCCTCTTCTCCAATTTTTTTTTCCAACTTACTTTTAGAAAGGGGCACACCAGATCTGAACACTAGTCTTGATCATATCACATATGCGCAATGCTGTTGCCCTTTCTGTTTGTCCAAGGATTTTCAGTGGCCTGTTTTTCTGCCACAGCAAGAAAGCTCGTGTTGATTGTTTGCTTAGTATGGCTTCTAGATCGTTATTGGAGTCAGTGCTGAACAAAATAGTCTGCTGCTCAGTGGATGTGGCCTGGATCACTAATTCTTAGGGTTTTTAACTTTATTAAAATAAAGTCTTTGAATGGATCTCTTTTTTTACATGACTTGAATACAGCTGTAGCAGCGATTTTAGCAATAGGAAGAAAGGCAAGACTCTCTGACTTAAGTCCTCTGCAGTCTTAGTGTTTTCGATGCATCTTTTGTTCTGGTTTTGTTTCCTTTTGTAACCCAACAGTTCTTAAGGGAGTAGCAGTCAGTGCATCCCATGAGAGTCCAGGAGCCTGTTGTGAAGTTATCTAAAATGGGTATCTTAGGGTTTGGCTCCTGTTAAGCATTGTAAACTGAAAGGTTCACACAGCTCCACGGCATGACTGTGACCTTCTGGTCACAGTTATCATCCTTGTGTGGTAACGCTGTGGCTAACAGTTGAGCTTCATCCTTCATCGGAAACTTGGAGTGGGGATTACGATTTGGATGTAACCCCAAGGAGCCAACAGATTTCTTAGGAATGTGGGGTTTTTCCTCCATCATTCCCTCACCCTGTTGCTGTTACTCATGCTGCTGTTCTTGGTAGGAAGTGTTTCTAGTAATGTCCTCATTTCCTTATGCTGCTGGATGCAGGTGCGGGGACTGGATGCTGAGCTAGTTGCAAGAATTTAGAAGATCTGCTGTGTTACAGGGGCCCTGTTCCCATTAGGGTGGCCTCCCTTGGATGCTTTTAGCTTTCCACTTTGATTGTGTTTGTTTTGGCAAACTTGAACCGTGCACCAAATGAGGAAAAACAATCCCTTCTCCCCCAGCTTGTATTATACTGTCTGGGAAGAGGCTGGTATCTGTGAAGGTAGATGAGAAGGTGGAGAGGTCCTTTATGACTAAAGTACAAAGGGAGTCCAATCTTCCAAATGTGAGAGCCTTCACCAAAAATCACTGAGAAGACCTGATCAGCTAATATTGGCTCAAGTTCTGGCATGCTGAAAGGATCATTATCGATCAAGCATGATTAAGTTTCTGATCATTCTCATGTGCTTCAGGAGAACAGAGTGCAGTATGAGCCAGGCCCCGGCAGTGCGTGCTGCCTGGAGAGCTGGGAGGAGCGACCGGGCAGTCTGCCAGGAAGGTTTTAACAAGCCTTTAAAGTGATGGACTAGATGGCCATCACCAAAAGTCCCTTCCAGCATTGTTCTGTGCTGCACACGTTCTTACTGTGCATCCTAAGCCCCTGGTTGCCCCCGGTCTGTGTCCGTGCTTGCCCTGGAGACTGGAGGAGTAAAACATACCTGCAGCTGCTGCAGCCTGTGAGAGACTCGTGGTCAAAGAGCCTCTGCTGTGCACAGAAGGGGAGCGTGATGCCCAATGTTGTTACTTGCTAGAGCGTGAAGCCTGCAAGTAATGGTAATACAAATGTATTTCAATTTGTAACCTGGCCTTCTGTATCAAGATTGGACTAGTTCTATTCTGTTGCACATGTGCATCACTTGGGGAAACATGCTGATAGTACTTAACATTTAATTGCTTCTCTTGATTTTATTTGTAAATTAGAATCTAGAGGACCTGTAAGAAAAAAAACAGTAGAGCTTAATTGGACAACGTTTTAGAATAACTAAAAAAAAAGACGTGTAGCTTTCTAGCTTTTGGAGCTGAGACAAATGCAAACTTACTTATTGATCCATACATATGATATCATATTTTAACTACTGTCTAAACTGGAGGTCATCTCTATACTGGATTGCTTAAGAATCTGTCTATCTTATCACATCTTGTACTCATTTATAGTTGTTTCCATTTCTGGCTTTGTTGGAGAGACAGCTAGTGTTTCAACCTAAATTAAAATCAATAAGAAGCAATTTCATTTGTTTTTTAACTACTAGAGCAGGCTTTTTTTTTTAGTAAACCTCTGTATGTTCAACTAAGTCACTTGGTTCTTTCCATCAAGATAATTGCCAGACCTCATTAATTCCTTATTTTTGCATATGTAGGAATGGGTTTATTTTCCAGTCTACCTAACAAAATGTCAAATATGATTTAAAAATAAGCATTTATTTTAAATCATCACTGAGAAATAAATGCAATAAAGAATACTCGGCAATTAGAAGTAGTTTAAAAACATCTTGAGGGGAAGCATATGCTTGGGGGCTGTGGTGGATGCTGTTGACCCTGGAGTCCTGCACTGGCAGGGTAGCACAGGCTTCCCCTGGCACATTTGGGCACTGTTCTGCAGGGATGACTTCCAGTGGAAAAAGCAGAGTCTGGGTCTCTATGCCTTCAGTCCTTGGCTTGGATATATCTGCATCACACCAATTCATGTAAGAAGCTGTTGTCATGTTGTCAGCTGGCTTTTACCACACAGCCAGCAGATTGCCAGCAATAACAATTAACCTGAGTCAAATTCAACGTGGAATTCAGACTGAAGCAATGTTGGTTCTTCCTAGATAAGGCGATGGTAAACCATAACATAATGTTAGAGTAAATATCTGAAGGTAGGGCTCTGATGAAGTGTCCAAAATAGGATGTGTTGCTGCTCTGGTGAGTTGATCACAGGGCGCAGGAAATCGTCTTTAGTTTGCAGTACAAGCTTCCCAAATGGACAGAGATGGACGCATTACTGTAATGGTTGTTCTCCACATTTATGAAGTTTATGAAGTTTCCGTTTTCATAGGCAACGCTTCCTGTCACTGATGTAGGTATCCAGTTGGAAGAATTAGTTTGTGACTTAAGAAACAGCATTTCCATAAAGAGTAGACCAGATGCTGTGGTGGAGAACCTGGCTCTTGCGTAGAGGCTTTTGGTAAGTGTTTGCTCTCCTTCTTGGCAAAGTGAAGTTCGGCATCTAGCAATGTTGGGCCAGTGTCTATATGAACATTTATATCTTCTGCATCTTGTTTTAAATTGTGCAAGGTGAAATTTTAGTCCCTGGAAAAGTGAATGCCAGTATTTTTACTCAGGTGGTTCTTTGGGTTGCCCAGTGCTTCTCATAATTTCAGAAGTGTTTGAATGCCTAGAATTCTTAATTCCGAATACAAGAACCTTTGGGATGGTCTGAATCTCATTTCATGTTTAACTTTCCTTTGAAGATCCTGAGTATTATGAGCTTCCTGTTACTCTAATCTCTGGGGTTCAGTTTTCTCTCACCTTTTCTTTTGCTTCCACTTGCTTTGATTCAGGTATGTTAATGAGTCAAGGAAGAGGGCAAACCAAGGGTACAAAGAGGCAGATCTGGCTACCCTGGTAATCAAAGCAAGAGTCTGTTGCCTTAAGTAAACTGGAAAAGCAGTGTTTTGTAGGAACAAAACATAATTAGTAAATCGATGACACTGATGAAGAGCACGTTTCCTTCATCCTTGAAGGCAACTTTAGAGTTGTGCATGAATTGCTTGAATTTGATATCAAAACAGCAAACCACTTCTTTTTAACTAATCACTTAAAACTGCACAGGAATTTATGTTTGTACCAAGAAGCCAGCTGTGTTTAAAAATGTATGAGCTGACCTGATACCTTACACTCCCAGAACATGGTGTAAAAGTGACTTGTCCACACGCTAGTGACACCTATTGTAAGTGAATCCCAAGCCATGGCTCAATACAAGGAGTAATACATTACAGCACAAACAGATTCCCTGTCAAAAAGGTAATTAATACCTCATGTCAAACACTATCTGCGTGTACTGCTTTCTCTATTTCATGTTATTAAGCAGTGTGACCTTTTCTCTTTCAACAATTAGCTTTCAAGGTGAAAACCAACTTAGGAAGAAAACTGACTTTTTTCCATTGCATCTGAGGAGTCTTATAGTTTCGCAGTAGTCTTGATTACACCTTCACACTTTACAGTTTTGATTACTATCTTTAGAATAGAATAGAATCCTTTAGGTTGGAAAAGACCTTTAAGACCATCATGTCCAACCATTAACCCAGCACTGCCAAGTCCACCACTAATCCATGTCCGTAATCACCATGTCTACATGTCTTTTAAATACCTCCAGGGATGGTGACTCAACCACTTCCCTGGGCAGCCTGCTCTAATGCTTGACAACACTTTCAGTAAAGAAATTTTTCCTAACATCCAATCTAAACCTTCCCTGGTGCAACTTGAGGCCATTTCCTCTTGATCTGTTGCTTGTTACTTGGAAGAAGAGACCGACCCCCACCTCACTACAACCTCTTTTCAGGTAGTTGTAGAGAGCAGTAAGGTCTCCCTTGAGCCTCCTTTTCTTCAGGCTAAACAACCCCAGCTCCCTCAGCTGCTCCTCAACAGACTTGTTCTCCAGACCCTTCCCCAGCTTCGTTGCCCTTCTCTGGACATGCTCCAGCACCTCAATGTCCTCCTTGTAGTGAGAGGCCCAAAACTGAACACAGGATTCAAGGTGCGGCCTCACCAGTGCCGAGTACAGGGGCACAATCAGTGCCCTGCTCCTGCTGGCCACACTGTTCCTGGTACAAGCCAGGATGCTGTTGGCCTCCTTGGCCACCTGGGCACACTGCTGGCTCATGTTCAGCCGGCTGTCAGCCAGCACCCTCAGGGCCTTTTCAGCTGGGCAGCTCTCCAGTCACTCTTCCTCAAGCCTGCAAAGTTGCCTGGGTTTGTTGTGACCCACATGCAGGACCTGGCACTTGGCCTTGTTGAACCTCTTACAGCTGGCCTCGGCCCATCGATCCAGCCTGTCGAGATCCCTCAGCAAAGCCTTCCTGCCCTCAAGCAGATCAACACTCCCGCCCAACTTGGTGTCATCTGCAAACTTACTGAGGGTGCACTCAGTCTTGATTGGTGACTCTTCATTTCTGTAGTTTGAGATTGCATTCCCCTATTTGCTTCTGTATTTGGGAGACATCATCAGGCATTTTGGGTGTAGACTGTGTCTGCAGAGCCAGATGAAGCTTGTAAGATGCATGCTGTCAACGGGTAACAACTCTAGCTTGTCTCATTTGCACTCTATTAGTAACAAGTTCACTTGCTAAATAATTCTGTTCTGATCTTCAGTCTTTAATTTACCTGACAGTTGTGCTTTCTGTTGAACTGAGACTATAAGCACCCACTGTAATAAAGCAGTGCTCTCTTTCTTTGCAAAACTGGATGTTTATGAACTACATATGCTGAGTATTGGAGACAGGGCTTACAGTTTGATTTGCCTTTCTGCTTCTATTTGTAAAACAGAGGCCATCCTGGAGTTTGCTACATTTGGTTGCATTCTTCGGAAATAATGTTGAAGCACATGGGCCTTACTGAGAGTAAGTATTCTTTCTTGAAGAGCTGGAAATAAAATACACTATTTTGATGAACACCATTTTGTTCTCACTGACTGGGCCATACAATACTGAGCAAAATAAAGGATCAAAGCCAGTAGCACTGTATTGTCTGCCCTGGAAAGCTGATTAATTGTTTAGTACTTCCCTTGATGGCTTTCAGTGACTTCTGCTGTGATCAATACAAGCAGCATCAACAAAAATTGGACCCTTCTGCTAGCTCTCATGCTTGCAAGTAAAGTGCAGAAAGCTTGATTTGTTTTGCTGCTTAAGCCCTTGCTGTCCTCACACATGTGCTATGAGAGGCCTTCTCACCTGTTTTTTATTATGTGACTTTGCTGTCCTACCTTCCAGGATGACACTTCACTGGTGCCAAGCTGGTTGTGAAGGAGCTATTACTGTGGTTTTGTATATATTCCCCTTCCCACCCCCCAAAAAAAACCCAAAACCCTCCAGAGATCTTTTAGCTGGACTGTAAGGATAACGCACTGTTAATGTCTTTAATATTTGCAGCCTGTCTCAGAAACAGCTTAGACAGAAGAATTGTCTATTACTCAGAACTATCGATACCTTTAGAAAGCTGCTTTGCCATTCCTTTGCTCTTTCATCTCGACTGTCTTCTACTGATGAATTGTTCTGTTGGTCACTGGCCTCTGTGGTTATTCTCGTAGTCTTTGCCGTGTGGGTTCCTGAGCCATCCTCCTTGCCGCAAAACCAAAATCCAGCAAGAGGTGCAGTGCTGCCTTCCTGAGCACTGTATTGTCTTTGCTGTGGGTGTTTGCCGCTCATCTGCATGAATACTCCTATTTGGACTGGGGGCTCCTTTCTTTGCCCCATCCCCCTCTGGTGTAGCTGGGCCCTTACGTTTATGCAGTGTTTGCTGTGCAGGCCTTATGTGGGCTTCATGCAGGTGTGGGCTGGAGCAGTCTTCTAGACATGGGGACCTGACTTCTCAGACATTTTGTATCTCACCTGTACTGGTAAGGAGGGTGCTTTGATGCTCTAGGATCAGTCTTCTGAATGCAGTCATTGGTCCTAGCCAGCACAGGTTCACGAGGGGAAAGTTCTGCTTAACAAACTTAATATCCTTCTATGACAAGGTTACCCACCTAACTGACCAAGGGAAGCCAGTTGATGTAATCTTTTTGGATTTCAGTAAAGCTTTTGATACTGTCTCTCACAGTATCCTCCTGGACAAAATGTCCAGCACACAGCTGGATAAACACGTAATGCAGTGGGTGAGCAATTGGCTGAGGGGTCGGGCTGAAACAGTTATGGTAAATGGGGTTACGTTGGTCTGGCAGCCAGTCCCTAGCGGGGTTCCGCAGGGATCCATCTTAGGGCCGGTACTCTTTAATCTCTTCATAAATGACTTGGATGCAGGACTGGAAGGAATACTAATTAAGTTTGCTGATGACACAAAATTGGGGGGAGCTGTTGACACTCTTGAGGGCAGAGAGGCCCTGCAGAGAGATCTAGACAAATTAGAGAGCTGGGCAGTCACCAACCATATGAAGTTTAACAAGGGCGAGTGCTGGATTTTGCACCTGGGGCACAGCAACCCTGGATGTACATACAGACCGGGGAATGAGAGGCTGGAGAGCAGCTCTGCAGAGAGGGACCTGGGGGTTCTGGTCGACGGCAGGTTGATCATGAGCCAACAGCGTGCCCTGGCAGCCAAGAGGGCCAGCCGTGCCCTGGGGCGCATCAAGCACTGCATCGCAGCCGGTCGAGGGAGGGGATTGTCCCGCTCTGCTCTGCGCTGGGGCGGCCTCACCTCGAGCGCTGTGTGCAGTTTTGGGCGCCACAGGACATCAAGGATATAAAGCTGCTATAGAGTGTCCAGAGGAGGGCCACGAAGCTGGTGAAGGGTTTAGAGGGGAAGCCATATGAGGAGCAGCTAAAGTCACTTGGCTTGTTCAGCCTGGAGAAGAGCAGAGACTGAGGGCAGACCTCATGGCAGTCTGCAGCTTCCTCACAAGGGGAGGAGGAGGGGCAGGCGCTGATCTCTTCTCTCTGGTGACCAGTGATAGGCCCCGAGGGAATGGCAGGAGGATGTGCCAGGGGAGGTTTAGGTTGGATGTTAGGAAAAGGTTCTTCCCCCAGAGGGTGGTGGAGCACTGGAACAGGCTCCCCAGGGAGGCAGTCACGGCGCCAAGCCTGGCGATATTCAAGAAGCACTTGGACAACGGCCTCAGAGACATGGTGTGAATTTTGGGGTTGTCCTGTGCAGGGAGAGGAGCTGGAGTCAATGATCCTCGTGGGTCTCTTCCAACTCAGGACTTTCTGTGATTCTATGATTCTGCTCCATCTCGTCTGTTGAGCACTTCTGAGGTGCTGTTTTGCATTCAGGTTGCTATGTGTTGCTATATATATTTATGGATGAATACTACTACTTTTAAAACCTGGCATAATAATAATTAAGCTTAGGCATTATATACCTGAATAGGTTTCTTCCGTTAGTAAAGCAGTTAGTAGGTGTATTAGAACAAATATTCATCAGATGTTTTAGTAGTAGAGTAGAACTGACTTCACACTGGGGATTCATAATGTGTGTCCGAATCCGTGCTTATAGACAAAACCGTGAAATGAGATTTTTTTGAAGAATAGTCTTGTCCAAAGAACAGATGAGGCTATTTTATAGGGTAGAAAACTTTTTTGGTAGGAGATACACTGTTGTTCCGACTTGGCTGAAGTGTGCTTAGCTAATGCTTTTTTGAAAACTTTGAAGCTAGAGATGTATATAAGCATATAAAAACTGATAGCACCTGTTAATTTTGCACCAGAGTTGAAGTGCTATGGAGAAAGGCTGTATTACATAGTAACAGGTGATTAGTTATACAGGACTGTTAGTTTTGGTCTGGAAAAAACCCTCCCTGTTCAGTTCAGTGGAGATTTCCACCTTGAGTGTGATGGCGCAATGTCAGATGAAATCTGATTAGTGAGTGATTTATTGCAATGTTGACAAGAAAAAACTATCTACTACAGGATATGTTGATAGAGGACAATGATACTTCATTGCAGTTTCTTCCCTGAAAAGCTACAGTGGCATTGATGGTTTATTGTTTACGTGTTGCTTCATCAGTTTGGGCAGTTTGTGTCATGGAAGGGAAATGTGTGGAGATTGCTTGTTTTCAAACACTAATGACTATAGACACATTTTTTTAATGAGTAAAACCAGTGAAGAAGCAAGCTATTTGTACAATCATGTTCACAGTCAGATTGCTCCCTTTTCCTGTCTATGCCCCATTTTACCAACTATATATTTTCTTTAGTGTTTCAAGAAAGACTGAAAAAGCAATAGAAACTGTGGCAACAGAGTCTGTGTAAAATACATAGTGGTGTTCTAAAAATCAGCTTAATTTTAGCATGTATTTTAACATAAGCTTCAGCTATATTTTTCTTTGCCACTTTTTCCCCAGTTCAGCTGTTTTCAGTTCCATGCCAGGAGTGTTTGCGAAGTCCAGAATTCTCACAATGCAACACGTGAGAATTCTGCAAGTGACAATTATAGGGAAATTTCATGGTATAATATTACCAGATCATAGGTGATTTGCCCAAGGCAGAAAATAACTGAGGGGATCCTGATGATGATTTGGGGGGGCGGGGAACCCCAAACCCAACTGATTCTGGGGGACTGTGTATTGTAGAATCTTGATAGTTTCTAGTGTCCTGATTTGAACCTTACTTTGAAGAAATGCAGGCCTTTAAGAGCTGTGGGATGTGTTGCCCCTAAAGACCTTGATGTCTCCTGATGTTCCAGTATGCCTGAGAAGGGCACCGATGGACTGGGCTATAGCTATTTTTGAAATGACGAAGCTGGACAAACATGCTAAAAATACCAGCTTGTGTGTAACTAGCACTTCTCAGATGACAGTCTGCATTTTCATCACTTCCAGGATGTAGAACCAGGTTGAATTGCTCTAGCTTTTGTTACTGGAGCTGGATCCAACAGCTACAGAAAAGCTGAATCTGATACGCTGTCTTCCTTGCAATGAAGGCCAGTATGAACACTTCACACCTGTGACTGGCAAACTGAACTCCTTTGTTCTTTTTAGACCAAAGTCACTCCTGATTGAGAAGCCTTTAAATTTAATTAGACTTGAACAGTCTGGGCCATATACCCATACACGCAGTCTGTCCTGGCTCCTTAAGGTCCTGTATCTTGTGTGATGCTTAAAACATTGCAGTGAAAGGAGACACTAAGGAAGGCATCCAGTTGTTTCCTTCCATTCAGAGACATGGATTGTTTTGGTCAGAGAAACATTGTGAGATTCCTCATCGCATTGTCCCAACTGGGCGAGTGTGGCTTGAGGGTTCTGGTTTGGTTAATGTGGGAGCTTGGGTAACTGAAGATGTATGTTTGGATGAGAAGCTCTGAGGAGGTGGCTGTGCTTTCTCCCTCCTAGGCTCTGGCTCAGCAGGGTGCTGGCGAAGTTATTGATGGTGCTTTCAAGACTTGCTGCACAGGGATGAGTAGTTGCATGCCCAGGCATATGGAATCAGGGCTGACTGAACCAGCTTGCTGAAGCCAGGATGGCTTCCCTCACTGTTGTGGCAAAGGAGGTGAACTCCTGTGCTGCCCTTTGCTGGGCTCAGCTGAATTTAGGTATCAAATGGCAAGACTTTGTCCTGCTTTAATCCCTGTGGAGACAAAGGGTGAGAGAGCAGCCAGGGTACTGTGGAGCTCTTTGCATCTTGGGAGAGAGAAGCACGTTTCTGATGGGGAAGTCTGGATCTTGGTGTGTTGCCATGCCATCAGTGAGGTTAGGCTGCCAGATGTCCTTCTTGGCCTGGGAGTTATGCAGGTACCAGCCTAGCTGATTTCTCTCCTTGGGAATGAAGACAAGAAGTCTATATTGCACACCAAAAGATTGATCTGTTTGAGTGGATCCAAGGTGCTTGTGAGGACTCTGTGGTATCTGTGTGGGCACTGTTTATTAGGCTAGGAGACATCCTTAGGGGTCCTAATGTCTGACAGTGCTGAGTATGAGTACCTTGACAATGAGGAAGGGACAGTGTATATTCCCCAGAGAAATTGTTTTTCGTTTAATGGCTTGAATTCCTTTTGGATGCACCTGTCTATCAGACCACCCTACACTTCAGGAAAAAGAAGCCTTTCCTCAGTGTTATCTGAGCTTCTCTGACCTAGAGGACATTCCAGCTACGCCTTCAGCCTTTGAGCTTCTGTAAGGCTGGCTTCCGGATAAATCTGATTTGCTCTTCAACTTCATAATTGTGAAGTCAGCATTGATACTGAGCTGGTGGAATTTTTCAAAGAGGACAACTAGCAGTAGTCTTTCAATTTCTCTTTAATCACATAGCTCTCTTCTGAGAGAGCTGGTAAACTGATGTGCAGTGGCTGAAGCAGATCAGAAATGATATATCCACTAATTACTGAATAGTTTCTGAAAAAGCAATTCTTTTTGGTGTGTAAAATAAATCATCTCTGGGTGATGATATTGGTATGCTGTTAACCATGCAACAACCATCTTTGCAAGCCTGAGTTTTCATTTTAAAAAGGCATCATTGTCTGTTAAATATTTGGGCATTCATACTCCCCCTGGGTTGATCCACTATTTGAAATGAATTATCTCACAGTGCTGTCACAATTAAAGAATGGCATGCTTAGGTGAAAGGGTTTGTCTGTTTCATAGATTGGAGAGATATGCTCAGTGAAAATGAACATCCTCCCAAGGTTAAATTATCTATTTAAAGCTCCTCCAATTACAATGTTGGATAGAAGGATTTTTTTAATATGGATAAGAGTTAGCAGAGGACAAATGACATAATTGGCGGGGGAGAGAGAGACTTCATCCATGCTTGCTTCTAAAAGAGTGAAAGGGATAAGGAGAAGATAATGCCAGGGAACTGCCTTCAGATATCTTAGTCCTTCCTGGTTGTCTTAATCTCAAGCAATCTTTGCAGGTTGGGAAAGAAAGAAAAAAAAGAGTTAGTTATTTGTGTAAAAGCTTCCTGTGACTCCTCCCAGGTGTGCTATTTGGGGCTTGATGCCATCTGGCCTTTTTGTAAGAAAAAGTAAAAAAAGCAACCCTCATATTGGGATGTATAAATAGTCTACTTTTTGCTGTCATGTAGCACAGAAGAATGTATTAGTTGGTGAGTTGAATTGACATATTCCTTTGTGCACAAGTTATAGCAACTTAAATGAAAATTACACTCATAGCAAGAGAATGCACTCTGTTTAAATTAGATAAGAAGATTATGACAGAAAAAGATCATTGAATAAAGGGGTTTTTAAACTAGCCAGTGAAATAAATGTATGACTTCAAACTTTGTCTTGCCAGAATTTATTAATAAAACACAATGAGCTTTTTGGAATACAATGAAGACCTCTTCCTTTGAAGGTTACAGTGTAATTTGTGTAATTGTATTTGTGTAATTTGACTTCAAGATATGTCCTTGTAATTTGGTAAACTGCAGATTTTGCTCAGATCTATTGCGTTTTTCTTGTGCCTCATATTGACACATCTAATTGCCTCATAAGTATATACTCAGTTTAAAGCTATTGCACTGCCCTCTGGACCTTGAGAAATTCACCTTGTGGTCTGTAGTGATAATCTCTGTATGGATCTTATCTGTGAAGCAGCTGGCCACCTTTGCTTGCTTCCTTACTAAGTACACACAGCTAATTGCTGTTCTGAATAACCTCATTTTGCTATCATACAGCTGAGGAAAACTTACTGTATGATGCCTTAATTTTTCCCAGCTGCAGGATGCCCTCTTTTGGCAGGGAAGCCAGAACACAGCAGTTGCAGGCATCCTCTTGTCAGGAGCTGGCTGATCCTCACTGAGAAAATCCCCTAGCATTGTACGTTTACGGCACTATTTCAGCTGGTCCTTTACTGAAAGTGTGTTTCCTGCTGGAATGGGATAGAAGAGTAGCTTTGGGCAAGGCAGTGATCAGTGTTGGTAGGATGTGTATGTGATTATGAATATATTATCCTAATGACACTCTCTTATTCAATGGGTTTATAAAGCGAGAATAGAGGGTTATCTACAGATTATATTCACTGGGCCATGCATCAAGCACAGAGGGAAAGCAAGGGAAAGAAAAGAGGTGATACGAGCACACGAGAGGGAGAAGAAGTGAGAAGAGACAAAGAGCAACAGAAGCATACAGCTTAAGAGAGCAGCAGTGCTTCACTGATCCTGCACGACAGCATGCTCCCTGCCATCGCTCACCACCCCACAAGCTGCCAGAGTGCCCCACAGCTCTCCTTAGCTTCAGAGGGAGCTGTTTTCTCAATGCCAGGCTATCTCAGCACTGTGCATTGGTCACCTGGACACGTTTGGGAGTCAGGACCAGTCCTGCCATGGTGAAGCAAAAGGCTAGCTGAACTCACCTTTCAGAGTAGTCCTCTAATGCTCCTCCACAGTTGTCCAGATCTGTAGTTTTTCTGACCCTTCTACCCTCTCCTGTTCACTGTCCTCCTATGCACCAACCCACACGTAACCGCTTACTCCGGATGACCTTCTCCGTGCCTCCCGTGTTCATTGTCAGCCAGCCAAAAGCACGGCTACCTGCAGCCCAGAGCAGTACAGGAGGGCTGTGCCTACTGCTGGAGAAAGGGAGGAGGCTCACCCTGAACGGAGCATCTGGGGTGAGTTTTGTACTGAGTGTTTTGGGTACAAAATGGGTGCTGAAACATCTAGACAGACTTGGAAAAAAGTTTTTTTTTAGCGCTACTTCATTGTCTGCTCCTTTGAAATCAACAGAAAATGTGGGCAAATGATTCATGTTCTAAGACATTAATACTATGTTGAGTTTGTTCACCTAGAGAATCTGAGATGAGACTGCTCTTGGTTGATGAAGCTGAGATAAATTTTAAATCTGGGATGAAAGCTCAAACCACTGCAGAAGGAGGTAAAACCAAATTGGAGAAGAGATGCATATGGGAGGGCAGAGAGTCATGTTGAGGAGTCAAGTCACTCGAATTTTAGGTGTTAGACAAAGCTGGTTTAAAGTTGGGGTTTTATTGTGTTGCAGTAATTTCTCTATTGGCCTTACACGGCAGGGCTTGAAGAAATGGCACCACTGGAAATGTAAAGTGTCTTTAAATCTTAAAATTGCACGGGAAAGATACCTCTTCACATATGTATTGACTCTTAAATGAATAGTATGAGACTTGAAAAGAAATTGTACCATTTACAATTTATTTCTATGTCCTTGGATTGAAATACTATGTATAGAGTTCAGAGCAGAAGGTGTTGAGTGAAGTTATACAAGCTTAATAAAAATAAACCCACACATGACTTTGCATAAAGGGGGGGAAAAAAATCAAAGGACTAACAAATTTGCATAGATAACATTTGAATTGTTAATTCATATTGCACTTCATTGCAAGGATGTCATTTTTAATTAAGAATAAAATGTGGTAGATATTTTAAATGGGAAATGATTATAATTGCAGATGGAAATTGAGGTAATGAGAACTGGTTTAATTAATTGTTAAAACTTAACATTTTTCTTTTTTGTTTTTTTTTTGTTTATAAACTTGTCTGTGGACACTGACATTTGCTTTGTAGATGTGTATATTGAAACATACAATGATTAAGGCATGAAATGTTGGCAGCAAACACAGTTTTAGTCTGAGTTGTATCCGTTACTTGAAAGGGTCTGTTTGTATGGATGGACTTTTGAGCATCTTCGATAGACAGACGTTGCTGTGTGCAGGATTGGTGTGAAATTGCAGTGTAAAAACTCTATTCCCAAAATGTCCTTTTTAAACCGTATTTGTCTTTCACTGTGGATTTCACAGATGGTGGAGATACTTCACTGGAGAAAAATGAGGCCTTTTTTATACCAAACGAAGTTCTCCATTGATGAATATGACAATACAGTATTGACCTGAATTTAACTCTGCAAGATTTTGTTGATCTGTTGTGCTCTGTCTGTGGTTGACTGACGTGGCCCTTCAGGGAGCTGTGGGTGGCTCTTCATACAGCTGATCAAATCCATGCCTGCAGAGGAGGGAAGGAGAAACCAGGGTTGTGCAGCTCCTATCATCAAACACGCTATGTATGTCTGGGAGGGTTCCTATAGCCCCACAGAGCAGTGCATCCAGCAAAAATCTGCCAGGGAGGAAGGTGGCAATACTGGGGGGAAAGAAACTCCAGGTCTGCAGAAGCAGCCCTACTATCTTGCTATCTCCCAAGGGTATTTTGGACACAGCCTGTTCTGAGCGGCATTGGATGCTGCTGCTGTTGGAGAAGATCCTTTGGCCCTCTGTACAGCACCACAGTATAGGTCCTTATGGGGGCTGTGTATGGGGTTTGAGGGTGGGGAGCTGTAGAGTGGCATGTAACTTCTCAGTATGCACTTCTTTTTTTCTTGTTAAAACTTTGTCAAGGTCTCTTAAGATTTACAACTTGCGTTTAGGGAAATGCAGCATGGAAACCTGCAGAACAACCATTTCCTAGTCAGATAGCTATGATACCTGAGGTACAGAAAAATACTTGTGTAGAACTCTTAGAAATAGAGGGTACTTCTGCCATTTGAAAGCTTGGTAAACTTATTTACCAAGCTTAGAACTTTACATCCAGAAAGGATTTTGAAGTGACCAAGATTATTGCTGCCACTTATGTTAAGAACCATGTATGAAGTCTCTGTCATCTGGCTGCAGAGGGACTTGGAGAGAACTACAGTTAGCACTAATTGGAGTTGCGTCTGAATCTTCTGTCTGTTGGTGTGAGAATGGACCCTCAAAGTGATTGGCAGGAACTGCCTGCCTGCTCTCATTCCCTAAAGAGCTGCTCTGTTGCATTGCAGCACATCACACATGGAATGAGTATTTACCAGAAGCGACCAGCTAGCATTGCCAAATTATCCATGCAGCACAGATGCTGAAATTTAGTGCAAGTTATGCAGTGTGCTGTGTGCTCGTAGCTGTAATAAAGATGCACTACAGTTTTTTTGAGGTCTAGAGTTTTGATTCCTGCAGATTTCATTGCTCTCTGATGCTCTGCTGAATGGGTGGAGAAGAAGGTTTGGCATACCAAGGAGTTGTGTAACCTTTTCAATACATGTGGTTTTTTGTTTGGCTTTTTTGTGTTTTGGATTTTTGTCTTGTCATGTGGAAAGCAGTGCTTCACTTGAAATGTAGCTTGTGTTACCCATGTTGGTCATGGGAAACAGCCAAAGTAGATAAAAATTATATATGCAGAAAGACACATCTCTGCTTGGTTTTGTTGCCCCTGGATAAATAAAATAGAAACCTAAGAAGTAAACTAATATTCAGTAAAATGATAAAAGAATTTACTTGAATGACAACACAGTGGTGGTTTGGTGTTGTTTTTTTTTCCCCCTCTGAAGTGTGCAACCAGAGATATGAGGTATGGTAATGTCACTAGGGTAATATACAACTGATAGCAGTGCATTCATTTGCATTTCTTCCCCTTACCTTGTGTTTCTTTTTTTCCCTGAAGCACATGTGTTGGGAATTGAAAATGCAGTTTGCCTATTATACACTGGCAGTAATCTTTCAATTTTTTTAATGTAAAAAATGAGGCCACAAACACGAGCAGCCACTGATGTATGGGGCTATTGATGGGAATTGAATTTGCAAAGGGAAAATGGGATTTGGTTGTAGTCTGAAATGATAATGATGTAGCCCAAATGGATTTGTAATGGTCATTCATTCATTTTTTTTCCTGCAATTTTGTGATTTGACAAAACATTTATGCAGGTGACTATGAAAGTAGCATAGGTTCACTCTGAGTGGGAGTTAATAGCTAATGGCAAATAATAAGTATGCAAAGTCTGAGCTTGAGCCTGTTCCCACAGACTTCATTAGGTGAAGGAAGGGATGCTGTGATTTATTTTCCTAAGATGGGGAAAAAATGGTTGGCTTAGTGCTTCTTTGGGAAACTTGAGAAATAATAAAAAGAGAATGTACTTTGACATGAATTCTTAAACATACGGATTTGTAGTATCAACCTAGTCAATGCTTTATGCAGCACAACAAATATATGAGACACTTTGTACAATGTCTAGATAAACAAAGACTTTGCCCTGAAGAGTTTCCAGTCTACCTGTGATCAAACCAATGTGCATTACATGGAGGTGCTTTGTTAGATACCTGTGTTTCTGTAGGCTGTAGCTGTACCTGTGTGACAATCCCTAGCCTGTAGTCTGAATTTGTAATTTGGGCTGCCAGGGGACTGCAGAATTTTGTGTATATCCTGGGTGCAGTTTTATGTGCCTTTTGGTAACTTTCTTGTTGGTCTGATTTCAGTGGAGCTCTGTCTTCTGTGAAACTGAGGGGGGAATGACATGCCAGTGTTCATATGGTCAGAACAAACTAGTGGTGACAGGAAGATGATAATTTAATGGTGTGGATGGATTTTTGGCTTTGTTTTCCTCTTGTTTCTATTTTTTTTCTTTCTTTTTTTGGACCAGTGAACGTCACACTTGTAAACTGCCTTCCATTTTAACTGGAGTGTAGTCCTTGTTAAATGCCATGTAATTTAAAAGTATGAATAGAAGTAATTATGGAGTATAGGAAAAGTGCTTCTGGTTTTATAAATATATTCCTTACTATAAATTTTTCCATTTAAAATCAATACAGCCAGTGGTTCAGATGCAACGGCTGAAACACATGCCCATGCAAAGGAATCTGCTCTCAAGCTGTAGAAGACAAAAAGGGAGCATGTGGGGGAAAACCAGCGCTGATTTACCTGTAGTTAATATTGCCCCTGTTTTCCTCTTGCTGCTGATTAAAGCCTGAGCTTTCTGAAAAAGAGCTCGGCTTAATGCTTTGAAGCCAAGCTGTGTTGCAGTCCTTACGGGGCCTTCCTGGGGGAGAGCAGGCACCTAGAGGATTG
Source organism: Morus bassanus (assembly GCA_031468815.1). NCBI lineage: Eukaryota > Metazoa > Chordata > Aves > Suliformes > Sulidae > Morus > Morus bassanus. The sequence continues at coordinate 9,743,927 of CM062580.1, read as the reverse complement.
CTGGTGCGCGGCAGGAAACCGCCTATTGTGAGCAGAATCGCTGAAGTATTTCCTGCAATGTAACTTCAGCTATTTTGGCTACAGGCCTTACTGCTTTTCTGTTTGGTTTTTTGTTGTTTTTTTTGTAAGCATTCCATGAATGGTCCTGATGCAGAAAGGCTGTGAGCGTCCTAAGTCTGTTTATTTTAATCGGCTTTGCTATCCCGATAAGCTAAAGGCAGAAAGAACAAGGCAGCTCATAGGGCTGTGGGTGGGGTTTCATTTGTTTAAATATTGGCATTTGGAAACAGCCAGTTTGTTTTATAACCGAGCAAGACTAACGAGGGCTGGGTTAGTCTGACATCCCATTTGTGTGAACCGTTTGGGGCAGAGACTATTTCCCTGTCTGTACAGTCTTCAACATGCTGCAGGCCTCTTCAGAGCTTTCCAGTGCTGCAGCAGTATAAATAGCATTAAGGGACGGTAGTTTTCTGTCTCCTTCCTTTGTGAAGGATGGCAGTTTCCTCTCCTGGTCCATTGTTTTGGTCCATTTTGCACAATGATAAAGAAAAAGCTGCAAATACCAAGATGTGCCTGTCACTCCTTAACAGTCACCCTTCAATCTAGGAAACCTGTGCTGGATCTGTCCTTACAAGAGCACTTAAAGGATAAGTGCTGAAAGAATCAAATAGTTTTGTTTTGACTATGAAATTGCTAAATATTTCCCTTCTGGATTTTCAAATATTAAAGTAAAACTAGATTTGCTAATAGTTACTTTAAAAATACTCTTGTACTTTTTTTAATGTCTTGCATTGGTTCTAATGGAGTATATTGTCTGTGAGAGATTTAACCTTATTTTCGTCTATTTAAGACTGGCTGCTAAACAAGCTGATTCCTTCTTATTATACAGTAATTCACATTTGTGAAGCAGTGGTCTAGAACTATCTGGACTGTGATGTAATTTGCATTTTTAATGAACATAATCCTGGGGGGAGGTGAACCCCTGAAAAGTTATTTTGCCGTTTCAGGCCGGTGCAGTGAGTGGTGTGAAAGGTCAGATGCCGGCAGCTGTAAAGTTCAGCTGACACAGGGTTTGTGGGTGTCTCTTCAGGAGTAGCAGCGTAGTTGCAGGCATTGATGGAAGCCATGAGAGCTCGCAGATAACAGAAGCGTACAGATGGCCTATGTGACATTTTGACTTTGTGCTCAAGGCACAGCCAAATAAAGGTGGATGGAACCATTAGGTTCTTAACTGTTGGAGCCGGAGCTCTTAGCTAATGTAGGAGAGACTCATAACCTCACGATATTAAGTTTCATACTCTGTGTGTGCCCAGCTAGGTGTGTTACATTGCAACCATCAGTACCTTTGGTTTAATGCTGTGTTCCTTCTACATGGGCTCAACAGCCCATTTTCAACTCTTGGCTTTAACTCAGGAACATACTTAAACATGAAGTTAACTCTTGAATTCTTTAAGTGTGTTGCTGAATTGGAGCCAAAATGGTGAAAGTGAGAAGTTTCTCACTATAAGTAAATTCTGAAGCCGTGTGGACAATTGCACTGCTCGGTGTTTCCCTTCTATTTTGACAAAATAAATATTTGTTGCTCTAATAACTTGCTGCACATACACCTCAAAAGCCTTTTCACACACTGCAAAGGGAAGAAAACTGACATGCCATTGCAACCAAATTTGCTCAGATAGAACTCTTCTGAAGTCTGTTTTGTGCTGAGGTGGGTTGTTTTCTACCTTCTGTCTCCTGCAATTCAGTAGAGGTTCACGCTGCTACAGCTCCATTATGAAGTGTTTTGGTGATACTGTATTAATAAGATGGAATTGTCAAGTGTAACCCAGTAATGTTCTGGTTGATCATTGAAAGTATTTTTAGAGTGTATCTATGTATGTGCAGACATTTGTTCTGAGTATTTTTATTCAATGGCTCAGGGTTCAGTTGTTTTACTGGAAGTAGCAAGTATTTTTTGTCTTTTCCTTACTTAGCACCCGCATAAAACATTATGCTCATGAAACATTTATGGTAGCAATCCATTAACAGGAAGACAAAGGTTTTCCTCTAAAGAGAATCGCCAAAATGTCTTGCTGAAATGAAACCTGTTCTCCAGCTGTTTTGTATGCATTATTGCTGCCTCTCACTGAGAGTTTAAAAGGTCCGTGTGATGTAATGCAATGATACCTTTGTGTGCAAAGCTGCTTGGAAGCAATCTGAGTCAACAAGAAAGCAATATCTTAAAGCTTGTGACTTATATTAGTTTTGTGATCTCAGGTATGAAGGAGATAAAAAGGGCAAGGGTTTACTGTAGATTCTCTTGAAGACATGTAGAGTTCCTGAAGTAGTAATAAATGGCAGATTAAAATTGATCTCAGTGAGACTTCGAATGTTAACCAGTGTTATGGAAGTAAATGACTTCAGCTTTTTGGCCGCTTCATCAAATGGATCATGTTGTATTGTGCTGTCAAGAAACTGCTTTACCTGAAAATTTCAGCTATGGCAAGAGCCCTTCTGGAGTATCTCTAGAATAGTAAGCTTAAAACTGTAATGAATGATTGAATGACTATTTGCATGTATATATACACACATCATTTTAATGGAAGAGATAATGTTCTTGACGACAAGATTAAGGATTCAGAGGAGCATTAAAAGCAGAAATATTATTTCTAAGTGAAGGGAAGATGAGAATTTATTATTAAAATGTTAAAATAATAATTAATACTGCTAGGAAATGGTGGAAGAAAAACTGTGTGGTTCAGCTGGTATAGATGAGCGGTTTTAAAACCACAATATGCCATGAATCACTTCCTCAAAGTGACAGGATCGCTTGGTGTGTTGTTACCAGCGATGATTCTGTTGGCTTGGGTGCCCTTCAGTGAAAGAAGGGGAGAAATGTGTCTATATATGTTCTTTTGCAGTGGAGGGCAACTGACTTTGCAACTGCTAGATGAACATGGTGATGGGCTGTTTGAATACAGAGCCTGCACACAGAGCCTTGAGCAAATTTACCATCAGCCAAAGTAAGCGCATTTCTGCTGAAGTCAGTGGAGTTGTGCTGGTTATAACTACTTCAGAAACCGGTGGATGGTTTGCTTTTGATGCTCAGGTATGAACTGTAGCAAGTGTCTGGCGCTGTGCGGAGAGCATGGGGAGACATTCTTGGTGTTCTCTGCTGCTGAAATACCAGCTAATTGCACCGTGGGTTTCCATGAACCCATAGACACTAAAATAGTTACATGGATGGGGAAGGTTTTTAAGAAATAAACATGGAGGATTGTTATAAACAGTTTTTTCAGTTTGTTTTGGTTTTAGTTTCTTATGGATGTGTGGAGCATAGGAGATGATCTAATAGTCATGCCTGGCACTATTATTACCTCAAGATCTGTTTCAAGCACTTCTGTCCTTCACAGGACCACTCAAAGGTTTAATCTTGTTGTCCTGGCAATTGCTCAGAGAGCCCTGAAGGAAAGTTTTTTATAAAAAGTATGATGTACTAAGTAGGTTATGTGTTTTGCTAGGCTTTATAGTTTCCAGAGGAAAGAATCACAATTTTGTGAGTTCCCAAGCGCTTAAAATGTCCAAAATCTGATAGAGAAGTGATTGGTTTTCTAGTGAAGGCTAGAACTTAGTGTACTATCTTCCATGGATGAATAAAGCTGTTCTATTTTTGTTCTGCCACACTAGTGTTAAATTCATGAAATGCAAATCTGAAGTGTACGTACTGTGCATATTTGCCTTAACCCTGGAAAGGAATAGAAGTTTATTACTAAGCACAGAACAGTTTTTCAAGGTGTCGGTTTACATTACTTTTGCTTACTAATGAACTATGGAAATTGCTTACTAATGAGCTATAGAAATGGAGATTCTGCCTTCTCCCAAGTATGAAAGTGTTTTCTCTACACAGTAAGTAAAATGACTTGTTATAGGTCGTGGAGAATACGGCTGTGCAGTGTATTGCTTTTATGTTCTATGGGGCCAAAGCATCACCAGGTCCCAGCTTTGCTATTGCTGCCTGCAGTTTTCTGCTAGTAGTTCTGAAAACAAAAGTCTGTTTGTCATCAACGCATAAATCTGCAGCACTCTAGTAAGCAGATTCTTGCATATAGAAATAATAAGCCAAGAGACATTGAATCAGAACTGAATTTAGGCGATTTAGATTTGCTTGTAAATGCTGCATTTCTATACATTGAACGCTGTATGTGTGCTGTATGGCCTTTGACAACAGCTGAGGTACTCTAATGTCTGGTTTCTTTTTTTAGTGCTTGAGCACAAAAACTAGGGAGACAAGATCTGTGAAATCTGTAGAAGGAGGTAGAATGCAGATTTTCCAGCTATTTGCAAATCTGCTAGAGGTATAGAAGACCTTTCAAAAGAAATTAGGTAAGAGCACCTCCAGTTCTGTATATGAATTGCAAGTCTCATGAGCTTGAAGCCAGTAGGTTTATGTGCAAACAGAATGTTAACCCAAGTTAGAGATGTTGAGTGTGTGTTTGCGTACACAGATGCACTTAGTAATATGCAAAGGCTTTAGAAGTGTTGTTATTTCTATACTTAAAAAGAACCATGAAGAATTTACTGATTGGGAAGAAAATGAATGTAAAGAGAAAGAGTTGGAAACCATTTAAAATGCTTTGTTATACACCCTTCAAAACCAAACATTCTTTTCAGAGAAACAATAACATGTTTTGAAAATAAAAGTCCAAGTTAGAAGGACTAGAAAGTATAGATAATAAAGGGAAACTTACGGGGGGGGGGGGGGGAGGGATAAACAAGGCAGTAGCAATAAAAGCAGCTGATAAGGTAAGTGTCAACGAAGAATTACTGGTCAACTTGATTTATGTTTAATGAGAAGAAATATTCTGAATGAAGTGAGACAAAACAAACACGAAGTGTTATGAATGAGGATGGTAGATTTGCCAATATCCACTCATCTATATCATACTAAATGAATGCCTGTTTTGTAGTAAGAGGGGAACTGGACGCTGTGTTCCCATATTGCAAGAATAATAATATAACTTTTCTCCACTAAGTAAAGAGAATGGTGAACAACCACTATTAAGGATAACCATTTTTTAGATAGCAGTTTACACCCCCAAAATATTAAAGACTTTAGCACATTTTGGGGTGCTGAGAGGCATGAGGGGATTAGAGAACAACCATTATTTTCAGGTGGCTAAAAAATGGATGAACCAGGGACAGTGTGTTGGCCTGAGATCCGTTCCAGGCCAAATAAGGAAAAGCAGATGTGGGAAGCAATGAAGAGTGTGAATAAAAGACAGTAATGTAATTCATGCTGCCTATCGCTGTTTTATGGGAACCAGTTAGGCTTTCTGCAATGGAGCTTCAAGTTTGGCTGAAACAGTGATATGATGTACTTTGATTTCTGGAAGACGTTTGATTTAGTTCCGCATGACAGCTTAACTTGAAAAAGAGGGTGAGATAGAAGGGGAGCAATAGCTAAAATTGGGCAAATAAGGCAAAAATGCTTAGTCCGTGTATCCCCTCTGGGTTGTAACTGAGTTTGGGTGCTGGGCCAGCAGCACTCTGTAGTATTCCTGTGGTAATAGGATCACATTCTTTCTCTAGAAGTTGCAATTAACAGATGCTTTTTTCCCCTTACATGAGTAGAAAGAGCTAGTGCAACAGGAAGCTATGTCCGATGCGAATACCATCGGTTTGTTTGTTTTGCCAGTGTAATACTGTCAAAGCTTTATTGAATGAGCTGACTTCAAGCTGTTGATATAGTTCAGACCTTGGCAGCTCTCTAATCTCCTTGAAGCTTTAGTGTTTGATTGCATTCGTTTGCCCTGCAAATAGTCAACTGTGTAAGTTATCTCAAAGTGAGAATATATCTAAAGCCTGTATTTATAATGGACAAGGTTCACAGGAGTGCAGAGACCTTGTAAAACACACGAGCTCTTTTTTGAATATGCAGTGAAACATTGAGTTCTGCATCCTCAAACCTGTCAAACCCCATGGTTACATAAATCCTTTGGACACTTAGCTTTAATTATTTAATTGTATGTGAAATCGCTTCTGCCTGTTGTTGTCAGGTCACTGCTTAGTTTTATGTTAATATTACATGGTGGTGCCCTACCTGCTCTATATATGTAAAACAATGTTTTTGTCATTATTGGAGGAGGGAGTGATGAGAAACATGAAGTGATTTTTTTTTAAAATTTTTTATTAGATGATTGAATTTTGTTGTGATTTTCTTGTTTTGTCATCTCTATCTGACAAGCATTCCTTTGCAGGTTTTGGTAGGGTAATGAGTTCACGGAAATAAATGCATGTAGTCTGTTCTTCATTGATAAACTGTTTGCTTTCAAATACACGATAGCCCAGGTACAAGGCGACTACTGCAGTTGAGGCTCTGTAAATAGTTTCATTCTAAATGGCCCCTCCTAGGGCATTATATCTTCTTTTGGGTACCAATTTGACAAATCTGTGCTTAGTGCAGAATAACATTGCTGAGAAATTGTGTAAAAATATAATGGCTGCTTTTTGAGACTATGGAAAAGAGTGTATGTTTTAAGAAATGCAAACTTTTTTGCATCCTTTTTCCATGAGTATGTTAGTATCTTAGTGGGTTCTTTTTTAAAAAAGCTGCTTTGGAGGGGAGAGAAAATGATAGGAAGGACTCTTTTCTACTTCATGGGAAGGTATTCCACCAAGGGTGTCTGTCCTCCCTTTCCTACCCACTGTTTCTTTTGCGGGTGTTGTTTTTAACTGTCATTCTGGAGGTAGTGGGTGAACACTGCACACTTGAAAGCTTTCTGTTCTTGAACCAGTGACAGGTAACAGCAGTCTATGAGAGGAACATTGTGTCCATTAAGTCCTCTGCTTATGCCTTCTTAGGACTATGAGGAGACAAGAAAACAATTAAAATCAACCAAACAAAATCTCATAGATGTTGACTGTCCAAGAGTCTTGACGTTAATTACCCTGTATCTGATCAGCACAGACTCCAGTAGTTATTACTGTAAATATATTGTTTTGTGTCTTGAAGGAAAGGAGTGGATGGACAGTCTGTCTTTAGTGTCTGTCAGCCTGTAGTTCTATGCGGTTTTTGCTGGAGGCTTTGCTGCTCTGACTAGTGCTGGCTACTCACCCTTAGATCTCTGGAGTTTTCCATGCTGTGTTGGTACAAGTGTTCTCCATGTCAGGGCAGTGATCAGATTTTGGGAGGTAACACCAAAACCTCTAGAAATGCACGCTTTTCCAGATGGATCTGTTTCTGTCTGGTGCATTGTACAGCTGTTCAAACTGCTGTGCTAAAACAGTGGGGGAACTAACTACTGGAAAGGAGTGGGAGGATGTCTGCTTCCAAAAGTCTAAATGTAGTGTGCTGTTAAATTTCTGAGGTTGTTTGTTTCTCATTCAGATGTAGTAATTCATAAAAGCTGCTGATCAGTAGTACAAGCAGGTGATTAGCAGTTTGAGTTCTGAAAAACTCTTTTAATTTGGTTGATGCATCCTTCACTGTTCAGCATACTGCAGTAAAAGGCTAGTGGTAGAATGAATGAGGGATGGAAAGCAGAATTTGTGGTGTTTTTGTGAACTGAAGGTAATGCCAAGGGCTCGTAAGTTGCCAAATCCAAACTTGTTGCATGTTTTAGAACTAAAAGAAAATCACTTGGCTACTCGGGATCATTGGATCTGCCAAGATCACTCGACGTGCCATTTAAGGGAATATTCAGTATTTGAAGAGAGCGGTTCACTGCATCAGATTTTACAAAGGAACTGTTTTCCCACTGATGACACTTTCATCAAACACTGAGGATGTAAGTTCTTCCTTCATGCCTCCTGATAGCACCTTTAGAAATGTCTTCTTTTCAAGCTATATGTAAGTATGTCAAAATGCAACTGATAAGGTCATAAAACTAATTGAAAAGAAGCAGAAACATGCGGTCTGTCAAATGTAAAATGCAGCACAACTTGAAACAGCATTGGAGTGCTCTGCTAGAATATTTTGTTTCTACAGATATAAAACTTGTAGGTAGTTTAAGGTGTGGTGGTGTATTCTTCAGTGTTCCCATTCTGCTTGTGCATTGATTGTGGGGTGAATCTTCTGAAAATATACCATTTGGTAACTCCTCTAAAGACTGCAGTGACATGCAAATATAGCAGGCTAAAAAGTCCCTTTTTTCCAAATTGCTTTAGTGTTGCCACTTGAACATTTCAATCTGCAGCCTTAAAATAGCTTTCAAATATAGCTTTCTGAATGGAATATATAAATAAATGCACTCTTCCTTTCCCAGAGAGGCAGGAAGGGTGTGTATGAGTTTAACTATTTCATAATTCTTTCTCAGATGAGTTACTAAGACAAAACAATACTCCCCCCACCCCACCCCCTGCCTTGTACCAGGTTTGAAAGAAACACTTATTTCTTGGTGGAACATGTGGTTGTATCCTGATGTGATTAAAGAGTTACTTCAAAATTCACATTTTCCCCCCAAGCAAGTAGAAGTTCAAATGAACACTAAAAGTTTGAAATGGCAAGTATAGAAATGCAGAAAGCCCTCAGGAGAGTTGTTACATACATTAACCTAGTTCAGAATTGCAGTGCCATTCTTGCCTCTAAGATACCCTTCAGTCAGCACCTTGAGGCATACAGGCAGGCCCTTCTACTGCCTGACTTTTATCTCATTGCATTTTCAATACTTAAATCTGCGGAAGTAAATTGGCTTCAGACCATGTGAATTTCTACTGCGTAAAAAAAACCTAAGCAAAATGAAACCTTTATTTCAGTTTTGCAGACCCCATTTATCTGGTAACTTTCTCCTTACTTTCTCTCTTCTTTCTGGATGTTCGAGGTTTGTTATTACAGACAACTTAAATTCCTTTCCCTCCTAATAATCTCTTCCTTGCACATACAAGATAAGTCATATATATGGTTTTGCTGGATTACTAAATTGACAAAGCATCAGAATAAACAGCAATGTGTTGCAAGCAGAATTAGCTGATGTTTAACCTTTTTAATTTATTCAGGTTCTATAACTCTGCTTGGCTCTAGTAAAAGCGGCCCCATTGCTTGCTTCAGATCATTCTGCAGCATGCAAACCGATTACACTAACCTATCAAGATGAATACTGGGTGTAACCAGGAGAGCCTAGAGCCAGAATATTTGCAGGATTTTTTCGGCAGACATCCAGGAAGAACCTGCTCAGTAATCTGTAAACGTGTAATCCCTTTAATGCGTCAACTTTGTTAGAACACATTAGTGTCAAATGTTAAGTGCAGTATTTTAGTCTGTGAAGCATATTGTTGAAACAAAATTAAACTGGAAATGTAATGTGGTGATGGTGGGGAAAAAACCCCATGAAGTCTCCTGGAGATGAATCTGGATTAGCTTCATAGGTATTCTCCATTGGCTTCCAGATGCTGATGGCATTACATTTGCGTGTGCCTGGGTTGAAGGTGTTTGACCTTGAACCTAATGGTGGCCACAGAAGAGCTCATCTGGTTTGAACTAACTGAAGATGAGACTGTGTGTTGCTATCTAAGATATTGTATTGGATTTTCTTGTTAATCTGTTAATCCATATTTGCAGTGTATCCTGATATATTTCTAGTGGAAATTTGACTAGTTTATGGAGGTGCTTTGTTGCTAAAGGCTTTGGTTAAGGGAACGTCCCTTTCCAGTGGGGTGCAAGGAAACTTGTGGGGTTCAAGCTGTTATGAAACTTTTGAACTGTATACTTTCAGCTTTGTGTGTTTTTTCGGAAGTGGGGAAAAATATTCTTCTTGGTCTGCAGACCCTTCCTTCCTCTGTAATTTTAAACCCATTTCCTCCTCTTTTCTCATTGAACAATCCAATGTGCAGCACTTCCCCCCCCCCCCAAGTTACGGGGTGGGGGGAAGCCTGTGATAAGTGTCAGTGCAGGACTGGTACAGCCAGGGGCCAGAGCCACCTGGGTAATCATTGTTCTGTACTTCTGTTGTGCTAGTTTCTTTCTTCCCCTTTGATTTACTTGATAGTATCTAACCTCTATCTGGGTTGGATTATTGACAGGTTTCCCAAGGTTTATGTAGGTTGAGGATAACTGTCCCCACCATGACATCCTCCCAGTTTGTACTGTTTTCCTAGTGAGTTAGCCAGTTAGTGCACTGACAGGTATTAGATGGGCACAGAATCTTTAAAATCGGAAGGAGTTAATATCAATCAAAGCTTGCTTGGATTTAAGCAGCACATTGGATTGAGCCTCTTTATCCTTAATGCTACATCGCCCAGCTCTGGCCAGATACTGTAAATCTGCAGCTTGCTCCAACTGCCTTATGAAATGCTGAAACATCCCAACCTTTTCTCTTAAATTTATCAGTGCCTTGACATTAAATATTTCAAGTGGGTTTTGTTGAACAGAGCGTGGCTTTTTTTTATGTGTGTGTTCTTCTTAAAGGTTACTTCTTGTTGGAAAGAAATCGAAGGTTGGGAGTTCTTAGCAGATGTTATGATTAAATCTGACTGTTGTAGGCTTCTTCCTCCCCCAGCTCCCAAATGTAACATTTGGGATGATGAATAGCAGAATTTGTAAGTGATGTCGGTAGCTCTAATTGTTCAGGTTTTTGTGTATGTGTGTATGTGCATGAATAAACTCTTTTCTGTGAGCAAAAGCTGTGCTGCAAAACTAATGGTTCTTATCTGGCTTGTAACTGTATTTAATATGTCAGCAAGTCCCCTTCATATGGGAGCATCCTGATAATTGTGAATGAATCGTTTGATACATGACTTCAGTAGCCTCAGATGGAGATAAATCACATAAAGGACTTGATGTGTGTTAAGTCTCTTCTTTTCTATATGTCCAGTGGAGAAATTTTATGTGCTTACACATTTCAGATAGATTTTGTTCTTTTTAAGTGCAGGAACTAGATGTTACTAAATCTTACCTCCATAACAGTTCTCTATTTCTTTTTCTTCTTACAGTGAAATTGCCCGCTATCATGCTAGCGTTGACCCAGTCGTCTAATATGTGCCTTTTTTGCCTCCAGCTCTTCAGCCTTCGATTTGTAAAAGCATTGTTAAATCGAGCTCACGCTGCTCATTCAGTTTCTCTCATTGTGCAGTTTGTCAGTTCTGTGCTCGCTGCCCTTGTGTAAGGACCTTTCTCAGCTTACCCCAAGGGAGGCTGTATGTTTTCCACAGGTGCCTTTTGGGAATCATGTTGGGATTGTCAAGCAGTGAGAGGCCAGGCAGAGGAGTCTGTCTCAACCAGTGCACCAGAACTGGGAGTGCTGTTGCAGAGCACCTTGAGTACAAAGCCCTTGTTTTTCATGGGGGCTGTTATTCAGTAGCTGAATGGCAGCTCTTCTGCCAGCAGCAGAGGGATGCACCTTTAGCATCTGAGCTGACAGAGAAATTGCTTTACCAGTTAGCCTTCTGCATGAGCAGGGAAGAATAAGCCATGCACAGTATACAGAAAAATTTCTGTTGGCTACTAATTACTTAATATTTTTTATCTTTAATGTTGTTATTCCCCAGTAAAAACACTCTAGTGAATTAAAACACTTGCTTTATTTCCATAGCAAAGAGAGCTACCTGGGAACTGAGCAAAATCCCATCCCACTTGAATTTTTCTTTCCCCACTTAAACAATATCTGTATCATGCCGGCACTGGTACAAAAGCAATGGAAGTGGATTATTGTGATAGTGCTGGTATGGAGGAATCTGTGTTTAACACCCTTTGGATGTTAAACCAGTGTTTAGCTACTGGGAACGTGAATACTGGAGACGTACTGAGGAGGAGTAACTAAGAACAACCCAAGGGCCCAACTATTCCTCAGCGTGCTGCTGACAATAATTCAGGTTTCTGCTAGATAATTAACAGTGAAGAAATGGATATTTGAGGAGCTGACTTACTGTTTCTTTGCACCATAATTCATAGACTTTTCATGAAAGCCTGAGTAGTCCACCAGCTGCCAATAAATTTGATCATCTTCCATAAATATGTCTAAAGTCTGCAAGATATTGTGGAAAAAATTTTTTTTTCTCTGATATAATATTTAACTTTAGGTTTTAGTGGCAGTGTCGTATAATGAAAATGAAATCAATGCTCCTGTGTCTAAGCCCTAGAAATAAACATTATTAATATACGTAAAGACAAGACTTCATGCACTTCTGCATGTGTGTATAAAAGCTCATATGTTCAGATCAGGTGAAAACTGGGCTCTTCTCCCAAGGAAAGCTCACAACTTCCAAATCCAAATTCTCAAAATTAAGTCAGACTCTGCCCTGTGCATCCATAATATCTAAGCCTATGTTGGTTTATTTGCCTTGACTATTTTGTGCTTTTTTTAGTTCTTAGACTTTTAAGATTTGTTTTCCATGATAATCGCACTTTTTTTCATGTAACGTGAGATCCTGCCAGTATCACCCGTGTGAGTGCAGTGTTCTGAGTGATACGAAGCGGTTACAGAAGACAGTGAACCAAGTGCTTTCTCCTTCATGAGGTCCCTGACCACCTCCTGCCATACGCGTCAGGGAGGTGAGCAGGGTGACAGCTATAATTATTGCACCTTATCACATTTTTTTATTGGTTTTATTTTATGTAGAACCAGCTAAGCTGTTAGCAGCTGCTGCAATGAGTTTCTAGTGCCAGCAGAGGTTTCTTGGGTGATCTCTGTGGAGCAGAAACCCTTAGTTATATTATATATACAGTGCTATACCCTCACAGTGAAAGGAATGATTTGGGGCACAAGTCCATTATTTCTGGACCGGCTTCATTTAAAGTTACTAGTTCACCTTTGAACTGCTGTTCATTGTCTGGTGGCTTTACAAAGGAGCAGCTAAGGCTTATTGAAACTTAAAAATCAATTAAAAAAAAAAAATCTTACATCTTTATATATCCATTTGTGACCTCAAAGTGGAAAAGGCACACAGATGCCAGATTGATTCCTTTTTCATCTTGGATAAATATTGATACTGAAGTATGTTTTACAAAGATCTGCTGAAATTCCTGGAAATAATATATACGTACAAGAGATTGTTAGTGCCCTGACCTAGCTGAAGATAAAGTATATTAAAATATTATTAACATAGAAAAAAAATTAACTGGCTGAGTACAGTGGGTTCCAGTGTCATCTTTTTGTCTGGAGGAGCACTGAGAAGGCTGCTAATGCGACTTAAATACTGCTGCTGATACAGTTCTGGGTCTGACAGTCCGAACTAAGCAGGATGTTTTCAGTTGTCAGAATGACAGTAGACTCAACATCTCATTGTCTCTGTTTATACAGCAACAGTCTATATTTAGTAATCTTGAATCCTAGTTAAGAAGCAATACTACTTAGAGGGAAGAGGAGAAAAAAAAAGGGAAGAAAAGGCTCTGTTTGACAAATATGATTGGCGATAGTCCCCCAGTGCTGTACTGGACTCTAGGATGAGGCAGGTGCAGCCGGTGCAGGGGCAGACCTGGTAATCGGTGTGCTGTCTCAGGTAGAGGTGAAATTGCGAACAAAAGACCCTGAATTAAAGCAGGATTCCCAGCTAGGATTGATCATGCTGTGACTTTTACTTATTACTGAAGTGTTTGTCTAGCTTCTAATTTTAATGGTTCTAGGAAAGAAATATATTACTTTTGAGTCATAAAGTGCTTATTAGATGGAAAATAAAATATAAAAAGGAGTTTTTGTTGTTCCCTTCAATGGATCCAGAATTTAATTTGTTTCTTGGTGCTTTGTTAAAAAGCTGTAAAGAAAAGCTACTCTGTCTCTAATGACAGACGTGAATCTCCCCTGTATTGCTGCACATGCAGCCTCGAAGAAAGCTGCCGTTTTCGTAAGACAAAACCATAGGATTTTTGGTAAAAGTATGGCCAGAACCTTTCTATGTTAATGCTTCAGTGGTGCTGCATAAAATGGTTCTGTTCTTTAGGATGCAAAGGACATGTGTTTCTGGGATCATCTGGCTGGCTGTTTAGAAGATGCCTGTGATCTAAGACTTTGAATGAGATGTCCTTTTGGGTAAATCTGTACTCATTATTTCTTTAATATTAATAGAATGAGACAATGCATAAAATCCTGGCTCCAGCAAACTGGATGGCAGAACTCCCACTGATTGCAATATGCCTGGGCTTTCTCCTTCTGTGACTTGGTTGCTATGACTTCTTTTCCTCCTATCAATGTTGCAATGAACTGTTCAAGGAAAGGAGAAGAGCAAGCCAACTCCACGTAATTTAAACTGTCGCTCGGCAATCGTGCTGCACAGCAGCTGAAGGAATATGACACTCTGCTGGTCATATGCCTTGACGGTGAACTTGGACCCATAGAGACCTCTCCAAGAGTATGCTTAATCAGTGTTCCTCTAGAGAGTTTTGTCATTCCTGCTTGCCTCTTGCTTATGCCACTGTAAATTAGAAGTTACTCTACTGAAGTTGAAGTAACTAAATCAGCATTAAGCGAGAAGAGAATTAGACTTGTGCCTCGATTTTTAAACAAATGAAAGTAACAAAACCTTAAGGGTTTTTTTAACACAGTTCTTTGAAAAGTAGCAGGCCTGGTAATTTGCAACCGAGAATAGACATGTTCCTGTTAAACTGAATGACAGGCTTAACTTTACCTCCCTCAGACTATGAAGTATCGACAAAACCAAAGGTCAAAGACCAATGGCACTTACTGGCATGGGGTTTTTGGATGGTGTTTGGGGTTTTTTGTTGTTGCCCTGCACTTCGTGGTGAAACTGTTTGGAAAAAAATCTATGTCCAGCCAGGACAGGGTCATTTTCAGGAAGAGACCTTTTTAGTGAGCATCTTTACTCCACTGGTGGCCTTGTTAAACATACTGTGAGTGGTGGTTGATCTGCTGTCTCCTTGAGACCTTACCTTCAGGGAACCTATAAAGAGTTTTCCAGTAATGGCAATAGAGGGTGCATAGAGGCTGTATTAATGACAAAATATGCTCAGTGCTTTCTTTTGGGGTGGCCACATGTGAAGTATCTGGCCACACTTGAGAATTACTGCTGTGGATACAAAGCTAAATAGTTTGAGGTCTTTGGTTTCATCTGTTGTGCCATGGAGTTAATGTACTCTTGGCTAGACCTGCCGGGCCTTCTACTGTTTGTGCTCGTTTGGGAATTGCTTATTGCTGCAAGTAAATCTAAGCTGGCTGAAAGAAAAATACATTAACTTAACACTGTTGAAAATAATGCAAGGTGCAAGGATAATTTGACCTCTGATTTCCCTTGGAGTGTAAATTCAGAAACCTGTACTGTCTGCTGCTTCTTTCTTTGTTTGCATAGGAACTTTGCACATCTAAGCTTCTAATCTGTTGTACTGGTATTTTAATATAGTTTACAGCGAAGTTTTAAAAACTCATTCACAGAGGAACAGTGATTCAGCAGTCTAAAGTTTCTTTTTGTGTGTATGTGAGGAACATGGCGGTAATTGCTCAGTGGTAACACTCTAATGATGCAGATAAATTGTGCTTGCTCTTCTCTCTGTATATACATTTGTGCACAATTTTAGCGCCTGATTTATCAATCTCAATTACAGGGGTAGAGCTTGATCTCTTTTCCTACATCACTTCTATATGCAGCCAGATGGGTGCATTGGCTGCCATGTTTTTTAAAAACCAAAAACACTCAGCAGCCCATCTGGAATCTCGGTTGGCGTTGGCTAAAGCCAGCGTGGAGCAGAGATTACAGATAAGTGCCAGCAGCAACACATTTCTCACTTTAAAAAAAATATGTCATTTTCTTTCAGTTCTTGAGTTGAAACTTAAGATGGAATCAAACTGTGTTAGTTCCAAAAATACAAAAGCATTGCAATGCTAATACAGATGCTTTCTGAAATATTCAGGGACTGTTCTGCAAATGTGCTGAGAATCCTGCAGCTACTTAAAGAGGCTGTGGTTATGCTGCACTTGAAAACTGGATTGCAGTATATGCAGGCATTGGCGTTGTAGCTCTGATGTAGCTAGCACACCTACCACTAAGCACGAATTTTGGTAGTATGGGCTTCCACATGGAATATATTAGCCCAGCAGGGAACCTGGTTACAACTTTGGGTAGCTTTCCCAGAGTAAAAATGATTATTTTCACGTGAGGTGGAGTGTGTTTGAACAACTACTTATATAGCTAAATGGGAAGGACAGATTTTTCAATGTGGAGCTAGAATATCTTTCTGCTCCCCAAGTTACTGATAGCATATGCACAAATTTTTAAGCTGATAAAATAAGCAGTGTGAGCATGGGAAGTAATAATGTATGGGAGAAACAAAAGCAACACCCACCCCACCCCCACCCCTCCCCCCCCAGTATCTTGCATTTAGAGTAGATATTATATGTTTATCTTGGACTCTGACTGTGTGAATGAAAAAAAAAAATGCATACCTAGACTTTTGAAATTTTTTAAAGGAATAATGTTTGGTTTTGCAGCAATTAACTATAAAGACATGTGGCAAGAGTGGGAAACACTCCAGGATCTAGTTTTGAAATTTTTTTATGCAGATTTTACTCTTAAGTAAAATGGGAAGCTTTATTTTGTGACTCAGTGGAGCAAAACTGACCCATCTGAGAAGGAACTCTGACTAGCAGTAGAGGGAATGCAAGGAAATTCTGTCCCATCCGAAGTGTAATTACTGTTGTAATTACTGTTGTTACTGTAGTTCTGCTTTTGGACCTCAACAGATTACCTCAGCATGATTTTGGGGGGAAAGAGCAATATAGATTAGTAAATAGCTGTATTAATATGAATTCAGATTCTTTAGTGTAGTTTTACATTTAAAAAACAGTTTTCCTTCCTCTGAACTTAACCTTTGCTTTTGGACACTAATACTTTTTTTTTAAAAAACTCACCCAAAACCAAACAAAAAACCCAAACAAGAATGATAGTTTTCTTTCTTTCTTAAAACTTGATGCTTAATTCTAAGTTGTTCCAGCTTTATATCCAATTTTTCAACAAGGAGTTTAAATCTGTGAATATGTGTTCTTTGAGTATGTTGCAAAGCCTTATTATCATGTGTATGGGATTTTTAAGTTGTTTCCATTTTCATCCATGATGAAGTATTCAGAGACTGTATGCTAACACAAGAGCCATAATAAAGTTAGCTTTATTTACATGCAAGTTGCAGGGTATAAAATCCAAGTTAATTCATACTGGTTTGCTGCATTAACTTCTCCCCATCCTCTTTAGGATGCAAGAGTATTTTTGTTTCTTTCAACTGGAAATTTACTTCTGGCTTTCAGATGGTAGAGAATAGATGGAACTGGAGACAAGCACTTAGTCCGCTTCATCTGTGCGTATGGAACAATGCTGAAACCAGTGCTATACACCTCTCTGATTATGTTAACAATTTTGAGGGTTTCTTTGAGCAATGGCTTCCAATATATCAACTCTGAATTCTCCCCAGGCTGTCCTTTTACATACTTTTCATTGGAAATGCATACATCTAGGTGAAATACAATAGCAAACACCGTGTAACTTGGTTCTGTAGACTAGGCTGCTGTGTTTAGTGGAGTGGCTGGTGAAGATGAACTGAGGAAGGCCGCCTCTGTTGCAGAACTCATTGACCTCATACTGGGAAGCAGTGGGTGTCCTTGGTAGGGCAAGGAGTGCCTCCCATGAGTGCTTTCTCACCTACCTTGTTTCTCTTTCCTCTGCCATCCCTGTGTAAAGAGGGCATAACACTTTCATTAGCTACTTAAGGGAGGCATTGATTAAGGGTGGAGGGGCTTGATTTTTGTATGGAAAGGGAGATTTGATACACAGAAAGTTTAGATTATGTAGACAGACTTGGGTCTTGTTGTCTTCAGTCACTGACCGCTTTTGGAAGCGCTGTGCTTTGGCAGACTCATGTGAGACGCGATACTGAAAAGTTCTGGTGCCCTGTGATCTGTGAAATAGGCTGGGCTGCTGGGTCAATTTGTAGTACAAGTGGTTGCTGCCTGGTTATTGCAAACAAAGTAAAGCTCGGAGGATATGGGCTGAGCTTTTGAAACTTGTCTGGCTTGCTACTGAAGGGTGCCACTGACATTAGATGGTTCCTTAGCCACAAAAAATTTTGTTGTAATTGTCAATATTATAGTTTAAAACAGTACTACAAAATGTGAGAGTGATATCTATTTACAGTTTAGGTTCTCTGTTTCATTTGATGTTCTTTGTAGTCCATCCATTTAGAGTGGTATTTGTATCTTGTACAGCAGTGGAGAAAGACATTTGAAATTGCGTGACATGACTATGAACCATGAGAACTGGCTGGGGCAGTGGGAACACAAATAGCACCAGAATCTTCCAACTTGTGTTTTGAATTTTCCAGGTTATGTTTCTTTATAACTGGAATGACTGAGCAGCCAGAAAATGCTAAAGCTTTAGCATAATGATGTGTGGGTGTGGTGTCAGGAACTGTTATTTCCCTTGAGAATATTTGTCATCCTTTTGAATAAGATCAGAAATAGATTTGAGTGCTCACTACTATGAATTTTTCTTCTTGGTATTTATTTTATTCTTTTGTTAGATGCTGTTCATGGTATTGTTTCCTCCTCCTCCCAATACTTCTTACCCCTTCTGCATGTTTAGTCTCCAGCTTGTCCTGTCTGCCTTGTGGGTTATGACCTGTCTTGGACAGGAACCAGTGAATTCCTGGATGGGAAGTGGTGTCGTTTGTTGTTCCTCCTGCACCTTGCACAGCAGGGCTCTGAGCTTGCAAGTGTGCTCCGAGGCATTGCTCTAATGCCATGCTAAATATTCCTGCCTACTCTTCTAGTGTATTTCTCACCTTCTAAAGACGATTCTAGCTTAAAAGAAAAAGAAAACCAAACAAAATAAAGTGCCTACCCAGAAACAGCTCCATACACTGAAAGTAGGAAATACTTCCCCCTCTCCCGCCCCATCCTTGCTGAACACTGAGCCAGTTCCGTTGAGAAACTTCCCAAAGAGAGGTGCTGTAGTTAACACTGGCTTCAGCATCCAAAGAGATGTGGAGGGTGCAGTCTCAGCTGGGAGTCTGTGTTGTAACCTCTGAAACCTTCTCATCACCTGAGCTTTCTTAGGTGCTGTTACCAGAGGAGGAATTTGGCTCTCAGCTTCTTTTGGATGGAAGGAAAAAGGAGCGGGGTTGTGCTCAAATTTATTTTAATCTGCTCTGGAAAGCTCGTCTTAAACCATGTGTATACTGTTTAATCAGTAGTTTGCTTATGAAGCAGAACTGTGCCCATAGATATGCATATAGTACCTTTTGAAATGCTATAGGGTATGAGACAATGTCTCAGGGTCAGCAAATCTGACGCAGGACCTATGGGATACCCAGGTCCTTGTGAAGCAGCCTCTAGAGCCCTGGTGATTTATCTTAGAGCGTCTTGGATGGCATGTGAATGAGAAACTATAGTTTCATGTGTCTTCTGCCCACATTAGATTCATGCAATTTCAGGATTGTGTGCTGATGGAGACAGGAAATATCTTCATTTGTATACTAGAATGAACCTGATACAGCTTGGGTACCACATAAGGAACATTGGATCTTGTCATCCATAGCTCATTTTTATTAACCATGGTACCGATATCAGCATTTCATAAACAAGAACGGCATCTCATATCAAGTCAGCTTTCTTTTCTGCTGCTCAGTTGATGGGAACTGGGTGGCAACAGGCCACTAACTCAAGGCATAATTTTGGTTAATACTCCAGCTTTATTTTTCCCTATTCAGGAAGTACTGTCAATATATACATGTTTTTACTGGCCTTTTCTGTTTACATGGGCACTTGTTTCTTCCCCATGGCAGGTTGCTCTAAGAACTTTCTCAAGTATCTGTACTTTCAGTGTCTCTTTCAACTTTTTTTTGTTTGTTTGTTTTTTATTATGGGGAAAGAACATTTCTGGCAGGATTGTTAAAATGGGGCTGTGAGCTTAATTTTTTGCTGGTAGGGAGCTGCTTGCCCTCTGCCAAGGTAGAATTCCTTTTTCTTATATATCTCGTTTTCCAGTGTCTTCAAGGAATTTAGAATCTGCAGCATTTAATCAATTTTTCTATGCAATTGCAACTTTGCAACTTGTCCATTTTTTGTGCATGTAGACTCACAATACACTTCTGTGTTGGTATTTTGAGAGAGTGAGAATGTGTGTGTGGTTTTGTATTTGGCAGTAGGAATTGACAAGACCTGTAAGAGGCTATTTTGCATATCTGGAATTGGCATGATTCCTTGCATTAGTATGGTCCTTCGCCTGTAGAAAACCTGGAGTGGTGGTGACAGCTGCCATCCTGTGTGGACAGGATAATGTGCCTTTGTTTAGAATTGTCTGCTCTGCTGTCTGCTCAATAATTACTAGATGGAAGAACACTTCTAAACTATGTTTATTTAAATGTAAAACTTGCAACAATCGATAGACACACTTTAGCACAGAAGTCAGATCTGCAATACACAGCAGATGTAGCCATCTCCCAAGTAGCATGACGATGCCTAATAAATAAGCTCAAATCCCTGACAAAATTGTGCTGTGTTTGAGGGAATATGTGTTATCTCCTTTTATCAGCCTCTGAGCTGCTGCTGTTGTGCTCTCTACATGGGATTAGCAATAGTGGGATTAGTAATAACATACTGTAACTAGGAAAAGGGAAGGGAGACAAGGAAGACACCACATTGTAAAGCTGCATAGTGCCTCCAGGAGGAAGGGTGTTTTGAGTGTTTAGGGGTCAGCTGTTTATGCTGTGTTTGGTGTGGGGATTTCTTTTGAGGGCAGAAAGGACAGCTGTAGTCACATGTTCTGTTGCCGTTGACATTACTAGGCATCTAACTTTGCTGGTTAAATGTGTTGTAATAAAAATCAAAATAGGCTTGTTTTGAATGGCCAAGTGTTTGGTCCTTGACACTTTTTCTCTTCTATGAGATGTTGCTACTTTCCCCAATGATTTTGAGAGGGAGGAGGTTGTTCCTTAAGGCTTTGTTCTTGGCCCCTTGGCTCTTCACCTTGATCTTCACGTAACTTCTTCAATTCATAGCCGAATCGATGATAGCTGAGGCTATCATATTTCTGTGCAGATGATTTGTAGAAGTGTCTGTCCTCTGCTAAACTGCTGCTTTTTGATCTTGTGTATTAGCTTGTTTCTGTAAAATGTCTCACAAATGTTTTCTCAGAGCAAATAGTGTGTTACAGAAGCCTCTATCTACTTTGGCCCACGACCACACCAGGCAGGTTATTCTGAATTTCCTCCATCTCTCCAGGGTATTTTCTTGTTCAGGCATTTCTCTGCTAACCTGTTTTGATTAACATATATTAAGTAAATCTGTCTCCTCAGTCATACTCATTACTGCCGTTGGTCCAGCCAAAACACTTTCACTAACCTACTTGTCCATGAAATTCCTTTCTTAAAAATCCCCTGTAAACTTCTCATCCAGTTATTGTATCTGATGGATACTTTTTGTCAGTCTTGAAAGCTATCCATAACTGTGACCCTCTCCACTTAGCTTCAGTTGGTAGGCTTTCCAAGGTCTCTTGTCACTTCTGCTCTGCTACTTGCTTGTCAGATGTTTCATGATCCATCTTTGTGCCCTGCTTTCTCTGTGGCTCACTATATGTTAATTTCTGACCTCCCTGCATTCAACTGCACAAGTCCCTATCCTGTCTGCATTGTAAGTCCCTCTTGAAGACCTATGTGTACCGTGCTGCTCAGTGAACCGAGCTGACAGATGTACAAATTGCTGACTGTTCCCTGAATCAAGGTTTAGAAAAGTGTTTGGAAAATGCTTCGCATCTATATTTGCTGGCAGCACCCACAAAGCAATAATACTTGAAGTGGAAATCAGTCTGACTTCTTGGTACAACTTCTCCACTTGTAACTCCTGGCATGGATGGCTGAATCATCTTCGTCTAAATAGACAGTACTGTGAACAGATGGTAAATAATTTACAAAAAGTGAAGCTATGAGGAGGCCTAAGATTGAACTTTGTGTCATATCTTTCTTACTGTCATAGATGGAGACTTGCAGCTCTGAATCACAGCTGACTATACTCCATTTATAAGATGAATTTTAAATCATTTAAGAGTAAATGAGACAAAGCTGAATTTCTTGAATTAGGCTAGTACCAGGCAATGATCCCCCAGAACAAAAGGCTGTGAAGGGGCTGAAAAGCATTGCCAGAAATTCATCTTCTGCCTCTACCCAGAAGCCCTGGTCCAAAGTAATGCCGAAGCCACTTGTCATTTTCACTTCAGCTGTTCCACTGACACGTTCAAACCCAGCACTAGATGCTGTGTCAGAAAGTTTCTTGATATTTGAAGAAACAGCATTAACTGTGAATTTGGGAAGATACTGCAGGAGGAATAAATTCAATATTCTAGAAGTAAGGGGCCCTACTGGTAACTGTGTGCTTTAAGAACGTTTACCAACAGTGATACCTCTGTAAATTTGGGGTGACTTTGATAGTGATCCCCACTGTCCAAGATCACAGCATCTGCTAGCATTCAAGAGAAATGCAGGGGTATGCAGTCCCTGGGTAAGTTACAAACCTGTTCCTGATTGTAATACAGGACTGAAAGTATGAAATTGTTATTCTTCAGTTTATTAGTTAACCTTGTAGACATGTGTTCAGCTTTTAATTGGTGTGCCCCCCCCCCCCCCCCCCCCCGCCCAGTTTACAGAATTGTGGTTCTGCCTAAACTGTTTTAGGGGAAATGCAGAGTATTAGCACTCATCTGATGTCATACTCCAGTATACAGAGCACTAATTTGCTTTCAGTCTTCATGCGATTTGCTCTGAAAGCAGAACCAATATAAAAACGAAGGGATGCTTTGACAGTCAGCAACGCACGTTTGCAAATAACCAATTGAAGGCTGCATTGTCTCAGTGCTGTATTTTCAACATGCAAAACTGGTATTAGCTCTTGCAGTTAGGAGGTGATCTGGGCCAGCGTAACAGATCATGGAGAAAAATAAAAGAAAACAAAGAGGTGCAGTATGTTTTCTCCTGTCTTTTTGATCAATCAAGTCTGTCCAGATGTTTTGCATCTCCCACAGCAGTTAAGGTATTAGCTGGGAATAGCTGCCCAGTTGCTCCCTGCAGCAACTGTCTGGCAAAGGCTGTCTTGGCTGAGGACTGCCTGATCTCTCTTCATGTAAAAATGGGTGTATTTTTGCTGAAATAAGCAGGCTGAATATTGACTTCTATGGCTTGAAGTAGTCATTGTTCTTTTGAATAATTCCCTGTTCTAGAAGGGACTATTATTGACCTTTGGAGGATTCTGCCACTGCATTTCTCCTGATGTAGACACCTTTTCGAACTAAGATATAATTTTTGGCAATGCCTATGGATCTGTTGACAAGACTTAGTGGAACCATTGCTTAATTCAGTGGCTTGTAGCACGGCCTGCCCAGACTGGCCGTGTTGTTTATCGATACCTGCAGTTGCCCTAAGTAATTGCAGCTTTGCTCACCTTTGGGTATATGTACAATAGGCAATGTGTAACTCCTTGAACAAGTGCTTTCTTACTGAAAGAGCCACAACACTTCAGTGAAAAAATAGTTGGTAATGTTTGCTAGAAGCAAACTTAGTCCAAATGGTATCTGACATACTGTAGTCAGCGTTTAGCTCTATGATGTAATACAGAAGGGAGTTTCATGGTGATTGATAAGTGAAAAGTCTTAGATTCAGTTGTGGATTATACGCTTTTTCTTTTAAAGGTTCTGTCGTAAGTATTCTTTGAACTTGCACCCTTTAATCAAAAAAGTCAGTGGTAAGGCTGTTCTGCAGTAGTAAGTAACAACAGTACGCCTCATTAGTCATGAAAACAGACTTAGATTTCAGTCAGTGATGAGTAGAAATTTTGTTTAGAATATCAAAGTAGTGATAATGTAGAAAATTTTATCACAATAATGGGTGATTTTTTTTTCCCTCTTTAGTCAGCCTTGTGGCTAATGGTACAACTTAAATGATGGTTCCTGCACAAAGAGAAAAAGGGCGTAATTCTGCCAAATGAAAAGTTACATGATTCATTACAAGGACCCTTAATTTGCCTTATTAATTTTTTAGGAGTAATTTGTGAAATCTATTAAGCATGGTAGTCTTGCTGAAAACCTAGCGTGATCTCAAAATCGCAAAAATTCTCAGAATTATTTTGAGATGAGTGCTATCCTGTGCTAAAAATATGTTGCACTACTGCAATCATTTCTTAGCTGGATTCACTCCATCTCACAAGCTCTTTATCTGAAATTGCTATAAGCCATAACATAAAGCTTTTTACTTGCACACATCTAATTGAGGGAATATTTATTTGGTGCATATTAAATTCAAACTGGCCTACTTCTGAAGGAATATTTATTACTTTAAATCTCGGTACTTTGAAGAGAGAAGTTTTAGAACAACTCTTATTCATATGACAAAGTTAATTAGAAACTTGTATTTTAGTTCTTGTAATATTTGAAAGGAAGTAGTACAGTATTTGACAGATAGATATAGTAAATCATGATTTGTTGACAAAATTAAACTCTAAATGAAAATTTAACTTTTATTGGGCACATTTTGAAACAGTTTACAGGATATGCAGGGAAATTCACAGACAAATCTGGTGTTACAGCTTAGAGTTTATAACGCAGCAACGTCTATTCTGGCTTTTAGGGCTTGATCATACATTATGGATACACTGTAAAATGGGGACATGTTCCCTGCTCTTGGCTTGGGGAAGCAGTGTGGCTAGCAACCTAATGTCTTTTTGTAAAGTCTTGTTTTTTATGCATACAGAACAATGTCAGGAACCAAACTGTCAAGAACCAAAGCTATGTCTCAAATATTTATTGAATACAAACCAACCTGTTAGCTCTCACTATGGCCATAAAGCTGTGCTTGTGATTTTTTTTTTGAGTACATCCTGTAGCATAATACCTGGCTCCTTCCACTGGGGACTTAGCAGCTTACTGCAATCACAACCCCTTGTCTCCCTCTGACAAACCCCTCTGAAGCAGTACTATGTGTGTATTTTGAGAGGAAGCTGTCTTCCAGTGAACTGTGCTCTCTTGCTGATGATAAAGATCAAACTTACGTGCTAGAAATCAGCAGTAATGAACAGCAATTATTGGGCTGAGGCAGTTGTAGTTATGTGCAGCACATGTTTAAAAATAGGTGAGAGAAGTAATTCATTGGTCGTTACATAATACGGCAAAAACTTTGATGTTGCACATCTTATGCATCTGTGTAGTTGTGTTGTAATGAGCTGTTCGTGCCTTAGACAGGGTTATGCTTAAGAGCTGTTTGCTCTATGATTACAGCTAACCCAACCAACCTACAGCTCCACCCAACTAACAGCTTTTTAGCCTCAAGTGTACTAAATCCCAAACAGTGTACTCAGGATGTTACACATTCATGGCAGGATGGGCTTGGATGAAGGTTTGGTGCAGCTCATGTGAGGATTTGTGTTTCAGATAGATCACTTGAAAATATTTTCACTAATTTATTTATTTGGCTTGTGATGTCCCTAAAATTGGCTCAAGTCTAAAATACGTTCTTTGCTTTTCTTGGAGTTCCTAAAGAAAAAATTTTTTTCACTGATCTGGATGGAGCTCAGGCTTCAGTGAACACTCAAAGGATTCTACTTTGTCTAGGCACGTATAGGCGTATATGTGCAACCGTATGTATTTTTTTTCCAAGAAAACTGTTTGTACTTCGCATTTCTGTGATGCCTGCATTATGTCTGTGGTGTTGTGTAAAGTCCAAGCAAGTTAGATACACAGTATCAGCTAACAACTTGAAATTGGATGTTGTGTCTTTAAATCTGCCCAGGTGCAGCTGAGAAAATAACAATACTCTGAGCTCCTTTTGTTCAAAATTATATGAAAGCTATTTCATATTATTTATAAGTACAAAACCAAAGACAAATCTTGACCCACTTATGAACACAGGCCAAGGAAAAGAAGTTGTTGGGCAGTATCTGCTCAGACCATCCAAAGTCTTGACCTTCTGTCAAAGAATTCTGGAGTATCTGGTAGAGGCGCACCTTATACTGTGAATGCCTCCTAAATTATTAAGAGATCATTAATATATGTTGGAATTATTTGAGACTGATTTTAAATATAAATGCAACAATTCAAAATGTAATGGGAAATGGGACATGAAACCGAAGTGAAGGTTATAGTATATGAAGGGCAGTTTGGGGAAGAAGGGATGCAACAAAAACACTAGGAAAACTGGCCATATATGAGAGTGTAGCAGTTTTTGTGCCAGACTGTTTAGACTTTTTGTTCCTGGGATTTCTTGTATATTTTGCTTCTTCTGGCTTGGTATTCTTAAGTTGCACAGTGTAGTAGTGCAGCTTATAGGCTACCAATACATAGATTCCCATCTTGTGACA
Source organism: Morus bassanus (assembly GCA_031468815.1). NCBI lineage: Eukaryota > Metazoa > Chordata > Aves > Suliformes > Sulidae > Morus > Morus bassanus. The sequence continues at coordinate 9,717,687 of CM062580.1, read as the reverse complement.
TAGCGTCAAGAGTAATTTTCTAAAATGGTAAAAACGATATGCTTAGGAAAATAGCCTATCCAAAGTAACTGGAAGGCAAATGCCATACAGTATGTTCTGCATCCTAAACTATGTAATCATAGCAGAAATGGATCTGCTGGTGAAATGGATAACCCAACCACAAATTCAAGGTGCCATTGGCTTTTGGCTATCTATCATAATGTCATAGTTGAATTCAATGTCAGAATATTATGGAAAAGGAGCAGTAATATGGCTCAGTGATCTGTGCAGGTGGAGAGAATAACTGAAGGTAGCTGGAGAAGTGCTAGTGAATCAGCCTAAGCTACTGAGTAAGTGAATCAGGAATCACTCTCTGAATGTTGGTAATATCAGTATTAGATTTTTGCTACAGGGTTTTATATAGTTTGCCGGAGGAGGGGATGGGTATCTCTTCTCTGAGTAAACATTGGCCATTAGCTAGATGGGAAGCAAACACGGGAGGAGTAGACCTGCTGTGAAAGTATAGAAATAACAGCTGATTGCCAGGCTTAAGCAAAAAACCCAACTGATATTCCTGAGAAAGTTAGAGACTTAAGATGCTGAATGCATGGAGTTCACCGACCTTGTACTTTAACTGCTTAACTATCTTTAGCCCTATCAGTAGTTACAACCTACTGCCCTCCAGGTGCTTATTTTTCAAGCAAGAAATTGTCCTCAGCTCTTGTTGCATACTGCCTGTTAAGGACTCTTTCACTTTGTTGGAACGCGACCAGCTTTTTGTATGACTGGGTCCTTAGAGTTAACTATGAAATCAAAAGTTTCATTAAAAGAAATAATAGTGAAAACACTTCTCTTGATTCCAAATAAACATCTCTCTATGCTAGAGACAGTGTGGAACTTAAAATGTGGATGTGTTTCTGGAGTGCTATGAAATGTAATGTGATGGGGAATCTGAAGTCGTTTGTGTGGGAACTGTTGAATATTCTGCCAACAGTGGCTTGTTGGGTTTTTTGGTTTTTTCTTTGTGGGTGTGGTGTGTTGTGGTGGTTTTTTTTTTTAACATAGTGTCTATTGCATAGAAGTTTCTTCTCTACCAAGTTATGGAAGGTATTTGAGGTGATAATACATGATTTCAAGCTTCTCACTTTTTTCTCTTTTCTCTTCCCCAACTTATTCACTAGCAGACCTGCTCAGGGCATGGTTCAGTCACCCCCTTGAGTAAATTGGGAGATTAAAAAAACCCTGAGTACAATGGCTGGCTTGCTTACGGAGCAGCTCTTTCTCGGAATGACTTCAGGCAGGGACTGAGAATGTGTTTGCAGGCAGATGTGAATTCATGCTCTGCTTCAGATAGATGTGGCTACACTCTGAGCTCTAACAGGTAGCTGTGATCATGCAGTTAACACAGTGTATTATTGGCCAAAGTGAGTAAGTCCAGTTTGGCCACTGTGCCTGCACAGACTCTGGTCCAGGCAAGCTTGTATCTGCCTGCAAAAGACTATGTGAACAACCTGTGGGGAAGAACAGACTTCCCTGCTGCTTCTTCATCTCCCTTTCTGAGAACTACTGCCTGTACTGAGTGTTGCATGACGAAACCCAGCAACAACACAGCAGGTCTTCCCAGGACTGCGCACTTCTTTGCACAAAGAGAAAAAGAGTTCGGAAGGCTGCATACTGGTACCTCTCAAGACTCAGAGGCAGGCGGCACTAGTAACAGGCAGGTTGTGAGATCTTGACTCTCCTAGGAGTATACGGTACTCCAGAAATCTCGCTGTGTTCAGTGGGATTATTTGGGATGTAAGGTAGTATGCAACACAAGGAAGGGACACCACAATCTGTCTCTCTAAATTAGCAATCTGTTACAAAGATCAAATTAAAATTAAGGTCAGATTTCCATTCTCCCATGCACGTGTTTGGCTTACATGCAAGTCAACAAGAGTTCTGTGTGTGACTCAAGATGCAATTTGGCCCTAAATTAATTTCATTAGTAAAACTGAAACTCAAACATGGTGTGAATGAGACATCTGTTAGTCTGCTGATTCATGTCTAAAGAGAAATGTCATAAGGATTTTTAGAATGCGATGCTGCATATGAGGCAGCTGCACTGGCGTTGCAGATCAGTCTGTTTCAAATGAAGCCTTAAACAATAAACTCTTCTGTGGTTCTTTTTGTTGTGAATGTATGTCTTTTGAAAATGCAGAAAAATTAATGTGTAACAGTGGAAATGAGATAAGAATGCAATGAAAGGAGCATGGAAGCTTCTCATTACTGCCAACCCATCAAGCTTAGGTAAATTGTCACTGTCCTCATACCTTAACTCCCCTTAAATCCTCTTGGTGCTTTCCTTTTCCCCTCCCCATCCCCACGACGAGAAGGACTTCAGTTAGGTGTGGCACCACACAGTAGTAAAGAAATCATGCACGTGGGAAATACTAGCTTGAAATGACAGTCTGTTACCCTCTTGTCTGAGCTGGCATTGCACCTGCCTTTTCCGTTTAATTTCATTGGATGTATTTTGCATTGGTGCTTTTTTTCTTGTTGGAAATGTATTTGCTCCTGTTGAATACTCGCATAATCACAAACCTTCACTAATGGTGACAAAATGTTATTTATTTATGTTTATTTGTTTTTTATTGGCTTTAATAGCATCTGTTTCCTTTGGCATGTGAGCTTCCCTGCTACTAAAACTGGGATTTGAGGAACATGAGCTGAAACTGCAGTGGGATTGCACTTAAAACTCCCTTTTTTTTTTTTGGTGGGAGCCTGGGTATGCAGGGATCACAGGGTAGGTAGCAAGCCTCTTCCAGTGAGAAACAAGCACTAGGAATACAAGAATGTCAGAGCAATAACAATCCTGTTTTCATGCAAATTTCCCAGGAGTAAAAGAGGCATATTGTAGATGACACATTAACAGGCTTGTCTGTAAATAGAATGTTTTTTCAAAGTCTTCCTTGGGGCACCAATGACTGTTCAATGCAACATTAATGGACGTATTCTCCTGACAGAATAACAAGAATTTGGAGACTGAAAGAGATACTAAACTTGCCTCCTGCCAAATTTTGCATATCTTTGTTTTTCCTCTAAATATGTACTTGGATTGAGGGCTTGCTGTCTCATGGCAAGGGGAAATCCACCGTCATGTCTGCAGTGCCAGTGACCTCTTTCAGAACAAAGTCTTTTACCGTGTAAGTTTGAGACCGAGTAATCAGAGCAGTAAGTGCAGCTGCTCCCGATGATTTGAATACAGGAGATGTACGCTCCAGCAGCTGGAGTGCTGTGGGGATGTGGAATGTCTTCGGAACATGGCTCTGGTGATGGAAAGATAATAAAGAGCCTGTACATTAATGCAGTTCCTAGTAGCCACAAGTACTGTCCATTCGATCAGTTCTGCTTCCTCATGCAGAAGCCTCACAGCTGCTTGTGAGTTCATGGGGCAGCGAACAGATGCACTACAAGCAGTGATAGAAATGAAAAGCAAATGCAAAATACAATTTGGCCTTACTTTGAAGAGTGAAGTATATTTCCTCCCTTCCTTGGCCCCAGAGGAAGTTGTCCTCCTCCCCCATATAATTCAGTAAGTGAAATAACTTCGCTCTGTTTTTCAAAATATTTGATATTTGACTAGTCATATTTGTTATTCTCTTTGTCCTTGCTCTCTCTTTACACCTGTTGTCAAAGTCTGGAGCTTTGAAGGGTGTCTCTTTTTTCTTATTCAAGAGACCACTGCAAATCAGTTTTGGGCACTAAAACTCACCCTTTTGCCATTCTCTTATTCCTTCTGTGTTGCCATTGCAGCACTCCGTTACATATATGGTCTCTGATCAGCTTGTGGAAAGGCTGTATAGAACAGTATTCTAGCTTCAGCGGATTTCACTGGCTGTGATTTGGTGCAGTTTCCATCTGCGTTATACATGATTTCCAGGTCTCTTTATGTCAGAGGGACAAGAAATATTTTGTATTTTGACAGGTGTCTGTTTGGTTTTTTTTTTAATTTACTTATAGGGATGAAGTCATCAACTTGTCTGGATGAACAAGTAGCATAAGTTAGCATATCCATAGAAAACCTAGATTGCTACAGTAGTGTTCCAGGGACATGAAGTATTTCAAGCTTACCAAACATGTCTTCTGCTCTTCCAGGTTAGGTCTTTTGTTAGTTACTTTCCACTGAAGCCGTTCTACTCTGCTTAATCTAAAAACTCCTTTTAGCAGAACCTGGAACTTCAGTTCTTTCCTCTTCCCCTTTTTCTGCCCCTGGCAATTCTCTAAGTACCAGGCAATTGAGCCTTTTTCTGATCCAATGAATATTTAAATATTTTACACAAATATGTTATATATTAATTGAAGACAAGTGAGCAAACAAGAAGTCCATATGCTGAAGCTTACTGTTACTGGTAGTGGGGAAACAGGATGATGCTAGAGCTCCAGCACATGCTTTTGCAAGCACTTGTCAGGCAGAGTGAGTAGCTTTGTGACGGTCTGCCCTTAGAATATTCTGTAGCTCAGTAGTGTAAGGGCACTCGGTGAGTAGGAGATCCAGATCTGCCAGAAAGGAGGTTTAAACCTGCTGGTCTCCAGGTGAACGTTATAGTTGCTTATTTAAATTTGAGTTAAGTTCATGCACTATTTTTGTACCTTAGAACTGCATTTTTGTCTTTTTAATTCTTGGAGGGAGGAGGAGGAGTGACTTTAGTACTGAAAAGGACTATTTTGGACCTCATCAGCTTATGTTACAAGAGTCATTTGTACTTGTGAGGCCTTCCTTACTTCTGCATAAGACTGGAAGAGCACTTCTTTTTAAGAACATGAAAATTAGAATGCACCATATGATAATTTTAAATTACATTTCTTAAGTCATGACTTGGCATCTCTGATATGCTGGAGGAACCTGTACAGAGTCAAATGCCATTGTAGCCAGTTTCTTTGCCATAACCCCTTTCTTTCTTAAGTATAAGTAGTAAGAGGGAAATAAAAGAAACTAGATCGAAAAGGAGTGGCTGATCTTTTTCTATTGTTTTATATTCTTAGCTGATGCAAAAGGAATAATTAATTGACATTACTGCTTTATGTTCTAGTATGTAGGTGTGTTTACATGTCAGTGTCTTTTCAAGCAATCACTTCTGGCTAGTACTGAACCGTTAAACAGTGAAGAAAAAGACTTCTAAGGACAGAGTAATGGAGCAAAGTTCTTGTTTGTGTGGGATTTTGTTTTACTTGGTTCTTGGTTTGCTTTGGTTTACTTGGTTTATTAAGCCCCTAGATACCTGATGAAAGAGAGTGCATAGCAGAGCACACTGCAATAGGCCACAGGCCTCTTTATCTTGGAAAATATCTTGGTTATATAACAAAATTGCTTGTCTTTGTTGCCAATCATAATTATTCTTCCTTGGATGATAGGGTAGAGTCCTAATAATCTGCAATCTAGTCTTGGACTTTCAGGATTGAAACCTGTTATCTTAATGTCTATTAATTATTCCTGTTAATGGCGGTGAATATAGATGTTTCTCAGCAGATAAACACATACTTCCATGAACAAGCAAGTCTGGCAATCATCTCCCTAGCAGTGCTGCAGGAAACAATAAAACATACCAGTAAGCATATTTTTTCTGCATACCCTTGAATAGAAATCAGTGGCTCAGACTCATCAATCACTGAAAGAAGGTGCTGATACAATGTGTATATCTTCTGTTAGATCAAAAAGACTTGAAGAAAACTTTTTCTTCTGAAGACCTATTTATCTTGGCTGAAACTAACAGTAATTCTGAATTGTTTTGCCAAGGTGGGGGTGGGAAACAAGGGACACAACAAAACCCCCTCCCGAAACACATCTCTAATTCAGTAGGTTTGGTTAAGCTGGAAGAGACGTCAGACCTGGCAAGTTTTGAAACATTGTCTTTTGAAGCTTAACTAAGCGTTTTCTTTTAAAGCTAACTATTCCCCAATCCCAAGTTAAACCTTGCCTTCAGCCAAAACTAGAATACCAATAACACACTTGTACAGAGCCGAAGTAGCTGCTGTGATAAAGGAGTAGGGATTTGGTCTTTTATTTTTCCCTCTGACCATCCTCCGGAAAAGTAACCCAGAACACTCATGTCTTATCACTTTAGCTTACCCATTAAGAACCAAGACTATCCAATAAGTACTCAATTGTGTGTTCATTAAACCACGGTGGGTCTCCAGAGGATAATCAGCAGGGCTCCCCCATGGAAACAAGGAAGCATTGGATTTCTGTCCTCAACTCTTTTTTCTGGATCCCTAGTAGAGTTGCTTGACCATAATGAGTTTATTAAGGGTAGCTTAGTCAAGAGCTTTTGAGCATCTGTAAAGATGGAACAAGTTAAATTCAGGTGGTAGAGCTTCTTCATTTGAATAAAAAATAATGAAAAACTGTGCCTTTTTTTTTTTTAGATCAACAAAAGTCTGAAGAATTTTTAGGTAAATGCTTGTAGGAAAACTTGTTTGGCACAGTACTAGTCAGTGTTAAGAACAGTTCATGAGAGTGCTTTTGAATGCCTTTAGCACTCATACAACTGATGATAGTATTACAGAAACAGTTTTGAGGTATTATATTAATATTCAGCAGTATATGATGTAATACCACAAATCAATTGATAAAATGGCTCTGCGAATAAGAAAGCTTAACTTTCTCATCTCTGGTAAAAGCCTTGAAGCTATTGGCTCAAACCCCTGTCAATGTGGGAATTGGGCTATGAAATATCTAGTGATACAGAGCAAGAATGAGGTATTTCACACTGTAGTTCAGTTTTGTCCTAGTTTTGTATTAACACTTGATAGTCTGGGGCATCAGAAACATGCCTTACTGTTTTGAGAGATCTCCATCAGACAGCAGAAAGCATATGATTTTCTGCATTTGATGCTTTGGAGATTAGTGTGCTTAAACTAATGGGAAAGCTAGTTGCCAAGAAGCTCAGGTCATTGGGAAGGTGAGGATTCAGCTCAGGATGTTGGCTGGTGCACAAACTTGGCACTTCAGACCGGAGGCTTTGCATGTCCTGTGGTACAGACAGCTCTAGTACAGGGCTGCTTCCAGTTGCTAATTTCTCCCTGAGCCAGGAGCTTTAATGGGTTTGTGCCGCTGGTTGCTAGTGCTCTGTGCTGCTGGTTAGAATTAGCCCAGAAAACCATGACACTGAGGGGGCTTTTTGAAGGGAATTTAAACTTAATTTTGAGTTTGACTAAGCCAAGTGTTTGCTGGAGCGATTACATAGCATATACTCGGCAGATAGTCTTTGTACAGCTTATGGCTGATCCTCTCACCCAACTGAGGGAAGAAAGCAGCAGTGCCTTTGTACAGCGGTAGAGCATAGTTTATTACCCAGTAGGTGCAATTTAAAAAGATCTGAAGGAGATGACAGATGGAAGGAGAACTTATGTCCAAGTAGGGTCAGTTATATTTAGATGCCCTGGTATATTTGTGTTTTGAAATGGCTTTTTGAGAAATAGCAGTCTTAAAAGGAAGACCAAAGCCTAGCCAAACAACATGCTGTTTGATTTCACATCAAACCTTTAAGACAGGATAATATTCACTCCAGGGAGAGAGTATGGCTGAATAAACTTGTAGAAACTTAAAGGTACTGAGGTTTTGAGTAATAGGTGTCCAGTGACGTCTACTGAAATTTTATGAAATAGCTCCGTAAATTTAGTCAGAGCGGAATTTAACCTACACTGTAATTATGGAGCTGGGTTTTTTGCAGAGGCAGTTGCCTCTGACAGGTTTGTAACAGTTTGAGCCTGGTGGGGGTTTTTGGTGTTTTTTTTTTAGTGACCCATGATTCTGCCCTTTCTAATTTTTCAACTGTTGAATCTTAACCTCCAGCCAATATTGCCAAATGTTTACAGCAAGTCCTTCAAGTCCTTACCTTCTCCCCTGCTTTAGTGACCTAAACCGAGCACTGCATGATGTGGTCCTCTGTTCCTGCTCCCCTCTGGCATCCTCACCAATTACCTTTCCTTTTAGAGTAGAGTAATAGCTCCTTGGGAGGGCACCTGAGTGTGTCTGTGGCCATGCAAAACTGAGCCTGCTAGATTTCTGGTCATGGGCGCAGGGCCTGCAAGCTTTGATTTTTAGTAATGTGTTTTATTCAGTAATGAAATAACTAGTAGGAAAAAACCTGATTGAACAAAAACAAGTGGCAGAGTATTAGAAAAATACTACTAGGAGAGAAAAATAGATGATTCTTCTGTGTTTTTCCTTGCCAATTTAATATTTCAATATGGACAGTTTTGGGGTTTTTTTTGCCTCATAACGAGGAATTCTTGGCAGTTCTATAATGAAGTGTTAATTTTTAATGGTGTTTATTCATTTCAATGTAGGGTTAGCCTGTTGGGGGGTGTGGGGGGTTTTTTTGTGGTTTGTTTGTGGTTTTTTTGTTTTGTTTTTTTTTTTTTAATTCATGTGTGACTTAAGTTAGGCTGTGTGGGACTCAAAGAACCTTCCCCTCCCCTCTCACCACTCTGGTACATCCTTACTTGCTGCCTTAGGTCTCTGGCTTAGTAAAAGCCATTACTGTTGGTTTTGTTTCTCTCCTTTTGTCCATCCGATCAGTACTCCCGCATCTGCCTCTCTATCAGTTTGAGAAAAAGCCTGGTGTGCAAGCAGCCAGCTGTGTGCAGCACTAAGTGACGCTTTCCATCTCTTCTAGTAGAAGCTACCAGTAGGGAGTCGACACATTTCTGTTCTCCCTGCACCCCCCTACGTCCAACTAATTTTCTGCTGGTTCTGTGTTCAGTTTTATTCACCACATGTTGCTGCTGCAGCTTCTTTCTAAGTCATGGAGACAAGTTTGGACCACCCTTAGTGCCAGAATTGTTGCGTGTTCTCCTGGGAGGTCCTTGGTGTGGTGTTTATGGTACCACACAGCGTTCTTCCCCTGTGCTAGTACAGACGGATTCACTGTAGATGAACAGGACAGAGGGACGTGCAGGAAGCTGTTCCAGGGTTTAATGACCTGCTGTGGTTTGACTCCTTTGTATTGGTTATGCCAATTCTTGTGATATTTAATCAGAACCCTACAGTACTGCTTCCCTGAAAGCCCGGGTTCCTGGAGACGTGGGATTATATGAGAAGCCTGTCTGGGTGTTTTGTATTTGTGTGCGAGTTGTTTGCCTTTTAGTAGAAGTAGATCCCTTGGTCCTTAGAGCTTTAGAGAAAAGCTTAAAAAATGTCACTCAGTAAGGTTCAAAACCTGAAGGGGAAATTAGAAAAGAATTTATTTCTGCATTAAAAAAACACACAACAAGAAAAAAATCCTCTTGTGACTGTTTTAAGCTGTGTTTGTGAAAGGTCTGGGCTGTAGTGTACACTGGGAGGTAAGCGTGGAGCAGACCCTGCAGATTTGTATCTTCGTGTATTGCTTTACCTCTTTTCCAAAAAAAAAAAAAAAGGAGAAATAACAAAGAAGCCTTTGAGGTGAAGTGTTGTCAAGGGGGGTACTGTGCATATCTTTAAAACATGCTTCTGCAAACAGCTGCTACTCCTTATTTTTAAGTAGCTTTAACATCATGAGCTAGATAGTGAGGAGGGCAGAATCTTTGCTTCTAGCTCAGAAAGGCATATTTAGTCATGTAGAAAGGGTTTATGAAAGCAAATTCCCTTTTCAAAGATGATTGTCACAGTAGCTTAAATTGTCTGCCAAGCATCATAATAGAGTTTTACTACTGTAGGAAAACAAAAGCAGAAGATAAGCTTAACTCACTGAAACAAAAAGAGAGCAAAGGGGGAAAAACATCAGAACAGCAAAGAGTCTCATTGATGACAAGAGAGCACAGTGATTTCCGTGCAAGTAACAACTTGAAAGGGGCTCCTAAAATAAGGTTAATACACTGAGGAGATTCAGAGGTGTTTCCCTTCTGCAACAGGGCTCAGATACTGTGCTAACAAGCATGGGGGTACAGGTTTGCGGGCTCCGGAGCAAAGCTACCCACCCTCCTGTTCCTCAAGGAAGGGCTCTGAAGGCACCATCTGGGGCCACATGCCCATCCAAGAGTCTTGTAGGGCAGAGAAGGAAAGAGATTCCTTAGTGGGAGGAATCACTAAGTGATGCAGACATGGCCCAAAACCATTTTTGACCACTTCATTTCTTGCTATTTTTGTTCCTCTGCTGGAAACTGGATCAACTGGCTAATCTTGCTCTTTCCCTGTTTTTAGTTAGTACTAAAGGCATGGCTTAGGCCAAAAGATGACAGAGAGAAGGTGCCTAGGTAAAGCAATGGTATTAGAAACTATTTTCCTTTCAAGGAGGAAGGAGATATTTGCCTTTGAGATAAGCAGTTACAAGCCACTAGCACTGTCAGGAAGCCAGAGCTCACTACTAGGCTTAAATGTCATATATAGTTTCTGTCTAGCCCTTGCAGTCTCTAAGGATTCCTATTTTTGTTTTCATTTCTTAAACTGTTTATAAATACTCCTTATTGGATATGAAATGAATGAGTGAATATCAACCAGGTGAATAGTTCTTAGGACTGTAAGACATACTGTTTATTGGGATGTGGCAAGCTATCTCAATTTCCAGAAATTCAGCCCTGATCCTGCATACACTTAGACATTTAGGCTTCCTCTAGTGAATATTTGTCTAGACTTGAACATAGGACGTGAATCTGCATTTTACAGTACTACGCTGAAGTATGGGAAGTCTTGCCAGGATCTCATGAAACACCCTGTGAGCTCCACTTTCCCCATGAAAATGGAAAAGAACGTATTGTTCAAAGCCTTGAAAGTAGCTTGACCACGCTACTGTTCCTCTTTAAATGTTGTGTTTGTGTTGGGGGTTTTGTTGCTTTATTTTTAAGTTTGCAAACTATACATAAAAGGAAATGACAAGCAGAATGGCAAATGTGTGACTGAGGCTCACACCGAGCTTCTCTGCCTGCACTGTCCCTTCGAGTCAGTGGTGATGCTGCAGGAGGGGGGACTGGATGGTTGAACCTCATGTTTAGACTTGTAGAATTAATTAATCTCTTTCCTTGAAAAGGGATCCCCAGCATATACTCCAGAGCGGTGATAGTAAGCCTGCTGTGACTGCCCTTCTCCACTGGCTGCATGAAGGACAGAGATAAAAGGGTTGATCAGGTGGCACCTCCACACAGCAAGGCTGCAGGGTGAGCTGGAGTGCCTGTCTGCCCCACGCTGCTTGTGGGAGACTTCTGCGACTTGCCTTACTTTGGCCAGTTGTCTTTCATCTATATGTTCAGCATAACTTCATAACCAATTTATAGCTGTACTACAGTCATTGTGGCTTGCTAATACAGATGTATGTCAAGCCAATCTAACTTTTTCTGTAGTAGGGTAATATCCTTTGCATGTAAAGGAGAAGCGGCTGTTACACATCTTGACTTTAGTGTCTTGCTGTGGAACTACTGGTGGGTGTTGGATGCAAACCTGGCTACACGATGGTGATGAGATTTTACTTATTGGTGTTATATTATCAGAAACGTATGGGATAACATACTGAACACAACTTGGAAAAGGTCTGTCCTGGCACCAATTCTGTTCAGTATTTCTGTTTTCATAATGATTTGGATGATGCAGAAGGGAGTGTACTTATTGAGCTTGCAGATGATGTGAATCTGGGATGGGCTATAAATACATCACATAAATAATCTTAAAAAAAATTTGGATGTGATTCATTGAAGACAAATGTAGGAACAATCACTTGAATTTGTGCAGAAGGCTTGTAAAAAAAAAATAAATTTGGAGCTGTGGTATGTCACAAGCTAAACATGAGTCAGCAATGCCATTGCTGTGAGAACACTTTTCACAGAAATCAAAACTCCTTGTGAGAAACACAGCAGTCACATCAGCTGTGCTGCCTGCAGGTCACCTGGTGTCATCCTTCTGCTTTGCGCAGTTCCTGAGACCTGTGTTAAGTTATTGTGGCTTCTTTGGGGTACTGAGCTTCAAGGGAAAAGGTGGGGTGACTGAGTTGACTTGACTTGAGGGTGCTTACCCTGAAGAAAATTGCCAGGAGGTGCGATAATAGTCTTCAAGAGTGAAATCTTGTTGTCTGTATTCCTGGTGCAAGAAGCTTAAATTTAATGAAGTGTCAGGTACAAGGAAAAGCCAAAATCTGGGAAGATTTGGGCTAGATAGTTTGAGAGGCCATGGGGTCTGTCTGACAGCCTTTAACAACAGGCAGGTGAGGCCTGTTAGATTTATGGTAAGCTTGGTGCCTTTTGACTGTTTCCTGTGAATTACACTTGATGTGACAGCCCTGCTGAATCACTGCCTTTCTGTGAATGAACGCTACCAGTTAGCAGTGCTTGGTGTGTCATATGCCTCCTAGACAAGCGCTCACTAAGCCTACTCCCTTGGGAGCTCAAGGAGTGATGCTGTGAACATTGGGCAAACTGAGATGAGGGGGTACATGTTTTATTTACCTATATCCATACTTTTGTCCAATCCCAATACAAACAGTTGTGCTGAAAGACTTCATAAAATCTGTGTGTCCGTTTGCTCCCACTGTTGCATGCATCCAAGGATGTCACGGTGAGTCTGTACGTACATGCTGGATTGCTGAGAAGGGTGTGCTTGCATCTGTGGCTTCTGTGCGGGCCAGCTCTTGTCTTGGGAACTTGTCATGGCTGAGGTTGGTGCTACGAAGGTGTAGGAGGGAGCTTGTTGGCTCCAAGAAAGCACACTAAGAGGAAATGCAGGAGTCTATTACCTGCCTGTTCAGGGCATGATTTGCTGCCTCTCTGATATGGTGGCAGTGCATCTTCACTTCTGCTGCTGCTTCCTCTTCACTTGTGTTGGCACCACTTTAGGCACTACGTGATGTTTACAGGCCCACATAGTGACCTGAGTCAATGAAGTGAGCTAAACTAGATGTAACCCTTGAAGAAAACTCTTATTTTGCCGAAGGCTTTTTTTGGCTTAAATGTGGTTCCTCACTTGAACCCACACACAGCTGTACCAGCCCAAGTGGTTTTTTTGAGCAGGGAGAGGAATGAATGGAATGGGAGGGCTTGGAGGATGCCTGACCTTTTACTTGTGCCAGAAAAACCATGTCTTGCTACAGCCCAAAGGCTCCCACACCTGGAGCAAATGGCTCAAATACAACAGCTTTGAAAGCTGTCAGGTTCAGGTGTGCCACAGAAGCTGTATATAGCATGCAGATATATTGTTTGTCAAGTAGCAAACATGTAATTTGTATTCTGTTGCCTATGTAAGCATTAAATTACATGCTGTTACAGTTTTGAAGGAAGATATTTAAAGCCATCTAAACTTTAATGGAAACAACATTTCAATTATTCTTGTAATGATAAGGATGAAAGTTTTCTAGTTTATCAAGAAAAAGCCCTGTTCTTTAATGAACCTCACTAATTAGAAATGCACTAGTCTATAACTGAATTTCTAATGAATAATCTATAGATTTAGCAGCTTCTGTCTTCCTTCCCCTTGTCCTTTATAAAAAGTTCCCAGTAAGCTACATATTTCCCACTGTGCACTCATAGAGCATGCTACTGTCTTGCCATATGGTTGCCTTCCTCTAGCAATTAATAGGATTGTATGCAAAGGCCCCTGAATCTTTGGGGACTATATATTTGCTTGTGGTCTTGTGAGAACATGCAGTGTTTTGATAGGCAATTTCTCACATTTATGTCCACTGAATAACAAGTTGCCCAAAAGTCACTGTAGTAACATAATTGTGCAGAACTTAAATAGAGCAATTATTTTATACAATTTAAAAAAAAAAAGAGTGGATATATCTTTTCAAGCTTCTTGGGTCATTTTCTAGAACTAGTTTTTATGGCTGGATGCATGTTTCATGGATGCATGTAATCAGTCTCTTGGTAAAGGTATTTACAAGGACATTATTTAGTCATTTTTCCTCTGCATTATTTAAAAATTAATATGACCCCAAATAAGTAAACTTGAAGGAACCAACTAACATTGATAGAGAGGTACTAAGGGAAGGAGGAGAAAGATTATGGAAACAATAGTCAAAGGTCCCTATTTCAAACATTCAAGGTCAGATTGGACGGGGCTCTGAGCAACCTGATCTAGTTGGGGATGTCCCTGCTCACTGCAGGGGGCTTGGACTAGATGACCTCTAAGGGTCCCTTCCAACCTAAACCATTCTATGATTCTATTTAAAAAAGGGAAAAAATGATTAAATAGCAGTGTATCAGTGTTGCTAAGCAGTGTACCTTTAACCGATTTACACGAGCACTGAAGCATTTGAAGTGTATTTTAGATAATTTTTACACAGGTTTGTCTTCAGAGATGAAAACTGTAGGCACCCTTTTAGAATAAATTTTGTCTGAACTATCTCCTCTTTGTGCTGCTGGAGCCTACTTGCATGACATTTGAAAGTGGCTATGCATGATTTCCTCTTCCTCGTATTTTTCATTACGTGCCAGCAGAGACAGTTCTGCACTAAGACCCCACAGCATTCAGGGGTTTGAGCTGCTCTGTGTTGGAGCATCACTTCTGCAGAGTTCAGGCTACTTCAATACCCGTTTCATTGAGCTTTCACTCTTTGGTAAGGATGTCCAGGAGTGAGTGATATGTGAGTCTGACCTAGGCTTAGCGAGAGTAATGTTGTGTTCTTGTGCCTATGGAGCATGAGGTGCTCTTAAGGAAGGAGGAGTTTCAAGGGTGAAAACACAGCTCAATTATTTTAATGGAAATCACAGAATGGTTGGGGTTGGAAGGGACCTCTGGAGATCATCTTGTCCAACCCCCCTGCTTGAGCAGGCACACCTAGAGCAGGGGGCACAGGACTGCATCCAGGTGGGTTTTGAATGTCTCCAGGGAAGGAGACTCCACAGCCTCTCTGGGTAGCCTGTTCTGCTGCTCTGTCACCCTCACAGTAAAGAAGTTTTTTCTCATGTTTAGGTGGAACTTCCTATGTTCCAACTTGTGCCCATTGCCCCTTGTCCTGTTGTTGGGCTCTGCTGAAGAGAGTCTGGCCCCATAAATTGAACAATCCGGGCCAGTTCCTGGGTTTTGAGCAACTCTGAACAAGCCTCTTGCTTTATAACTATTTAGACTGTAAATGTGTGGAAGGTGGAGCATGTCCCCTTCTGTATATACTACAGTGTCTAGTAAAAAAGGACCTTCTGCTGCATGTCTCTGTGATAATATTAAGGATATCTTCCCGGGTGAGGCTTAGTCCTGCCAAAAGAAATGGGGTGTGGGAAAGGTGTATTGCATCTTCTACACAGAAATCTTAACAGCATTGGGGACATAGTGGGTTAACAAAGCTGACACTGAGGAAGTCAGTAGGTATTTTAATGCATTAATATTATGGTGACTTGAAGGCTTGCTTCCCTGCCAGGGAATTCAGGAGGTTGTTCAAACCTTATTTTCTTTCAGTATATCAGGAAGGGGAGGCAGAGAGGATGATGGCAACTAATCCTTTTGTGATGACAGAGATGATGATTTTACTAAATCTGTTAAGTTTCTGTGGGTCTGCCTGGGAACTGGCTTAGGGCAAGGGATTAGAGAGCTTGTGACAACTATCAGATGTACAGTTGCCATGGACTGCCACTGGGTCCTCGCCTTAGCTTCTTCTGAGGTCATGTCAGTACATCTCTGCTTTATGTACATACCTTGACTCCAGGATGTCTTCTAAGCATCTTGGCAATAAGTTTTCCCCACACTTCCAGTTTAACTCTGAAAGGTCAGTATCTGTATTTTTCTTCTCTCTTCTCTCTCTCCCCCCTCCCCTCATTTCACCCCAGAACGGAAGTATGAGTATGTCACACTCAACTGTGCCCCGTGAGCATCAGATAGTTTTGAGCAGAAACAAAGAATGCCAGTTCATTTCTGTCTACAAACCTGTTGAATCTACATGACAAAATTTGGCCAGGGTTTTTAATACAGAAAATGTAGCTGTCATTCTGTTATTGCTGTTAAAGATGCTTATATGATCTGACAGTGTTAATGAGTGGGTAACATCAGCTAAGTCTACAAAGCTATTGCACCTGAAGAATCCCTTAAATTTCATGGCCATGGAAACATTTTGCCTTTTTAGTTACCCTGATGAGGAAGGAAACTTACTTATTGCAGAGTAACCCAAACAAATTTGGAACAATTGATGAGCTTGTGTCCCTTTTCCATTAGTTAAAATGAACAGTGACTGTACCTGGACTGGAGGTAACTAGAATGCTGTGGTGCTCCAAGAAACGATGTGTTTATAAATACTTCTCATACAGGAATATCAAACAGTAAATGCGTGAATGGGAGCTGTATTAATAAATTTTGGCTTTTCTGCTTGGCATGTGAGTAGGTGGAGAGGTGTCAGCCCCCCTTCTATAGTGGTTAATTACATTTCCCACATGACATTTCTCTCTCCTTGACATATCCCATCATTCGCATCAGTGGTGATTGTCACCAGCTCCCCCCCGGCATCTCCTGGGCTTGTTTGAAAGATGAAGCCATTTGTTTAGGGCAAAAAAAATCCCAGTGTTTTTTTTTCCTGCTGTCCTAATTTTCTTGCCAACTTAGTTGAGATACTCTGAGGTTTTTATTCTCATAAACAAGCTTATTCTCCAGATAGGCTTTTCCCATGTGTCCCAGCCCTCTTAGATACCTTGGTTTCCATGTGTTTGTTGCCTGCGATAGGAGTGTGTTTGACACGGTATTTTGCTAACTAAAAAAATGTATTTATATTCCATACTTAATAGAATACAGCTGTTCTGTGTACTGAGTTTGAGCTGCTGAAGCTTTTTTTAGGTAGGCACTTTCTACATGCCTAAGTGTCCAAACAGAAATATTCTGTGTACATAATGTATTAAAAAAAGACACCAGCTTCTTGAGGAGCAGTGGAGAGAGTGTCAGGGAGACCTGGGAGGAAGGGCAGTGGGCTGGTGGGTACAGTATGGGGCACTCAGCGTAGGAGGAATTCGACCTATGGCTGAACCTGGCTGACTTCTGAATTAGCTAGCAGTTGTCTCATGGGGACAGAAGACTTGAGCATTAAGGTGAGCTGCTCAGTGCAACATGGTGGTGAATGCTTGATGGCAATTATTGATTCAGGTCTCAAAAACTGGCATATATATTGGATTTCGGAGGTGATGTGTTGGGCTGTCAGAGAGGAGCAGACAGTTTTGGCTCTTCCCCTGACAAGTGGATTCAGTCATAAGACCGGCAATTGCAAGGCATTAAGCTTGAATGGATCTAACTGCCTGGGGCAATTAGGGTGGTGCTCTTCTAGAGGGTCTGTTTGTCTGAGGAGGGAAAAACTCTTCTGAGGTTAAAAAAGCAAAACAAAGTAGAACTTAAAACCATTCAAGTCTTTGTTCTTTGCCAAAGGCACTGCTGAAAAGTATAGTAAAGGAAGATGAGGGAATGTCATATATATATGTCTGTGTATGTGAATATATATGTTTGCATAAAAATATACAACTATATGTGGGGGATGGCAGAGGGGAATTTGAAAAGATTGCTTCTCTTGGGATCACATAAGGTCTGTTACCAGCTCCCATCTCTTGCATAGGTAAACTGATATCAGGTGACCTCCCAGCATATCACTGAAGAACATACACCTGAAAAAGTCTGTCAACCTTCTCTTGTAGTGAAGTGTAAGATACATGAGATGCCGCATATCCATCTTAATCTTTTTTTATTCTTAAGCAGAAATGTTCCAAGAGTACTTTTAGTCTGTCTGACCTTGGGCTCAGGTTCCCAAAGGATCTGTGCAGCTAGTCAAAACCATGTTGGACCGACATGGTGGTAAGTGGCCGATACTATATCAGGGTAGTATACTTTGAATACATTCTAAAACTGAGTTACAGTTAACCTGGAACTTTGCAAGCAGGTACCAGGATAGCAGGATTGCTCTTGGCTGTAATATATTGGTGGCCTCAGGGGCTCAAGATTTAGTTAATGAAAAACTCTGATATTGCCTTCCCCCATTTCCTCAACTTGCATTGAATGCAAAATCCTCCAAGATTTTTGAAAAGAAAACTGCAAAGTATGGTAGATGCAAAGGCAGAGGGGCCAGAGGTATGAAAGGAGCCCCCAGCTGCACTTGCAATCAATGACATTTTACATAATAAGAAGGCACAGCAGTGAAATATCATTCAACTGTAATGCAATAAACTTTAACTGAGGTATAACAACGGTTTGGGGAATTCTACTCGTATTGGTATAAATCTGTAGATTTCAGCGGGGTTTTTCTGATTCAAAACTGTGCAGTTTAGAAAAGCTATGGTCCTCTATTTCTTTAAAGCTCTGCTTATTGGAGCACTCAGGACAAAATCACATCCATGTTGAAGTCAATGGCAAAGCTCCCACTTATTTTGGTGGTGTCAGATTTCATCCATTGCAAATTGCTGAACATCATAGAATTCAGTCAGATGTAATCAAAATATAAATGTAAATTGGTGTCATCTCATAATGTAGCAAATACAGGGGGAGTACCTTGCTAGTGATGGTGTGAAAGACACATCTGTGCATATTTTTAATGCACCTATGCTGTGATGAACAGATTTAGATACTATGTCATTATGATCACAGGGGAGATACATTTGCACTGTCATTGACTGATTGCTTCTGCTTATTCCTTGTTCTTTCATAGTAAGAAATCTGGGGATTATGATGGACAAGGCAGAAAGAATAATTTAGCTAGTTTCAGATGCAAGTGACCTTCCCTCCACCGCTTGGATGTCAGATGCACTACTAAACGGTGAGAGGCAGTGGAGCTTCATTCTTCGAAGAAACCAAGGGAGGGGAGAAAAAGTACCTATCCATTGTCAGGGAGTTACTGTGATGGTAAAATTACTGAGTGCTGATTAAGTACTGGCTGCTTCAGAGCCCTGTGTAGATCTTCTCAAATCAGTGCTATATTGGATAGTGTTCTGAGGTAATTTCTTAAAATACAGGAAATACTTCCGAGAAGCTTTTGAAGACTCAATCTGATTTTTCGCAATGCTTTCCAGAGAAGAACTTCTCAGGACAGTGAGAGTACTGATGGGATTTAGGTGATTTACTTGGTACAATCAGGCAATTCACTGATTAGACTGTTCTTGAACCTTTGAGATAATCATAAGTTAAAAATCAGAAC
This sequence comes from Morus bassanus, assembly GCA_031468815.1. Classification (NCBI taxonomy): domain Eukaryota; kingdom Metazoa; phylum Chordata; class Aves; order Suliformes; family Sulidae; genus Morus; species Morus bassanus. The sequence continues at coordinate 9,698,677 of CM062580.1, read as the reverse complement.
TGCTATTTTAAAATTCAGCTTTCAAAAACATTGAGGGGGAAGACTACCTCTTCCAAGTTATCTGAGTCAGCCTGGGAACCTTTGTTATCCAACATGATTCATTTTAGGGAATGCAGCTTGTGAATCAGAATGGGGCTAGGGTGTTCAAGAGGGGGAAAAGTATCCGTATTTCTTCCAAGCAACAATTTTAGCTTGAGAGCTAGTTCTTTCCTCTCTTTCCCTGCTAATATAATGGGACATCGCAGTGGATGAAAAGTATGAATAAGCTAGTTGGCAGAGTCGGAGACAAGTTGGACAGTGATGAGATAGTTTTGGAAATGGTTGTGTGGAGTTGTGTAACTGTCAAGTATTGTAAGAAAATGGGATCAGCATGTTTCTTCAGGATGAACCAGTAGGCCTATATGGGTTATGAGGAGGAGCACAGGTGGGGTTTGCAGGCAGTTCTGGATAAAATGAGCTATTTATTTGTGGTCTGTTATTTAGGAAGCTTTGATTAACAGCTCTCTGTGAGGTTTCGCAGTCTATTCTGTCACCAAGTATCATGGGAATGAGGAGAATGTTCCTGCTGTGAAGGCAGCCATAAAAGCATATGTAAAGTAAGTATTTCTTGTAGCGTGGTGAGTCTCCTCCCCTAGGGTTCTGAATTAAAATTTCTCCATGAATGTGTACTGTGGTCAAAGGAGAAGAGTCTGTAAGACTATTTCAAAAGAGCTAGTACGTTATGCTGATGCCTGTTATAGTGTGACATGAGATTCCTTTTATGCTGTATCACCGTGACTAGAGGATACTGTCCTTTGTAGTGGCGGTTGGAAGCTAACCAGGGGATACGAGATTGTCTCATTTCTGTAATGTAAATCCTAAGTGCTACTGTGGGGCTTTTAATAGTTAACTGCTTCGATGTCAACATATTAAGCTGCAGGGTGTCCCCTAGGTATTGTAAATTACCCTAATGATAAATTTAAAAATATTTCATACGAGTGTACCTACACCAGCAGGATGGGGAGTGGGGAGGAGGAGGAAGAGACAGGCAGTGGGTTTTTGCCTGGGCTTCTAATAACTTGTATAATGGAATATGTACTAAATGAGAGCAGCCTCTAATGAGAGCAGATGAGCAGAATGACAATTGAGGCTATGTGCTTCAAGCTTAAAACCAGGAACGAGGGCAGTAAACATACCTGGTATTAGGTGGCCAGATAACAGAAAGTTTAAGGCTTAATAAAAATGAGCAATGTTCTTTCTTTGGGAACACAAAAAAAAGAACAGTCCTGATTCCTGTAGCATTGTATCATGTCCTTTCTTTGTCCTTAATCAGCTGCGGCAGAGGCTTGGAGTTCAATACATATTGACTTAGAGCATATGCTGAAGTCTGAGCTACTTGGGTTTCAAAACTTCAGTTGTCAGGAGCAGCATACAAATCTGGGTTAAGCTATCTGTTCTTTTAAAGTTACTTCTGCAGCATAGTCACACTTTTAATTTTAACATAGTAAACTTTGAGGTGTTTAAAAATCCATGCATCTGTACCACTGAGCAGCTTCTTGGAATAGCAAGCGTATAACTTATTACAGAACTCTGCCTTTAGAATGGCATTGCCTGTGTCCATTAATCTCAGCAACATTATATACACATAATATATTGATAAAATGTTAATGACCTAACTTAATGCCAATAAAAGCAGGAAATGAGGGTGTAGGAGTTCAAAGTGTAGTACTCTTTAGCCTTCAGTCTTTCTGGTTGGTTTATTTGTTTGCGTACTGATTTTTTTTAAATTCACACCCCCCCCACCCCCCCCGCATTGCACCAGACTCTATGCAAAAGCACACGTTGTGCCCAGATTCTAAACTAGCTATTCACACATCAGAGGATGAGAAATGTCCTCAGACTGGCCAGTGCACAAATGTTTTGATACTCTGATCTCTCTTGCCAATTTGTGCTGTTCTTTGGGCACCCTCCATGCATGTTGCTTGTTGCACCACTACTTCAGCCAACAGTCAGTGCCTGCCCTGCCCTTATTGGCAATCAGTGATTGAGTTGTCTCATAGCATGCCAATCACTTATTCCTTTATTTAAAAGGCAGCTGGTAGTTTAACAGGTTTTCCACTGGGAGTAATAGCACTCCAAGTTGAATGGTCTTATTTGGAGCCTCTCAGAATATCTATACTTATGATCAGTAAAACCAACAGCAAACACTTCTAAATTGCTGCTGAGCCAAATTTTGTGGCTGCTGCTGGTACCTGCACAGCACTCTGAAACCCGATGGATTTCTGTAGCTGGAACTGAGAGAAGAATGAAGCCTGGTCAGGTATTTCAATTAAAACTTAAATCTGAACTCTGCAACGCATCAAATAGACAGAAGAGAAACAGAGCAACAAAAATCAATATAAAAAATAGTTCATGCTAATGACATTTAACAGTCCTGCCCTGCGGTGTGTTCTCATTCGGGCAGGAGGCAAGTGTATTGGCTATTGAAATCTTACATAAAGTGTGAAATGAAGAATGTGTGCTGGAGGGCATCAATATAAATCTAGTAATATATTTTAAATTTTTCCCCTCCTAATTAAACCAATCGAAGCTTATGGTGATCCTCACGGGACTTTTTCTTGAGAAGAGGGGGAAAATGAACTGAATCTAGATTCTGTATATAGAAGGCTAATTCTAATAAATCAGAAAGCAAAGATCTTGTAATGGGAAAGTATTTTCTGCACTCACCCAATTAAATGTTAGAAGCTGGATAATGGAATAATTGTAGTTAGTCAATTGCTACAATGTCATAATAGCTTGAGTACAACTAAGACTCCAAGGCAGTAAAATGCCGGTGGTAAAATAATAAAACGATTATTTCAATAATAATCTCAAGTTAATTAGAATAAGGCAGTGCAGTGTATTTTTAATACTAGACAAAAACAATTAGCATAATACTTGGTAACAACAATATCCTTATTATCTGAAAGACAAAATAGGATTAATGCAGCACTAAAACATTGAAACCATATGTCAACAAAAGAACACAGAGGAAAAATAACTTTGTCAATAGCCCAGGCCCCAGCACAAGTGATGGAAACTTCCACCTCCAAGGGGAGGAAAACTTGGTTGTAGCAGATGTATGGTTGAGTCTCTTAATAGGAATGTGGTCTTTTCCCTGTGCCAAATTTGTGTGGATTCATTCTTCACAAAATGTCTTGACTCTGTTCTGATTATTCCTCCCTCTTTTTTTCTGGCAAGATTGAGACATGATATATACCCACATGCCTGCCTGAGTACAAAATAACTAAGAATTAAGGCTCGAGAGATTATTTAAATTATGGTCTGATCTCCTGCAAAGCACAGACCAGAGAATCCTGCCCCATAACTGCCATATTATCAGGCTGACATTTGAAGCAGATGTGTTGTAGATGCGTCAAGTTTCAGGACTGCTTTACAGCATGCAGCAGTCAGTATTCTGACCCCATCACTTCTTAATGATAGAGTGAAAAACTGCAGTTTATTTTGTTGCAGTTGCCCTCATAGAGATCTGGAAGGCTGCAAATACATTTAGCATTCAAACCAAGCCTCATCCTACAGCTACAGCAAGTTTTCCATGGGGATGTGTGAACATGGTCCTCTTACTTGCAGAGAACAGTCAAGAACAAAATGCTGATTTTTTTTTTTTTGGTTCTAAAAATTTTCATTTTGGTGCTTTTATCCCCTGTGGGCTCTTGGGTAGTTGTTAATGTTTTCAGGATTTGAGGTGGCGCAAACTATCTCCTGCTCACCCCTACCTGCACTGTTACTCATGACGAAAATGAGGTACTCCTCTATGAGGGAAAAGAGTAACTAGCAGTATTTTCTATTAGTTCAAGTTCTCTAAGCTTCACTGTCTCACTGCCTCTGGCTTGCATTTAGTTTCGGGCTAATCTCAGATCAAGAGGCTGGTCAGCCTTGTCTACTCACCCTCCTTTTGAAATTTTTGGAAGGATCCAAAATGTGTGCTTAATTATGTCCAGGCCCTATCCTCACAGGATTAGGATAGTTTGCAGTCTACTTCCTTTTTTGCTTTTCTGCTGAGATCTGTTCCTTGGTTATTCTGGAATAGGAGAGGCTTTCGAGTTGTGCTGCCCGACCCTGTGCTCAGCAAAGGCAGCAGTGAAGGTCCTGTTGGCACAAGGGGGTGGAAGGTGTGCTTGGCTTCCCTGCTGAGACACCCAGCAAATGTTCATCAACACTCTTCATTACCAAATGTTGTAATGCAGCCATCTCATGGTAAAGGCTGCTAGCTGGGTGGGCCTGGGCTGAGCTGGAAATGGTGACCGAAATGGGAAAAGCCTTGAGTTGTGTAGAGAGGGGATGGGGAGGAGGCATAGGGAAACAGCATGTAGATCTTGTAACTTGCAAGCTACTACTCATCATGGTATAAGTCAGGAGAGCTGGATGTTTGTGAGCGATCTACAGTTCTTTTGAAAATTAGTTCTTCCTTGAAAATCTTGGTCTTTTTGCTTTCTGTGTATGTTCTACAGAGAAATACACATGCTTGCCCTCTGGCAGATTTGCTCATTAATATTGGTGAAAGAAAGGCAGTGGTTTTGGAGAAACTTGGCTGTTCAAAGAAATACCAAGCATTCCTGCATAGCTACCAATATCTGGATTATAATATCTGCCACGTTGCAATAATATTTTGCAATTTAAGCCCTAAGACATAAATTCAGGAACTGCAGCATAGTCGATAAACTAAAAAATTGCTTGGTGTGGATAATTATGGCACTGATCTTGCATTACATTTTAACCTATGTGAGACCCTGCTGACTTGACAATGTTAGTTACTTCCTTTTCTTGTAATACATGTTACACTGCTTTGGTCTGGCACCCTGGCCAAAAAAAAAGGGCCATGGATTTGTTCCACTATGTCTATTCCTATTTTACAGTACAGCTATTTGATAACCACTAACTAGTTTGTATTCTGGAAAATCTGGGAAATGCAGTGTAGGAGGACATGCTCTAAAAGCATAACTTCAGTTTATTAGAATGGGATCTTAGCATTTCATTCCTGTTTGTTATCACTTCTGCTGTGAGTTGTGCATTCCTCTTGGGTTCTATCACTGGGAATAATGGCTGACATTTGGTTGGGGAGCATGGGGTAGTGGAGAAGGTTAGGAAGCTTCCCCATTCTCTGTCATGACAGTTTTCTATTTAATCTAGATAAAAAAAGAATCCTAATGAGATGTGTCCTATGATTAATTTGTAGCATTTTGCCTCCTGCTAATTATAATCTACTGTCTGGGGAATTGGTAAGAGGGCAAAGTCTCGCATACAATCAAGCATTTGAAAGAATCAAAATATATAAGCTGGTTCCCACAAACGTATCTCGAAGAGCGAGGCATCTCCCAAAGGCCCTTTACACGATGGGAAAGCTCTTATTTTCAGCAACATCCTAGTGTCTGTGTGTTGCTTGATTTTCATGATGCTGTCAGCCGCTGCAGACATATGGCTCCAATTGATTTGTCCTGACAATAACAGTTACCAGCACTCATTTCTCCACACTCAGAATGAGGCACATCTGTTATAAATTTGTTGACCGTCAAGGACCAGTAAAGACCTATCTGAAAAACATCCTTTTTTGTCTCGTACTTCCCTCACCCTTCCTGCCCCCTCTTAAGTGTGGTTGTGGTCATTTGCATGGTGTGGTATATATCATGGGCATTGATTTTTTTTTTAATTTTTTTTTCCTCTTCTCCCCCTTTTTAAGAATGTATTGCTATGACTAATTCCTGAGCACACTTGCTCATTTTATTCTGGGAATTCTCAATTGTTCAGAAGGGGTCTTGGGGGTGGTTTGGTTTCTACTTGGAGATCTTAATTCTGCCCCTTAGTCCCATTTTAGGCTATAGGTGATTATTTTAGTATGTACTTTTGACTTCAGCTAATAGAGGTTTATTTTATTTTGAATCTGGGCTAGAAGATTCCTGGAAATTATAGTGGGACCTTATAGAAGGAAAAAAAGGCATAATCTTTTACAATATGGCAAATATACAAAGAAACACTTCTGCTTGTAGGCAAGTGTTACACACCCAGCATAAGGTTATCCCTCTGCCACCCAAACCCACTTTGTTTCACGTATATTTTCTATCAGTTTCTTCTGTGGCTGAATACCTGGATGCGCATTCTTGAACTAGTGCAGTCTTTGAACTTCTGTCATCACCCTGTGTTTAACTTTTGAAGGACAAATCAGTGCAACTGCCTAGATGGAATATTCCACTGGCGTTCAGGTCTGATCCTGCAATTTTAATCCTAATTTGGCTGATAGCCATCAGATGATAGTGAGTAATGATTTCTCTTCTCTGCACCTCTGTTTTTCCAATGCTATGCAAAATGCTATGGTATCTAACACTATACAGGACTATGTAAGAGCAGTTTTATCTACGTGTGATAGAATTCCACCAGGACTTGGTGGGAGCAAGGGAAAGAGACTTTCCACTTTGAGAAGTGTGAGCTGTGTGGAATATGGCAACACTTAAGCATTTCAGCAGAAGTGTGGGCCAGGTCTTTGTGTACTGCATGGGGCTGCTTTGGGTTCTGCTTTGCTGGCCAAGCAGTAGAGTAAAACAAATTCTGTGGCCTTCTGCTACTAGTTACTAATCTGTAAGCTCCAGTGTGTTCCCATTACTCTCATCTAACAGATGGGGGAAGTTCACCTCTGTTGGCACTGCAGGCAAGACATGCCTGCCTTCCAGGTGGAAGAGGGAGTAGGATGGACAGGCACTGCAGGTATTTTGCTTCTCCTTTGACTGGCTTAACTCATTTGAGGAGGACTTCTGTTCCCTTGCTCTGCACTTCACCTGGTGTAAGGACGGCTATAATAATACAGAGCAATAGGCTCTACCTGTCATCCTCTACTTCAGCAGGAGGCACGTGCATCTTGGTTTAGGACCTTTGCCCTTAGACTATGCGAAGTTGAAAGTTTTGGCTTTCTGGTATCTGTGAGGCTTAATGAAGTTTTAGTTTTGTGTTTTCTTTGACTTTGTGTAGAAATGGTAAAGTTTCCTACTTCTCATGCAATAGCTGAAGCTGGGATTCATAACACTGCAAGGGAAATATTAATTTAAAAGAAAAATCCTTTTTCTCCACTTTAAATTAAATTTAAAATGAAGGAAGATGTCTCTATTCCTCCCATGGTAACTTTCTTTTGTTTTTAATACAATGTATTATAACATCATAAATAGAAATGTAATCTTATTAAAAGACATGCAGCAAGTGCTACTTTATTAGAAACTTTTTTAAAAGAATAATTTACCAAGTTGAAATATTAATACAGCTGGCTGGAAATTGCAGATTTTTACTAGGGCATAGTCATTTTTTTAAAAAAAGCAAATTAAAGTACATATATTTTAAAGAAGTCCAATTTCTGACAGCGCCAAGCTTTTACTAGCATATTATGGTACCACTATATGTTTTTAAATTTTTTAACAACTCTTTAATTTAAAATTGATTCAAATATAAATAAAATTAAAAAAGTTTCTTTTTTTTCCTGCCCCTTTTTCCCCCTGTAATTGTAACATGCATTGTTTGTAAGTGTGGAATAGGAACAAAATGATCTCAAAAAGTCTCAGTTTGACTGTCACTTGACTTTTATATAGTACAAATAAACTTACGCTAACCCAAGGCCCTTGCCTGTGAATGACGTAGTGTATGTGTAACACCTTCTCGCCTATCTAATTCTAAGGAGCTTGAAGGCAGAGTGTGCTGAGTCTCTCCGCTGAGTTAGACCTCGGTGGCAATTAAGAACTTGCAGCTCTTTCAAGGATTTCTTTCCTCCTGACTTGACATATTCCTTACCGTGACCTGAGAAGCACCTTTTTCCTTTCCTTACCCATACAGAAAATAACGAATAGTTATTGATTACACGTTGCTTAATGGGCTCTAATAAATTTACACTTACAATAAAATTTTCAAATGAGGTGTTTCCAGATTAATCAGGGCTTGGTTCATTTGCAGTTAGCACTGCTCTGCTGCAGTGGAGTGGCTAAAAATTGCAAAAGCAGCCTTCTGCTCTGTGTCTTTTTTGTTATTATAATATTTAGACTTACATGAGTGGGTTACTGATAAGAAAGTAATCAGTGCCATCAGAAATTCATGGAGGGTACTCAGCAATAACTTTGGCAGTCCCTGGCCCTAAGTGGAATATCAGTCTATGTGATGTTTCTGTTACTATTTGATTTGTCCCATGTTTGGGCGCTCTCCTCCGTGCTTTGTCTCCAATCTGCCATGGCAGTGCTTCTCTGTAGTCTTGGCTTCATAGTGCCTGCCCTTCTGCTCCTGCTACCTGGGGCCGGAAAAAGCTATTGTCTTCCTGTCCCAAAATATTTTATTTTTTTGACTGCTGTGAGCACTGCTTTTCTCCTGGTGTCCTGCCACCTGAATGTGTTCTTCAAGCCAGAGCTTTCTCAGCATAGCTGTGCTGTGTCTGAGCATTCTGGGTTCTTTCTGCACAGCATCTCTAAGACATAGTCCTCATTCACCATCCACCCAGCTACGTACCTTCCCAGGGTTTTGTCCCTGAGCAGTTTGAATGATCTTCTCTGGTCTTGTGTCTATTTAGAAAGCTGCTGGGAAGACTGGTTTTCAAGCCCGTCTCTTTGAGTCTGGGATCTTTTTCTCTGTTGCAGGAACCTCCTTCACGTTCCCTGTGGCTCAGTCTTGTCCCACATGTCCTGATGCCAGCTGAAGCTGACTCTGGCCCGTTGCTGCTGTTCAGTTTTGAAGCCTCAGCCTCTGTGCCCCTTTTCTGTCCGTTCTGTGGTTTTGGGGGGTGAAAATGAGGATTATTTGCTGGGATTTTTGTGGGTGTTGGGTGGTTGTGTTTGGACTTCCAAAATCCTGGCAAGTCCTAGTATCCATCTTAATAGGATAATGGCTAGAGCCAGCTCTGCCAGAAGCTAAGCTTCTTGCAGTTTCTTGGTATTTCAGGAGATCTGCTTAAACTAACTTCTTATCTCATGTTTGTATCTTTTAGTTCCTTTCAGAGCTGTGCAGTAATGAGAGGGATATACTCCATATGGGCAAAGATGGTCTTTGTATACGCTGTGTTAACATGGATAATATCAGTTGCTAAATGTGGCCTACATCAGTCTTTATCTTCCTGCAGCTTTAAATCTAATCACATACAGTAGATGGTATTTTAATAATCATTGTTCACTTTTTTATAGCTATTTCAAGTCCTGTGTTCAAATCAGATTTGGTTGTTAGTTGGCAAGTAGCTTGAGTATATAGATGTCTCTTCGTAATACATAAGTTTGTTCATCAGAGAAAACTGCAATGTCCGGAGTCATCCTCCCCTCCCCCCCCAATTTTGATGCATGTTTTTTTAAGAAGTGGTGAAAGGATTTAAATCCAAAGCTGAAAAGCCTGACTGGAACTGATTGCTTTGAGTTTCTTGTTTACAAAATACAAATTGGGTGTTAAAAAAAGACAGACAGCAACATGAGATTTTCTTATGAATAGTCTTACTTTTGATTTCTCTAGCAAAGACCGTGGTGTATATGGAGAATGTAAAAAAAGAATAACAATAAAAGCATATTTAATGGTGAACAACTTTTTTCAGGAAAAATACTTCTTGATAGTCTGTGCAGTATTGATAGGATTTCTTTATAGTTGTGAGATGCAGCTTTGCAGATCCCTGTCATGGATAGGACGAATGCTGTCACAGAAGATGCACTGATATGCTGTCAATGTTTAATGCATTTGTTATTTAAAAAGTAATTTCCTTATTATAATGTATTTCAAAATTTTTTTAGAGTAAGAGAGAATATCTGTTGTGATATTAATATATCTCCTTTTTGTGGACAAACTAGAGCATAGGATATTGGCATGAAGAAATCTTTTAAACATTGCATAGAAAGGATGAATCTGTTTTTTAACACTGACCCTAGCTATATGGGAGGTGAAATATTGTTTCAGTTCACAGTGAAAGCATAAAAGAAGAAACATAAAATATGGAAATAGCAACTGTGGAACACATGCACATACTTTGGAATTAACTCGCCTAGGGGGAGTTATTTTCTTGAGTAATTAAACTTTCTGTGGGTATTGAGGACCATTCTGGGGCTTTCTGAGTCAAGTGGGGACTAAGTACAAAGCTGTATTGTAATTAAATAGCCAAGCCAATCTGCTTGGGAAGTGAGAAACATGCAGCAGTCAACAACCCTGCTTTCTGCAGGTGGGCTGAAGTCTTTGTGAAGATTCTTACGATCCTTAAGAAAGCAATTACGGTTGTCTGGCTGTGGGCTGTACACCAGATCAGTGTTCCATGGCACAGTGCTTTTGTTGTGTTTTTCAGTAGTTTAAGTGTTTGTACGAACTGTAGCATTAGTAACACTGGGAACTGGGGACTGTTGGAGGGTGGTTGAGACTGGAACAGGAAGGGAGTGAGCTTCTGTGCCTGAGCCTTCCCGAGAAGAGATGCTCTGGGGGAAGTGAAAGCTTGGGCATTGAGCGTGCAGCTCTCCAGCCGCCTTCCCTCCCCTGCCAGAGCTGACTTCTCTTTTCTTGTCCGGGCAATGTGGAACCTGCTCAAATTGGTCAGGAATGCTGTATGCCTCTGCTGCTGATCACTTGTGCTATGGTCTCTGTTCTCAGCCGGAGCTGATCTGCAGTGGCACTTAAGCAAAGCATGTGTTGTTCCCAGCACTTGTGTGCACTGAGCGTCTCCTCTCTAAACCTGCCCCTTGCTTAAAAGATGGTGTGCATCTGAGCTCCCACCACGCCTGCCACAAGGTGAAAGCATCCCTTTGTTCCTTATGGAGCTCTTTATCTCCTCCTCTTTCACTCTTGTGCTGTGAGAGCACTTCTTGTCTGAAGATCAACACTTCTGAGTGCTCTAAAATCTAACTCTTTATGAGGCTTGTTATGAAAATTGATGTATGAAACAAGGAGGTAGAGAGTGGAGTAGAGCGTTCGAGATTTGAGAGGATAGGAGCATGAGCACACCGAGACAAGACCCGGCTGGGCTATACAGGCCAGTGCAGAGTAGAGCATAAGGCTGGTGTTAAAGATGCTTTGATTCATTCCACATGTTGTGTGTCATCCCCTGTCGTCCCTCCCTCCCCTTAGATTTTTGGTTAAAAACGATTTCTATTTTTTTTTGAGTAATGGACCTCAAACAGCATGTGGCACTGCAGTGACAGTCTTGCCAAAGACTGTCTAAAACTGAGTTATTGCTCCCGGTATCTCTGTGCATGTGCCCCAGGATAGCAATTGCCTTTTTCTGCAGTGGTATTGCAGCATGAACTTTCATCTAATTCATTATCCACCCTAATGCTCAAGTCTTTCTGCATTACTGCTTTCTAAACAGCAGTCTCTCACTTCATTCCTGCACTGATTATTATTTCTCCCCAACTGCATTGCCTTACATCTATCTTCAGTGGAATGTCTCACTTACATCAGCCCATTTCGCTGAGCTTGCCAGGCAGCTGAATATTTTTGAGGCATTCTTGCTTGCTTCTCCTCCTCTTGGTTTAGCATCATTTACATTTACTGAGTGTGGTTAAATTGGTTGTATAGGAAAGAACAGTGACCCTGTGCCTTTTCAGACTGTGCTGCATACCGTCACTGTATGATTACAAAGTGTGCACCATTGCTGCAATTTTTATCTATTTACTTCAACTGAGCTCTATTACTGCTTTTTTGTTCTTGCTGCCAAAGGCCTTAGTGCTCTTGCTCTTAGTAGTACAAGGTTTTGTGTTGAGATCTTTATTGCATTCTCTGGAGACAAATGACCGAGGAACCAAGTATTAGTTTTGGACCCTAAACAGCACCAGACCCTCCTGCTGAGAAATTTCCATAAAAATTCTTGCCTGGGTGAAAAACTAATGGTGAATTACAAAGCAAAGATGGAAGCTTGATTCATTTTATATATCAGCTCTGTAGTATTTATGGTGTCTTTTCCCTTTGAACAATGCAACTTACTTGGAAGGAAAGGAGAGAGTTCTCAAAATGGTAGGTCACGTTTTTGAGGCATATATCCCTGACTAACAACTTGTTCAGTCAGCACAGAATCTCTATTTATCTCAGTTTCTGCATTAGATTTATATTTTGGGAAATAAACGTGGCTGAAACCCTTTGCTACAAAATCTGTATGTAATGCAAGCTGTCAGCATAAAAAAAGATGAAAAAACCCTGTTTTGTGGATCATAAGCCAAATTAAATACTTTTTTTACACAAATAAAAATGAAAAGCTGAGTAGAACCAAGAAAACAAGCATTAAGTTTGATCCTAAAATAATTTTTGTGAATCTGGCTGCAATTGCTGTCACATGCTGGAGGCACTAAATCTGGCTACCTGAGCGCTACTGATCTGTTTCAGTGCAGAGTGATACAAATCTCAAGTTATTTCTGCTCAATCCGGGGGAGCATGCTGGTTTATGCCCTTCCATCTTTCCTCCAGGAGATTGTGCAGCTATAGATGGCGAGACCTGACTGCAAACTGAGAGGAAGATATCTCACAGTGGGACTAGAGCATTTCTCCTTTCTTTTCTTAAAGAGTTCTTTACTGAGCTTTCCACCTTCTGCATTAATTTGAGAGCCTGAACCAAATAACCAGGAAGAGATTGATGTGGCCTCACTTTTATTTCCCACAGTCAATAAATTGTTAAATGGGCCAAAGGACACGGGTTAAAAAAAAATCATTTTGTATAAAGAATGAGGGATTTTTATTAGCTGACAGAGCCCCTGTCTCTGAAGACTTTATAATGGGACAAGTTTGATCTCATGCCATGCAGTGGGAGCAGCTCTGTTGGCTTCATAAAGTGCCTCGCTGTTCTCCATGTGATTGAAATCAGTGCTGTGCCCTGCATTTTCTGCTGAATGAATGCTGGGCTTGCTGCTCCTTCGGTGTTAGAGGCAAGTAAGTTTGAAGAGATGCCTTAGAGTGAGGACTCCATGCAGTGTCAATGCTGAACTCTTACCCAGGAGAGATCTGGCATGTTCTTAGACAAGGACAGTTTCCCTCTGGGGACTCTGCATAAGTTTAGCAGAAAAAAGGCCCTGGTTTGTGGATAAATGCTTGTCTTTACTGGTATAACGCAAACGTGGCTTTAATGGGATGACAACATGAGTAAATGAAATTGTAGGCTGCCTACAGGGAAGCATGAATGTGTCTGGCAAGACGGCAGCCCGGGTGGACAGGAGTCATGCACAGAGCAGGTCTGCATCACAAGGTCCTTGCTATGGTTATTTGGATGAGTCTAGTAAATATTTTTTTTTTACCAAGATACTTCTTGTTATATGACTTAGGGGAATCTGTTTTGAAAACATAACATGGCTGTACTACCACAAATGCTGGCAATGGATATAAGCAAATAATTTCCAGAGCAGAGAGGTGAAACTGGTGATTTTGCATGACTTTGTGTGTTTTTGTGAGTATTACTGGATTTAGTGAAATGAAAATGGTATGATTCTGCATTAAACAAGGATTTGAAGGTACAAAATACTCTATCAAGGTCACATTTATTTGCTCTTCAGAGGCTGCTCTTTTAACACTGTGCATGCTGCAGTGCCTGATTATGTGAGAATGAGACAGACAGGTGGTTCCAGCCATGGTGTTTTCGGTTGCAAAACCCTTAAGGTTCAGGTACTTGCAGTAAGGTGAGAAGTGAAATAAAAGCCCCCTTTTGCCATTGTTAGTTCATTGTACAAACAAGTCTCTGTTATACATGTGTGGTTTATACATTTCCTGGATAAACCATGCCATGAATGAAGAGACCAAGATGGCCCCTTCTCAGTGTGCCTGTGCTGATGGATTCAAGTCCCGTCTGCACAAATACACTGTGCTGCCTCTGGAGTCCAGCTTGTTCCAAGCTTGACTTTGAGCTTGCCCTTGGGGAGATAGTGCAAAGGCATTGGAGCGGGCTGCGTGAGCAGTCATTTTGCCCTGATACCTGGGTTTTCATTGCCTTGGTTAACTGCAACCATAGACATTGGAGAATTATCTGTTTTCTCCCTAACATCTGCTGTGATTCAGTCCGCACTGGCTGAGAGAGCATCAGCTTTCCTGTGGAGGTCAGCCTTGCTTATGAACCTCTGCTCTGAAGTTTTATTTCTGTGTTTGCATCACACATTGTTATGAATAAAACTCCGAGGTGACATGACCCTTCTGAAGTACAGCATGGAGAGGTGATAAACAAGAATGAGGATTCCTCCTTTTAAGAAATGCAGATAATGATGGTTAACAGAAGTCTGAGGGACTGTGAAAGATGCATGGACCAGGGGTTTTCAAGGTTACAGAGTTTTCAGGTGCTCTCAATTACTTTTCTGTCTGCCCAAATCAGAAGTGTCTAAAATGAATCCGATTTTTAGGATCTGTGTTAGTTTTTAATGTGTGTTAGTCTTCGTTAGGGCATCTCAACTTGGATGCCTAGAATACCAGTTTGTTTGAAAACTGTGTCTTAAAGGTAAATGGAGTGTATTTCTGCATGCAGGGAAGTGTCAGGGAACAGTTCAGTGGGTTAAAGGTTTTACTCTGGGTTTGGATCAAACACGGCTGATTTTGATGTGTTTACAGTTCTTGGTGATGGGGGATGAGTGTTTCTGAAGCTGGGGTCCTCAGACTTTGTTTCCTTGGCTATCACCATTGCACGCTGTTTGCTGTGTGACACCAACAGCAGCCCCTCCATCCTGGAGGAGGAGTGCAGTTATCTGGGCTAATTTTTTCTACTCGGCATTTCTGCATTTTCTCAGGGGAAAGGATAACAGACTGGGGTTTTCTTATGACATGCTGCTCACACATGGGTAGATTTGAGTTCTGTACTGCAGCCTGAGAACCCTTAGTCTAAGGGTATTCCCCAAGTTCTCTGGCAGAAGCTTTGCTGCAGGGCACCATCCTCCTGGAAGGGGTGATGCTGTAGTTGGTTTAATTTGTGTGGTTTTATCTTGAGATGGAAACAGTTGGCTCTGTTGGTTTTCTGGCTGACTTTGCTTATTCCTAGCAGAAGTGCTGCAGGTGATGCCAGTTGACATCAGTGGTTCAAATTAACCAGCTATGTCATATCTCGCACAGCTGATGCCAGCAGAGTGTAAGCCATGAAAATGCAAAACCAAGCCCTTTTTCTCATCATCCAGCAGCATCTGTCTCTTCCTGGCCTTCCAAGCTTCTTTTTCTGAGTCCCCTTAATGGGGCATCATTAATGCAACTTGAAGTTGCCTTACTGTCCTGCTAATGAGGTTTGCTCATCTTGCTTATAAAGCCAGGCAGGCTGAGAGAAGGCTCCATGGGAACTCATGACTGAGGAGACTGGTTGGCTTTTCCTTGGGAGGGCATCTGCTCTGCTGGAGAGTGGCCGATAGCACTGGGTGTTGTGGTACGCTTGTGTGTCCTTGTTCTGGTTTGGCATAAGGCTGCTCTTAAGTTGGTGACTTTCCTGTCACCCTTAAGGTTCATCCCTTGTAAAGTAGGGAAAGACTGCCCTGAAAACCTGTTTACTGTTGCTTGTCTGCATCAGCTTTAATGCTTTGGGACTTGGATTGTGTTGATACATTGGAGTAATACAAAATTGCATTATGCTTAACTCTCTGGCTTTGAATTCAACAGGTTGCCAAGGGTTAATGCACCTAGTGACTGGTGTATTCATGTTTGGGATAAGGGCTTTTAATTCTGCTAGTTAATTTAATCGTCACAGTTTGACAGCTTGTTCCCTGGACTATTTTTCATCTTCAAATTGCAGTCTGCTGGTTAGTTCCTGTAAAGGCCTGCTGTGCTCTGCATTTATGTTCTTGTTCTTAGGATTTGTGCTGTTACCACATTATCTATCAGACATGTGAACCACAGAGGATGAATGGTGTGAAAAGTCCCCATGTCATTTTTAGGAATAGACCTGTGGATTGTGCTCATACAGGAATTAAGGGGCTGCCTGGGTGACTGTCATCTGGGAAAGGGATATACATCCCTTGGCAGATGTAGCATCCGGGTGTCTGTTATTTCACTTAGTCATGAGAAACTTGTGATTTGTAACTCCGATATTTCATTAATGGAAAGCTGTGAAAATTGCATGTGCATTCATAGGAGAATAGATTTTGTCATTTATCTGATAATCAGAAGAAATCTCTGCAGCATAATCAAAGGAAGAAGTCTTATTCAGAATATAATTTGTTGATGCTGTCTGACCACCATATGTTGGTTTGACTTTCATCCTTCTTTGGCAAGATAGAAAATAATCTGCAAAGTATGGGAATCCATGGCTGAAGAGTCTTTTTAGAAGTAATACACTATCAAAAAGATTAGCTGTGCCTTGAAATATTTCTAGATTTACTTGCTGTCAAAGGGTGGCAAAATATTTAAGGCAAATAGCCTAGTTTTGTTTAGGAGGTTGTCCGTGAAAGAGCCTGGAGAGATAAGTTTAACTGTTATTTACTTCAATTGTACAAAACTATTTTAATTGTTTAATATTATAAATTTATTTCCTATCAGGATTTTTCTCTTCTCTCTTTCTCTTGTGGCCCATTTGACAAGATCTATTCTAAGAAATTGCCCGGAAGCCTAAACTCTCTTCAGCAGTGCGTAGCACTGCAGTGTCTTCAGCTTACCTGCTTCTTTTTAGCACAGTCCAATTAAAAATACAGTAAATGCACCTAGATAAAGATGCTGCTTTTTTTCTGTGAGGCGTGCTTGAAGCTTTAGGCTTCCAGATGGCTAAGGGTCTTGGCTCACTGATCTCTTAAACTCCATTTAAGAGATGATACAAAACCCTTCAGGTAACGTTTCTGTGCCCCCTCCCCCTTTTAAAATGTGGTGTTGTGCAGACTTTAAGAAAATAGTGGTTTTCTTGTTTTTGACATGTTTCCTTTCTGCAGGCATTGGTTTGATGCAGAACTAATTGCTAGCATTCCTCATGATTTAGTGCTTTTTTGCTACACGCTAACAAGATATTATTTTTAACCCTCCCTGCTTTAGGTGTTTTCGTAGTGTGACGCTACTCCAGATTCCAATAGCAAAGTCTTTTGTCTCTAAAGGCTGGCTTGTTTTCCAGCAGTAGCACCAGGCTGAACTACATAAGCTAAGAGGTGCGTCCACATTAGGGACTAAGACTAAAACTGCTAGTATAGTCCACAGTGGCAAGTCACAGAATGATTATGAGCTGGGCAACGTGTGTACCTTTGACTTTGTACCATTTTAATTGGAACAGCTGAAAACAGATTTGTGTGCAACCCTCGTCTTCAAAGAAGGCTTGAAAGAATCTGTTTGGCACACAATCTAGTTAATCTACCATCATAACTAATGATTTCACCATTCAGACATAAAGTATCGACCTTAAAGGATTTTTCTTACATAGCTGATGCCTTGATACCTTTTAAACACTAATGTCGAGGGTATAATCTCTCTGAATAGTATAATAGCTTTATATTTAAGGTAGATTGGGGATAAAATTTTGTGTTTTCATGTGAACTATGAATACCAGTAAGGTATTCAGGCAGGAATTACCTTATCGTACCTTTGAGGGCACTTATCAAATAATTTTTATGGGAAAGTTAATACATTGAGACAGAGTGAATGGAAAGCTGATCAGAATGCTAAGGCATATCCCAGCATTGCATTGCTTTTGCTGCCTGCAGATATGCGGCATGGGTTGATTCATTTAGCACATCATCTAAAATCATGTAGCGTTCAGTACCGATTAAAATTATATGAAATTGTGTGTAAGAGATTTCTCCATGTTAGCTTTGAAGGATCCTCTATTCCTTGCAGAGGCAGTTCCGATAGGCACAGCATAACTCCACTGACTGCAGGTGTTACGCTTCATAGACACCAATACTG
This sequence comes from Morus bassanus, assembly GCA_031468815.1. NCBI lineage: Eukaryota > Metazoa > Chordata > Aves > Suliformes > Sulidae > Morus > Morus bassanus. The sequence goes on along the minus strand of CM062580.1, from coordinate 9,680,908 downwards.
CACCAGCAGCCAGAGGAGTTGCTCAGGATTTAATTTCACGCTTGTGTATCTGAGTGTAAGATTGGTCCCCTTCTCTTTTAATCGTGTATCTCTAAGTCTCAGACCATACATTATGGCATTCATTACTCCTCTGCCACCAGCACTGGCATGACGTATCAAATGAAACCTTGCAGGGTAAGGGCTTCTGCTCTCCCTTCTCTTCCTCTCTGCCTCCTGCCATGTGTGTGTGCCTATATTCCACCCCACCCCTCTATTTTGGCTGCTCCATTTTGAGCCTGCCGGAGCATGTTCCTGTCCCTCCTATTAGTCCTGATTTTCACTTCCCCAGCTTTTCCAGGGTTCCCAGAAGAGAGGAGCCTCCCCATGTTTGCTCAGTGCTGGACCAGCCCGTCTAACTGCTGGCTCTTCTCCAGCATCCAGTTCTGCAGGAGTGGAGCTGCTCTCTGTTTTTGAGCTGTTAACTGTCTCCCAGCTGAAAAAGACTTACGGAAACCTGTAGTGATTGGTGCTAATATAATTTCATTTTCTTAAATAATTTCTCCAAAACTTGTTCTGATGTTAGAAACACTGGAAGAAGCCACTTGAGTTTGAGTCACTTACTTGCATTAGCTTCTGAAACTGTGGAATTGGAGCATTTCACAAAAATAAATGGCTGGACTCTAATGGCTGGAGCTGAACAAATATTTTAGCTGTATATATTTTCAGTGAAAGAAGCAGATTCAGCAACACTGAGATGCCTGTTAAATTTTCATTGGTGGTATCAAGTTGTTTTGATCAGAATGTACATCCCCAGCCCCCCAAAAAATCTGGAAAAAGTAACGATTCTGCCTGAAACATAAGATGGTTTTGATATATGAAGCACTTCCTTTTTTTAAATAACTTGACTTGAATACCTTAGCTCTTACAAACCTTTATCTGAAAAGCCACTGTATCCTCTGTACCTTGCACCTCTTCAGTATGAGAGAGTCCATTGACCCCAGCTGACACCACAGAACAAAAGCACCATGAGATTTTCTGTGGTTTCCTGATGACTTTACCAGTATAAGGTATTGCCAACAATAGCTATTTGTTCCCACAGTGTTTTCTTGGAGTGTTTGTGTGGTCCCATGCAGAAATGCGTGGCCATACTCTGAACAGGCTGGGGAATGTAGCCAGCTTAGGGAAGAAGGTGGTGTCATGATTTTAGATAGAGACAGACCATTACCTTTCCAGTTCACAGCATGGCCAGAGATCTTCACCTATCATCCTTTTACCAGAATTTCTGCAGCAACCCAGTAAACATATATCTTTTCTAAATTGCTAATGACTATGTTTATAAGGGGATTATTGACATTAATGCTGGGCTGCCTAACAGTGAGGCAGGATTTTATTTAGAACAGGATGTTCCAATTTGTTTCTCTTTCAGTTCTACAGAAGATATGTAGCAGTATAACCACCAAGTTCCTTCACACAGTTCTCTTGACAAACACTTGAGCTCTCCTCTTGGTTTGTAACATCCTTTTTGCTGGAAATAAATTTGTGTATGGCATGCCTCTTCACCATTTTTAAGTACAGATAAATGTACAAATCTATTAAGTGTCTATGCAGAAAACTAAAACTGCATATTTTCACAAGAATGTCAGGTTTTTAATTGCATAAATAAGATGCTGACTGAAGCAAATGTTCAATTTCACATTAAAGTTAGGCATTCATAAAGGCTTGGATTTGCATAATTTAATTTTCTGCACAGAGGATACTGAAAATCAATGGTATGATTCATAGCCACACTGTGGTTGCCATGTGGCTTTTTGATGGTTCAAGCTAGGAGTACAAAGGGTTTTACAACTTCAGATGTTTTTCACTTACTCAGAGCCTTTTTTCCTTCAAAAATATAGATTATTTAGACATTGTTTCTTTCTTCTGATGGTAAGGCACACAAAAGGGCTCACTGCGCAGATACCCTCAGGAGTACCTTATTGCTTGGAGGAGGCAGGGTGAAACCTTCCTTCTTCCTGCAGGAATCAATTTTTCTGGGTGACAAAAGCCCTACAACTATTTGCCTCCTCTATGTAGAGGATGCTCGGAAGAAAGCTGCTGTTGTCTTTCATTTTTGTAATAAGGAGGGACTTCAGGTGTATTTCTCAGCATGTGTGATTAAGTGAATAATTGGGCCATTTTTTTCTGATAGCCTTTCCAGCCATCCATCTAGGTTATTTCTATGTTCTCTTCCTTAGGATTTTCATGGTCTCTGATCTTTGCTCAGTTTTCTTTTTTTGCCAAGAGGGTTTGGGTCTCCACATCCCTTACCCGTTCTTTCCTGTTGAAATGAGTGCCTGTTGCCTCCCAACCACGGAGACGTATTAGGGTAAATCAGAAGAGGAGACTAAGGTATGTGGTATAGTGTTGCCTACAAATTCTGGTAGCATGATGTGTTCCAGCATTTCTAGTTTGCATCCTGGAGTGAATTAGCATTTAGAAAGTTGCCAAGAAATCTGGAAAACTCATTCAAAACAGAAGCTTATAATAAATTGCACAATTAGTACCTTTGCTCGCATAAGAGAAAATTTGGCAGGGGCAAACCTATAATGCCTTTCCTGAGATTGCATGACTTTTCCTACCACTTCAGGATTCCAAAATCTGCAGAAATCAATGATTCACGTTGCAGAGTGAAGGTTGTCTTTAGAGCTGTTTAGCAGACATGAATAGCCCTTGGACACAGCATGCTCTCCGCTACCGTGGTACAAAGCAGGTGTCACCGAGAAGCCTTTCTAAAGGGAAAGCAAGCCAAATTCTGAGTTACTGGTGCTTGATGTTCAATGAAGTCCTGTTACAAGCTTCATTTCAGCCCAGCTGTAGTTGGCCAGGGAATAGAAGGGAATACAGTGCTTGGTGACTGCATACAGGCAGCAGTGCTTTACGTGGTTTCCTAAAGTTTTCTGAAGTTTTGAGACTTTCAATAGCCTTCAATAATCAAAGAAAAATTTGAATTATTCAGCTAGTTTCTTCCTGATCAGGTAAGTGTTTGGGATCAGTTGGACTTAAGTTTCCATAGAGCCAGTTGGTGGATACTTGTTCTTCACTTTCTGCATCTGCAGATCTAAGGGGTTTTTTGTTTGCGTGCGTTTGTTATAGCACAAAAGTTTTCGGCTGTGGTGCTCTGAGAAAGGTAGTTGAATTTATTACAGACTTTTTACTTACATTTGTGAATTCACACACCTCCAGTTTGGTTCAGTCAGATGCCTAGAAACAATAAGCAAAATTTGCACATAAAAAACCCAAACAACCCATGGCCTCATGGAAGCTATGTGTTCCTTTACAAGAAAAAAAAAATATATATTGATTGAGGTATAAAAGAAGAATCCTGGGATGCAATGTAGGATGAGTTCTTTTCTGTTTTGACTGACGAATTTAATTCCTTCTAGTTTGAAGTTTTACAAAGATTTCTTTATTACTGGCCTTTCCCTTTCATGTCGTAAGGCGTTGGTATTGCACGCTGGGTATTTTGTCTGACATACGTAACCTTCCTCTGGTTAGAAGACAGAGCTACATGTCTGCCTTGCTTGAGTGCATCGTATGAGGCGATATTACTTGAGCCTTGCTCTTGTTGAGACTGTTACCCAGTGTGCTGTGGGCTCAGGTATGCAGGCTATACACAGAGGAGATTCATTTGGTCCTCAGTGAAACTGTTCTACGTGGGATTTTCAGGTGTGGTTTAAAATAGGTGCAGTTATTCTAACCAGGATAACACTGTATCGGCATATTCCACGTGCCTGCATCTATATTGTCTTAAGGGTTTTGATATTTTTTGTGTTGAATTACAATTAGTAGTTTGGTAGTCACTAGTGAAGTAAGGTATCTTTTGGATCTAGACAGAGGAAGTTTGATCATATGTCACGGCTCATACTGGTTTGCTTGGGTATATAAGAATTTCCTTATGGAAATTACTAGAGTTATGCAGCGCCAGATCAGAATAATGGCATCAGTCAGTCCTGGCTTCTGTGAATCATCTTTGGATGGTGGGTTTTCATGGGTGAGGAACATGCTTGTTAAATTTTATTTTTTTAAGCAATGCCAAGTTTGTAGTCTCTGCTCAGCAAAGATTGAAGCTTCACAGTGTAAACTCCAAGGAGTAAATACCACTTTCCTAACAATTCCTGCTTCATCTCTTCCCAGCTCTGACTGAAGGTTATGTTGGCTCTCTGCATGAAAACAGACATGGTAGTTCTGTGCAGATACGGAGGCGAAAGGCTTCGGGGGATCCTTACTGGGCGTACTCGGGTGAGTTGACTTCTTCAGAGGATTGAAACATGATATATCTCCAAAATCAAATTGTTCACTTGCTCTTTGTTACTACTAAATAGTTTAAATTAGTTGTACAGTGGATTTTCTTCTGCTGACTTCCTTGCAAACTCCCTCTACGAACATCCTCTCCTCTCTTGCGTTCCTGCCATTTACCTGCAGGATTTGCCTTATTACTCTGGTCCTTCTCTCAGTCGTCTTTTAGTTTAACTCACCCTTAAAAAGACATACTCCCACAAACTTACCTTTACTCTCCCTGTCCAATCAGTACATTCCCAAACTCACCATTTGCTTACCCTGTGGGGCCTTGTAGGAAGACTGTAAGCATTCCTATATACATCCAGATTAAAAAAACAAACAAACAAAAAAAAAAAAACCCCAAACAAAACCAAAAAAACCCAAAAAACAACCAACCCAAACTAAACTAGAAATTTTACAGTTATTTCTTTGTGTGCATGTATTCTTGTGGTAGTGCATAATGACAACAATGAGACCTGTCAGTGTGGCATCACACCAGGATGCGTGATGCTGAGAAGGTAGGATATTGGGAGGATATTTTATTGTTTGTCCCGCTGCTCTTGGAGGTCTTACAGAAAATCTGATGTGTTGGCACAATTTTGAAATGCCACAAATCAAAATGTACTTCAGAATGATGTCTTTGTATGGCTTGATGGTTCATTCAGGTCTAGAAGATTCCAGGTCTGTATCTGAAGTTGTTAAAAAACCCCAAAACTTGGAATCATGTTAATAGCTATGTTGACTCTATGGAAAAATGTCTAATATCTAGAAAGTCTTTATGAATATTTCAAGCATCATAACGAACTTGTGCATGCTTTTTTGGAAGATCTGAGATGCATGTCAAACATGTGATGCTTGTCCAAGAGGAGTGTTGTGCAGGCCTAGTTTTAGCTGAAGGAAAAATATTACTTTTTAAGAAGTCTGAATACTGATAGCAGATAAACAGGCAAATGTAGATTTTTGACTGCCAACTCCTCTTTTTTATACAGACAATAAATTTCATTGGAAATGAATGATTATAGGTAAGCTTAGAGTTTTTTTCCATTAATACACAAAATACCAAATGTCACAAGTTTTTCTCTATTAGGTCTCAAAATACAAGCTAATGCAAATGAGGTCACGCAAGTAAAATAAATCTAAGCATTTTAGTAATGTAGGACAAATGATCACTTTTTGTTAAACTTTGAGATTATCAGATGGACAAATATTGCCACAAGATATACTTCCATATTGCAGCTCAAAATAACTTTTTTAGATTTTAAGCCCCCAAACTCATAAAGAGTAGAAATAAGCAAACAGAGGAAAAATTTGTATGTTAGCAACAGGCCATTCATTTCATCTGCTGTCTTGTGTAAAATATTATCAGTTAAGTGCCACTTGGCAGGCTTATTTTGTTTCTGTTACTGAAAAATATATTTGGAATATTCATTGCAGGTAGTTAAATGAAAATGTTTTTTAAAAAGGGAAAACACTAGTGGAGTTATTCTGTCGTCATATATGTCAAAACTCTTTGCTTGCATTACTGGACTTTTTATTTTTTTAACTAGTCCTGGTTTAAAAAAAAAGGGGGGGGAGAACCCCCCCAACAAACAAAAAACCCCAAAACAAACAAACAAAGCAACAAAAAAATCACAAACCCACCACACACCAGTTTATGCATAGTCAGTTTTCCTAAATCTATTTTTGTGATGGTGGTGTTCTTCCTTTTATGAGTAATATCACTTGTTCTCCCCTCCAAAAAAGCTTTTACCACCCACGAATCCTTTTAGATTTATGTCAAAATAAAGTGTATAGTCCTGATGTGTAATTATACCTTACCTTTTGGGGTTTTGCATCCTTTTGTCTATTGATAAATCTCCCGCTTCTATGAGGAAAATAGCCAATCTGTTTTTCAGAGAACAGGTAGAGACTTCTCAGCTGTCAATCACATGCCATTTTACCTGATTAGCACTATCTAATTAGAACCTTTTTGTCATTGTTGCTGATAAAAAGAGTAAATTAGGAGATGTAAAAGGTTGAAATGATATATCTACCAGCGCTTGTCAAGAAACCAGAAGAGGATATAATATTTTCTCAGGATGTTTTGTCAGGCTACTGTTTGAACAGAGCGACTTGAAATGCTATTCCAGGGAAATCTGGTTTGGGACCAAGTATCCCAGCTGCAGAATATGAGTCTTCACCAAAGGTTTCATGACATGAAATAGAGCTGTGAGCAAACAGCCTAGGTACTGTGTGTCCCGGCTGTATGGGATGTGTATATACTGCATTTGAGCAAGCCCATCCTGGAAGTGGATGGAGATCTGGTGTCCTCCTGAGCCACGTTGTGGTCTCTGCCTGCAAGGAGGAGCAGCTCTGCCCTGCCAAGCCCTGCAGCGAGCACCTGGGGATCTGCATGAGAGCAGGAGGGGCAGGGCCATGTGTGAAGTGTGAATGTGGAGATGCAGGCAGAGATTTGGGTTATGTCTGAGAGGGAAAAGGCAAAGGCAAGTAGAGACTTGGGAAAGACGTGGTTAGTTCTAAAGGAATTTTCCAGGGTTGATGGTATATCCTGCAGGAGGCTCAGTATTGCCAGCATCTTCCTGAGAAAGGGAGGAAATTATGATGAGCAATTAGGTGGGGAAAGGAGCCTGTGCTCTGTTAGAAATTGGATGTTTATACAGGCTGCTGCTTTGTCATGGCTTTTCGTATGTAGGAGTTCCCCTCTCTTTCTTCCCCTTGCTTGGTTCCTTCCAGCTCCATGTGGGATTTTCAGCCAGTTCAGCCTCTCTTATCTGATGTCTTTTGTCCATATTTGCTCACTGAGGGGGCAAGAGTTAATGAAAATGCCTAGCTCCTGTGTTTAGGTTGAAAATGGAAATAAATGGTGGGTGGCAGAGCCCAGATGCCAGACAGATGTTTGTTTCTAGCCGAGCACAGTGAGGAAGATGATCATGTTACCTGTTTGTTTCTCCTTGCTTTTCTATTCCCCAGGAACCCTGAGCAGGGCTTGGCTAAGCAGTTTATGTATTAACAGCGTTTGTCCTGTGGGAAGGGTTTTGGACATGACTAGGAAGTTTGCATCAAATGAGCCTAGAGAGAGTGGAAACTTTACTCTGCAGTAAGGAATTAGTCTGTGTCAGTCGTTTCCAAGCTCTTTTACAGACGCTGTCTGGTAGGCTGCTTCCCGTCCCTATCCTCAGACGGTTAGGCCAGCTCCCCTCCAGTTAGTCGTACAACATCTGCTGGCCCAGCCCCAGCAATTATGGGCAGGGAAGAAAGTTATGCTAGACTGTGTGCTGGTGAATTTGAAGTTTCTTCTAAGGGAATTTGCCAACTGGAGTAAATAAGACCAAGGCAGCTTCTTCCAGCTGTCAGTGGACAGCATTCTGTTGAACCTCAATATTGACCAACGTGCCCATGTCTCTGCTGGGCCTACATTAGGCTGGACTATGGCTTTATATTGATTTCAGTTGAGCTGTATTGATTTATAGCAGCAGAGGCTTCTCTGTGTTTATGGCTGTGCCTGCCTGCTTGCAGAGCTTTTGTATTTTGGGGCTTAAGTGTTCTGTAATAAATCCGGAGGTGGGGTTGTAGAGGTCTGAAAGCAGTAAGGCAGTTGTGGTTTTCCTGCCTGGGGGTGAAAAAAGGGCACAGGTACGCTGCAGAGAGCCCTCAAGTCTTTATCTTCCACAGGATATATTTGTCCTATACTGTGCGCTTAGAGTAATTCCTCTGTAGGAAACACTGCGGCTGCTCCATTTTCTTGTGGAGGGTGAATGGTCCGGGATCTGGTTTAAACTCTGGAGATCAGGAGTTTTCTTGGTTTCATGAGCTATCTGTGGCATTAGCATGTACTGCCTGGTAATATTGCTCCTTTCGGGCACAAAAGTTTACAGAGGATACACTTCAGCTATTGATCAGGAGTCAGACAGCCCTTGGGTCTGTAACATTTGTATAAGGCACCTACATACCTAAATGTCCCTGCGACAAGACCCCGTGAACCTCAGTGCCCTGTGCTCATACTGCATGTGCCCTGGACAAAGCCGGAGAGCCTGTACCACAGAACTCTCACTTCACTGTCTGATTGTAAAGGAAAGGATTTTTAAGCCTTATAAAATAAGCCTGGTGTCTACAGACACAATTCTGGCTATAACATTTATTCCAGTTCAGAAATAAAACTTGCAAAAATAAAGACTAGATAATTAAATGAAGAAGGCCAATTTTAAATGGATTCTGTCAAAAAGACAGAAGGAAACACAATCAGCCTTTCAGAAGAAACTTCGTTAAGTCTATGCTAGCAGCTCTTTAAACCAAATTCAGAAGTGAGCAAACACTGAAAACAGAAGACTAACTTGTCTTTAAATAGGAACTGCAAGAAGACTGAACAGAGACTGAGATCTCCTAGATGTTCATTTTAGGATTTTTCAGGAAGCTCAAACTACATTTCTAGGGGGATTTCTCTGCGCCTGTGTATTCGTGTATGTTTTGGCAAAGTATTTATTCCATGGTCGTGTCTTAGGCTTTGCCAAAGGCTTCCTAAATTGCGACTGGCCACATTACCTGCAGTGTAACAGGAATGTGGAATAGGCACAGCACAGTCAAAGCAAGCAGTTGGTGTGGATCCTGAATGTGCTTCAGTGCAGTCTTTTCTTTTCACAATAATCTTTTCTATTAGACTAACTACTGACATGGACAAGTTTGAAATGATTTTTAGCACATCCTCGTAATTGCCGCAGAACTCGGTATGTTTCCTAATACCCATAACAATGACAGAAAGCAGTTCAGGTGCCTTGTCATCAGTGTGGAAACATTTTTGTAAATATATAAGCTGTTTAAAAAAAAAAAAATTCTATAGAAATATGCAATTGAAATGTCTACCAGATCCAGGGCTTTTTGACTGGCCCTCCCTTGTGTAATATATGCTACTTCACAGAGCATAACATTCCAGACATTGAAAGACACCTCTCAGTGTCGAGTGTTGCATCTGTCAGTGCTGAGAACACTTTGCTGGTGATCTGGGCAGACCCTATTTTGCCTTGCAGTAGCCCAGAAAATGGGTAGTGAGGGGGTCAGGACTTTAGGAGGAGATTACAGTGTGAGATGCTGACGCAGATGTTTGTATCTTAAGTGATAGTAGCTCTAAAGGGCCTAAACCTACTCATACCTGTTTTTCTGAAAAACTGTTATGTAAAATTAATGTGACAATCATTGCATGAGATTGTGGAAATCCAGAAGTGGCTATGGGAAAATGTTGCTCCTTACTCTGTTACTCAAATTGGGAAACTCCTCTTGGAGTCTTCAGATACAAGATGTGATGTCTAATTATTCCCAGTATTAACATGTGTGATCAGTGGGTATGGAATGGGAGGCTGCACTGTCCTGGGGCAGGAGGATGTAGGTGATGGTGCCTTTGTCACTGGAGTTTCCCAGTTGAGCTGTGGTGCTGGCACTGGCGGGGCTGGTGTACCCTGCTCTCTTGATGGCTGTTCTGCTGATCAGCCTCAGTGATGCAAGCTGACTCATTCAAGGAATACTCTCTTTTAAGTAATCAAAACCATTTGGGCTTCTCAGAGAACAAAAAAGCAGACACTGGCCAAGGACATATAAGTGTTCTTTTTACTTGTTTAACTATGGCTTTGTAAAGAGAACCCTATGTAGAAAATGCATACAGTTGTGTTTTTCTCTTTAATCTTATGGTGAATTCAAGGCATCTCTCTTCTCTTTGTACTTTTGATCTCTCATTTTCTTTGTGAAATTATTAGCACTACTTATGATGCTTCCATTCTTTATGCATGTCCTTACTGATGTTTTTTTCTGTATAAAATGTTGGAGCCTTTCTTTCCAAAGTTCTGTGCAACTACCAGGAACATTAGTAGAAGTTAATAGAAGAAAAAGAGACTTCACAAGAGTAGGGATGACCCTGTGAGTGGGGAAAAAGTGTCCATTAAGAATAGGAACTGTGGCCATGCTGTCATGCTAGTGGACACTATCAGTGTGTGAATGCTTTGTCCTACAACACTTGGGCAGTTATTGCTGTCCTTTAAGATGCTATTATTTAAAATATAACCGGTGGTGAATATAAGAATTGAGTGTTCTTCTCAAAAGCAATTGCTGGTATTAAAGCAGGAAAGATCAGTAAAGGTTATTTCCTGAAAGAATAGCAAATGGTGTTAACTGTGATGAAATGTAACTTGGTGATGTCCTTTGTAAATGTGTGAATTTCTCTCCCTTTGCTTAGATTGTTCTCATTAAATAAGCTGCTAATGTGAGTTGGACAGGAAATAATCAGCACATAGTAAGGAAAGCATCTAGACTTTTATTGAACTGAGAGGTAACTAATGGCCTATTTGCTGTGGTCAGTATTTCACTCTTTCTGTCCCTCAGAATAATAAATCTTGATATTGACCAAAACTCTGGCATACTGCATGCATGGTTATCGTTCTACTGTAGGAGTACTCAACTCTGTTAAATGCAGGATGGTCAAAATGAGCAGGTTCTGGCTCTCTCCCTTCCTCACTCTTTTAAGCTGACTTTCTAAAGAAGAACTAATCTGAGAGAACTAGGAAAAATATTCCCATTAATATCTGATCAGTAAACTGAGCTTTGAATATTTTATCTGCATTCATCAGAGATGAGTGATAGTCTTCACTGAACCCTGCTGAAACCAGCTGTGATGCATTCGTTTCCATGTGCAATCTTATTAGAGTAACAGTTGTTCCAGAAATCAGTGCTACACTCTTTCATAAGAGAAACATGGAAAACCATAGCTTGAGAGTTTGCTGTTGCTGTCTAAGCATGAACCCTGATTTTTAATGTGCACAGCTCGAGCAAGTGGTATACTGCTGTGTATTTTGTCAAATAAACAGGAAATACCATCTGTATATTTTGATTGTTTGTATTCTGACAGTACTGGGCCATGAGTCTTCCATGTCCATGAGCTAGGCACTGCACAAATGTGGACTAGACACGTACTTGTCTGCAGAATCTGTATCAAAATATGTGCTTACTAGGAGGATGTCAAGGAGAATGCTTTTTATCTTTCTTTAGCTACTCTGCATTGTGAAGTAACAAATATGAATTACTATCTTTTGTTTTTGTTATGCGAATGAAGAAATAAGTTTTAGAAGTTCCTATCCCTGAGAGCAGGATATATCTTCCTAACCATAAGCTAGTGAACAAGGAATTCATGATCACATGTCTGTGAGTATTTAACATTAGCAGTCCTCCAAGGAGAGCCAGCCTTGCCAGAAGCAGTCCAAGTAGTCTGTATCATTTTTACTAAGCCATATTGCTGGGGAACACAGCTCTGATTGAGAGTCTTGTCACTTTGTTTGTTTATTGGCAAGTTTCTAAATAATCTGCTAAGAAAACCTCAGATAGTAATTTAGTTTCTACTTAGACACAGACACGATTTCCTTATTGAATACCATTAATACTGTTTTCTCACCCTTCTTGCCATCTTTTCTTGTGTGCCACGCTCACAGTTTATTCCAAGTACTGTCATAGTCAGTCCTGGTATCCAGTCTATAATGAAATGATTGACTGAATTTTTAAATGTTGGACACGGTTATGGTGAAATTGCCTTTTTTCTTTTTTTGGCAAGATTCTTTCTGGAAGTTGATTGTTTTTCAGGACTTAAATACACTAAAGCAAATCTCTGATTTTTTGAATGCTCTGAATTTTTTTCTTTACTGTTTTTGAGTAGATAGGTTATTGGCAGATGAACAGCTTTGAGAAGCTTAAATGTAAGAGGTGCAAATAACCAGACGTTCCCTCCACTTTCATTCTGTCATGAAGTTTTTCCCTACCACAGCCCAAAAGTGTAAAATAACTACAACAGATGCTAGATGAAATCTTCAGAGCTTCAGATACAGTTGTTCCAATATTACATCAAAGTATTTTTACTTTGCACTGCTGCAGTCACAGCTCTGGCTATCTATGCTGAAATGAGGAAGCACAAAGAGCTGCTTTTGCTGGGGAGGGGGGGACTTCTCATTTCTTTAAGCGCACTGTGCTTTTTGTTGCATTTTCTTTCAGTGTGAATACTGGGACATTTGTAGAAAACCTCTGGAATGGCAACAACCAGTGCAGTGTTTCATAAAACTGGAAGTGTGCTGAAGTGCAGTAAAAAGTTGTCAATTTAGCTGATTTCTAGGCATTGAAATAGGAAACACTATAAAATATTTCAAGCTCTTCAGACATAAAAACATGTGAAATGCCTATATTTTAAACATACAGAAGAAAGATGGGCTATTTGGGTAGCAGCTGTGATACAAGCTCAGCAAATGGACTGGAGAATACACAGAAGGTTGGAGTCAGCTGTTGCCTTGAGGTTCTTGAATGACTGCAGCAATACATTGAACTTCCAGTCTTGATTTCGTATGTAACTGAATGCATGTAAGAGAATAACAATGGGGGGAAAAAAGTATGCAAACAGCAAGGATACTGCAGTGAGAAACAGAGCAAGCAGGGAAGCTCTGAATAGCCTTGTAGTGTGTGGAGAAAAAAAAGCGTAGCTTGGCACAAACATTATTGCAATAGTCCAAGCATGAAATAATCAAGGAATGAATCAGAATTCTAGTTGCAGGATATAAGTGGAGTCTTTGTATGAGACGGCTGAGCAAGGCCAGTACTGCAGTTGATGCGGTAGATGTAGAATTATTTCTATTATTTTTGCAATGTCGGATGGCTGCTTTGTGTTATTCCAGTTGCTGTTCAGAAGATAATCTTTTCGGTATCTGTGGCCCAGGAATTGCCCCATCTATCCCCTTTCCCAGAAAGTGGCAGAATCTTGCAGAATGTGGCATCGAAGACTTGCAGTTTTTAATCATTACGATACCTGAAAAAGCAGCCCATGCCTGCAAGAGGAGTACATCCGCCCCGCTGGGTTCCCTTGCAAAGGGAGGAGTGAGCAGCAGCAGTGCTGCGGTGGGCTGCTGGCAGGGCATTCCCACCCAGCGCCTTGTCAGCTGCCTGGGGGGCAGTGTCTGCCGTATGTGAGTAGAGGTGCCGTGCACTCTTCTGTGTTGAATGTCACATGGCTATTGGAGAAAAGTAAAATCAAAAAGAGTCTCATCTATGTATGTTTTGAGGTGTCCTTTGGTACCACAGTATGAGTGCTTAGCAGTTCAGGGAGTTCTAATTCTTGTAAAAATCTGAGGTAGATGTGTTTACATGGTGGGAACTGAAGGACAGGGCAGTTTTTCTTCAATGTACCCCATGCATCGTATAGCAGAGTTACAAATTCAGCCTGAGTCCCAGTGCTGTGCACTGTTTCTTAGGCCATGCATCCTGCCTTATCAAATGCTAATTGAAGAGATCTTGGTTGCCTTGGAGACTGCCTCTTCTTGGGGGGAGACCAGGGCAGTAGCACAGGTGTCAAGAAGCTCCTGAGCTTACAGGAGGCCTTCCTGGAGGTGATCCAGCTATGGAGCTTAATTCTTCCTTCAGCAGCAAACTGAACTTCTCCCTGTGCTGGCTGCTTGGTTGAAGCTCTTGATGTGTTTCGTGCTCTCAGTTTTTTTTCCAGTGGGGCTGGGACAACGTTGGGCTTGAGTAAGAAGACATTCTTTTCCAATTCAATACACTGTACATTTGGCTCTAAATTACAAAGTTTTTTACTAAAGACTGCGTGTGCCCAAAGAGTTGGATGTGCATACTTTTCACCATCAAATTAAATAAATATGAAATGCTGCAGTGATGTGCAGAGCTGTGCATATAAATTACATCTTTAAACAGCACTTGAATGATTTTCTGGAAATGTTTTTAACTCTCCTCTGAACTCTTAAGGGTTATCTCTGTAGCATTTCTATCTGAGGGAGGCTATTGGCACTGGAATGATTTATTGAACAGGTATGTTACTCTGCGGTATTAAAGTAATGTCAAGCCTTATGGAGAACCTAAGCATCAAGCTTCTGTTTTTGTAGAGCTAGGAAAGCAAGTGGGTTTAATTCAATTGAACCCTGAATGAATGTTTCCTAAGTATGTGTTCCCACCCACTCCCATTTCTTAACATTGCCCAGTTGTGAGAGATGACCGATTTCATTCATGAAGAATTAGGAGCCCTATGTGTCTGTTGCAGAGATAGGAAGATTGCAACTTGAGCTGATGTGGTAAGGACTGGTGGGCATCGCTGACTCACAAAGTCCTTATGGTTGAACTCTCAGAAGGGTGAGGTAGCTTTGAGACATGTAACTGCTTTAAAAATGCTTACGTGGACTGACTTGACCAGCATGAAACTCTTCCACCAAAGGAGTCTTTGCTGCCATGTGTATTAGGCCTTCTGTCTTTCTCCATTTCAAAGAAAGTACTGCCAAGTTTAACCTAAGCCAGTCTTTTCTACCCGTGGCTGAAGTAAACCCTTCCTCACCTATATTTCTCTCTGAATGCAGTCTTACTTCATGCTTGTTTGCTCCACGCTGTTATAGGATTACAGCCTTGCAGGCATGTAGGCAGATACACATCTATCCTAGGATAGCTGCTGTAAGGTAAGGTCATGTTGTGAAGACCAGGAGGGCACAGAGAGGCTGGGTGCCATGTCTCAGATTACCCAACTGTGGCTCGGCAGAGGGCTGAACTGGGATCTCTGAAGCTGGTCCATACTGCTTTTTTTACCTTGCTGTAATTAGAGCATTCAGGCCAACATCTAAGTTGTCCAGCTGCCAGAAAGCTCGGGAGGAGATGTTTCAGATGGGGTTCTTTATTTCTGACTCAATTCCGAGACTTTCTCAAATGTCTTGGTGTATAAATTTCCGCAGAAGCGAACAAAAGAGGAAACATCCCTGCAGCTGAATGCCTGAAGGTGATGAGTATTGGCATGTGGACTGCAGTTTCTGTTGCTTTTCCTATGTGGAATAGTGAAACAAATGTCTCCTGTCTCCTTCCCAACTCACCCCTAATACACTCACAGCTAGAGCTGAGGTGACAAAGGTCCCTCAAATGCTGGTCCTGTGCTTTTGCACCATGCTGGATCAAGACCTCACAGGACTTCTTTGCTGTATTTCATATCATCTGGTCCTCAAGCACTGGGCTCAATCCCGTGTGCTGAGCTCCTATAGGAACAAGTCGGTAAGTGGATGTACTCAGAATGAAGAATTGAATGTTATGCGATTTGCTTTGCGTTTGTGTGAATATATTTCTCAAGTACAGAAATAAGATTGACCCTGAGGTAATGATGGCAGTGAAGTCATGGAGAGTTTAGATCACTTCACATTCAGTTTTACATGCTGTCTTTTGCTCCTGAGGTGTGGTGGTATGGCTCAGGCTGCTGGGCTCAGGCTGCTGCTGAAGCCTTCTAGCCCCTTGGGGTATGAAAAGCCATTTTACATGCCAGATGCTAGTCTGCTCCTAACCAGAGGTGACGTGAACTTTTCAGATAGTCTCCAACTTGGAAGCTTCTGTGGCACTTCAGATCATGTCTTTATATTTCTGTTGCTGGAGACTTGAAATTGAGACACTTATCTGCATGATACAGTATTATCATATGCTGATCTCTGAGAAAGGGGATTTGCTGTGTGAAGAAAGTTTGCAGAGAGAATTGGATGAGACTCTTGTAAAGGAGGGTTTGGTGTATGTAGTTCAGTTACTGTTTATATTGCACAAGGGCTCCCCAGATGTCTGCAGGACTTAATTGCTCTCAGTGCAAACACAGAAAAGTTACCTCTACCTCAAATTTGTACAAGCCATCTGAGAGATGGCTTGGTGTTAAATGCATGAACAGCTGAAGCAGGGTATAATGAGGTGAGGACTATGAGCTGGAGAAAGTACTAAGAGCCTTCCCTTTCTCTGCTGTTAAAAAAACCAGAACTGTAGCTCTATGAGCAGATAAGTGCTCCACATTCCTGTGAAGAGTCTCCAGTGTCTGAGAAGCTTTGAGTTTCTTTCGTGGCCTTTAGTAGTGCTCCCTGCCACTGTTCCCTATGTTGGTGCTTGCACTTCACAAAACCGGTGGCTATGCTGTATCTGTAAGATCACCCACTTCACAGATTTGGTTAGAGTTAGCCAGCAGGTTCAAAAGTGTTGGGGAAGGAAGGGGAATTGGTAGACCAGATGCAATAGAAGGCTCAAATGCATAAGCCTGTTTCCTTAGGAAATTAGGCTAATCCATTATGGGCCCCTATTCAAAACTGCAAGCTCTTATGAGTAGCTTTTCAAAGTATGTGCCAGTTAAGTCCCGCTTCTGCAAGGAAGTCCCTGTAATTTCATAAGATGGGTTCTTAAGACTGGAGAACACCTGGGTAGTTCAAGTGATCAAAATATTAGTCACAATTCTGTCCTGTTGTGCTAAGTGAGGTATAACTGTTCAGAGGAAACAGTCCAAGTCCCTGCAACCTTTCCATTTGAGGCCATCCATGGTTTTGATCATACGTGCCAATGAAGGTCATCTGCACAGAAGCCCTTGGAAGAGCGCATGGTAGACAACCATCTGTTTGGCATTAACAGAAGACCTTAAATTAGGGAAGGTGGTTGTGGTATGGTGCCTGGACACATGATTCAACACTGCAGGTTATGATTTCTGTATGAACTGGAGCGCACGGTATGGTAAACATTTTCATCTTTTTTCCCCAAAGTAGCATTGGACACTGTAATAAAAAGTAACTGCTGGGAAAGTAGTTTTGCTGAGTTATGCTATTTTTTGAAAATGCGTAATACTCCATAGGCTTTTAAGTGATACTGGGCATATTTAACATTCTTTGATGTTAATTTCCTGGCATATGGACATCTCGACTTATTAAAATAAATAAGTACTTTCAAATTTAATGAAATGATGGAGGAAATGGCCTTTTTTCACATTCACGTCCGCTTCGCTGGATAATTTAATGTTTTAAAATGTAAGTTCATATTAAAGTTTAAAATTCAAGTATTGGTTTTTGAAATTCTGTAATAAAAAGGTTTTGCTGTAGGAGAGATGTATGAATTAGCGCACATGATAACACGATTAACAAAGTCTAGCTGGTGATTTCTTCTGTACAAAATGCTAGCTGTAAATCCTCCCACTAGGACCTACAGCAACAGTCTGGTGGTAGGATTTTCTGGTACTATTAACTGTTCCTTTCCTGGGGCATTACTTTGTAGCCTGTCAGACTTGCCAATTGCCTGTATTCCAGAGTGAAGGTACA
Organism: Morus bassanus; assembly: GCA_031468815.1. Classification (NCBI taxonomy): domain Eukaryota; kingdom Metazoa; phylum Chordata; class Aves; order Suliformes; family Sulidae; genus Morus; species Morus bassanus. The sequence goes on along the minus strand of CM062580.1, from coordinate 9,663,515 downwards.
TCTGTGGAAAAGGTCTCCTACATCATTCGCCTTTTTCTTTTTTCCCCCCACATTTTACTGCCTCTTGGAGCTTACACTGTAAGCTCCTTGGGTCAGTGACGGTCCTTTGTTGGTGTTGGCTAGCCACAAGATCTTTAAATCTTCTTTTATACTAGATGTGTATGTTTGCTTCCGAGGTCTTTGCATTTAGTGAGAAGGATTTCTTTATAGCTGTAGGTGTTACTGTGTTATTAGTAAGTATAGGAAATGCACTTTGGTCATCTCTTCTGTGCTGAGGGAGGGTAAGAATTCCCTTGAGGATAAGTAATGCTCAATTTAATTGACTGGATATAAATATTTGAGTCCTAAATACTTAATGGAAATCATTGTTTGAATGTAGGGATGTGCAGCTGATGGAAGTTTGCTCTGTGTCTTGCATTTCTTGAGAGAGTGCTTACGTGCTGCGTTGTAGCCAAGGATGGCTTTATTTCATTTCAAGGCAGACTAGAAACTGAAGAACTTATTTTCAGGGAGAAAAATGGCAAGGGACCCAAATGAAAAACCTACTCAGCTGAAGCAGAGGTGACAAAGTTCACTGTGATTATATTGATTTTAAATTACTGTGTAGAGCTGGGACTAGCCTATGTCTAGTCCTGCTCATGATGAAAAGAAGAAAGGAAGAAGGCATGAATGCTCCCCTCTCCTCTGCTTCCAAATATTTTGTTACCAGTATGATAACCAAAAACAGTCTCGTCATCCTGATGTTCTCAACACGCAAAGGCAAGGGCGTTCTGGCATCCTCAGTGGAGCTGAAGGGGAATAAGAGGCACAGTGAGACTGAAATGTGGGGTTGTTTTTTTTTCCTCAGCAGCCTACCCCTGCGCACTGGCTGCCTGAACCGGAGAAGCCTGCAGTGCCCTGTTCAGTGTGTAACAGATGCCTCCAGTCTGTGTGTGCCCCTAGCTCCATGAGAGATGACATTAATAGGAAACAGAGCGTGTCTGAGTTTGATGCGTTTTTGGTGAAGAGTACTACAACTGCCTATACCACAAACTATAACTAAGCTAGAATTAATAGCAATTAACAGCACCAATATTCATTTACTAGAAGTTTTACAGAAAAGCCATTACTGTTTAACTTTATGTACTTCGCATTTGTTTCACTGTCAATGAGAAAATTATTCAGTCAATAAGAGTTAATGTTTTATTTTAGACCAGTCTTATCTATTTTAGTATCTAGTGTGCCCTTTGGGAACAAGAACTAAGAGCAAATAAAGCTAATTGTGATAGAAATTTGATATGTTATTGTAATGAAACTCTTAGTTGCCATATGACTGAAAGAGCACGGAAAAATGTCTTGTACCTGCACTAAATCCAGCAAAGTTGTGATGGGAGATGTTGTGTCTCCTTGTTTGGTGTGATGGAGAGAAAGCCTGAGGCACTTGAGTAGGGAAGATGACTATTTCTGTTTCTTCCCCATGGTTTTTCAGCAATCTGACATAGTGTGCATGCTATGCCAAGCAGAGATGCAGCCTCCAAGTGGGACTTTATTGCTACAGTCCTAGATGATTAATTTTGTACCAAATTATATGGGTCTGATTAAGCCAGAACATAGCAATAATGCTGTTTTAAAGATCTTTAGTGAATCCATTACTTCTGTTTCTAGTGTGCTTCTTCACAAGGAAAATATTTGTTTCTTACCATCAAATCTTGAGGTGGAGTCTGGACCATAAAAATCACTGAGTTCACAGTGGCTTGTGCATTTGTTATGTTTAACTTTGACTTCATTGAGAGAATGTCCAAGATATCCTTACTTGTAGGACTTTTGTAAGGCCAGAGATTATTGCCCCCCCATCATTACAAGGGAGAAGAGAAAGCCATTTTCTGTCTTGAGCTATCCAGATGACTGGGAAAGCTGAGACTGGAATTGAAATCAGCGTTTGTAGACATGCTTCATCCCTTTTGAGATGCAGACTACTTCTGTATGTGGTAGCACACTTGTCTGATCCACCCTGGGTGGCAGGTGCTTGGTGTATTTTCTAATCAGTGAGGCTTTAGCTGGCTGGAGCAGGAACTGTTATTCTCATAGTGCAGTACTTATTGAAGCTGCAGAGCAGGCAGGAGGATGCTACCTGCCTCTTAGTGCTGGATCTGTGGAACTGGGAAGAGTTGGGATGGTTCTGCAGGCAGGGCAGGACTCCTTTTGCATTCACAGCTCTCTTAGCTTTTATTTCTTGTAAGATGTTGCAGTAGCTTTGGGGTGTGTTTGGGTTTTTTGTTCTTAATTTTAAGCTCCAAAATACTTTTGTAGCTCCCTTGTAGAAGTGCAGGTTAGAATAATCTATCCATATTTTGCAAATCACTGTACTTTAATACCCCTAATGCCTTGAATATCTTTATCTATATCTTAACCTAATATTAGCATTTTTGGGCACTGCTTGGCTCTTCGCAACCCTCTGTTCATTAAATCACTCTTCAGGTTTTGCATAGTTCAGGTCTTTAAAAAATAAAAATAAAAAAAAACCCTATCTTCCTGTTGTCCCTGGAAAAGCCTTGTACCTGTATCAACATCCTCTGGCTTGTCTGGGGAAAGCAAATACACCCTCTCATGCCAGTGGCCATATATGGGCACAGTCTCATATTATTTCTGTAGGATTGTGACTTCTGTGACCCCTTGCAGTGGAGTGTTTGCATGAATAAATAATATGATAATGTGCTGCTGGCTGAACTTACCCACACTGGGAGAGCAGTGATGGTGTGAAGCAGGGAGCACCCATTCATACACTTGGACTTGTGAAAAGAAGCATTTTTGCCAAGTCTGGAAGAACAAGAAACGAGTGTGGGGATCCTTTCTCCGTACAACATACGCAGTCCAAGTGTCACCTGCGTAGCCCCATCAGAAGGCCCCTGTCCTAATCAGAGGTTTAATATCTGGCGGAGAGATGACAGACTTCACATAGGCCTCCTGGGCCTTACTGATGTCTTTTGAGATGAGGGTGCTTAGCAGGATCAGCTGAGGTGACCTCCATTTCCCAACATGTGGCAGTTCTACTTTCTGCTTCTTTTCAGCCTAGGTCAGACTTCAGCTAGAGGTGGCAGACTTGGGTCTCGTTATCTGTTCTCATCAATCCTCAATTTCTTTGCCTCCCCACATCTTTCCTCCTTGAATATATGTAACAAGGCAGAGATCTCCAGCCAGTTACAACATTCAGTCTCTCCTGCAAACACTTCTTTGAGTAATTGTGCCCTTTCTCCTCAAGATTCACTTTCACAAGAGGATATATTGCTGACTTTTTAGACATTAGATCCTATTATCTTGATGCAAAGACATTGCCTCCCTAAATGAAGGGAAAATTATTTTTAATCAATGAAACTATAAATGCCATTCCTGTATGGTTTTAAACCCAAAGTACTGGAAACAATCTGACAGTGTCCTGCCAGCCAGTGCTCTGAGAGGTGTTTCTCAAGCAAGCTACGTTCCTGGAAGCTGACAGGGAAAGCTTGCTACTTAAACAAAATCAGTTCCAAAAAGTCAGGTTTTGGCTCCCTGGAAGCCTATATTTTTTGCAGCCACCTGTCCTGACTGCTTCCTGGTGTGATTTAAACCTGTGCAGTCTGGCAGCGTATGCTGATAGAGATTGTTTTGGGGTAGGCTGGGCTGTGGGACCGTGTCAAGATGTGCTCTAGAGGAGTATTTCACTCCCACCGCTATGTGGAGGTGGGCAAAAACCCAAAACCCTGGGTCGAAACTCTGCGTGGTTCATATGAAGCTGTTAGACTGTAGACTTAAACGGCACACAGATTGAACTGTCAGAAACTGGGTTCATCTTCACTTACAAAAAGGACAGATAAAGGTAGAAGCATCTCCCGCAGGCAACTTCTATAAGTGGAATTTTATTACATACAGACCTCCAGGACAATCAGACAAGGATTTTGATTTATGAGATAACGGTTACCTTTAAAATACTAATGGGAGGATTTAGGAAAAGGTTACTGTTAGATTAATTAGTGTTGATAGAATTGACACAGGTATAATGTAATATTGCACAGTGGATGGAAGTCACCAGATAGGCAGCCAGTGAAAGCATGTTTTTTTTAGTTTTGTGCTCACCTTATCTCTTTTCTTGTTGTACAAGTGACTCGTGTATGAATGTAAAATGAGGTTTTCTGTGTTCAGTGCTCTGATAAAGAACTAAATATTGAAGTTTATATATAGGAAGAGCATTATAAATTAATTTAAATGAAGTTCCTCCTTTTGATAGTCAGTTTCTCTCCTAATATTCAGTGATCCCTGTTGGTTGTTTTTTTGTTTTGTTTTCTGTTGTTTTTGAGTTTGGTTTTTGTGTTTTTTTTACTGAGTATGGATATTAAAGCAAAGCCAATAGGTGGAAAAGAGCAATACGTATTCTCCATCACAGCACATGCAGTTCCATGCACTAAAATAGATTGAGAGTGTTGTCTTCAATGGCTTGAGACAGTGCTTTCAAGACCTTACAGTATAAATAAATTCTGCAGACTTAAAGCTTTTTTGCTTGTTTAATCCAAAATGATACCAGTATCTCCTACAGAAATTGATAATACAGAGAAGGTGTAAGACTTCATTTTCAGGGAGATGAATTTGGATGAATAAATGCTCCTGGAAGGGAGAATTTAGGAGAAATCTTAATAGAAATCTCCAATTAGTTGAATGGCTGGTTATCTGTGACAAGACATAATATTTACCAGACACTGGAAGCTGCAGGAGTACTTACAAAGAAAAAGGTAAAATAAGATGAAAGTTTGTGTACTGTGTGTTATAAAACATGGACAGTCTTTGCAAGGCTTTATGGCTTAATAAGTTTTTGAGAAAATATTGGGAGAAAGGCATTAGTGGAGTGTAATATTATGAAAATGAGTGTTTGGGTACCGTGTTAAAATCCTTGCCCAACAGCCATTTTATAACACTTGGCTCTAATTTGATAAGCAAGGCTGGCAGAATTGGGATCTTATATTTTTGTTAGTAAAGGCAACTCTATGAAGATAAGGAGGAAGAAAATCTATCCCTTTCAGTGCATAAATAAAAGCAAATGGAAACAAACTGAAAATTACGTGGTAAATGGTATGAAGTGTATACACTAAACTCCTTTCATCAGATACTTCAAGTTTAAAAATAAAAAAAGAAATCCCACAGGAAGTAGTTTTATGAAAACAACAAAATCTATTCTTAGTACTAGAGATGGCTTGAATCTTGCATTGATTAGTCAGGTGTGAGGATCAGGCAAAGTGGCATTAGCTCATTTGTAATTGCAGAGGGAGTTTTATAATGTAAAATGTGTCTATGCGGCTGAAAATGTAAAAGAAAAACAAGATAGCTCTTGAAACTGAGTGCTACTTGTGAAATATGGTTCTTTATCCATCACTGACAGTTTTCCGGGTAAACTCTGCAATATGTGTCAGTCCTCAAGCAGTGACATTTCCTCCTGTTCATATGGTACTTCAAGGTTAATTTGGGGTTTCAGCACCTCTTCTGAAGCCAGTTAATATCAGATAGAAGCACACACCTGGGTGTAGCATGTACCCCTGCTTTTGCATCTTGGATTTTGTTTTTCAATAGGAGGTGGAGACCTGTGATGATTGGTGTTCTACAATCTTGATGATAATATTTTCACCTGATGAAAATAGAGGACATCTAGACTTCTGAAGTACCCTGGCTTGGCTGGGAACTGAAGCAGCAAAGGAGTGTTTAACACAATTAAATGAAATGCTGTAAGGCTAGAGGCATGAGATAAAGGGCCACAGGAACAAAACTAGGGGATAGAGAAGTAAGCCAGAGCTGCATCTTCTTTTACTGTATTTGGGTTATTTCACTGCTGAATTGTTAATGTTCCTACTTGACATAGCAGTTGGGAAGTGTCCTGGGAGATGGTCCTGCAAAGTCCTCAAGTGTGTGCTGCGTATACCATTGCATCTGCTGTACAGACCCACAGAGAAAGGGATGAGTTGTGGGTTTTGGTTTGTTGGGGGTTTTTTGTGTATTTTTTTATTTACCCTTGTCTGGAAGAGTCAGAGAAGAAAATAACAGGCTGTTGACTTTGGCCAATGACTAATCATCACCTGTTGCTCCCACAAGAGCTGAACGGAGCATTATCATTCCCTGTGTTCCCCCTGCTACTCCTGCCCTCAATCTGAGTTTTTTTCAAAACCTGTTTGCGATGAAAATGCAACAGTCTGGCATGAATGAACACTGATATAGATCTGTCTAAGCTCCTTTCTCACTTCAAACTCAGTAATAGTTAAGACAGGATTATAAAGATGCAAGAAAATTCAGCTCCGAAGTCATGAAATCAAAGCAGTTCAGTAAAACTAAGGTATTCTCAAACGTTTGGGCCAATTAACACTGGGCTGTGACAGCAGAGTCTCTTTTTTTACCTCATAAAAATTCTAACTTGTGCTTATTTGGGTGGGTGGATTTAAGTAGGGGGAACCTATAAGACTTCCTTTTGATTAGCTTTCCCCAGGCGTTACGTCAGATCAAGCAATACTTGACAGTTGGATTTTTATCACTTCAAAGAAGAAAATATTTAGCATGGTACAGAGATTAGATGCCCATGCTGATGCTGTTAACTGTGCTGAGGACACCTTTTTTTCAGCCAACTACATGTCTCAGGGGAGGTGTTTCTTGCTACAGAACAGAAGCATTTAAATTTGGAAAAATTTCTACAGGTTTTGGTTCATAACCTATTTATATAGAATAAATTTTTGAGCCTAAATTTTGCAGTTACTTGAGCAATCATGAAATATAATTCATATCAATAATTCTGTATAACTATTCATGTGAATTATATTGCATATATGCTCTTAATGTCAGGACAGAAGCATCTGACTGTCCATGAAATAAAGAAGAATACTGTTGTAATCTTCTTAAAGCTTGTTTAAAAATTATTGATTCAACCCAAGTAGTAGGTGTTTTTACAGTGGACCTTTTCAATTTTAAAATTCAATTAAACACTGCATGGCATAATTAATTTTTTTATTGTACTCCTTCCAGGGAGAGAGATAGTTGTCTGCTCATACAAAATGTAGTTGCTTTAAAGAAAAAAAACAAAATCAAATGACAATATTTTCCAACTACCTAGGATCCTCTGAGAGTAATGATGCTACGATATACGAAGTTCACTCCATGCACAGCTGAAATTTGGTCAGCCAACTCCACAGTGAAATGAAACAACCATTCAACAACACTTAAGAACAGCACAAAACAGATCAGGACGTGACGTGAAGAATATTAAACTTCACTAAAAGTTTTAGGTGGACAGAATGTCATTACTAAAATTGAAATTGTCAAGCTCCTGGGATTAATATCCCTGTACTTACAAAAATTGCTGTAATGTCAATGACCACAAGTAGTCATGACCTCAGTTCTATTTGGAGAGCTTTTAAAGGTCTCCTACTGACCTTAAAAACCCAATTTCCAACGTTTTAGATAAGCCCATTATTGCAAAGATAGAAATGCAGAAGGATCCATACTGGAGCAACAATTAGGTGTCTTAGTTCAAGGTTACATCTCCAGCTGTGGTCAGTGGTTAGTGCTTGTGAATTTTTTTTATTTAATAAAAGTAACACCACTTGACTACAGGCTTCAAATCACCTCTGTATGCTGCTACTTTGTGCCATGTTAAGGTTGCCAGTGGAGTCAGAGTTTGCAGGGAGAAGGAGCTGTTGCCATGGGAATTTTGAAAGCTGTTGTTGTTTCACGCTTTGCTAGCAATTGCGGAGAAACGTGACTCACGGGAGCAAATTCTTCCCGGGGCATAACTCCGTTTGGCCACACCGAGACACCTAGCAGATACGGAGACTGGGATAGCTGAAGAGGCGGGCAAGAAGGGGGAGGCTTGCTTTTCCCCTGCCCAAATCACTAGCAGAGTTTGCAAGTAGCCAGGCTGATTTGGAAATCCATGACTACTAGGGTTATTAGGCCATCTTATTCCTTTACCAGGGCTTGTGCTTCTCCAATAGTCTCCAGGAGGAGGTTTTCAAAGGAGTTCTCTATTCCTATAGAAAATGGTTGTGAAAATGAAAAACTCTTTTGTAAAGGTCAGCCTAAGCGGGGTGCTGAGTTGACATTTATGCCTTTCAGAAGCTCCTCAGAGTTTTTGCTTTGTCATGCATGGTGGAGAAACTTACTTATAGGGCACTAAGTAATTCTGTTTTATTGTTTTGTTTACTTGTCTTTTTTTGGTTATAGCACCTGTTTGATACCTCTCTGGGCAATACTGTTATAGCCAGCTGCTCTTGTGGTTCAAACCCAGATTTTCCTGGCAAAATTCTCCTTTAGTCTGACACTTCACAAGCTTTTCCCAAGCCAGAGAAGAATGAATACTCTTGGAAAGTCTGCTAAGATTCTTTAGCTTGCTATTTTCTGTGCTGTCTAAGAGTTTAATCCAATAACCCTTTCTAGTGGCTGTGTCAGGCTTTTGGATCAGACCCAAAGCATGCCCCCTGCCCTACCCACCCACCCACCCCCCCCCCCCAAAAAAAAAAAAAAAAAAAAGTTTAGATGTTTATAAGAAACATTCTTCCTTGGCAGCAGAATACTGTAGATAAGTTTGGGTCTATCCACCTAATTTCTTGTGTGCCCCTGTGCTCAGAAGAGGTAGAAAGAGAATACTACTTTTTCTTCCTTGCCTGTCGCTTCTAGCCTCCTAAGAAAGTAATGGTTTGACTTCATATTGTTCCTTCCTCTGTGCTCCTACTTTTCACTTCTTTCCTTTCCCAGTTTGCTCACTGGCATTGAATGTATAACGTAGTGACGAATGGAAGTGATTCCCCAGTTATTTTTACTTAAACCCTGAAAACTTCTTACATATCTTTATGAACCTATGTCATCAGACTGCAAATGGATGTCATCATAAGGCCGTTGGCTAGATGTTTGACACCTGGCTGTTGTCCCATTTTCTGTGACTTTGGCTGGATGGAAGTTTTGGGTTTGCTGTCAACACATCATACATCTGAATATAGAAATCAAAAGAAATCCGAATCTGTGTTTCCTCATTCTGCTGCCTCTTTCTTGATCTACAGAGTATTTGTGGGCAATGAAATAAAGCAGGTGAAGAGCCTTATCTTACATTAATCTGTGAGAAAAGGTAGAGCTCTGCTTGTGAAACCACCTGCTGGGATATCCACCTTCAGACCACACGCACGTTGGTGAAGAAATCAGTGCCTGATCTGCTAATTTTATTCCTATACTTCTTACTTGCCCATTTACTTCCCCCAAGCGAAGGATCTTCATTGAGGGCTGTTTTTCCTCAGTTATCAGAGCACAAAATAAAGCAGCTGTTTATACCAATTTCTTTCGTACTGTAAGGATCATTTAGTATGCAGGAGACCAAAAACTTCACATGAACCACAAGAAATCATGTGAGTCTAATGATGCCATTTAACAGACAGTGTTTTTCTTGGCATAAATTAAGACCCCTTAGAAAAAGGTTATAAAAATTGAAAAAAGCTGTGATGTCTGAGGAAGATGCTGAAAAAGAGTGAACTGAGGAAGACTGTTTTCTAGCTTTAAGAGCTGATAAATCTTCAGCTGAGGAAGAAATTATGTTGCCGTACACTGAATTTCAAGAATCACTGCTGAGTTGAGATGAAGTTCCTCTAGTTATGGGAAAGCATTAAGTAGAAGAGTTTATTTTTTAGCCAAGATTCCTGTAATTCTAGGGCATTGACTTTTGAGAGAAGACATTGCAGAAGAGATGGTGTCTCAATTAAGAGCTTTTCAGAAAGCAGTTAAGAAAAATTCATATTTCTAATATAGACATGTAAAATATATGCTAAACAGGTTGATTAAAATGGCCACCCACCTAAACCTGATGACTAGAGCTCTGTTGTGCCTATAGCCTTAATTCTTAAAAGGAAATCCCTGTCTTGAGTTCATGTTCTCTATTTTTATAATTAAAATAGACTGACATTTCAATTAGTTTTTGTTCCCTTTTTCACTGGGCTGTCTAGGAATTCATAAGGTTTCCCATTGCTGTCGTGTGTGGTACCTTCCTTACAAGGCAATCCTGAAATTATCTTCTCTTCTGCTGTTATTCAGAACAAAGTTAGACTGATTGACTGATTTGTTTTTAAGAATATCCCAGAATCCCATTGCCTATCTTTCTTGGATCAATTAGCTCTCTGTTAACCAGGGGGTGCTATTACTTTCAGTATGTCTTCAGAACTTGTGAAAAGATAATTGTTAACCTAGATGCCAATAGGACTTTAGTGAAGACTTGTTTAAAGCTCAAAGGTTTCAGCAGTAATCGATTTGATAAAATAATGGCTTCTGTTCCCATGTGGATATATTTCTGTCTTTTCAGGCACTGTTTGTTGAATGGAGGAAAATAGTCATCAGATCTATGGCCCTTAGTAGAAGGCTGCTGAAAGCAGTTGTGGCTTGTTCCCTGTAACTTACATCTTTGAGTCCTTTTGATTCTGGAAGTGAAATAGAAGCAAACATTTTGTGTGATTCTGTTGGTACTGTTCCGATGCCTGTCAGAGTATTTTATGCCGCACCTTCCTGTCCAATCCCTTGCATTTTGCTACAATTTTTTTTTTAACTAGGCTTTCACTGTTTAAACTCTTGATGGATGTAGGTGCTGGCTGTTTTAAGCATGTTTAAAAACCTGGCAAAAAATTTTCTCTAACTGGCATCTAAATGTTCATGCAAATCTCCTGCATAGCCTTGTAGGGATGTCTGCATACTGCTGTGGCAGCCTGCTGGTATTAAACAATTAGCTTCAGTGGCCTGCACAGGTAGGAGGGCTTGAGAAGCCAAGGGGATGTGTAGCTGTGTTTAAGTGCTATATTGGCAAATCCCCCTGTATTAAGTGGTGATGCTGCTGTTCCTTTTCTCTTTAACTCTTACGTTGCTGACAACTCAGTGGAATGCTTCCCTGCTGCTTGTTTGCAAGCAGTTGGTATTGTTCGGAGGGAGATCTCATATTGGTTTGGCTTTTTCACTTTAAATTCATGCATTGTAGTTCAGAAAGATAAAATAGCCACTTCTAGCTAAATGCCAGAAGAGTGTATCAGTTTCTGTAAGAAATAACTTCTCTGCCTTTTAATTTGTCCTAGGGGAAAAGTGAGTATGTTGAGACACCTTACCAGGTTGGGAACTTGCTAGGAGATTTGAGAGCAGCAAACTGAGGAAGACAGCTTTTCTCAGCTTCCTGATCCTTCCTCTGTTTGCTAGTAATGTGTTGGGGAAAAGTCCCCTTTAACCTTTTCCTTTTGTCCTCTTCTTAATCTAGTTTGTTCTTTCATTTGGGACTTGCTCTTGAGAGCAGGGCATATCCACCACACATTAGAGAGATTCCAGGGAGGAGTAGGGAATAGTAACGGTGCCCAGATTTCTGTTTTTGGCAGAACAGCTGAGCTTGCTGATCCACAATCAGGTGTGGGGTAGGAAGAACAGGAATCGATCACACACTTGACACTTCTCTCTGCTTGACTACTCAGGGTCAAACTGTGACCACAGGCTACAGAGTCCTTCCAGATTTTTAACAGCATAAACATATTTTTACAAATCCTACTAATACATCATAGTTTGTTTTGACTTAAGCATTGTCAGGAAAACTTACCATCATAGTGCTGATTTCTGTGATGTGATAGAGAAGAGTTTAATAGTTTGAAAATGAATGAATGAATTTAAAATTGGTTGAAGGTCAGAACCCTATAGTGATAACTCAGCTGATGTAATATTCATACCTTGTGCTAAAGTAGTGCTGTATATCAATATGTTGTCCCTGTCTGCCATGATTCTATAGGGTAGAAACGCATTTATTTGTGCACTGACAAATATCTAAGGGAGAAAGAGACAGGGTATTATACAGACAATGTATAGGAAAAATCAGGAGTGAGGCACCTGAAAGGATTCATAGGCCATGAACCATTATTCTCTTCTGACTAAAGCAAACTACATTGTTTAAGCATTAACCACTGTCAATACTTGCCACAGTAGAATTGCCCAGGCCATCCTTCAGCTGGTTCTGTGCACCAGAGTAATGCCTCATTTTTTTTAAAAAAGCACTGAACTAGGAAGGGGGAAAATACCTGATTTGTTTCTAGTGGGCTTGGTTCTCAAATCAAAAATGTGTCTTAAGGACTGAATTATTGCTGCCTCTCCAGTATGATTACCAGGTAAAGAATGAGGAGGGACTGTAATTGTACTTGTAGACATGTACTTGGGGAAAAAATGTACCAAAATTAGCATTTATCTACGAACTCCAATGAATTGCTTACCAAGTAGACTTAGCACCCGAATTAACAATAAACGCTCAACCTGTAGCTGGCTAGATGAACCTTCCGTATGCATTTATACTGTCCTGCTCCAAAAAGAGCACTTAGTCCTTTACTCTTTATCACAAGCAAGGGCCTGAACTGTAGAGTTGAAATCTCTTGAGAGAGGAACTGTAGCAGTTGGGTGAGTTGGATGTGGTGGGATATCGGGATTTGGTATCCCCTTCTTGGTACGCTTCTAAATATTCAGGGCAAAAGTTGAACTTACATTGAGGGGTTTTTTGTTGGTGTTTTGGGTTTTTTGGGTTTTTTTTGTTGTTGTTTTTTAAATATTTGGGAATTTGGCAGTGAACTTGGGAGGTATTAAGGCTCCATTAAAATCCCACCTCTCTATGTACCATTCCCATAGGTATATTGCAAACCACTTAACACAGTCATTGCCAGGCTAAAACCATGACACATCTCTGCTATCTTGAGAAAAAAAGGGTAGTCTGTAAGAGCTAATCCACTGCCTGAATAGGAGATGATTTTTTTTTTTCTGGCTTTCAAAAGAGCACTTTTTACAGGAACATATGGCAGAGGATCTTCTGCAAAGGAGGAGAAGCACTTATATGCAAAACGAGAGCTGAAAAACAGAAAATCTTCAAACTTGTTAGACAAACCAATTTATAAATACAGGTGTTCTTCTTCTGTTCCTGTTACCAGATTTCTCAAGAGTCAAGAAAATTAATCAAAAAGTAAGCTTCCTGAAGAGGATATCTAAATAGATATTGATTTTTTTTTTTAAAATGTACTTTGTATTTTGCACAGTTTTGTAGTTTGTAAGCCCTTTCAACTCATGAAATGAGAGAACACTCATTGTGATACGTGATGGGTGGTTGCAATAATGATCAAATGCCTGTCACTTGTAATTGTGCAGCAGTAAGGACAGGGGATGTTTTCATGTTTTCATGCCATTACTGAGGCTAGTATGGAATTCCATTATTTGCATGAATATGTTGAAAAAATTATTTGAATGTCCTATATTTTGTGTACAACTACAGGAGGACAGTGTTTTCTTTTCAAAAAGGATACAGCCAGCTGCTTTAAAAACTACATTTGAAATTATATTAATCTCTGGGGGGTTATCTTCTGGGTTTATATAAACAGATCTCTCTCTCTTAAAAAGCTATTTTCTTATACAGCAAAGACAGAATTCAAATAAAAACAAGAGCAGCAGATTTGTTAAAATATTCTTTTCAGATTCTGCTGACCAGTAGAGAAGGAAGAAATTAGAAGGTTTGCCCCAGGCTCTCTGGTTTGCCAGCTTAGCCTGTCTGTGACATGCACGCTTTTGCTCCAAGACACGGGAAAGCGGTGTACATGATTTTGGATGGCTTGATGTTTAGGTTGCCTTGGTGGAGGCTCAAACATAAGGGGTTGTCATCTTCCTGTTTGTTTGTTTGGTCTTAAATGGTTAACAGGTGTCCATCCTGGGCTTAGGCAAGTTGTATAAATAATTAAATGTGAGGTTCATCATACCCATGGCACATAGAGGAAAGATGGTTCTCAGTAGGTGGCAGATGTATGCCCTGTGACAACAAGAGATGCTAATTCCAGCCCAACAGGGAAAAGTTCACTGAAAGTAAGAAACCCGTAAAATAAGAAAATTCATTCTCCCACTTACTGTGAGGAATGAGAGTTCAAGGTCCAGCCTCCAGTGGGATCTGTCTGATGTGGCCATGTTGGACAGAGGTCAATAGTGTCCTCTCTTTGACTTTTCCATTCTCACTTTGTGAACAAAACTAATCTGTAATCTCAGCACAGGGAGAAAACTGATGTGCAGTCGGGAGCCGGGCCTTTGGTGTGACCAGCCTGGTGGTGCTCTCCCAGTGCCTCTGTGGTGGTCCAGTGAGGCTCCCCACAGTGGAGGAGACTTATTGTCTCAGTGATAGAAGATTGTATCCCACCCATCATTCCAATATTCACATCCCAGATGCCATTCTCCTTCCTGTAGTGGAGGCTGAGTGCACCACCTCTGTAAATGGGCTGTCTGTACCTGGCGGGGGGAGCTGTGAAGTCCTGTAGACTGACATTGTGTATGGGACATAAAAACACCAAGTATGGCTGATGCTTTTTGTCTCAGTCATCAACACAGGAAAAAAAAAAAATAAGCAACCCAAAAAACAACCTTACGAATTTCTTGGTGGTGGTTTCAATAGGGAGAGTGTAGCAAAGTGGTAGATAATACTTCAAGTTCCTAATGGATTTTTAAAAAAGGTGGTTTTTGTTTTGTTGTTTGGGGTTTGTTTTTTTTTTTATGCAGGCTGAAAAGTCACTGCTGTAAATGTATTTGAGAGCCATGAGAGATAACAGATAATTTCCTTTTACATAAAGCTTTAATGTTTTCTTTTTCTCTAAGTAAATAACACCTTGCTGAGACATATTTAAGTGTGCCAATTTTTCCCTGGTAAGAAGACTGTGAAGGTGTTAATTATAGTGAGCAAACTAGTTATTAATGGTATTTTTATATTCTTGTCATCTATTGGTAGCTAAAGGAGGATGGGGGGAAGGGGTACTTCATTTGTAATATAGGCTCCTTTCTAGCAGCAGAAAAAGGATAGCAGGAACAGGGAGGATTTCACATTTTTTTGTAAGGGTTAAAGGAGCTGGCATTCATGCATGGATGGATGGTTGATAGAAGTTCTGAAGAGTTGCCTTTACTGCCTTTCACTTAAGTGATCCGTGAACTAAAGTGTCCCCAAGTAGGATATGACACAACAACCTGTGACTTGCTCATTAAAGGCTCATATTAAGGCCTGTCTGGGAACTCTCTAATGCCAGATCACCGAGACCACGGACTGGAACAGCGCCTTTAGAGCTCCTATGATCCTTAATGGTAATGCCTCAATATCTGGCTCATGGGCGGAATATACAGCATTGCTGTCCTGTGGGACTGTTAAAGACTGATCCTGGAGACCCCTTAAGATGAAGATGATTGATACAATGGGCTTAAAGTGGTTACTGTTCTTTCTGCCAGTAATCTTCATCAGGTGGCAGAAGAGGCATGAGTTGATAGACATTATTGTAGCATAGTAATGCTATATACATAATTATGATCTCCTGACAGTGAAGTATGGCCAGTCTAGGAGGTCTCTGAAAGACTTATATGTATGTTTACTTTTATACTTCTGCTATATACTTAGGTTTCCTGCATACTTAGGGAAGTGATCGTGCCCCTGTACTCGGCACTGGTGAGGCCGCACCTCGAATCCTGTGTTCGGTTTTGGGCCCCTCGGGACAAGAAAGACATTGAGGTGCTGGAGCATGTCCAGAGAAGGGCAACGAAGCTGATGAAGGATCTGGAGAACAAGTCCTGTGAGGAGCAGCTGAGGGAGCTGGGGGTGTTTCGTCTGGAGAAGAGGAGGCTGAGGGGAGACCTTATCGCTCTCTACAACTGCCTTAAAAGAGGTTGTAGTGAGGTGGGTGTTGGTCTCTTCTCCCAAGTAACAAGCAACAGGTCAAGAGGAAATGGCCTCAAGTTGCATCAGGGCAGGTTTAGGTTGGAGATTAGGAAAAACTTCTTTACTGCAAGAGTGGTCAGGCACTGGAACAGGCTGCCCAGAGAGGTGGTGGAGTCACCATCCCTGGAGGTGTTCAAAAACCTGTAGATGTTAGTGTAGATGTGGCACTTCACGAATGGTTTAGGAGGCCTGGGGGTGTTGGGTTGATGGTTGGACTTGTGATCCTAGAGGTGTTTTCCAACCTTAATGATTCTATGATTCTGTACATAAAACCTTGGTGTGCCTGTATCTTGAGTGCTCTGTGCAGTTCTGGTATTTGTACCTCAAGAAAGGTATAGTACTAACTAGAACAACAGACCTGTGAACAAGAGCTAATGGGAATTGTCAGAGATGCACCTTTTAATATTCCCAATCCCACACACTTTTCATGCACTTCCTAAATAGCTCCTTCAGTTGCTACTGCTGGAGAGATAACAGTGGGCTGCCTGGGCATCACTCTGACCTGCCAGGACATCTCCTCTGTCTGTACAGCCCATTAAAGAGTGTCATGCTGGAACCCAGTCACAGTAAAATTTGACCAAAGCCAAATGAGAAGAAACAGCAGGGAGTAACTTATGTTTGAACATTAGGCTGCTTTGATCATCTATTTCATCTCAGTATTTTTGAAGATATAGATGTATGGTCAGCAAATGTGTCTGGCAATGTCATTTCATGCTGACGGAGCATAGAAAACAGGCTGATTTTACTGATAGGCCTTTTTCTGTGAAGAGGTGTGACAGAACTTGGGTACAATCAGTTATTCAGCTCAGGACAAAGATATATGGCACTGTCTTAATAGAAGATATTTTCGCGTCCAGATGTGTTTTAAGGAATGTTATTGTATTACAGAAAGATTAAATGTGAACAGAGTAGTAGATAGTGGTTTCAGGGGGTTTTGAGGGGGGTTGTTTGGGTTTTTTTGTGGGTTTTTCTTTTTTTCTTTTTTTACAGGATAACAGCACGGATTGTAGCATTTATGTGTTAGCAGGAGCAAGGACAATCATTTACACGCAAGTGTAGAGCTGCATTCTCCTATCACATCTATGCTGTTGGTGTATGTTAACTGGCCTGTGTATGTATAAGGAAAAACTCTCCAAATTCCTTCATATTCAACAGCTCCTCAGGCCACAGTTAGGCGCTAATAGTAAAGTAACAGCTAAGCTAAAAGCTTTCGCCAAGTGAGTACTGTGGGTCTTGAACCAGGCTTGGACAAGTCCTGAGCATTGGCATGGACTGGGTGAGCCCCTGAAGGAATAAGCTGTACTTAGACGCAGCGGTAGACAAAGGCAGTGATGCTACTTACATGAAAGCCCTAAAAGATTGTGGACATGTCTGTAAACTGTGAGGGCCGATGCTCATACTGGCAGAAAGTTTGATAGATGAAAAGTAATTTGGGGATTTAAAATATGTATCAGAAGAGATTTTGAGGACTGTCTTGATTTCCTGGTTTGAATGAGAAACATAATGAAGATGTATGTTGTACTTCAGTATTAGATGAAATTGTGTTGGTTCAGGATTCGTGTTAGTCATTTGCTTCTCTTCACCTTCCCTCCTGGCTCCTCCAGTCCCTCAGTTTTCTGATGTGTTCTCAGCATATTGTATTTTCTTCCCACTTTGAGTTTTTTCTGGTTTGGATCTGTCTGTATGGGTTAGGCATGTGTATTGTTCATTCCTGTGCTGCTGTTATTGCATGGTCATTGCTTTTGGTCCCTCTTATTTTCCTAAAGATAGTTATTGCTTTGATAGTTATTGTTTGGTTTTAGTTAGTTAGAGGTTGTTTAGCTCTAGCTCTTCCTCAGAGACTGTGGGTCAAACCTTTAGCTGGGTAAAATCAATGTAATCAATAGAGCACTGCTGATACACATCAGCGCAGATGAGCCCTTGTGTAACATCAGCTCAGCAGAATGCTACTCGAATCTTTGCTTTATTTCCCAGTTCAGCTTTTGGAAGGCATTTATGGTCACAAAACACTTGTTTTCTTTCTGCAAACCCTGTGGTTTTCAAAGGATAGAGAAAACAGAACTCAATTAAGAATGATAGCTTCCCATTAGGCATGTCAGAAATGTACCCTTTTTTCTGTACAAATAAATTGAAGCTTGGAATATTTTAGAGGAAGAATTGTGATCTTTTCCCTGATGACTGAATATATTAGTTCACAAGTCCCATATTCCAGGCGTTAGCCGTTTGCCATTTCATGACATACTTTCAAACAACAATAGTAGCTGTTTGTGTGGGGTATAATTAGGAAAATATCTGATGCGTTTTTGCCTTTGCCTTGGCAGTAAATCCCACGTACATGTGTGGGAACAAGGAGAGCCAGCAGTACTTGGCCAGCTAATTTCTCAGAACATCAACCAGCGAATGTTCCTTCTGCAACTGGTGTTCCACCGACCACAATTTAAAACCACTGGTTTAAATACCTGACCCAGCAACCACTAAAGAGGCAGCAAGAAACCTACCGGTGGAGCCCAGCAGTGGTGACTTTCAGTCTCCTTTTCTAACCTTTATATATGCTGCCTCTGTGTGTCAAGAGACAGTAATACATCTTCCTAAAAGAGATGGCTGCAGAATGTGCTGGTAAATTGGTTGACTGACAACATGAGCAAAATCATCAAGAGATGTGTGTTAACAAGCAGTATGGTGCACCCCATCCTGGAGCATCTGCATGGGCAGTTAAGACTCTGGTAATTTTCAATGAATTTGAGAGATGTATCTTCTTTTTTAAATGTCCATTGTCTGCAAAGGAAGCTTAGGGTGGAAAGGGAGGATCTTTCAAAATATGACAATAATTATGATTTGTTCTTGATGAAAAGCCTCTTCGCTAATGGGTGGATACCCCACATGGTTCCTATGCGTAGCACACCCACTACCTGTCCCCGTTTCAAATAGGAAAGGCTTAAAACAAAGAAGGGAAGAGCACTGATTACCAGGAAATTGCAACACAAAATGAAGGAACAGCACAAGAGAGTTATGTTACAAACAGGCCTCTCTTGCTGACCTGAGCTGCAGTGACTTAAGGGTCACAACACAGAACTGAGTCCTTCATCTACAGATGCTGCGGGGGCAGACTGGAGGGGAGTATAGCAGGTTTCTTCTGTTAGAGGTCATATGCCAGATGAGGTGAACTTGACATGAAAGAAGCAAAAAAGCTAAGTTTGAGGGATGTGAAATATAGAGACAACATCATATGAAACATTTGTTTTGCCTCAGTAAACTCTGAGTTTCCCCTCTTGCAGCATCCTTCAAAGTCCTTGGAAGAAGCTGGGCCATTACTTTCCCAAAATATTTGTGTCTTTATGAGCACCTCTTGACACACTTTTCACATGCTGATGGAAATCTGGGCAGGAAAGTTGCATCTCCTTTACATGAGCTTCCCTTCTGTCTCAAAGTGATGTGTTGTCAAGTTTCCACAACTTTTTTTTTTAAGAAATCTTGCATTTTCTCTTGGTTTTTCATGACCAGTAGTCAAGGCTACATTGTCAGCAGTGAAGGAGCACAGTTACACCACTTACTTGATAGCTTAAGAACTGAGGATATGTTCATGAGTTAGGATTTATAAAAAGCAGCCCACTCTAATGCATAGTTACTCAAAACTCAATGCAACATTTTCTTGCATGTTTATAAAAGTGTTGAATTTGCTGGAGGCTGCTGGTAGCCCTTTCCCAGCTGGTCCCTGAAATCTAAATCCTTTGTGTATTTCAGCAACTAATGTATAAATAAGGATGGTAGCCTGGTGTTTTTCCTGTTTTGGGGCATTTTTCTTTTCCTTGGTTCAACTCTTAGCTTTGGTTTTAAGTGGTGCCACACATTAAAGAATTTTTTCAGCTTCAGAGAAACCATGTCTTTCAATCTGAAAAACAGTATCCTAGCTTGTATCTCAGACCTGTCTTTGAAGATACCCTTGAATTAATTCATCAATACCTTTAAGGAAGTAGAAAGGAGACTGCTCTCAGTAAATTCCAGAGTAAAAAAAATCATTACCTAGTCATATACATGTAGAAAAATTTTAGAACATTCAGGGTGATTGATGATATAATGTATGATACTTGGCAATTAGTTTAGACATAGGGGCCTGACTTTAAGGAGTTTTATGTCAAAATTTTTAGGTGCACAAAAAGTAACAAATTTATTATTTTTTAAAAGTCTTATATTTCAAGATAAATAGATTTGTTTACATATTTTAAATTACTCTTTAGAGCTCTTTTTAGTGCCTGAGTGTGCATTACAGACCTGCCAAGGTTCTTCCTGCAGTTACACATTCACTTGTTAATGACTTTGTCTTAATCAATACTTTCTCAAATGGAGACGCTCAGATATTCCAAGAGTCACCTTAAAAGACCTCTGGCAGATAAATAATTTAATGACCTGCTGGCTGCCTTCCTGCGCGCAGAGAACTTCTGGTAGCAACCTAATTGTTTGATTTCAAAAATCAAACCTGCCAACCTCTTGAAAAAAGGTAGTATTAGCCATTTGAAGAATCTCATTGCATATAACAGGTCATTGTAGTGATGGGCTGTTGAGTAAAAGAAGAGATACTTTTATTCTTTAAATATTGTAGATTACAGAGGAGAAATGGAATGGAGGGGGGAAATGTTGAAAACTAGTACATAAAATCTCACCTTGTCAGGTTGCTAACTAGGAGCCTGATCCTGGAATTGCTCAAGTGTTTGTGCAACTTCGCTAGTGTGAGTTATGTTGACTGCATTATGCATGTGCATATGTGTTTGAAAGATGAGACACATGAAATCTGAATCTGTTTCCTTTATTGCCCTGATGTTAACTTCAGTGGTACTAAGGGAGTCTGAGTGTTGGGGCTAATTGTGTCTCTCCTGTATGCCCTTCTGCCCAGTGGATCCTCTGCTCTGACTATTTTAAACTTGCCAGAAATAGCTTGGACATGGTGATAGGATGTGTGTTAAGCTTCACAAATGCACATATTCATTTGGTAATGAAACAAGTTAGTATTTGTCATTGTTGCTTATTAGATTGATGTATTATCTGTCTAGACAGAAGTCTGCATCTTTTGGAGGCGGTGCTCGAGGATGACAGTTCCCAGCACAGAGAAGGGATAGAAACTAGGGTCTCAAACTTGTTATCTTCAGGAAAAAACATTTGCCGGAACTGGTCTGTTAGTAGCCTTTCCATAGTCGGTATGTCCTGTAGTTTGTAAATCATTGCAGGCTTCAGTAGATAAGCTTAGTCACCCCAGAGAGTAGACTGAGAATTTAATTATGTTTATGTATATCGGATTGAATATTAAGGTGGACTGTCAGATCATTTGGAAAATGTGGTGGCTGGTTCCTCGAGGAATCAAGATGTGCAAATCCAGATTACTACATTTTAGGCAACATCTGACACAACATTTAACTTGAGAATTATGTGAATGCAGTTTCCTGCTGCTTTGAGACTGTTATGAATGCTAAAGGGTTCTGTTATCACAGTCTGGACTTCGAGTACCTGTGTAAGCTGGTGGGATCTCTTAACTCTGTGTAACTCGTGGGTGATGGTCAGATCTCCAGCACCATGCTGGTAACCCCTTTCCCATGAAAGGTGCTTGTAGGGAGTCAGGTAGTCAGCCTTGCTAGGGTGAAAATAAGCCATGTTTAGGATTCACTGGCAAATGGTGGCAAAGTGTTGTGTTGCTGTGGAGTTCGGTGGGATCAGCACAGCTAGGCTCTAGCACAGAATCTTGATGAATGGGGGTGGTTCAGTGGATATTAGTAAGTATGCATTAGAGAGCAGAACGCAGGTTCTTCACCCCCTTTGTGTGGATTAGTTCTTAATTTTGATTACCTGTTTTTAGCTTCTTCATTCATGTGTGTTTGTACCATGTATAAAGTAATACAAACACTGTCTTTGCTTTACATTGAAGATCAAAATAAATAGAAGTGTCTCAGCTTTCTCAAGGAATTAAAATAATTAAGTATAATATCTGGAAATAAAAGAATGTGACAATCAGTTAAGAAAAAGTAATACATGAGAACAAATGAAGGATTATATCACAGTGAGTTTTGAGGGTAACTGCAGTGGATGAGCAAATTCTTCCAAAATTCATCAGGATCCTAAGACTAGGAAGAATTCAACTCTTGTACTTTATTTTGGAATCATGGTTCATGTATTATAAGACAGCGTGTGGTCCTCCTCCCTCTGACCTATCCCCTTTCCTATCCACCTCAAAAAAAGGGATGTGAGGTTGCTTTCTGTGTTCAGCTGCCAAGTACTAAGTTTCTCAGATAAACTGTAATTTTATTTAACTAGTATAGACCTTGATGTGTTTAGTTCCCTGAAGTTATCAGATGAGCGTCTTGGTTATAGCAGCTGAATATGTAACTTGATATTTATAAACTTAAGGAGGCTGCAGAAACCTGAAGTCCAGCCATGCTCAATATCTTCTGCAAAGCTCTCTGTTCAAATATTTCCACCATTACCAAGAAAGCAGTTGCATCAGACCTTTCCTTCTTCCCTAGCCGAGAAGATTCTACTTTAGATAGAGTTGAAACATGAAGAGGGAGAAATGCTTTCAAAGATTCCTGTCCACTTGTCTGCAGCAGTTTTGTTCGGTGGAAAAGCTCCTAGTTCCTACAGTGATGAGCTGTAGTAGCAAAGCTCATGACAGGGATAGGTAAATAAATGCTACTTTATTCTGCTGCTTTTAACAAAGAGAAATGGCACTTAATGTTTAAATCACACAGGTTCACTTCCTATGAGCTTGATTTTGAATCCTGCCATATATGTTATGCAGAAATGTAGTTGCTGTTCAGTGAAAACAGTTTTGTGGGTATAAGTTGCATTTGATACACCCTCTAAAGCTTCCCAGAGCAGTACTTTGGTTCAAAATTCAACAAATAATGCTCAAAAGATCCCCCAGAACATGCCTTAGGGAACTTCATACTTAAAGCTGATGTCAGGTTTGTTTCACAGGCTTTGAATCTGACATTTGATCCTCATGAGCATATTTGTCACTTGGCAACTGCTTGTCATTGCTTGTAGGAGCAAATGTTCTCTGCCGGGGCATGGCTGAAGTACCAGACTTTGTCCCATTCCCCTCTGTGATGGGCCTGCAGGTGAGTATTTTTCCCTAAACCCTGTAATTCTGGCTTCAAAAGATGCTCACTCTGAGGCTGCAGTGTAGTCCGATGCAAGTAGTGCTTCATCTTCTAGAGTAGTAGCAGAAGCATGGGTATAAGCCCTCACTCTGCTTCCTTAGTGACCTTCACTGCTGCTTTAGGACTAGGTTTCTTATGTTCTCCTCTTCTGAGACAGTTTAGGTAGCACAGGATTCTCCTGCCCTCTCCTTAGCTTGTCTATTCCCTTAGGTACTCATGGAAGTAGAGGGATCTTTGCAGACCTGATAATCCCATAATAAAGGTGAAAGATGCCTGAAAACATTCCCTCCTCTTTGTGGTATCTTGCCTATCTCTCCAGTGAGGCTGAAAGTATTCAGATTCTGGCAGTTCTCTCATCCGTAATCCTCAAAAAGCCCAATCTATCAGGAGACTGGTATTAAAAATCACAGTATTGAGAGGAAGGAAGAAAAAAATAATCCTCTGATTTTTCTTTGGGTTTTTCTCTAATTCTTTTTGGGTGGTATTTCTTTAGCTTTTCAGTGAAACCTGAAAGGGTTGTCCCTTACTTCCCCCACCCAATTTTCTGTCTGGAAGGTGATAAGATCCTCCCATAACCACAAGATCCCAGAAGTTGGCACATATATGCCAACTGCATTTCCAAAATGTGGTACAAAATACCTTCCGTTAGTTTCATTTGACTGTCACAAGCTTGAAGAGGAGTTACTGAAGTCCTCATCTCTTCTAAGGTGGTCAACTCATGGCCGTGACTGCTGTCTGTCATGCATTTGGGCAAATGGTGGCCCTCGGACCACATCTCATTGGGAAGCTCCACTATGCAATACTCTTGGTGGAGTCTTCCATGGATGCATCCCCAGGAGGGAGAGGGTCAGTGTTTTGAGAGCTGGCAGTCTGCTCTACTTTTCCCTCCATGGCTGTGAGGGGCCTGGGTGGACCTGCCGTCGTTCTGTGTGCTCCACAGGTCAAGATCATTTGCCTGTGCCCAGTGACGTTCTCATGAAAATAGTCAGAGAGGCATAATTTGTAGCGTGGAAGAAGAGTTTAGGTCTAGCAGGCTCCGGTTATGTGTTTCTCTGCTGGCTGTCCCCCTCATGGTATGTTTGGGGCATTTTGCCTCTTCCTAAGCAGATTTTTGTCTGTCTTTGGAAGCCTTCGAGGAGAAAATGCAAATAGAGCAGTGTGATGGAGTGCATGGTAATACTGATTTTATTCTGGAAATGCCGTACACACAATTTCAGCTAATCATGCTCTCTCTCTATATATATATTAAAAAAAAGATACAGTTTGTCTGTAAGGAGAAAGGGTTCTTTCTCTAGAAAATTAATTTTTAATTCCTTATTCTTACTGAAAAAGGTGGTGTACAGTCACAGATTTAATTAAAGGTATAGCAGGCTTTGTCAATCAAGGGAGGCAGAATTATACACTGGGTACCTTCCAAAATGGCAGAGGCTTAAAACCAAAACCAAAAAGCCTTCCCCGAAGTGTGTTAACACACGTTGACCATTATTACAGCTCATGTTTGTTTGTTTTGCTTGTGCCAATAAGAGAATATCATTGTACTGAAAATCAGATCTAACAGTTTCTAGTCATCACTGGCTTGGAGCTCTAGATCTTTCTCTGCTGCTCTGTGTAGCTTTAATTGAGCATTAGGTCAATCTTGGAGGGGAGAAAGCCTTTCATAAAGTAATATGTAAGGAATGGTATTATAATATTTCTTTCATTTCAGTAGAGTTTTTTTTTGTTGTCAGGGCAAAAGATGCATAAAAATAATGGCAAGTCTGCAAGGAAGTATATATCTTGTTATTATGATAATGGAGCTTTGTTTACCTGACCTTCCAATTAGTCAAATATGGATTCTTGTTCATATCCTGATTACTTGATCTCAGTGGGTTCGGCTGGTTCAGATGCAGTTTAAAAAAAGAAAAGCAACCCCCTCAAAGTTGAGTTCCTACAGCCACCACCCCCACGACCACCCCCCCAGCCTGTAAAAGCAAATAAGATTTCAGCGTGATATTAATGAATAGTAACAGAGAGTCAGAATAATTGGTACCTTCCTGGTTGTGATTAGGATTCACAGGAGTTACTTAACAACCACTGTTTCTTAAATATGAATTCTGATTAATAACAGAGACCTTTTTCTCTCGTATACTGTGTCTGTTACTAACACACTTTGCAGTTGTAGTACTTTGAAATTACATCTTTCTTTTTATGCACTGTCATGTCTTGAATTGTAATAATCTTGGTGGGAAGTTTTGAGCAGTACATGTCAGTGTGACTCTTGATTTCTATTTTTTTTTATAATTTTCACTTTTTTATTTGCTTTTGCCTTTATGATTGTGGATTACACTGGTATTGTTTAAAACTGCTGCCTCTTGTTGTAAGAGATACTGAGATAAAGGTTCTCTGTTACCTCTGGCAATAAACATGCTTTTGAGAGTGACTGTTATGTAAACACATAGATGCTATAAGTGATTTCATTGTACCCAGTGAGTCATTATACGTAAACTGTTAATGTCACAAAAGTAACTTAGGAAATTAACTTTATTGTGGGGGTTTTTTTGTTTGTTTGTTTTAGTTTTATGGAGGTCATGTAGCTCAGGAAAAGTGTTGGAGCTTTGACAGAAGTCCGGGACATGTGCAATGCGTTTATCGCAAGCCAGCTGCCATATGCACTGCTCTCCTTGCTGTTACAGTTTGGTGCATGTCAGTCTTTGTTAACTGACCGTTTTCGGAATCTCCAGCCATTCCCAGGCTGCAGCTAATTAAGAGTATTCTAGTGGTAGGAGTGCAGGAGGTCAGATACTCTTTTATGAAGTGCAGTAATGTGTCCAGCAACCCTTCAGCTGCTGCTCAAATGTGTTGTGCTGTCCTGGAATCTGTGTGAAGTGAGGGGAACGAAAGACTCTGTCAGTGCGTTTCATCTGCTGTTTTATTCCTGGGACATCACGGTGTGTTGGGCAGAGCAAGGAGTGCTGACAGATTTGGCTGTTCATCAGGTTTGTTGGTGGTCTGGAGGGCCAGAACTGTTTCTGCGTGTTGGGTTTTTAGAATTAGGTTTGAGGGTGTTTGAGGAAAAAGCGCAGCACACAAAATGCATGTTTCTGGGGTTTGCATTGGTATAGTAAAATTTGCTGTAAAAAGAGTGAAGCAGAGGATTTTTCATGCCTTTTGAACTTGCTAACAGGTTTTCATATAAATTTAAAAATTACCCCACTGATGTCAGCAACAGATATTTCAGAACTTACTAGGTCAGTTACAAGCAAGAAGTACTTACTTAATAATAAAGTATTAATATTTATGAGAATTGCATATTTATTCAGGGATCTCAAATCATATTACAGATAAAATGAATTACTGCATACACCACAGGCTGAGGTACAGAGAAGTTAAATCAAATGCAAGTCATCCAGGCTTGGAGCCGGTGAGGTTCTTCAGGGAGTGCAATAATTTTATCCACATCCTGAGCATTTGCAAGCGCTTTGTGGAATTGGGTTTAGTGAGTCATTGTCGAGGCTGGGAACTGAGCGTTGCAGGCCTTGTCTCCCAGGCCTGTGCTTTAACCAGTAGACAATACTTCTGCACCTTACTCCAGCTTCTTTCAGTGCTAATTTGAACTTTGAGTAACCCTAAGGAGAAAGTCAATTTGCCATTGTCAGACTTCCCTATTCTACATCTCTAGTTGATCAAACAGCGAATTCCACTCCAGATGTAACCACATTCCGTTAGGGAGTTTTTATTTCTAAAAAGGACTGGAAATGAAAGACTCACTCACCCAAATCATGTAGAGATGACTCAGATAGCAAACTTTTTAAATCCTCAGGCTTTTTTTTTTATATATATAAAAGAAATCTGTGAACAAACTCCAAAAGGAGTATCAAGAGACTTGGACTGAAAGAAAAGCGTGTGAGCCATTCAGACTACCATTAAAAGCTGGTGGTATGCCAGCTCGTGGTCAGCACTGTTCTTCACAGTGTAATTTATTTTACTCCTAAAACAAACCACCCCCACTAATGGCAAACAAAAAAGCTTCTTTCTTCCAGATTTTGATTGTTGAATGAAAGAGGATTTGGGAATAAGCAAACCTAACCCACTTAAATTTCATGGCATGCACCTTCTTTGGAGGAAATTGTTTTCTGTTTTTGGATGGCCCAGGATTTGTGTTTTTGTCTCTCTGTTAATTTTTCCTCTATGCACTTGTGTTGTTGTAACTGTGTCATTAAGATCAGACTAATAACCCAGAACCTAGTTCCAGTGTATTACCTGCACCTCACCTGGGCATTCTGGCCCTGACTTCTGAAGTAGGTAAATTGACTCATCCTCAGCTGTGTGAGTAAACAAGTATTTGTGGTGATCGTAAATCCCATTGAACTGAGGAGCTGCTCATACACTTACAGTCAAAGCACATACTTAGAAGGATTTCTCTGAATTGGGGGCCAGAGGAATCAGTCCCCTCAGCTTTCCTATTGTTACGAACTAAAAACTGAGCTAACTGGATAAATGAATTTAATTAGGATTCATGTTTAACAGTTTATTTTAAAGCAGAGCATGGCTGAGATGCTCAAGCTCTTGAAAATACAGAATTGTAAAACAAGTGCGACAGCTCAGAAACTTTGCAAGACTTGGAGTATGTAGAAATTGGGTATGAAATTGGTATTTTGGAGTCTATAAATATGTCTCTGGCTGTGTTGCACAGCAATATCCTAAAAGGCGATTCGGCTGAAGTTTTCTAGAATAGTATTGTTTTGATCCAGAGAACCCATCAGAAACTTTGTATGGGTGTTTCAGCTCCCCTCTTTTAGCAAAGATTTGAAAACCAAGTGAATACACTCATTAAATAAGGGTTTGTGCAGAAGTAAGTCTACAGTTCCTTTGAAAAAGAGGCTTCTTGTAAGGAATTTTAAGGAAGGTACAGATTAAAGTAATTTCAAATTCTGAATAAGTGTGTCACTTTGTATGCGTAGTGTTGGCATTGTTTTGATCCTTTGTACACATGTAATTTACTCCCACGCAGAAGCCATTTACCACTGCTCTTTGCCCTTTGGGAGTGGTTTAAAAGGATCTTAATGTAAATGAGAGCCCTACCCTAAGGTCCACACTTCACCAGCCTGCTCCCTGCATTTTACTGTCTGACACTTACTGCAGTCAATGTGGTTGCAAAGTGTGTATGAGGGCTGCAGCTCTGACCCCTAAAGCCGTACCTCTAAGAGTTTTCCATAAGGAAACTCTCAGAACAGCATCTCATTCTTCTGTAAATTACTTTTTTAAGCAAATGAAAGGAGGTTCCTTTGTAGCCTCAAGGAATCTTTCCGTGGACCAACTAGACAAGAAATAGAAATCAGGTGTGCCATTAGAGCTAATGGTCCAGAGATTTGTTACTCTTAAATGATGTGGGAGAGTATTTTCCAAACTTTGGAAGTTTTTTGGTTGTTTAACTTGCCTGTAGCTTTCAGGTGTCAAAGAGTTTTGGTGCTTTTTATCCCCTGATATTTTTACAGCTCAGTTTAAGAAAAGGGGGTAGGGGGGAGAAACATTTCTAGAACAACAAATAATTTGTGCTTTTACTGCAGTAATACATTTGTCCTAAAAAATACCATGTTTTGGCTTTACTTACCAGTGGATGCAGTGCTGGGTTTCTCCGTTGTGGGTCTGAACTAGTGAGCAACACCCTGTTACAATTGCCTAGAACTAGTGAGACAGTTGGATCTTGTTGCCTGGAAAAATAAAGCTTCCTGCAATTTAGTTCTTGTTGAAGGAATCAGAGTTTCAATGGAAGAATTTTCAATGTACCAATTATATTTTACTTCTGTGCCTACAGGGTGGGGGGTTGTTTTTGGGTAGGAGCTAGTAAGATTGCCACAGTGACCCCTCCCATTGAAAGTCAAATCAGTGAAGCCATTCTCAGCTTCTACTCTTTTGCCAGTATGATTTGACCCTTGAAAAGGGATGGCTGCATTGCCAACAGCTTCTGTTGTAGCTGGATCCAGCCTTTTCCTTCTGACTTTCAGTTTATCTGACAGGATGCTCTAGGGTAAGTGCCACGTGCTTCTTACTGACAAGCAACTAAACGTATTGGGGCTAAGGTGTCAGGTAAGAGGTACCAACCCACTGCAATAACTAGGTGGTTTTTGCCTTTTGACCCTGCTGTAGGATTGTAGGTGGTGAGCTGTGAAAGTGTCAAGAGCATCCGAGCTGTTGCCTGGCCTGGGTGGCTACAACAGAAGCTGTTGCCAATGCAGCCGTTGCTTTTTGCAGGACAAATCATGTTGGAAATGGTCACTCAGGCTCCTGAAGTTCTGGTGCTTTAAAGTTGGGTGTCGCGATAGCTTCCTTCTCGGCAGCAAGGCCAGGCTGTAGGGGCTGAATACAGAGCTGGAAGTCTCCACATTTTGGGCAAATGTTCCTGTTCCTTTGCACGTCCTGTTACGGCACCATTTGGAGAGGTGCAGAAGGGAACCCAGGAGAAAAAAAATTTTGAAAGCCTTTCCATCAGTTACCAAAAACATGTGCTTTGTTTTACAAAAAAAGTTATGAGAATAAGCCAGTTGTGTATACTTGTGTGCATATACACACACATACGCAGAGATGCTATATGCATATAATATCTCTAAAGTATATGCTGCATAGAGATAGAAAATGTTACATGTAGCTATTGGAAAGTTTTGTAATGGAACAGTGTTACTCAAGTTTTTGTACCATTTCCACAGAGAACTAGGAAAATGTATACCTAACAGAAAGTAAGCAGCTCTTGTTTCCTTTGGGTTAGGAATTTTTTTATAGAGCTTGCTTTGCCTTTAGCTGTAAAGCCTAAAATTTAAATTGCTGCAGGCTTCCTTGATTTCCATGGTTGAAATAAATGCTCTGTATCGTTTTGCTATTCATGTCATTACTCCCAGTAATCACCACACTCATCCTAGCACACTGTGTAGTATGCTCAGTTGAATATCTCTGACTTTCAGGAGGCTTCATTGCTGGCTGTTGTCTGTTTCTCAAGCTGCACAATGACATACTCTATTGGGCTAATTTGATAGTTTGCACTCCAGTTGCTGTGAGTTATGACCTGTGTTTTCTGTATGCCGTGTAAATGAAGAATTGAAACTTACAGGGAATCATTTGCTTCTCTGGTCTCTTCATGTGAATTTACAAATTGCGATTAATGGTACAAGTTTAGTTAAAGTTTGAAACTTTCACCCTTTTCTCCTCCCTCTCCACCTCTGTAAAAGTTAATTGCTGCTGCTGCATATTCAGCAGAGACCTGGGGTGGAAATGCAGGAGAGTTAATTTCCTGCTGAATATTGGAGCACATAGCTGCTTGGACTCTCATCCTGTGATCAGATTCATGCACTCAAGCGTTCATGTCCTTGCATTCATGCGGTGATCAGTTAATTTCCCTTGCACACATGTGGCTGGAGGTGCTCCTCATGAGCAGGGCAAATCGTCCTCGACCGAAAACAAACAGAAGTGCGGGGTAGAAAGCCAGCAGAGATTGCAAGATTATACTTAATGCTGCTTTAAGTTATTGTGAGATTGAACAGATGCAACTAGGTATGTTGGTGAGAGAAAACAATCTGATTCTAAACACTTGTAAAAATCCTTCCAGATTTTTAATATGGTTTGAAAAAAGTTAGTTGCCCATCTACCCTATAATCCTGCATGGGATAAAAGGCTCAAATTGTGGCACAGATAGCAGAAGCCCAGCAAGGCAGGGTGTTCAGGGAGCCAGTACAGCTAGCAGATTTGTAAATGAAATTGATATAATTTCTGGGGAGTTTCCATCTTTGTGCCCCAGCAAGGGAGAACAGGCAGCAGGCACTGCAGACACTTCTGCGTACTTCACACTGGACAAAGGTTGATAAGTAGAAAATGTCTTTTAGTATATTAACTTTCTGTGGCAGTGATTTACTTCACAAAAAGGTCTCACATGGGAAGTACGGTGTTTCTCAGTGTGATGAGACATCTTAGACGATGGCTTTTGCAGTTGCTCATATTGTGAGAGTTAGGATAAACTGTCTGTTCTCTGTGTCAGAATGACTCCCTGCACCTGCCGTGCTTACCAGGTTTGCACTAATATTAAAGTCTTTCATACTCTTAGGAAATGATGTTTTATTTAGAAGATTGACCAGCAAGTGAAAACTGTACAGGCATAACCTGCCCTTCTGGTCATGGTGGCAGGGAAAGAAAACCTTGTGGAGGTTGTTTGCTTGCTTGATATGGTTTTTAAAGCAACCACTGAGAACTGACATTTTAGGAGTCTCCTGACCAGAGGTTGGCTTACTAATTACTGTTTCTATTACAATCCTGCGATCCGCATCGTGACTGATGAGGGAAGTGAAAATAAAGGCAAATATGTCACTTGTATCCTGTTTATTTTGTAGTAGATGAGACAAACGACTTTGTGCTCTGCTTACCATAAGCAAACATTTTAAAAATACATGTGTGTGTAGATACATATGTATACACACACATATATATATTCATGCTTAGGTTTATGAACTTAATCCATAGATACATGGGAGTCTTTATCAAGGAACCTGATTTTAAATAATTATATTTAAACAGTAATACACGGGAAGTCATGCGCAGCTCTGGAGCAGAAAGCCTCAGTGTGTTTTGTAGCTCTGTAATAGCTATTATTTATCACAAATGTGCCGTCTGTTTGTTCACACTGAGTAATGAATGACCTTTCTGTTTCCACAGCTAGACCTGTGCAGACTTCAGCTGATGGGGGTGTAGTGCCGTAGCTATTTATCATGCTTCACTTATACTGATCACTGGTTTAAGCTGCACCACCAGGGAAATATCTTGGACTTATGTTATGGTTCAAAAAAGGAGCTTTTATGGGGTTAACAGCTAAGAAAAGCAGCTATTTTCTATCCCTGGCTGCTATAATTCAAAATTGACTGCTCGAATTTGAGTCAAATTACTGCCAATATAGTCATAAGCAAATTTATCAGCCAAGGGCTTGTTTATTGTGTCTTAGCAATGGAGGGTCTGTTTTGTTGTCTTTTTTTTTGTGATTCCTTTGTAAAGCTTCAATTTCTTACATTGATAAATGGGATAGAATATATGAATGAGAACGAGGTAGCTCAGAAGAGGTAACGCATATACATTTTAGCACAGAAAAGGTATATGAAGAAGGTACCTTTTTAGCTCCTCATACTGTTCAGAAATGAATAATGTAAAGAACAAAAAGACTGTGTTTGGGAGGGCAGGGGAGAGGTTAGGATGGGGTGGGAGGGTGAAATAACTGAACTGTTCTTAGGAACAGTCAAGGTCTCCTATTTTGTTCTTGCAGATTGCACCAATTAGTTATGTTTTACTGATGCAATCCCTGGATGTCAGAAGTCGGTCTTCTCCCATATGGCATGTTAAAAAGCAAAATGCATTATTAATGCTTGAGGTGGGACCTCTGGAACTGTGGTATAAAGCGTTAAATGACATTAATTTAGACAATAATACTATCATCACACTGTTTTACAAGCCAATAACCCAGCTCTTGTTCCCCCTAGTAGTTTATCTCAAGGAGGGAAGTGGATTATTGCCTTATAAAATAGGCACAATGGTGTTGGTGCTGTTGTGCTGCTATTATTACAGATGTTTCAGAAATACTAAACAAAGAGGGATAGCTGAACAAAAGTAGAAAGAGATGGAAGACTGCAACAGAGCAGCATTCATCCTGTGTCATGTAAGTGAACTGAGAACTACAGAAAACATTTCATGTGTGTAAAGACAGGGATGGGAATGTCTTCTCTACTGTAAAACCATGACCTAGGAGGCAGTCACACTTCTTTCAACACAGACCATTGGATTGGAAAGATTACCGAGAGAATTTTGGACTTGAGGCCATGCTTGCAGTTGCAGCAGCATGCATGGTCCAGGCTGAATTTGTGCAGGGTTAGAGCAGATACTAAGGAAACTTTTTACTACCTGCCTGTTGGCAAAGGCATATCACCCAGCTTGTTCCTGGAGAGCTTTTGTTATTCTAAATAACATTTACAGCCTTGGACCAGCAAATTCCAGATTCTGCGGGGTGATTCAGAAGGACACTGAGGCTGAGACCAGCAAATTCAGCATTTGCAGTTGAGGTGACCTGGGGAGGCTTGGCTTTGGAGATGAAAAGGAAAGCTGGTAGGCTCTTATCTTCGGACCTTGCTCTGGAACTCAGGGAGCTGGGTGGGGGCTGCTGGAGCTCCTTCTGCTGAAGGGATGAGGTGCATGGTAAATTCTTCAGAGGGAGGAATTCACTTTTCAAGGTACAAACCATTCTCTGTTGTCTGGCAGATGAGCAGTATGTGGTTTGGCACAAAATGCCTTGTAGCAGTGCTTTTCGCATGTGAAATTAATGGTCTCTGTGTTCATTTGATCTTGAACTCCTTTTCAGTAAAAGCTTTTCAATAAAAACCTTTACAGTATTCAGTAAGATAAGTGGTAAGACAGCAGCATTCGATTATCTAACCTTCCCTGTTATTTGGAACACGGTCGTGTCCCCTGACGTTAGTTAATTACTCTGAAAATTACCTCGGTTATCCAAAACCTCAACTCTCCACACACATCCTGTGTCACTGTGACATTCAGATACCCAAGGTTGTTCTATATTAGCATAAATATCTGACCAGCTCCCAGGAACTGAACAGACAGATTTTGGCTCTTACTTCATCTATGCGTATTTCTGCCAACCTCAACAAGTCTGCTGCTTTATATTCATCGGTTTAAACTGGTGATTTTTGTGTTACATTTAAAGCCTCTCTGTGCTACACATCACAGAAAACCATAGGATTATACTGTTTCACCTCAATTTGTGTAACATCTATTACAGACCCCTTTTTCCTTTATTTGTCAAAAAAAACCCAATATTTTTCTTTGGCCACATTTAAAATTAAATTGTATTGCTGCTACTACTACAAAAATATCCAGCAGAGCTGGTTCAAGACAGAGGAAATTATGTTTAATTATTATGGCACAATAATGTGACTAGTCTCTATTTTCAACATTTTACATGTTGGTGCATTCAACAACACTGTAAAAAAAAAGTTAAATGACATTACGAATTGATATCTAGGAAGTGTTTCTCTTCCTAAACCTTTCCTTCTACTTCTGAATCAGAAGAAATGGGCAATTAAAAAGGAACAGGGATATTTTTCTGTTACTAGGTTTTGTCTCAGGACAGTTGTGCATATTGCAGTTTACCAAAACATTACTCAGGGTATGTGAGGTAGTTTGCATGAAGCAAAATACTCTGGTTTTTAGGTTTCATCATAAATTACTCAAGAGAAAGTATGTTACTCTCTCTCTGCAAGATTTGTGGGAGAACACAAAGCATTATATTGATATATCTGGGGTTGCGAGGGGATAGAGATGATTTGGAGTGATATAGATTAAATATGTATTTTCAAACCTCAGTATGATTTGAGTGAACACTTTATTTCTTTCCTCATAAGTCATTGTAACAGGAAAAATACATACTTGCTAGGGAGGAGTCATGCTGCTGGTGGCTTGGTTTACTGGGATGTTTTGGTTTTATTCTGTTCCCTGCTCACACCCAAACAACTTGGAGCTAGAGGTGCCTTTTATTGTGAAGGTCACACCCTGTGTGTGCAATTATGCTTTGAATAAATATATCTTGATTGTTAAATGCATCTTGATTGTTATTTTTCTCCTACTGGAATAAATAATGAACTGGTAATCTATAAATCTGTTGACTTAACAGCAGTTAAGTGTTTTATGTGGATGAACTGGGTTGTCCTACAAGTGATGCTTAAATATGTAAATCTGGAAGTGGTTTTGTTTCAAATGAATGAAAGAAAGTGGGGTGCCATGTCCCTGTGTGTTTTGATTCTTTGTAATGTCTTAATAAAAGAGCTGAATTCTCTGGAAAGACATATGCCTTGAAAGAGGGGCAAGCATCTAATTAGGTTCAGAAATGCGCTTTCACATTCTTGATCATAGTTATTTTAAAAATTGTTTGAAATCAAGGGAGCTTGTAAATAAGGGAATGCACTGATACTTTATTGTAATTTGGGAAACAGGGTGGTGTTACCGTCCTTGTCAGAATACAGAGAATATACGTACCACTGGATGTTGTCTCCAGAAGATTGTTCCCTGCCAACATACTGCTCACTACTGCATACCTCTGTCTCCTTTCTCACAACTGGGTTTGCAGAGGGTGGAAACCACACTTCTCGCTGTTCTGGCTTGTGGGCTATTGCACAGATGTCCTCCCTAAATGTGGATATGGCAACTGAAGGCATGGTTGTCCCTTCTCCTCTCTTGGTGACCATCAGTGCTGTCCCAGAGCTGGTAAGAGGGAACAGAACTGGTCCTTGGTTGCTCCATGGCCTATAGGCTTTGGGCAGCAATAGTGCATATTTGTATTAAGAAGCCGAGTCCTGGACCAGAGTACTGAGGCCTGGGCTCCTCTCCCATCTTGCCATTTCTTCCTACATCCAGCTGAGGGACCTGCAATAACATCTCAAACCTTGCAGAAGGACAACAGTCTGAGCACAGCTCTGTTTTTTTGCATTGATAGCAAGCATGTTCTAGTCCCCTGCCTGCTGCAGAACAAAGAACCTCTTCCTTGCTCATTCCAGAGCTGAGCTCACAAGTTCAGTTATTCATTGCTGAACCAGTAGGACAGTGGACATTAAACATGTCATGTTTTCTGCTATTCCCACTTGGTCTATACAGTGAAAGGTGAGAAGGTGGTAGGGATTGGAAGTTATTTCACAGAACTATCAGAGTAGATGAGGAACAAAGTGAATTCCTGCTGTGGTTTTCTGTGGGAAATATCAGTTAGAGGCAGCTTAGTCTTGGTCATAAGCACCATAGAATGGGATCTGTTACCATAGTAGAACCAGAGAGGATTCCCTTACCAAAAGCAATAAAAAAACCAGTGTCTTTCTTGTCTCTGAGAGCAATGGGATGAAGCTGCTGTGTAAGAATTCAAATAACAAAATATGATAGTTTTTACCGCCTAATAAAAACACCATGGAAAAAGGGACTCTCCTAAGATAAGTGATGTATTATGTTCTGGTTTTCTGTTTTTTCCCCCAAAAGCAACTACATTTTTTTGAAGCTCTTTAATCTTTCTGGGTAGGTGGTTTCTATTACTATCTTAATTGGGGTAAGTTTTTAACTCTGATCAACAATGTTGTTGGTAGCTAGAACATGCATGACTGAATAGGTAAGGTCCAGGAAGACGAGTTATATTCCCTCAGCCTCCATGCTTTTCTTTATATTGACTTCAGGACACCCACACAGAAGCTTGCAGATGAGAAGCCATTAGATGGGCTAATGGGGCATTGAACTAACCTGAGGCAATGTATGTAGGGAACTGCTTCTCTCTTAACATCTTATTAGAACTCTCTCAAGTATAACAGGAGGCTAGAGGTAATTAAGCTAAAAATGCAAATAAACATGGTGTGATCATTTTTATGCCAAGTGACCAGCTAAAAATAAGTAACTGCTTGGCATACGTCGTTTCCATGGAGCAGGGTAAATAAAAGCTTGCTGCTTGTGGCAGGGTCATGGTCTCCTGCTGTGGCCCAGATTGAAAGGTGAAGATTCACAATATTTATCTTTTCAGCAAGTGTCTGGGGTCCTGTTACAGGAAAGAGAAAAAGCTGGACGATTTGGTAGGCTGTTGAAATAGTCTTCCCACACTGGGCCACTAGCTTACCTGCAGCAGAAGGGGGACAGCTGTTATCAGTGCTGGCTCTGTGGGGACAGTAAAAATGAATCGATGGCTCTACTCCAGCTCCTAATAGAGCAACTTGCTCTAATTGTGCCTTTTTTGTAGACTCTATAGAGAAGAAATGTTTGGCAGAACATAGAGGATTAACTATTCTTCTGCCATTGGAAGTGACTGAGTCTGAGGAGAGCATGAGCGTGTTGGAGGCAAGACTGTTACACAGCTTGTATTCCAAGCTCGGCATCAGTTGAGAGTGAAATCAGTCCATCACTTCTCACAGGCAATAGAGTACTTTCTTTAAAGGCTTTTCTCATGGCCCATGGTCCTCTGTACACCAGTGGAAGCTTTGCCACTGGCATCTGTGGATCTGGAATTGAAGATCTTTCATTTTAGGGATCAGACAGCTATTGATGGAGCTGAAATGATGCTGACCTTGTGAGCTCCTTTTAGCAGTGACTTAATATACTGCACATGTTCATCAGGTCCATGTCTTCTCATTGGGTCTCTAAGGATTAGAGTGCAAAGGTGATGGTGTGCTAGTTTCTTACTACATCAGTTTTGAAGAGGAGCAGTCTTCCTGGTAGCTCAGACATTTCCTGAACAATTGAAAGATCTGTGCAACTTTTCCTGAACCCAAGATTTTTCTCAAGCATGCCAACTTGTGATTTGGGCCAGTTGTATTTACATTAATTTTTATTCTGTCATAAGGTTTTTTTCATTCAGTAACTGGCCAGCACAAGTTCACGGTAGAAGTTTGCTTGATGCCAAGTACCCTTTACACTGGTTGGCTTTAAAACGACTTATGGGTACTAAGCTTCTTGCAGGATCATGCACCATCCTTTATTTTACACAACAGTCTGTTTTACATAATAAGATTTACAACATCAAAGACAGCAAGAATGTTCTTTTTAAGAAAGAGAGTGTGAACCCTTTACACGCTTAGGAAAAACTTTCATATCCTGTATGTATTTTTCCCATAGTGGAATGCCTGCTATTTAACAGTGTCTAGGGATTTAAATGAAAGCTGACAACAGAAATATCCCAGACATACCTCTTTTGTAAATACCTTTAACTTCTTTTAGCTGCCTGTCTTCTGGCTTTGCTTTGTCGTAATAAAAGCCAAAATGTTAGAACGGCTTTGTTTACAGGATTTCCAGAATACTCCAAATCATTTCTGTGCATGGTGGAAACCCAATAAAGATGTATGAGAGCACTGTCAAAAATGCGCTGAGTAGATATCTGGCGTTGTGTTTTTTCCCTTTCAGTGAAGCAGTTGCATTCCTATTGACTCAAATTCAGGCAGGACCAGGCTCTTTCCCTTACAGCTGTTGCCTAAGGAAGGAGCTGTGGAGTACAAACCATGTTTCATTAATCTCATGGGTCCTGCCAAAAGGGGCAGGGGCACCCCAGAGAAGTATTTGGAGAGCAAGGTTGGGATATCTGCTGTGCATTGCCCTAGTGAACAGAGACCTTGTCCCATTGATTTGTTAGATAATGTTTTCCTGCATAGCAGTTCAGGGGAGGTTGAAACAATACCAAGATGATAAGATGCTTACAGGTGACGTGATTAAATATGTATAGTGTTAGATCCTTGTCTTATTCCCAGAAAGAAGACGTGACATACAAAGGGTGGAAGAGATGGACTTGGAACTTCTGTGGACCAGGAGGTCAGGAAGAGCCACTACACAATGCAAGGATTTTTATAGATTGTTTAAAGAGTTGTTTAGTGAGTAGAATACATACTAGGAGTAATGGGTTGAAGTTAGGTGCAGAAGTCTGACCAGCTGATTAAAACAAACAAGTTTCAATATATTGCTCTCTGAAAATTTTAGGCTCCCCATTCACTGGAGTCCTTTAAAGTCCTTTGTTGTTTGTGTCCTCTGTCATGTTTCTCATAACCTTGTGAAATGGTCTGGCTCTGCAACCTGAACAGACTTTCTGGCAGCTGCAGTATCCCAGAACTGTGTATTTTGGGATTTCATAGCAAAAAGAGATCCATGGCAAGCAAGTTCTTTACTTCTCCCCCTCTACCCCCCTTAATGTTTAGACCATTTCTGTGCAAGAAAACAACTTATTTTTGCTGTGTCACATATTGTTGTAGGGTTAACTAATTTTGTTAAGTTCTAGAATGTGCTTTTAAATATACTCTGGAGAAAAATTTTGCCATAGCAGGACATAAAGAAGATAAACTAATTGATTGTCTTTGTCACTAGTTTTACGATTCATTTTATGGTGCTGTGTCTTTATGAAATCATATGAAATGTATGAAATTGTCCTTGTTTGTGAGACTCACTTTAAATGTTTTGGAATTCTTATTTGCAAGCCATGTTTCAACTATAAATATATCAGCAGATTAGAATTTCATTGCTGCAGTTTTTCGTAACTGCTTCAAGCACAATCTTCACGCAAAAGGCGTAATCCCTTTGCTTTGTAGTCTCTAGGTCAAAACTGGAGGAATGTTTGCAGGCACCTGACTGCCTTTTTTAGCTGGCTCCTGTAGAAGAACAGACAGACAGTCATTGGAACAGCTCATGACATATGTTTGGCAGCAAAAGTACCCCTGATTCCAAGTTCCAGATTATACTTCTCAGCTATGGCTGGCCCTCTTCCTGGGCACTCAGCTTTTCTTTTAGTCATTTTACACCCTACAGAGGTAGTCTCCTTCTGCTGAGATTTTCTTGGTGGTTTTTTTTTTGTTTGTTTGTTTTGGTTTTGGTTTTTTATTGCAGAGGACCCCTTCTCTCCTATGTAGTGGTATGAATGTTCTTGGGGCTTCCTTTGGGTGAAAGTGTGGCTGGCAGGAAACGTACATTTTTTTTTCTTAATGAAGAAGGAAGTGTGAACTGGGCAGAACAGTTCATGAGAAATCTCAAGTGCATCATGAGTTTTATCTTGCACCGCATAGCCCTTACTGTATGCATGCTTCTGTGAAAGGCAGAACCGTTTCATCCTCTCTGTCTCAGACACCTGTGTTCATGGACTGATTCTTTTGTGCTTGAGCAGCAGATTTCTTTAGGACCATATGGGTGGTGGCCACTTTTCAGACTTGGGGTCATCTTCCATTCCTGGCTGCAGCATCCTGTGTTTCTGAGGAGCAGCATCAGAATGATGAAAACCACCTACAGCATGTTAAAAAAAAAAAAAAAAAAAAAAAAAGAATAGCAAGAAAAAAGAATAGCAAGAAAAGCCTCAGAATGCAGAGAGGTGACTGGCTGGGGTAATTTAAAATAAAAAATGGCTCTTGTCTAGCAGCTCCTTTATAACACAGTTACTGTCCAGAATATCTCAGGAAACCATTTTGTATTCTGCTAGTGTAAACCTAGATAGCAGTTTTATCTTTAAAGATTAGGATTTATATGGGAAAGTTTCATTTCATTGTCGCATTTAAAATGGAACATTCCTGCTGCTTTGTCATCTAACTGTGCTATATATTAAACTAATTACTGTAATGAAGCTGAGTTAAACAAATATTAGTCAGACTGCATATTTAAGTCTACTTATGGCATCAAGATAAAAATCCTGTCATCCATGTTATAAGCACTTCCCTTCTTTTCCCTCAACTCCCCCAAAAAAGGTTTAAGTTGTTTGGTTGGTTGTATTCTTTAAAGAATAAGAAGGTTTTGCACTTCAGACAAGCCCATTTCCTTTTTTAATGGGAAAAGCTCCAAGCATTTCTTTTCAAAGAGAACTAGAAAGATTATTTTTGCAGACTTCTGTTGCGCAGTTTTGGACAACACCCTATAACAGGAAACCATGGCTTCTCCTAAATTTCTTCAAAATGAAAATAGATAATGTTCCTGTTTTAAATTACTAGTTGCAATTAATGATTTGAGATTATGATAGTAATTTATAAGTTTTTACCCTTTTACCCTTTTTATATGAATGAGTTTAGTCTGTTGTCCAGCTTGAAGTTTGTTATTGAACGTATGGTATTTGAACTTGCAAGTTTTTATGTTACAAAGAATGGCTAAGACAACCAACTCCTTATGTAAAAACAACACGCCTAAGAAATGGGTCCTAGCAGACCTAGTGTTTAGTCAGTGTTGAGAGTAATGGATTTAAGCATAGGTTAGAAAGAAGGTAGTATCTTCAGTTAGAGGTGATAGTATGGGCCCTTAAGGAAAGAAGCGATGGAATTAAAGGAACAATGTTCACAGTTGTGTTGCACAAAGACATTTTGAACTTTCTCCTGTATCTTTTAATTTTGTATCTGCTGATGAGTGTAGGTCATAAAAATATTTCAGGAACGCAAACTAAGCATAACCACAACTTAACAAACTAAATATAAACACAGCTTTACAAAATATCAAAGCATTTTTGCACATGGAATCATGCAGTGTGGTTTGAGAAAGGATATAAATGCCTATCTAATTTCTAAAAACTTCAGTTTGTATCTGAGGAGTAATAAGTACTAAGTACATGGAATGCACACTGAATACACATGGACATCCAAATGGTATTGCATGGGCAGAGGACGTCATATTGCTGTTCTGGGTGTTGAGGACTGTGGGTGACTAGACAGGGACCAAGACTGAAACTTCCATCTTTGCTCAATTGAATGACAAATAATTTTGTGATGCCTTTTTTCTTAGCCCATGTAGTAGAATAACGTGATTCAGCACTTGAGCCAAATTGCTAGCATCTGCCAAGTTTGGACTAGCAATTTTAGTCAAAGTGGATGTCCTTGATGATGAAGTGTGAGGTCAAGATTGCAGGACATGCAGTGAATGATTTGAAGACAAAAGTGCTATTATTGAAAATCTTCAGGATTGCAGAGTTAGGAGAAATTGTACTGTTTTATTAAAAAGAGACTGTTAGCTATATCTGACGGGCCCAAGACAGCCAGAAACTTCTTACTAAGAACCAGTTCTGGGGAAGGTGGAATGTAATCTTTTGAACTTTGCCTCCAGTATGTTCTTGGTTCATTGTATTCCATGGAAGGCTCATCAAGGAGAGTCCCTACTTTCTGTTAGTTTAAAAAAACAAACAAAAAAACCCAAAAAACAAAACAACGGAAAGCAACACCCCCCCCAACTACTAAAATGTGTTATATGATGTTCAGATAAGCATGTTTTAAAAACAGGGTGTTTTGGTTTTGTTTTGGTTTTTTTTTTTCTGATTTCTGGAGTTCCAGAACCTCCTGGTAACCTCTTTTTCCTTTTCTTTTCTTCTTCTCTTGTTTATTTGAATGATGAGTACAAAGCAGAAAATAGCTTTCTGGCAGTAAATGCTCTCTGGCATTGGAAAGTATTTGATGGTTAAGTTAAGAACGAAAAATATGGGGTTGGAATATGTGGTGGTTGAGCTGCTGTGTTGGCTGAGCTCCTTCCTGGATGGCCAGACGTGTCTTGCTGCCATAGATTTATACTATGGCATTTCTGCAGAAAGGGGAAGAAAAGACTATTTCTAAATGGGGAAGGGAAAGGCTTTGAAACAGAGAAGCTGTTTTTACTTTGGTTTTAGATGCCTTCTGAAGTCGTCATTCATTTCTTGCCTTCTAAAAGACTACACCACTGAATAAAGGAGTAATACCTTACAGATTACCTCACACTTGCACTTCCTCCTGCTGAGTTCATTGCTGTACCAGAGTTTTCCTTTTGCATGTTTGTAGAGAATCTAGCCCACAGAAGCCCAGTGCTAATGGAGGCATATAGGCCACAGTATATTAATAATATTAATGCCATGCTACCACATCTATGTTATGTTTTCTGTACTGTGGAATTACCCTCTTAGCCAGATAAGTGGTTTAAGTGCCTGCTTTCCTCTTTCCATTCCCTGCAAAAGTGAGACTCGTTTCACTGCTCACTAGCTCAGGAAGAGGGCTCTGAACATGAATTTCTTTTCCAATTGCCACAGTGGGACAGCACTCGCATACTAGTGTAATTTGCATTGCTGTCTGAGGACACTTCCATGGTTTAAGCACCTTAGGAGCCACCAAAGCAATTTACGCACTGGGCAGCCAAATGCATCCTTTCCTGCACCCTGCTGTGTAGCAGAACTCCCTGCAAAACAGAAATCCTGTGTATTGCCACACCTTCCTCCCACAATCTCCTCCTCAGCTACACTTGTTTATGAAATCAGCTTTCAAGCCAGAGATGTCTGCAAAAGTGACCTCTGTTCCTGAAGGAATCTCGCTCTCCCGCTGCTCCTCTTGGTTGAGGTTAGCAGCGCTCTGTGCTGCACCTGCAGCAGCTGGATAGCACGGTGCCGTGGGGCGCAAAGCGAGCAGGCAGAGCGCTGTTCAGTTCCCCTTCTGTTGTGATTAATTTAGTGTGTGTTGGGAGCTCTAAAATGGTGATGGTGGTGATCTTGCACTCCCGTATAGGCAGCCTGACCCAGAGTATGTCCCATGGAAGAAGAAGAAACTCATACTTAATTACAAGTGTCAACTGAGAAAAACACTTCTGTTTGTTACTGAATACATAGTTTAATTGCTATTGTAAACTGGTTATGTGTTCTGGTGATGAAGTGCAGCTTATTTTTAAACTGAAACCAACTTTCGTGAATAATATCTTTCCTACGCCTGTCTGCAGTGCTGTGGCTGAGCAGCTAGAGGGAAAAAGAATGTGCTATTTCCCATAGATAACTGCTGTGCCAACAGGAGTGCTACTGAGAACCAAGATACAGTGGGGCACATGATAGTATGGATGCTTATACATTGATTTTTTTTTGTTTGATAGGAGGAAAGTAACAATGACATTAGACGATTTAGCAAAAGGAAAATAAATATAAAGGTAACAGTTGGTTTACATGGAAATAGTGTCTTCTTATTGCATGGATGGTTGATATTTTATAACAGTAGATGCCAAGCTAGTACTTAAAGCATGTATAGCATGATTTATATTCAGGGGCCTAGTGACTGGTACTGTTTTAGGA
The DNA here is from genome assembly GCA_031468815.1 of Morus bassanus. Classification (NCBI taxonomy): domain Eukaryota; kingdom Metazoa; phylum Chordata; class Aves; order Suliformes; family Sulidae; genus Morus; species Morus bassanus. Next base: position 9,620,089 of record CM062580.1, on the reverse strand, counting down.
AGAAAAAGCATATGGTTTTAATATGTTAAAATTTGTCTTCAGCAGCAAAACAGTTTTTAAATACTATTGCCTTTCCCTTTCTGTACGCTTCTCCCATTTCTCATTTCCCAGGTTCTACGAGATTCAGCCATCTGGCTTTCTCATTATCTGGCCTGCTGTATATTGTTAGTCTACCTTTCTTTAAAGAAGGGGAGACGAAGAAATTCCATATTTAATTTTGTGTAGTTACTCATTCCCTATTTGGAGTCAGATTTTAGTTTAATTTGTATTTCTTTACGTGTTTCTTGGTCCCACCTGGTTGTACTCACTGTTAGTGCCTGCTGATGGCTGCTAGCTCAGTGTGGAGGAAACATGGGTGCTGCATGGGGTGTCGTTTTTTGCTTGTTGGCTAAACTTTGTTGTTTTTTTTTAACCCTTTGTGCTGCAGGGAGACATATGCCTTTTCTGTGGCTTAAGCACAAGTTCAACAGCCGCAGCCTGTGGACTGGCCAGCCTTGGGGAAGGTCTTTGTGCAGAGCTGCCTGTTTGTTTTCAGGAGCTGTGGTTCCAGAAACTCTCCTGACTGAGAGAGTTCCTTGTGACACCCCTCTGCAGGGACAAGGCAATAACAGCAACTGCCCATGCTGAAGGCTGTGTTAACCTCCTTTAGTCCCCTGTAGTGCAAGGAAGGGGAGAACGATGGCTGCAGTATAAACCGTTCAGAGCAGAGGAGGGTGTTGTGTGAAGGTGGTCAGGAGCAGGTGGGATGGGTCCTGGACTGAGCCCCTCCAGGTACGCTGGGAGGATGGCACAGCGAGGGGATCCAGGTAATGAGGGCTTATAAAGAAATCCAGAAGTCTCCTCTGCATTATTCTACCTGAATGTCTTGAAAATTCAGGTACTATTTCGAGGTTGCTTGGAAGGACCGAGTGAGTAGGGTTGGACTAGAGCATTACAGCATGTAGTAGAGGCAGAGGCGTTTCTTTCTCTGTGTATCCAGGCTCTGTTCCACATGAACTGGAAAGGCCTCTATGGCCTCAAGGAGGTACAGGAGTCAAGGACAGGGAGAAGTTAGCAAAATCCATTGACATTAATCCAAATTAACCTTTGAACACCTCACGTTTTCTGAATGCAGCTTTTTAAATGGCAGCAGACAGCAGTAAATGATCTTGTTTAATATCTCTGAGCTTCAGTGAATGTGAAACATTAGTATGAAATCTCCTTATTGTTATAATAAATATCTGGTTTAGCCTGATAAGAGGTGAGATGGTTCATAAAATGCTGGATGAGTAAGCCTGAAGAATCTGTTTAATTGAATCTTCTTTCTCACAACGTCAGAGTAGTCGAAAATAGAGGTCTTGGGAATTGTGGTAAAATGCTACTTTGGCATTTTCTCATTGGCAGGCTGGGCTGGTGATGATCCTGCCTTGGTCCCCATGAAACCAATTGTAGGCAAGTCACTCTTAACAGCAAACAAGACATTTTCATATAAACCTTGACTTTATGAAAATGTGCATGTGTGGGTTGGGAGGCACATAGCTTAGTTTCATAGGTCAAATAAGGAAGCGAGGTTGAATTTAACCATAGTGTTTGAAGTAGCAGGAAATGTTTTTCTTAATGTCACCATTTTTCCTTTTCTTTTAGAAAACCTATGTATTATATTGCATAGGGAACACTTAACAGTTGCGTCTCTGAGTCGTTGTTTACTGATGTGACCTTTTTCTATAGCTCTCAAATGTGGTGGGGTTTTTTTCCCTGTGTAAAATGAAGCTTAAATTTAAATTTCCTGTACCACTCACATTGGCATGACTTGGTCTTACACAAGCTGAACAAGAATCCCTGCACTGAATGAGTAATCTGCTGGAGCTAGTTATATGAGAAAAGGCTCTAAGGTTAGTACATGCTTCTTTAAAATATCCATACCGCATCTATAAGACCTTTGTTTTAGGCAATAAAAAAAGGAGATAGAAGCACAAAAAAAGTGATTAGCTATCATGTCATTTGTAAAACCTAAGCACTTCAAAGCATGTTAACAAATAGTTAAGGCATCATAAATCTGATGCCTAGGTAGTAAATACCCACATTATACTTGCCAAATACAAAGAAATTATTATTTCTTCACGCATAGGTCTGAGCTCTGACCTATAGATTTCTGAGACTTTGTGGAAGTTACTTCTCGTTTTATGTCATGATCTTACTATTTCCTTCCATGCTGCAGCCTTCTCATCATCTGGGAAGAATCGTGTCAAGTTGTCAAACAGACTAATTGCTTTAATATTTTGCAATTCTTTCACTTGAGAACTGATTCTTAGCCAGTGATAAAATCACTTTTGTTTTAAATGTTAGTGTCTTTGGCAGATAGAAGTATTAGATACTTTGATAGGATTTTCAGAATTGCCCATGGGTTTTGGACGTTTAATTCCCATTAATTTCTGAGAGGTTCTTTGCTTCCCTCAGGACACTTCCAAAATCTCAGCCTTTGTAAATGTTCTGGTAATGGCTGGTTTTAAAATCTTTTCAGTTTCAACTTAGCAGCATATCTGTTTCTCACCCAGTTTCTACATCTATAAAAGGAATGTAGGATTTTCCTTAAAGTACTGGGCAAGGGAGGCAGCCAAAACAAGCACAAATAGGATCAGGGCGACAACCTTGCTGAGATCCTGACGCCTCTTTGGGAGTGAGCTCTGTTTGCTTTTGCAGCGCTGCAGGCAGAATGCACATCCTCTCCTTGAAATGAGCTACTTCCCACCGGGACCGAGGGGAGGGTGAAGGCTTTCAGGCAGTTACAGTTACTTTCAGAAGTAACCCGGTGCTCATGAACCAGCAAGGACTGCTGCAGCTCCCACTGGTGTGCTGCACCTTCACGTCTCCCCATGCAGGGAGCCACACAGAAATTCTTGGTAGTGTTGCTAAAATATGGTGTTTAAAGAACTGGGGTAGATCTCATCTCCTTCAACTTGCTATGGAGCATGAGCCTTTAATAGAAGGACGCTCAGCTGGATGGCTGCAGCTCTGAAGAGATTAGAGAAAGGCTGGTATTAGCTGCAAAACCTTTCTTGCAGTTTTGTTCGGAAACATACAGCTTGAGGAGCTTAGTAAATTCTGGGTTAAAACTAGTAAGTGAATTAGAGGCAGACAATATGGCCTGTGAAGTCTGAGCTGATGACTGTGAGAAAGCAGAATGTGTAAAAACAATGGGGCTGGAAGCAGGCTGGGAATACGGGGAGCGAGCTGCGCAGCCTTAGGCTAGCTTGGGAGTTGCGATACACATGATGAAAGCAGTCTGGTCCAGTAGGGAAATTCTGCCTGAAAACTTCACTTCTGCCCTGAAATCATCAGCCTTCATCTCTGTATTGCTGACATTTCTTGGCTCGACGATTTGACTTGTCAGTAGCAAAAGACAACATGAGAAAAATGATTTTGCAATTCATGTTGTTCCTTTGCGTTCGTTCAAAATGGCTGCTGGGAAAGGGAGAGAAAGTCTCTTTCCAAAGTTTAAGAAAGGGTAACACAGAAGAGTGGCCCTGGGTCATGCTATGTAGTCTGGCTGTGTCAAGCGTTAGCAGTAATCCTCCAGGAGTTACCCTGGAATGCCTGAAGCTCCTGAATGGTTTCCTAAACAGGCCTTTTCCTCGTCATAAGGAAGGGTGGGGAGACAAAAGTGACCTTTGAAGTGATCTTGTCAAACCAGAGGTTGTAAAAAATGCGTCACTGTTGATCAGAGACACCACTGTAAAAATAAAGGGCATCCAGTATGCTGTCTTAATTTTTCTGACTTGCATTTGTCTGCTGTTAGTAAAGTCCTGTCCTTTGTCTTCAAAAGCACTGGAGAGATGTGCAACATAAAAGGAATGATCATGGGGCCACCGAAGAGTCCTGTCTTTGTTGTTGTTTATACCAAAGTATTATGTTATGCTATTGGCAAAGTAATTTTCAGCTCCAAGTGAGACAAGATCAGTCACAGTGGTTTTCACAAGATTGATGTGAAGAGCTAGAGTGGTGCTAATTAATCAGAGATGGGGAGAGTGTGTGCCTGCATACTCAATTAGTGTAACGTTTCTGAAATTGGAAAGGAGCTCTGTCATACAGTAATACTATAGCAAAGCCTGAAGGGTGCAGAGATACAATTCATGATGAACTACCTTAACTCATTACTTGAATGCTTGCTCCCCAAGACACTATTGAATGGTGAGCCCAGAGTGATTTTCTGTTGTAGGTACTGCAGTGCTGGGAATCGCCAAAAATGCTTAAAAGGCAGCATTTCCTTTCATTTAGAGGATGTTATATAACTAGGCTCCTTAATTATGTTTTTACTTAAACAGAAAGAGGAATGGGTGTTTGTTACCGTAAATCATCTTTGACATAAACAATACTTAGTCACAGCTGCTTTTCACTGTTCTATAAAATCCCGTCTCTCTTAAGAAAAACTGCAGGTTGTGATAGTTGCTACAACACTGTAAATAATAATAAAATGGTAGTTCCAGCTTTGTTCCAATACTGCACATGGAAGCTTAAAAATGAAAACTGATCTCCACCTAAAAAGAGGTGTAGATGGTAGGACAGAATACTTTCTGTACTTGATATCTAAATTAATTTCACTCAAACTCTAGTATTTGTGCTTGTTTGTTCTTACATTACAGCAAAGATACTTTTTCTTGCCTATAAGTAGAATAACCTGTAAGCCATTGTGATCCAAAGTAGCAGAAGATTTTTGTTAAGTCTTTGAAAATAAAGTGATTTAGTGGTATAGCAGCTTTAATTTTATCCAGATTTGTAGTTTACATCAGGCACAGCTGTTGAGTAAACCTGCAGAATGAATTAGAAATGGATTAATGAAGCTCTGACAAATACATTAGAATATTTTAAACAGCTCTCAAAGAAACAGTTTTATTTAATTTTAGTCATGTAGTGGCTTTATACTCTGAGCAAAATAAAGTAAAACAATAGACTCAAATTCTAAATTGACAGCCAACATGTAATTTTTTCCACAGTCTTTTGAAGTATGCAAACCCATATAATTATTTTCTGACTAGTGAAATTGGTTCATATGGTTTATGAGGGAAGGAAGCCCTCCCTAACAAATATGGTCTATGGCAGCTGGCCCAATACCTGCTATACCACTCCAATGGCTATAAAACCAGAGATAACGGTCTGATTTCATTTGTAGTTATGCTGCTATAAATCTGGAGTAAGTTCATTGGTCTGATTCCAGCATTAGAAACCTAAGTTACTTTTCCTCTCCCAATCTCTGTCATTTCAGGCCATGTTTTATGCAATATAGTGTGGATGAAATGTGTCTGGTATCTTTGATATCTTAAGTCAGAAATAGGTTACTGATGTTTGATTCTTCAAGGGAGGAATACTCAGTTCAGCAGCCAGACACAGGGAGAGGAGGGATGATAGCTTCTGATAGACTTACTCAACTTAAGAAATCCTCAAACTGATTACGTGCATTTTGCAAGTTTCTGCCTCATTTCTGCTGAAACAGTCCTTGAAAACACAAACTTCTGATGCTCCTAGGTTTGCTGGAGGAACCTGGGAACTAGTTGCTATCTTAGTCTTTGGGATGTTGTCATCATCCTTTGAGCATGCGTTACTCCCGTAGCATGGTTAGCACAACAGGAGCTACCTAGCAAATTTAAGAAAGTGCCAGCAGGTTTACTTCTTTAATCATACTGCTGTAGTTAAACTGCTGCAAATCTCTTATAATTCAGAATATTCTCCTTTTTGCAGTTTAGCTGAAGTGTTACTACCTGAGAACTTAATTTGGCAGAAGGAAGACTGCACCTGTATGGAAGGAGTGGTGGACTCCCACTGACGACACACTCTTGCTGAGTTGCTCTGTAGCGGTTTGCTTGAAGTGTGACTGGTGAAGCTGACTAGAGATGGTTTTATTCTTTTTTCTGCTTATTTGTGGTGTTTGCTTGCTTTACAATTGAAACTATTCCTGTAAGAAGTTGAGAAGGGATCAGAAATGCTTAACAATGCACAGGTACTTGGGGATCTGGATAGAACAGTGTTTGTAAGAAATAATTATCCTTGCCTCGCACTCAAGAAGACATACAAGTTATGCTCATCACCTAGGTCAAACTGAGCTTAGCCCACTCTTGAGATTTGAAAAGCCTATGTATGTAGTTAAATTCTAGTGCAGTGGAACAAATCCTCTGGTTGACTTCCTAGGATAGGTTGTTATTCTAAAAATGCTACTGAAGTAGGAGAGCATCTATAGGAGTTTGTCTTGGCCCACTTTCTTGCGTTGTTCAGAATATTGTACCCTGTTTTGGCCATTGAGCGTGGCTGATCTGGCTCGAGTTACCTGCTCTACACCCTACAGAATCACCTGGAGCAGCATATATATATATATTTCTCACTGCAGTGACTTGTCTGTGTTTAAAGTCTGTGTGAGTAAAAATAAATAAAATTCAAGTCAATAAAATATAATAAATAGCATCCCTGTTGCAGGTACAAAATGATACTGCTGTACCTCAGTCATGCAGTTGTACAGCAGAGAATGCTTCTTAGACAAAAACATGATCTTTCACAATCCAGAATGTATTTTTCCCACTTCTGTGTGACTTCATGGTCTAGTCAGAAAAAGCTCCAAATTTTTTCTTGGATCATAATTTGTCTGTCTTTTGTTCCTACTTTGTTGAGTGCTGTAATCAATCCCAATTATCTCCACATCTCTGCATCTGATTTCAAAGGATGGTATCATGCCATACCCAAAACGATTGGGGTTACCAATTAAATAAAATATTGTGGAGTGGGTTAACATATTAGCAACCTTTGTTCAGAATATTTTTGCAAAGATAATCTGAGTTATTAACTAGCTGAACAGGGACACAAGTTTTGTCATTAAATACAGCTGACTGAAAATTGAGTTAAGTCTTCTAATTATATGGGCAAACAGCCCTGGAAGCTGTTTCTGTTCAAGCCATTGTTCTCTGATCAAAAGGGGTTTGTGATCGAGTCGTCTTTTTTATGAGATGGGAACTGTGAGTTGTATGAAATGTGCTACCTTAAGATCATCTGTTACATATTGATAAGATACTTTCAAATTTCTCAGAATGAACCGTGATCCTATAGTAGGCTAAGATGATAGGATTTTTTTTTTTTTTTTTGCTTTGTATGGAAATAACGTATTTCTTGTCTTTTTGTCACTGGTTTAGTTTTGGCCTTGACGTTAGCTGTGCTGTTCTGACATTCTCAGTGACTTGTGCGAAACAGGGTGATGTTTTAGCCCCCTTCCTAAAGAAGCAGACCATAACTTTCAATGAACGCAGCTCTTCAGGGAGGAAACTGCAGGCTTTTTAATTTGTGAGAGGGGGAATGAAACCCAGTGCTCAGAAGCCGAAGTCTGACAAAAAGGAAAGATGCACAGTTGCGGACTGTTGGTCTGAGCATTTGTCATATTCCCAAGTTCTTATGTCATCTCTCGAGGAGCAGCTGTGTCGGGGTTCTGGATGGACTTTTTGCTGATGGATGCACTGAAGGATGACTGCGTGCCAGCAGTACCATGTACCTGGCATGGAAGAACTAGGGAACAGTTTTCAAAGTTACCTCAGCTAATTCAATGCAGAACAGAGCTAGGTGTCTCTTCCCAGCTCTTTTCAGTCTTAGGGAGCAAGTTCCTGTGTAGGACCATTTGTTTGTAAAGCCCTGAAGCTACTAAGCCTCCTTATTAACCAGTAGCTCTGGGTTATCTAATCCGGACACGTGAGTTGGCTGCGTGGTGCGACTGCTTAGGTCCTGAACCAACGGTAGCATCTGGGATTTTCTTTGTCTGTTTGCCAGCTGGTGAGAAGCTTGACTGAAAGGCACAAATTAAAATCTAAAGAGAACCTTAATGGAAGGGCCAAGCAGATGGAGATCAGCATGGAGACTGGAAACGGGATAGTAAGACATAAGACACAACTTGTACCGTTGCCCTCAGGCTGCATCTGTTACTGGAAATAAAACTTGGGATTGTCATTATTTTAACTTACCAAATATATATGAGTTGTCAAAAAGCAATTCCCATGTCTGTAAGCATTTTCGTGATAATGCATCTTATGTTGCTGCGTTAGGACACAACTCTATTGCTGCAACTTCAACTCGTAATGCAGACACTGAACACATGAAGGAACTGTGTATATTCACACCCATATTCAACATCATGCATTTGCTGTTAATCATTGATAAACTGTATGCCAGGCCAGCTGTACAGTTTAATTTCTGCCCTCTGTTTGCAAATAACATGACTATGCATATTGAGTCATATTCCAGATACTTTATTGACAGTAACTTTTTATAACCTTATACCCGTGGCTATGTTTAAGTGGTTTATCATGGGCTATATAGCTACAAAATAAATTAAACAGTTATTTATAACAAAATTACTCTAAAGCTGTGAAGTGATTATGGGTTTTAATCAGCAAAGGATTTGAAAACCACTATGGTTTCCATTTTTGCAAATGTATTAGTATAATTATGTGGTTAGTGACTAAACTAAAAAACAAACTGCAAAGCATGTTTTTATTCTATTAATAAACTTGCCTGAAATGCTGATTCTTCAAATGCATTCTACTAGGTAGGAAAGGATGAGGTTAATAATAAGATAGCAGCCTTTCATCGCCTCTGTAGTTTGAAAGCCTTGTTGGTATTAACTTTTTTGATTTATTTCCTTTTTTGTTTTGCTAGGTTTTTTAGTTTTGGTTTTGGTTTTTTTTGTTGTTTTTTAATTTTTTGAATAGAAAAGTGAACATTATGTTGAAAAAGTACCATGTAGATGTAACCATGCAATTATAGTCCTGTTTTGAACGGAGTAAAATTTTCTAAATTGAATGCTTTAAGGTACAGGTTATTCCTGTTCATTCCTTGTAGTACAAAGTAAAGATCACCTATATAACATTTTTAACTTTCAACTGTAGGAGCTATAATTTGAAAGTATTTTGCCCGTGTGTTTAAATGAATATTTTTTTTTGTTCGTGCTTTTTAATTTGGGAAAGTATGGTAGAGGAGGGTTTAACATGGGTCAAGTGCAACAATGATGATGATTTAGTGCCCTACATAAAGGTGTGCTTCAATGGAGGTGTATTTGCAAGTAGGTATAAGCTCCCTTCCTGCAGTGGGACCTTGAGCTCGAGTCTTTTCTCTGCTCCCTGTCCTGGTTCTCATATTGGTAAAATGTATTCTTGCTTATCTCTATGAATTCCTCTGAGCTTGTCAGGGGGAAAGTGGTGGATATTTTATGAGAGAAGTATGTAAGGATAAGACATGTAGGAAGAGGTCTGAAACTGAGAGGTGTCTTTCCTCTTAAATGGAGGTTGAATCGGAAGCTAAGACACAGCAGTCCTTGGGTGGGAGTTCTGCACGGTACAGCGTGTGTGTGTACATGTATACTGGCGATCTAATTGTGAATGTGTTAAAAAAATTGGCTTTTTATATGAGCTGTGGTTTACAAAATGTTTCTAATGATTAGATTTTTATTACATAAACTCACTTCTGCTTTTGATTAGTGTCTGGGTGTAAAGATTTTATTTTATATGACCTTTTATAATTTTGTATAGGAACAGTCAAAACCTGAAGGGATTCTGCACTGTTTGTATATTAAATCAGTCCTGATGGTCTTAATCTTATCAGTAATTAAAAACAAAGTTAACTTGGTACTTGATTGAGATGTAAGGATGTTAGTAATTCAATGTTTCCCTCTCTAGAACAGTAAAGTTCTGGAGGTTTGGTTTACGTCAGCATTTCACAGTCATTCCAAGAAACTGAATCTTACATCTATGGGTTTTTTTTAAAGGTGGTTGTTGTTTTGGTTTTTGTTTTGGTTTTTTTTTTTTTTTTTTTTCCTTCGGATAAAATGATTTTGACTTGAGCATGCAGGTGGCAAGATCCATGTAGGTCTGTGTTTACTGTGTTCCATGCAGCAAGCTGTGTAACTTTTTTAAGCTTTTCTGTGTGGGTGGCATCCTGAATTAGATGGTTGCAAGTGGTTGTCTAGTGAACTCTACAGAACTGCGTTGTTGCATGAGGGACTGGATGGCAGTATCTTCCTATTCATATAAATTCTAGGGATACTGGAAGTGTTGTGTAGTCTAAGTCCCTGTGTAGGTTAGACATAAAAACCTATCCAGTACCTTCAAAGCCAAGCAGTCCTTGCTAATGTTTGTCCTTTACATAAACACAGTTTTTATCTACACTTTAACTTTAACTTAAAAGTTAAGACTGACTTTGCAACAGCTTGGTTAATTCCCGTTGCTGCTAGGTTGAGCTGATTTCTGCCCCAGCTGCCCTGCAGTATGTTAAAACTGCATGTCTTTCAGGAGCTCTTAAAGCCCACCGATCAGCTATTGCTCAAGGAGCCTGTATGGCAGGCAATTCAATTTCTGCCCTATTGAAATTAAAAACAAATAAATAATTGCTGCAGGGTGATGGTGCATCGTAATATAAGTAATAAATTCATGGTAAATTATATTTATACTGAAACAGGGAGGCACCATGTATCTTTGGTGATTTATACACATAATCTGCCAAGTTACTGAGCTAATATTAATTTGTGGGAGACATCAGCCTTGCTCTGCAAGATAATTTAGATTATTGCACGTATGATTCCAATGCATTCACATGAAGCTGTGGGAACAATAAGAATATTAATAAAGGACTTAAAAATGGGCATGATTATGGGAAAGGAAAAGCCCCATACATCCCTGAATAGATCTTGTTCCTTACAAGCTGATTTATTTCTTAATTCTCATTCTATTCTAGTATATTTTCTATAGTTTTCTAGCCTGTATTCATCACCATGGTATTTGAATACTTTCAGGTAGTCCATTAAGTAGCATGTTCATCAGTTCATTATACCCTGTCACTGAGCAGAGGATTAAATAGTGATATTGTATCTATTAATCTGGGAAACTGTGCTTCAATTACAGCAGACTGGGGAATGGATGAAGAGATGAGGTTTTTTTGGTGTATGGCTTTGATAGAATATAGGTGTTATACTTAATTTACTATTTTTCTAATGTATTTGTCTTTTTAAAAAAAATAAAATTATTTTAAATTCCACACACTGATATAGGAGAATTACCTCTCTCTTACTAGGTAATTATCAAATGACATATGATAGTCATATAAAGAAAAGAATGTTAGAACCTGTCTGTCTATCCAAGGAGAAAAAATAAAACATTATTATTTAAAAAGTACCGTGCAAGTAAGCAGTCAATCTCTATAGAATAGGTAAGGAATAGAAAAGTTACTGAAATATATTTAGGTAAGAGTACATCTGCTGTAGAGGAAAACAAACCAGAAAATTCCATCTCCTGATAGTTAAAAAGGATAAAATTCCATCTGCCAACACCTGTGATCAGAGGGGACACAAAAGAACATCAACCAAAGTTATGATAAAATATTAAATAAATATTTTAAACTATTCCCACGCAGCATTCACACTTAACTGCAAGTATGTGCACAGGGACATAGAAGACTATGTAGTTAGATTATATCAGCTTGCTGGACCTAGATGGAAAAATTGAGAGGTTATGTAAAGGTTTCCAAACACGGATAAGGCATCCCAGCAGGAGAAACAACTGTTGGGAATGGTGACATGTAAGAGATATATAAACATTTAATTAACCAAATTAATTCCTTTTTTGAAAGCTTTTGACTACATAATCGAGAGGAAAGTTTTCCAGAGCGTTGTCCTGCTGCAATCTTTGCCTTTTTTAAATGTAACAAAGATTTTATGAAACTAGCCTGTTAAGATACTTTCCTTTAAGTTATGAATTTTTCATTTATCTTTATTTTAAAAGCAATCATTTAATACCTTGGAGGCGAGAAATTAGCAAAACTTGTATATTCAGATGAGAGAGTTTTCCAGGTGGTATTAGTAAGATCATGATTATAACAGCAGCCAAAGGGTGTGAAATGTGTAATCTGAGAAGGCTGATGGCAGAGCAGAAGGGGCACTGACAGTGGCTCTGCACCCACTTGGACATGGCTCTTCCAGAATTAAAAAGGTACATGTTTAAAATAGGAGATTGTCCCATAGTGTGGTAGGCTTAGTGCTCTGCTGTAGTTACTCATTCTGTTGTAACGGAGCCCCAGACTGAACGGGAAATGGTGTCTCACTTAGGGTCGTGCTGCCTGGGTTCGGTTGTCCCTGCTCTGTTCCCAGCACCTTGTGTCATCAGAAATACGGGAACTGGGGAGTTAGCAGGAGGTGACATGAGGGAAAGCAAAAGTAAATGTGAAATGTCCTTTGGGTTAAAATACCACCATAGGGAAAATGCAGAGACTGCTTCCAGAATGCTTCTGAGTGTGAATATTTCTCATAAATGGAATGAGATTTAGTGGGTGCTTATGTGTGCCTGCTTTGCCGTAGAAACAAAACTGTATAAGGAACAGATCAAAGTGCAAGCTTAGAAAATGCATTTGTTCAGTGTATTGCTGTACTATCTATTTCTTGACACTTGTAATTTTTTATCTTCTCTTTTTACTGAAACAATTAGCTCACCCTCAATGTTCTCTCTAAAAGTGTTGGTGATGAGCAGTTAATTACAAAATCACTTTATCACAGTTTCTTAAATGCAGTTTGTTGATTGACCAGTGACAACATACTAATAATTACCTGTAACTCTTTCTGATTTATCTTGTTTTACAGTAAACTACATTTAATAATAGCAACCTTGCTTTGCCTCCAACCCTCTAGAGACTTGCTTAAGTAATAATTATTTGCAGATGCAGCTCATTTGTGCCCTGATTCACACTCGTTCAGCCCCAGTGAGGTCAGGCCTTTCACATTTGTTTTTTCCATCTTTAAGCAAAACAATATGCTGATAGAGAACAGAATATGAAAAAGAAACACTGCAGGATTTGTGTATGAATGCTGCCCATGGGAACAAGGGCTTTGCCTCACAAATTCTGGATAGTTTTCTTCAAGGGATCCCCGCTGGCTCAAGGTAATAGGGACTGCCTTCCTTCTGATAGATGATAGGTTTTGGCTGAAAACTTGAAAAACTGCTTTTGACCAATTTCACAACCTGAAGTGCAGGTCAGGTGGCTTGATTTCTCAGGCTGATGCTTCCGTCCATCTGTCTGTCCTCCCAAAAATCTTTGCATCTACTGGCAAGGCTCCTGCATGTGATGGGACGGGAAAAGCGGGGTTAGGAGAGTTGAATACATTGCAGTTTGATGAATTTCATGAGAATAGAAGCCAGAGTAGAGAAACATAGCTCTGTTAATGCCTCTCCCTGAAAGGAATGATGCTGTGGGGACTGTGCTTTCATGACACATCAGCGAATCCCCTGGGGAAACAGCTGTTGGAGTGCCTTGACACCGGAATGAGGGAACCTTAAATTGCACACACTATTAGACATTGTTGAAGCTAACTGCAGGATGCAAAATCCATTGGAAATCCAAGTTCCATTAATTTTGCTACCCAGCTTCCCACTGTGTATGCAAGGGTCTGTTCCTGTGAGATGCTGAACACCTTTAGCTATAAAGAAGAGTCTGATCATTTGCTGTTCACGTGCTTTCAGCTTCTTCTGGCTCTTACGGGGTTTTAAAGGGTTTTATGTTGCATATTCGAACCTTTCTGAGTAGGCATTGGTGAAGAGGACATGGGAAATCATCCTATGGCAGGTTTTAGTCATGAAATTTCAGAAGTGCTTTTGCCTGTGTGTGCCAAGTGAGGAAAGCTCCATATATTTGCATGCATTGTCTTTGGGTGGCAATGAATAAGATAACTGACCGCTTGGTTTTCTGGGAAAGAAAGGGGCATTATCAGGGAAGATACTGGAAAAGTTAATTAGAACACTAAATGAGCAAATATTTTACTGTCATTACTTAAGCTTTCCTAGGAAAAGAGATAACTTAACATTAATTGCCCATCAGAGAAATGGTGGAGGATTATGACAAATGAATATGTGGGATACAGGATGAACACTCAGATACAGGAGAAATAGGGCAAAACAAATAATATTACTAACTAATTTGTGAATGTATATGTGTTGGAAGTAGTTGAAAAATGTTTTAAAAATTTAATTAATCTTGTATGTGTGCATGCACATGCAATTTTTTTGTTGGATTAGCAGGGACATCTTTCAGAATTATGAAATACAAGCTGTATTCTCCAATACTGAGAGCTCTTATAATTGCCAGAAGTACAGTAAATGTCCCTATCATTCTCTGGGTTTAATCTCAGCATAATTAGCTCCTTGCACAATAGAGTGTTTAATTTGAATGGCTGCCAAGGCTCATTAAGTTAGAGAAGTAGTTCCTGAGATCTCTGTTGTTAAAACCGAGACTCTTATACGAGAGAATTTTCACTGGAGGTGTCACAGAGTTCTTTTTTATATTCCAGTATTAATTTTAGGCAGGAATCTAAATATTTAAAGAGATACTGATGCATCTTTTTACCAGATGCTGGAAGTTGGACTTTACACCTTGCTCAGAAATGTCTCTGCAATCTAGCAGATCTTTCAGAGCAAACTGGGACAAAAACTGTGTGCAATTAGTACTGCCTTGAGCAGTGAAAGAGAATATTTTTTTAATGAGGGGTATGTATCCATTTTTGCTGGTGAGAGTTGCAAAATAATTACTTATCTTAATTTGGAGAAAAGGGACCCTTACAGTGAATATTATTGTGATTTATTTGTAATAATTAAATCCTTTCTTCAAATATTTTCACTCATACTAAACATCAGTTTAATATGAATTCTTGACTCTGATTATCTCTGTTCTGCTTCTCTGAGTCGTTTTCCCAATGCAGAAAACTATTTCCGATGCATATAGCTGGCAGTGGGACTACACTGCTGACTGAGGGTAATTGTGTTCCTCAGATTACCTGGCAATTACCTGTGACTCATTCATATTGTCACCTAAATTAAAGCAATGTTAGACTGCATCATCTTGATGGATCTCGTATTTCTGTTTTTTCAGATTGGAATATGAACAGTGCTGCTGCATGTCACTTCTAGACTGTTGGAAACTAGATGTCAAAGGCTGTACCAAAAATGTTTGAGAAATATCAAAAGCCAACCAGTGTGTTTGCAGGGTTTGAGGCCAATTCTGTGCAGAATTGCACGCTTCTTTACACTGTTGGGACCTTGGTTGTGTTGCCTGTTGCTTAAGTTTTAAGATGGCTATGTAAACACAAGCTGAGGTTAAGGAAGAAAGCCCCTCAAAAAACAACTGACATGTGTACAGACCCTATTATCTTTCTCTGAGTTTGGATTTTTTTTTTTCCTTTCTGAAGCCTGATCTTTTCTGATTTATAGAGCAGGCAGTGTCTATTCCTTTATCATGTGCTTTGTGATGGTCTCAGGACAGTAGAAATTATATGATAAAAAGCCAGTTAAGAATGAGACCCCTCAAGTACAGAAACTTAGTGTGTTCATTGCTGATAGTGCTGAAGTCTGAAATTTCAGAAAGCTATACCGGATGTCTTTACATACACATCTTGTACTTCTTTGTATTGACTTGTGTTTCCTATCTCTTGAGATTTCACAGCACTAGCCCAAGACTAATGGGCATGGTTTCCATTTAAATTGCCCGAGACGTACAGGAGGGTTACTGTTTGGGTCCGTCATGGTTTATGCATATGTGAAATAAATAAAAATGTCTCTGTAGATTGCATTTCTTCAGATATGGCACATTATCTGCATGAGATTCTCAAATGCTTCTCCATGGTAGTTAGTATGTCTGCATGGAAAAGTCCCGTCTAGTGTCTTTTGAGACAGACTGGGAGAAGTGTACAGGCATCAACTTAAAAAAACCTGAATTCTGTTCCTGATGCTCTGATTTGGAGGAGGAAGAGCTGCCTCATCTCTGTTTCTATTCTCCCTATGGTCCTTCTACTGTATTTTTTAATATTACTTGCTGCCTCTGCGAGGCAAGAACTGTCTCTTCCTCTGTTTGCACAAGACACGATGGGACCCTGGGCTCAGATGGGCCTCTAACTTCTACCAGAATATCAACATAATTAGTACTAACTTCAGACTGCAGAAGGATGTGGAGGATGAATTATTTGTTTATTTAAGAAAAGCCTATAGAGCTTAGATGGCAAAATTTGCGTGAATTATACATTGCCTCAAAGTGGCTGTTTACATTTTCTGCTTCTTCTAGTGCAGGTGATAGAGCTGTGGATATCAGTATTTTTAGTGTGTGATCCCATTGCACGACAATTAAATGTGTCTCAGCTTCATCTTTAGAAAAATACTAAGGTGGCCACAGAGGTCAAACTAGTGGTCTGTTTAGCTCAGTGTTGTGTCGTTCGGTAACTCAGTAAGACTGGCTGCTGATTAGACAGGGATGGTCTGTGGCTGAGGGGCATCTTCAGCCAGAGCGTGTATTTGCCTAATTGTTTTCAATAACCCTTGATTGGATTTTCTTCCAAGCATTTGTCTAATTGACATTTTGCACCACTTTAATATTTTTGGCCTCTGCGGTGTTCTGTGGCAACGTGTGCATTAGGCAAAAGGAAGAAGAACTTGTTTGTTGTAAAACTACTGCCTTGTAATTCCGCCTGATGCTCTGGAGCTTTTGTGTTGGCACAAAGCGTGAACAGTAGCTCTGTGCTCATCTGCTCCACGCAATTTCTGATTTTTAAAGGCTGCTAGCATATTGCTCTTGCTCTACCCTGCATCATCTCTTTCCCAGGCCCAGACATTTCTTTTCCTTTTCGAAACAGAAGCCACTGCATACCTGTGCTTGTCCTTCATGACTTTCCTGATAACTGTTTTCCATCCTTTTTGAGAGGAGCGAGCAGAGCTGCTCCCAGCATTTGGGACATGGGTGGCAATGGCATTTCACTCTAATACTTTCATAGTAATTCCTTGGGTTCTGTTTGCCTTCAGGCTGCTGTGGAGCATGGAGTTGACACACAGAGAACTGCTGGCCTAAGTGGTTACTCTGAAGTCTTCCCTGAATATTAACAGCTAATTTCAAGTCCATCATTGTATATATAATTAGGGTTGATTCTGCATTGATTGTCATTGAATTTCATCTGCTATTTATTACACAGTGTTGCGAGATCCTTGTACAACTCTTTGCAGTCATTTTTGGTACAAGACAGGTGGCAAGATCTGCTGATCACCAGACTGGTTTATTTTTAAATTATCCACAGATAACTTTTAAACTGTTTTTTCCAGTTAAATTAAGATTTGAGCATCTGTCTTGAGTGGGAATCCCTTCAGTGTCAGCTTTCTCCCATGGAAAAAACTATCTATTTATTACCACTGTTTGTTTCCTATTTTTAAACAGGGTTGCATCAACTTAACGTGCCATGTGAACATGTATTTATTTTGATACGTTAGTGCTGTCCCACCTGGGATATGCTTATTTTATGTAAAAGTAAGTTATATTGTTGCAAATTAAGTTAAGTGGGAACATGTTTAAGTTCATTCACCCTCATACTTTCTCTATCAGGATTTGTACCAGTTTAATGCGAATGGATTAGAATTTAATTTAAGTTGATATCATAGTATGTGAGAAACCTTTACAGAGATGAGTATATGTGGAGCTGACAGTAACATTTAATTCTAAAATGTGGGAAAAAATCAATAAAATTTATTTTTAAATAAATTGGGGCCTTAAGGCAGCTGTTTAATATATAAAGTTACAGCTCTGAATTTATATTCTCTAGATTTGTCTGAGTCACTGAATTCAGATAAATATTTTAACATTTAATAAAACCCTACCATATATTATTTTTTAAGGATCTCAGAATCTGTCATTTAGAGAGCTCTTTCACCTTATCAAATAATTAAGAGCAATGAACTACAGCAGCCAATTTTAAAGTCAGGATAACACTGGTCATTCTATATTGTTGGTTTGAAAACAAAAACAAATAAAAATAACCAATGACACATGGATGCTTAAAATCTTCATCTCTGCCTGCTTACAGGCTCTGATTTAGCCAATGAAGCACACTGGATCTAAGAAGGTTGGGGAGGGAAATGAAAGGTCCTCAGAGAAGTCACAGAAGAAATTTGCAAAGTTAGAAATCTTTGTGAGTTGAGAAGCTGTGAAGAAGATACTACTTTCATCCTAAGTGGGTACTTAAAACCAGGTATCATCTCACAATTTGTAGAAGTGAAAAACTGAGTTCCCCTACCTTGGTCTAGCTCAGTACACATAGTCCACTCAGCAGTCCTTAGAACTGATGTCCAAGGCCAAGGGTAAAAGAGTGTATGAATGCAAGAAGTGGTTGTCCCATGGGACTTTCCACCTCCAGTGGACATCATGGTAAGGAAATTCCATTTAAAAGGGGAAGGTAATGCTTTTGTAGTAGCTTGCATTTAGACAAATTTATAATGACCACCTGAAAGTTGTTGGAAAACATGAAAAGGTAAATGTAGTTCCAGGGGAAATCACTGAAGGTGGGTTTGCAGGCCTTTTGCTGCACGTGTCAAGCGTGGGAATGGCTGTGGAAACAGCTTCTTGAGGGGAAAATGTAGGTCTGGCTGCCCGCAGGCAAGTAAAAAATTGCAGGATCATGTGATAAATTGTACTTGTGCCACAAATGTCATTACATTATATAGCAATAGGGCTTATTTTGGGTTATAGTATTTTATGTTTGAGATTTTTCACGTTTAGATATGAGAAGCTGCCTGCAGCATTGCAGAGGTATGAAAGCTCCAAGGTGTATGTAAAGCTGTTCTTACCAGCACAATTTTTTTTTTAATGTATTGTGTACTCTTTTTGGATTTTTGTAGAGAGAAGACAGAGTTTAATATGACCAAGGGATCCTAGCAGAAAAGCAGGAGTGGGACGAGGTTTGCGACTACCCATAGCCTACAAGGAGAATCTTGTCTTTGCCTTTTGCTAGAACTGTTCTTCAAACCAGTGCTGCGGCTGTTCTTCCATTAGCCCAGCGAGACGACTGCAAAATATAATATTGATTAGACATAAAAGAGAGAGCATGGCCCATAGTCCTGCAGTTCTGGGTAGATGAATCCTGCTGTTCCTAGTGCTAATGGCTAAATTATGACCTCAGCCCTGTCAGCCTGAATCTGGCCCTGCTGGAATCAATAATGCAGTTGGAGCTGAGCTATATTTTGCCTTTCATCTCCATTAGGTCTGGGGGTTGACAGTACAGAGTAGGAATTGGCGGTTTGCCTTGGACTACAGAGATGGCCAAAAGTATGAAAATACAATCTTGTTGTTCACTCAAACAAACGCCTGCCACAGGCTACTGAATCTTATCACGCTTGTTTTGCTTGTGAAATATTGTTTGAACTGCAGTGATTACTCAGGCAGTCTTTTATTTCCATTCATATTTTATCTATATCCTTCCCAAAGGAGGAGGGGAGTTATTTTATGCTTAATTAAGTGTAAATAAGTGATTGCCTGTTTCTTTTTTTTTTGAGTTTTCTGGGCTTTTATTTGTTTATTTACATTCCTGCTTTTGGTCTCTACTAGAAAACTGATCTATGGAGGGACTGGCCTCTTTTAAATAAGTGAAAGCTTCATCAAAGCACCAATCGATACATGTATGCAGTTCCTGGGTGCTAAGTAAATTAATGAAGTGCTATGCGTACCTGCCAATAAAAGGTGAAATATGGTTCCTATTTTCCTAATATTACTCTTGGAGTTTTGCAGCTGGAACTAAACTGCCACTTTTCTTGTAAATTGAGTTGTAAAGTGCTTGTGCCAAAATGAAAAGGAGTTGCTTGAGAAGCTGGATGAATGCAAGCCTTCCTTTGGCCAAATTACTGGGAGCCCAAGTTTAAGTGTATTGTGAGGGTGAAGAATGTATCTGTTGTCATGTTCGCCGGGTAATGTGGACTGTGTTGGCCATGAGCCACTGAACTCCAAAAGGGATTACGTAGGGTTGAGATTTATACGGGAACTGGAGTCCGCAGAGAGGTTGACAGAGAAGGTACAGCAGAAATTGGAGACCTCTTCACTGCTCTTTTCTGACACTTTTTAATCATTATGTTTCTGGCAAAGAGATTGTGAATTCTTAAGGTTGCAGTCTTAGAGAAACATGAAAAGCAGCCACAGACTGCTTGGATATAGATGTGTCCTGTAAGAACTAGTACGGTATTAAATATGAAGCGTTTTTATCTTCTTACTGATTATCCCAGATAGTATTAAAATGGAAAAAAAATACCATTTACAAATTCCTTTAACTTTTTATGCTCTGCCTAGTTATTCCCAAATTCTTCATGGTAAATTTTTTTCTTTGTTTCTTTGTTTTGTTCTGTATCTGGAAGTCCAGCAGATGACCCCCTCTTGCCCCTGTCTAGATTTAGTGGATAAGCACTTCTTTCACTAGAAGTGGTTCGCTTACGTGGACATTTTGATGCTTGTTTTATGCAACTTCTCACTTCTGTATAGGAGTGTTAGCTTTCATTTTTAATTCAAAAGAAGTAGTTTTCTGTCCTTCTGCTTGGAAATACAACTGCAGTGCACTTTTAAATTATGTCCTTTGATAATCTCACAGTAATATTCCTTCTTGTTTTAGCTTTGATGAGTCTATGTAGTTCTATAGGCATTAGACTACTGCTGTAGTTGGTGGTGGGAATTTAACAGTAATGCTCCAACATTGAAAAATATTCACTTCTGCCATTGAGAGTTTTTGGAAAAATGAGTGAAGGCTCACAAAAATGGCTTTCATATTTTTTGTGTTATTAATGAAAGCAAGCATGCACATATTCAAGATATTTCATACCTGTAATGCTACGGCTTCTCTTGCTACATAGCTCATGTCAGATCCTTTGGGTTGTTTGGGCTCTGTGTTCCCTGCAGTGTAGCAATCCTTTCAGCAGCTTTTGTGGAAGATGATTCCGTCATGCATTCTCTGGCTGGCACGTGGTAATGGTAGAATGTGGCTGTTTTTTCTTGTGAAATCACGGGGGGATTAGGTGCTTGGAGTAAGTTTTAGAAATTGCAGTGTACTGTGATTTTTGTCAAGCAGCAAGGAGCTATCAATAAATAGGATTGCTGTGTGTGGAGAGGAGGTTAGTAATAATACTATTACTGCTTTTAAAAAAAAACCAACATGATTAATGTCATTATCCATGACATCAATTTTTATTTCTATTCTTCATATGCATCTATGGGCTTAAGACTGATGGAGATTAAATCCATCCGATATAAGGTCTTGGACATATCAGAGTTTGAAATAGTGAACTACAGTAACTGGAGCTGACTGCATTTTGGTTGAGTGTTACCATATTAGCAGAAAATTATGGAAATGCCTTTTTCCTAAGGTAACATAGATTTAGATACTCTTTCTAGGTTCCTGTTTCTCTCTGCTGGGTTGGGAAGAAGCCTAGATAACTGATGTAGATGTTTCTCTTAGGTAGCTTAGGTGAGGCCGGACCCCAGTTTGCAATCTGTGAAATGAGGCTGAGGCAATACAATTGCATTTGGCTTTGCGGCATCCTCACTGCTTGGGCTACAGAAAAGCATAGATTTGGTCTCTCTGTGAGCAGTTCCCCACTCAACGGAATGGAATAACTGCTGCCTAATTACTACAGCACTAATGTGACAGTGAACGGCTGGCACTTCAACATGGAAAATGCTATATTTGTGTCAAGTATTTCTTGTTGTATTTTTTTCTTGAACATTTTTTTTCCTTAAATCTAAACATTACTCTGTGTCTATGGTCCAAACAGGTAGTTTTCTCTCTATATTTGTATTTGTTTCAAAAAGACTATTGCATATGGTGATGTGATAGAAAAATAAGTTGTGCTATGCCATCTTCTGAGACTAGCATATGTGTTCTGGGTAACAGTAAGCCCAAGTCGTAAGTCTTTGGTAAAAGTCATGTTGTTTGGGACACATGAGAAGAGGGTGGAACAGAGTGGTAGAAGAGAGACCCAACGAATGGTTCTGTTCTGGCTGGCGTGTGAAGCAAATGGCATAGCAAATCTTTTTTCTCATACTACTGTAAGACATTATATTGTTGAAATACACATTTGCGCTTTTAAAGTTTGTTTGTTTGTTTTAAGGCATTGCATTTTCCTGACTTCTTTGTAAAACATTACTCTGGGCAAGCAGATGTTGGAAAGGGAGGAAAAGTGTTTTCTGTAGTTATCTATCTGTTATCACTGTAATTATGGATGAAGAACTCAGCCTGAGTAAAAAGAAAGGGAATAACATGGGCCCTGATTATAACATATGTCACTTCTTAATTTGTGTGCTTAGTTGTTTAGTTTCCTTCTTGCTGAATATGTTTCTAAAAGGTGTCTTTATTATTAAGGAAAACTACAAAAAGTTATCTCGTGCTATTTAAGTTACTGGGATGTGCTGCTACTTAAACTATTTCACTTAAAATTTAGTACAATATTTTGTCCAATTGTTTTTAACTGTCTTACCTAAGGTAGCGCAATTTATTTTTGTGCAACATAAAAGCAGAAGTCATAACTTGATTCAAAAACTACAGAATAGATAACATTAATTTTATATTAAATGTTCTCTCCTTTGTTCAGATGGAAACATTATAGGAGTAAGTTTTATAGTTCTTAATATGTTAAATGTCCTTATGGGTTAATGCCGGTTAATAACTGAACAGAAGGTATAAGAGGGGAATTAAAAGTCAAATTTTATGTGTTCAAAAACTATGTTACCAGTTTCCTAACAAAGGAATGAAACAGATGTTTTTGCATTCAGACTTTTATCTTGATAGGTGACACATCATTATCAACAACTGTTGATTGAGAGCATTTAATACCCTAGGGACACGATATTGTAGAGGTGAATAAGCCTTCACTGAAACACGCATCTGTGTGTGTTTAAAATTTGAAAGCTGTTACTTGAGTTATTAGGACTCTCTTTTTTTTCTCTTTTTTTTTTTTCTCCCCAGAAAAAGCATATGTATTCATTTGCATGAAATACCAGCACTGGACAATGTTACATAAAGTCAGCTGATCTTGGCAAGTTTGGTAAAATGACATGTCCCATTTAACTTCCCACACCATCTCCAAGTCTTTTATGTTTGCAAGTTATTGTGAACTTGGAAAATAATCAAAAGTTTGTGTATTTTGTTCCTTTTTGTAGAAGTGAAATTTGAAGTACTTTCTATGGCTTTCTCTTGCTTTCAGTTGCATGGATGTGAGTCACCACATATTTCCTCAATTTTGATACGGTGCAGATAAGTAATGATCAGTAGCTAATCTTGTAAATTGAACCACAGTGCACGACCTTGCATTTTCTCAATGAAAGCCCTAAGCCTAGAAAATGTAGAATGTATTTCAAGAGCTGACTTCAGTTTGGTAGAGTGTGAGCATGTTGCTTTGTTGACAAAAAAAACAGCCCCCCCCCACACACAGTAAATTTGTTACAATTTAAGTTCTGGACTCTGTGGCACTTCCAGTTCTTTCTAATGGCAGGTCCATAATGGGTGTTGGGATATACAGTAAGGTAGAGGGGATAGCCAAACAGTGCTTTGTGATAAATACTGTACCTTAGGGAATTCATTAGGTTGGTTTTGATCATCTTCAGTTACTGAAGAGAAAAAGAAGTGTATTTTATTTTGAAAGCTTCTTTTTAAAAAGATGCTTTATAAAATTACTGCTTTTTATGAAGCATTGGTTTGCTGTTCACTGAGACATGAGGAGTTCAGCATATGCGGTTTTGCTTATATTAGGCATTTAAGAAAGCAATATATGACTTGGTTGCTGCCTATAAATTCAAATAAATCCTCAACTGAACTATTTAGGGGCAATAGACACAGACTCTTGGGGGAAGTGGGACTTCATTACATTCCTGAATGCATTTAGATACATTCAAACAATGTTAAAAGTTTTGTTTAAACTGACAAATGCTGGAATATCTTTGAGTCAAAGCAGCAATTAGGGCAAATAGACTATGCAGATAGAGATGGGAATCCCTGCAGATTCAGATAAAATCCAGTTTTATGACCCCATATACTAGTATACAACTTTCTGACCTCATGCAGATGGAAAATGATGCTGGAAGATGAGTTCTGCTGCTCTGGCGCTGGTTCCCGCACCCCCTGGATATGGGACGTGGGAAACTTAAAATATAGCCTGTGAAAAGCCAGGCAAGCACTGAGCTCTGCCTGGAGACGGGCGCGTGCATGTGAGATGCCGTGAGACCCAGTCTTAGCCCTGGTGTGCTGCTTGTCTCTGGCTGCAAAGGGGCTTTCTCAGTCAGGGACCATTCTGAACAGTGTTGGACCCAGAGCGTGGGAATGGGGGTTTTTAATGCAATGGATGCACCTTCTTTAGCTGGGTGACTTTGTTGGGTTAAGTAACGGAAGATAACTAGCTCCACAGTGATGAGAGAGAGAAATGGAAGGAATTGCCCAAACTGTCAGTGGCTTTTCTCTCCTCTTGATGCTGCAGTACAGGGTGCCTTACATGCTTATCTACCTAAGAAATCAGAGGGGAAAAAAATCTCAGTAGTAACAGTGTTGGATTATTTGTGGGTGTGATTTGAGAAGCTGACAGGAAATACTTTTCTTGAAGGGCAAGAGCAGATGAGCAGTGAGGACAGGAGACATTCCTTTTTCACTTGCCTAACACCTACAGTTTCTAACCCCGTATATAACCTGAGGTTGCCTTTCACGACCCATAGAGGCATTATGCTGGTAAAAGACCCCTCTATTCAGACTGCACATTTTCAAGTAAAAGAGTAAAATCTGTGTTTGATTTGTTAAGAGCAAAGTGTACATGCAGATATGTAGTACATTCCTGCAGAGTTCATGCAGCTGGCTGAGTCTCTACCATGTGAATGCAGGCACTTGTGTGCCTCTCACATGTGAGAGTAATTCAGCATCCAAACTGAAGTGAGCACCCTCAGCCCTATAGCCCTAGTGCCATAGAGCAGCTATGACTACAGCAAGGAAAGGGTGCTGTGGATGGCTGTTTCTCATTCATAATAGGACAGGGTTCTATAAAAGTAAATCGGACATTTGTGTTTGTCGTCTTCTGATGTCTAGAGATATGAACCTGATCTTCACATCCTGCTGGAATAACTCTAATTTCCCGATTTAGGAGAGTGAATCCTGCCCAGGCTTTTCACACCAGCAGATTGGTGGCTAATTCCCTGCCTGTGGCCCTTGTGAAATGCAGTGAAGGTTTGCTGATGGGGCATGCAGGCATTGTCATGGTTGGAGTGGGCTGGCTATCTCCAGACCCTGGCCAGGCTCTCCCCTTGAAGAGCTGTCGGCCAGCTGTGTCTATGTATTTGTGCCTTAGTCGTCAAATGTTATCCCATTGAGGCTGACTGGGTGATTGGCACATCAGGTTCACCCAGAAAAAAAAACAGACCTTTCATCTTGCCCTAAGGGGCTGTTGGAGTCCCTAATCAAAGGAAATTGCTTCTGCCTTAGTGGAAAGTAAAAGCTTTTGGGACTAGCATCACCTCACAGCAAGGATTCCTCAGAAATCCTGCCTCAGCATCCCTTAATTGTGCCTATAGACTTTCCTCCTGAAGTGTTTACCTGGAAGAGTTAAATTAATCACCAAGTCCTGGTGCCATAGCTGTTTTCCTGTTGTTTTTCTTGTGCTGTGAGATGATTAGCTGACTGGACAAGCTTGGCATCTTGAAATCTGAAACTGAATCTTGGCGGTTTTTTATTGCTTTGAAATGTTGGTTAACATTTAGTACATAGTATTAAATATTACAATACCCTGGGTGTTCTAAAAATTGATAAACCCAGTAAGAGAAATGCAGGGCAGGTGAGCTTTCAAATGATGGTTTCTCAGAAACATTAAGTATATTTTTTATGTACTGAAGACTATTTTTCACATGGTAAAACTGACTGAGAATGATTTGGTTGACATACCTGTTTAACTGCAAGTCATTGTTAGTAATGCATCTTCATTTAAGTTAAAAATTACTTCAGATTTTAATTAAGTGGGTTTTAACTGACCCAAAGGGCAAACCTCCACTCCAATAGTTGGTAAAAGAAATACACATTCTCCTCTCTTTTCATATTTATCCAGAGATTATGGAAAGCAACAGTTGGTAATACAATTCTAAAATTTCCCTTTTCTATATCTATTTGTTCATTTTGTTCCTGTCTGTCACGCTAAAACTCTATGCAACTAATAGTAAATCAGTTGGCTCTGTTAAATATTATTTCTTCCTAAAAATATTGAATAGTCTTCTTTCATAGTTAAATAAGATGGTTAAGAACTTGGCTATGAATTATTTACTCGCTACTAAGAGCATTATACAAACATCTTTGGGTTTTTTAAAAAAAGTTGTTTTTCATCTCAAACTTTAAATTTTTTAAAGAAGTAAGCTGAATATCCAATTAACTTCAGTGATGTGAAGTTAATGTCTTGTTTCTTAGTAGTGAAATATTTTTGGAAGGTTCTACTTCCAGCAGATTGCATTAATATACATTACAATTATCTTATTTACTAATAGTTACAGAAGTTCTGAATTCTGTACATAGTCTTGAATAATTGAGGAATCAAAGGGATGTGCCATTGTTGTGTTCTTTCAGGAAAAGCACTTATAAATTTTATACATGTTTCCGAACATCTCTCTATGACAGATCAAAGTCAGACTGTGATTCTAGTAATGCAAATAATATCTTTCAGCCTTGCCTGAATCAGACTAGTTTTTCACATCTACCAGCTCCTACATTGCTCATCTTGTGACACTGAGTTGATTTCCCAGAATCTAAACATCTGTCAGAAAAACCCAAATGTGGAAGGAAGGACTTCAGTGATGCAATCTGCGTGAAACCCATTCCAGAGTGCATTCATTCACGTGATCATTCCCGTTGCTTTTCAGTGAGGTTCTGTGCATTGAAGGTCCATGTAAGGCAGTGGTTGCTATTCCTTTATTCATAAAATAAATCTGGAGCTTTTCAGTTACTGAGAACACAGCTGTCTGTAGCAAGGGGCATAGCACAGTAAGGTGAAACAGATACCTTCTTCTCCCTTTCCCATCTTGCATTTTGTGACATATTTTGAAGACTGAAAGTTTACACCTCCTTTTAGACCAATCTTGCCAAGCACTGCGGAAAATGCGAGCCAAAGAAGGGAGCTCTTTAAACCAAATGTTGTACTAAGATTCCTTTTATTTATGTAGCATGGGAAGTCCAGTTCTGCTGCTCATGCCTTGAAGATGCAAACTAGTCAATACTAAAGGCTTATAAATTATAGGTTTCTTGGATCTGATTTTTGAGTTAATAAAGTATCAGTATTAATTTCTGTGTTCTCCATAAGTGCGTAGACGTATATTTATGCAGACAAGCAGAGCTGCATGGGATATCAACCATGCTATTTATCCTACAGAAAGATGGCCCTTTTCTGCCTTGCCTTTTTTACTAACACAGTTCAGCAATGAGCCCTAAGCATCGATCAGATAGAGCAAATAGGAATCAATTATGTTTTATGAGGTTAAATGGACCATAATGAAAAGTCTGTTGATATAGCACATATTTATTATAATTAATCTACCTAAAAATGAATGATACTGATATAAAAATAATGTTAGCAATATCAGTGTGACCTGAATACTAAAATCCTTTTGAGGTCATACCATTGTATCTGCTCATCACAGGCAGGGATGGAATAGTTGTACGGTGTATTCACAAGGTCTGATCAGGATTTTTGTATTTATGTGGTTATTCATTAGAGAACTCAGCAGGAACTGCCCAAAATTTTTGTAGCAATGGTTCTGTGAATTCTACCTTTCTATCCACAAGATAATATGCAAAGAAAGCTTATTGGGAAATGTGCTAGATAATTTCATTGCTCTGGTAAGTAAGAGACGCTTGTTCTGTAGGAGTTCCGATGCTTTGAATTGGTTTCATTTTTCATCCAACAGCTCCAAGTAACTTTACAGTTCCAAGTTTCTTGGTTAGCAGTAGCTTAATTTTAAAATATGTTGAGCTATTCTACCTTCCATTCTTTTCAATCAGATTTATAGGTGAAAGGAGCCTCTGGAAATAAGACACGTGTTTGGCAAATTCCAGGTTCTTCCTGACCTAAGTCACACTAATGGCCACCAGGAACTGTGCACTTAGCAGAAGAGCAAACTAATTTGATTTCATATGCTGTAAAAATGCAAACCAAGCATAGCTATAGCGATGATAATGCAAAGTGTAACAGTAATATTGTATTACACTAACCCTTTGACCCAGTGGCATTTAAAACTTAAAATATTTATGTATTAATGTTCTTTGAGAGGTTTCCTTCAATACTGGAAAGTGATGTGTTCGGGGAGGAATTTGGGGATGTTGTCATCTTAAGCGAGGAGAAACGTTTTCTGCAGAATTTCATGCTGCTTCTAACTACCTACCAACTAGTGATTATATTTAAGTGGTGATGGTGTTGCACTACTGAGAAAATAAATATTTAATTTTGGGATTTATTTTTTTTTAAAACAGTATTTTTCTGTAAAGCAAACTGATACCTTACAGATTTTAATTAGAGGTTCACATTCCAGAGTTTGTCATCTTTTAGCATTAGTTTTTCCTTATTAAACTGTAACCACAAATATCCCATAAGGACAAAACAATTGCCCTTTAATTTCAGATTACACATTTTTGTCATTATGATTGACTTGAACGTACTAAAACTCAGTGAGATTTGATGACACTTTGATGTTTGTTTGTTTTTTCTCTTTGAATGGGGCATAAAAACAGTGAAGACAATTTTCATTCTTTTGTTCATATCCTTAACATTAAATCAAGACTAGAAGCTTAAATACAAATAAACATTTGTAACAATTCTGTTTTTTCCATTTAACAAATCATCATAGATCCGTAAAGTTCTGAATCATTACAGAAGTTGGCACAGCGTAGTCAAAATAACTTCTGCAATGCAGAACATAAGTTTCTTAAGCAAAATGCATAAAGATGTGGGAGTCCCACATTGATCTGATGTTTCTGAGAATTATGTTTAGGTAAGCTCTCAGTCACTTTATTATTTATTCAATAAACACTGTTTATTAGCATTGGTTTTTCAGTTACTCTACCTCTGTATACTGTTACAGTTTCTCTTTATCTTGGTTAGATTTTTCTTAGTATCTGCATAATCATCCTGATAGAAGATATCCTTAGCCCATTTGGTCCCCACCAGTATGTAACAAAAGGGCTTCTTGGAAACTCAGGGCATGAATGCAGGAGGAAATGCCCAGGTAAAGACATCTGCTCTACGATTTTGTTATATTTACAGCCCTTACAGTAACCGTGAGGTGTGTTTAGGAAGCAGTGAAGAAGGAACTGTTTGCTTCACACTTGGCCTCTGAAAAGATTGTAATTGCTGGCAGCTGATGTTTTCCAACTTCACACCCTCACTCACCTTTTTTTTGTTAGCATTTTGCGTGTCCCTGCTTGAGATTTACTTGGGTGGACACGTCTGACCCTTTGCTGCCTGTAGTCCCCTCCCTTTTATATTTTGTTCCCCAAAACAAGTCTTTGGTTCTGCCATAGCTAATTTGGGCACATATTGCAGAGTAATTGCCCACTTGAAGCACTGTTCCTGCTTTGCTAGATGCTTTTGCTAATGCCTGGTGTACACACTTTCTTTTGGAGACTTAATAAATGAATAAACAAATGAAAAACCCTTGTAGCATACAGGGAAGAGGACTGCGTGGAGGGGCACAGTGCAGCTTCTAACCAACAGCTTTGTGTTGTTACCTGCTGAATGTATTGCTGAAATGGAGCATGTTGCGTGCGAAAAATTGACTCTCCTCTAATAGTAAGATAATAAGCAGATTCTTAAGAGGTAGCTTATTGATGAAGTGTAATAAGTTAATCTTGTTAGTGTGAGTTTTATCTAGCATCATGATTTCCTCTTGGATGCTCCCCTTCCTCCTGTTCTGTGCATGGTCTGCAATAACTTTCCCTGTGCTTAAGCTAGAGCTGGAAGATACTGAACAGCTGTAGCCCCTTTCTGCACAATTCAGAGCTGCAGAAGTCTGTAGGGGGGAGATCAGGACTCTAGTCCTGAAATGGGTTGTGCGTTGTCAACTTTTAATGACATGCAAGATCAGTAATTAATTGTTTTCTGTATAGAGGTGTCTAGTCCTTATGGCTGAATTCATGGTGGTGCATTGTGACCATCCTGGGATCCTGTGTGCAGACAGCAGCTGCGGTGCTCCTCCGGAGCCCTGACACAGGGCTTTCCCTTCTGCTCGGGCTGCAGCTGCTTTCAAACCCCAGTCTTTGACTTTTTTTTTAAGTTTAAGTAAAAAGCAGCAATGAAATTTTATTGAAAGCATTAGGTCTCTCTGCATTACTGCAGTGGAAAATAGCTACCAAGAAGATCTGACTGCCCAGCCAGGCCATGATTCTCAATTGCAATGCATGGCTTTTCATCTTCATTTTAAAAAGCTAGATTGATCTGTTAAAATGTATACTTTATTTTTATCAAGAGTGCTAGTCACAATTAAAGAGCCACTGAAGGTCAGTAGTAAAAGGCTTGGAAGGGTGGGAACCGACACCTGAGAACATCAAGATTATAGCTTCCTGCAGTAAAACTGTGGACATTTGAAATAAGTGTAAATAAAAACTTATTCTTGGCGGAACTCTTTCAAGCTAGGATGTTCGATTCCTCCCTGGGGAGCTCATTATCTCTTTACATGGGCTTCTTTTTGACATTGGGGATATATCTTGGTCTGTTTGCAGCTGCCTTGCAGTGCTCAGCCAGCGTGTGAAGGGTTGTACGTACGGTGTGCTGTGCGAAACTTTGGCAGAGTCGTTTCCTACTCCTGCTAATCTGATAGGAACCTGTGGCTGTGACAGTCTTCAGAAGGTGGTGAAGAGTGAGCTCCCAGCTGGGAGCTATAATAACTGTTGTCAGGAGCATGCCAGCAAAGGGAAGATGGATGGATTTTGTTTGTTTGTATCTTTATTTCTGTGGGGAGGGGCAGGCAGTGAAAGCCATTTTTAATCTCATAATTTCCTCCTTTAATATTTCCCCAGCATTTAAAACAAACAAACAGAAAGGAGTAAAAGATGGCTGGCTGCCTTCAGGGGTGTTGTGGTAATGTCCCTCTTTGGGCTACTGCAGCTACAGAGGAGCTTTGTTTGGGAAGATAATTGATATTTTCAATTGTGGTTACATCTAGAGCAGTGAGGACCTGTAATCTCTGTTCAGTCCCTGGGCTGTCCCACACAGCTTGCTCCTTGGAGAAGAGGCTTTAGTGTGATAAACAGCAATAATATCGATCTGCAGATAATCTAGTGCCATCTCCCCCCCCCCCCCCCAAAAAAAAAAAAAAAAAAAGGCAGCAGTAGCAGTATGCCATCTGCATTTCTTTTAAAAAAGACAAAGCAATGATCTTGAACAAACACAACAGAAAAGGAGAAGCTGCCTCTGGTCGTTTTTTTGTTGCCCTCAGCGTTTCCAAAGAGCAAGAGAATTTCTTGATGATTGGTTTGAGAACCTGGAGAATTGTGCTGAAATCCTGATTAACACACAAGTTTTTCAAGCCTCTCCAGTGCTTTCAGCGTGAAAGGAATTGGCGTTTGCAAGAGAAGGAATCATTGTTTAAATAGCAATGTGAAATATCTTATTTATCTTAGTATTTTCACTGCCTTCATGATTAAGGTGAATACATGAAGCTTCCAGTCTTCATCTCTCAGTGCACTAAGAGCTTTATATGAAAAATGAACAGCTGAGGGATTCTTTCCTTTTCAAATTTTGGTGATGGAAGAAGTGGTCTTAATTCTGTAATTCTATGATTGTTTTTAGGTAAAAGGAAATTAATTTTCCAGCAAGAAAATGAAACCTACTGGGAACCCATTAGAAAGTGCATAGGATGACACTGTCACTATTTTGATTTAGCGTTATATATGTTAACATCTGCATCTAAGGGAACAATAGAGCAAATCTAACGCAATGACATTGAACTGCAGCCAATTCTGTTTGCATTTACTGCCCCTAGCTGAATAGCAAAAAATAATTGCAGCCAATTCCTGAATTAATGTTCCCGTGCCTCTGTGGATTAGAAAATATGTGGGAAAATAAAATACAGTAAACTGCTCATCTACTGGAGTTAATTCTAATAAATCCAGAAGCCAAGAACCAAAGTCAAGTTAGGCAGAAATTTTTAATAAATAATTCTGTTCAGTAAATCAGATGATGTATTCATATTTAGATGGTGGTGATTAACTACGTACCATCACACTGACAAGTAGGCATGATATTGGACAGAAGGTATTAAAATCCGTCATTTTTATATCAGTGGGGATAGATAACTTGTATCCAAGAGTTCTTGCAGAGCTGAGGAGTTGATTTCCACTAAGGATGAGTGCTGCTAAATCGTTTTGAAGGAGATGCATACCCAGCTGAGAGGCAAGATGTAAGACTGCTCCTATTCTGATGCTCTTGTCTCTCCAGCTCTGTGGGACCGGAGGTCCAGTGTTTTAGGTTCAGAGTTTGGTGACCAGAAATTAGGTGTAGAACTCCATACCTTGTAAGTGCAATGATGCAGGCATTGTTGCTTGAGTCTGGACTTTAATTGCAACTAACCCCAAGTCCTGTAAAACTCTCACGACTCGGAGGAATTCTGGCTGGCCTCCTGTGGTGGTTGTGCAGGAGAATGATAGTATTGTTTTAAAAGTTGGGAATATATTCATGGATCCTCTCCTCTCCTCTCCTCTCCTCTCCTCTCCTCTCCTCTCCTCTCCTCTCCTCTCCTCTCCTCTCCTCTCCTCTCCTCTCCTCTCCATTTTGCGCATTGTTGCTATAATCTGAAATTTTAAATCAGAAGAGAACACTATAGTTTACTTTCTCTTCCTTGCTAAGAGAACAACAGAATTGTAATAAATTTTACTGTGTAAACTGTATGTTAAAAATCAGTTTACACATAATTACTAAAAATAATTGTCTTTTGAACTGTGTGCTATGTGCAGGACTAAGCAGTAATGTAGGAGTCCTTCATTTGCTTTTATAATTCAGGTTGCTGTAATTGCACCAGAATAAAATCTAAAGCTTTAAATGTCTGCCTCTTCCTGTCCCTTAAATCTCTGTGAATAAATGTGACATTCTTACCCTGACGATGAAGGTACGGACTCAGTTCGTTAAATATTTTAAAGCTTGTGGTTAGATCAATATTTCACAGCCTTGTATAGTGTACATAGGATGTCGTAGGTACTTAGTCTCTTTGAAAGCCAGCAATTAGGGTGATATGGACTTTAAAGGTGTGTTCAGAAAAATCATCTTCTAATCAGGTGAGCTGCCTGATAGCGGTTGCGTTCTAGATCGAAGCGTTAGTTAATGCTTAGTGGGCACGCTGCAGCTGTTGAAACAATATGAATTTGGTTGGTGGAGACATGCCAAGTAAGACTTGCGTCTCCTTATTATGCTTCAGGAACTGTAGCTTTCAACAAGCCTCCTGCCCTGCAGTGGCTCAGATCATTGCATTGCTATGTCATGCTGAATAATTCGCAGCATTTAGCACTTAAATTGGCTCATTGCAGACAATCCAATTAGAATAAAGTCTATTATCATTTTAGAACCTTGGGATGAAATAGAGTGTTTAAGTGATGAGCGTTCCATACAGCTGCCTGAGCTTCCTGTAGCTTCTCCCTAGTGTTGCAGGTCTCGTGTGCTGTGCTGAAATGGTGCCTGATGCTTACGGAGGGAAGTTACCGCTCAGTCCTTGGTTGCAAGCTGCGTTTTCATCTGAAGATGTATGGGAAACCAATACCTTGAGAGAGACCTGAGGTGCTTCATCTTTTTGTCTGTTAATATGTAAAACTTTCTAGGCATTTTTCTTTTTGTCGAGGCAGACAAAATAGCCGGTGCTGTGATGTGAGCACTATGGCTGGTGAAATTTGGTGTGGCTCTGCTGGCTTGGGCTAAGCTGGGCTATCTCCCATCCCAGGCTCAGGAAGCCATGCGTTCTGCTATGAATTTTGCTGTTGAGCTTTTGCTCAGGCTTTGAAAGTCAACAGAGGCCAGGTTTGAAAGAGAGGTGCAGTAAGGTGTGTAGGGGAATTCACAAACCACCTGAATGATTTAGGCATTTAAATTCCATGGACTAGTTGGAAACAGCGCCTAGGGCTGCAGAGGTGCACTTGAAATCTCAACTAGATGTGTGTCTGTACCATTGGGCGTCTGTGCTGGGCCTTTAGCTTCTCTCTGCTTTAGGACATGTTTTTTTGGTTGTATTTATTGGTGACAAATTGGGTATGAGTGGTTTTTACCCCTCCTCCCCCAGCTTATGCTGCATTCCTCTTGTGCCAGTTTTTGAGCTATGCAATGAACTGATTTGGGAACTGTCCCAGGTTAAAAATAACTCTTCATCAAACTTTGGCAGATAACATAGCTAATGCATTCAGATATTTTTGCTCGTATTCAGTAGAAAAACTGTAATAAGGTAGATGGAAAACCATGTATGAGTAAGCACCTATCTTGAAGTGTTGTATGTAAGCTAAAACACTGACAAGAGAATAATACATGAATATTACATTATAATACTAATATTGATTCCTAATGCTTAGATAAGTCTCTTGGCACTCAGGATGCTTTAGCAAGAGGAGATAAGGGCCAAATCCATTAGCTCTGGTGAGATTTGGATCTGCTTACCTTTGGATTTCATGAAGTCAGGCGCTTGCATCCTGAGCAGCCGTTGTGCTGGGTTAAATACTGCTGTGCAGAGCAGCGGGAGCAGGGACATGAAGAGCTCATAACAGAGAAGGGAGTTCAGCAGGGAGAGCATTTTTCAAGCGGGGAGATCAGATGTGTGTTCTGTGTATCGTTTATCTTGTTGAAAGGTTTTTCTTTATGTACCTTACATCTGACTGTGTATCTAAACATACATGCATATAATAGCATTTTCTCAGCTCTGAAAAATGTAGACTGGGATAGATTTTTGTGGTGCTTTGTATTTAAGTGTTTGCCTTATTCCTCAGTGACATTAAAGAAATTGTCCATGGAATAACATTAAGCACATTAATCTTCCTATCCAAGAAGGTATTTAATGCACAGTGCTTGGCATGCAATAGCTGCATATTACCAACACCACCTTGATGATAAAATCCTTTTTCTATTTAAAAAAAAAAAAAGCCAAGTGTAAGTATTTATTGCATGACACTTATACACTGTGACATATTGAAAAGTAGTATTTTAATACACTAATTAAAAAGATGCCAAGTCGACATGTTAGAGTACCCATGAATTTTGTAATTCAAGTAGCTCAAGATTTGTGGATAGAGATAGCTGTTTAATATGGACAAACTAATTTTGCTGTAGAAGTTAGACTAGTTTTCTTGCCCAGTCTCATGGTATATGTGCTGCCTGAGATGAAGCGCTTTAGCTTTTAAGCCTTAAGCACCCAGTTGTAGCTGAAACATGCCTCCTGTCCTCTGTTGGTCCATCAGTTGCAAAGGAGTGTTTCATTACATGCAAAAGCTTTCTTGTTTAGCAGGAAGATTTTTAAAATATAATTACCTTAGAGTCACAGTTTTATGGTCCACCTGAGCCAACTCAAGCTAGTGCCACCCCTGGAAAGCACAGTTCTGTCCTCTGCCCCAGCCACGTGCTGCTGCCTCTCCCTGGGCTCTGATGGCTATGCTCATCTGACCCCCTTGTAGTCTCTTTAGGAAGAATTCACCTCAGGAAAAAAAGAAGGGAATAGTTTCAGGCCCCTGTGGGATCAGCCGAGCAGCCAGAGGAATGGAGAGGGTGGTAGGTACATAGGAGAGGAAGGTCCAGTCCTTTTAGCAGCAATCCCTGGTTAGGATGGCTCAGCCATGCGGTCGGGTCTCACCCTTAGGTACCGCTACCCGTGCTGTCTTGGTATTTTGTCATGGCTGGTATTTCATCACTGTGCTAAGAACCCTGTGGAGTTGGAAGAAAGGGGAGTTTTTATGGTGTAAATACCTGCTTTTGTGTTGAGTCAGAATAATGCTCTGAGAGGATTGGATACAACCAAGGAGTAGCATTTCTGTAGCATGGACTTTGCTACTGACTGCAGCACAGCTCTAGGAAGGGTGGTAAAAAGATTGTCAGATTGAATGAACACTGGTTTGAAAAAGAACTTAGCACCTGCTGCTTTCTTCCCTGCTCATCAGTGTGCTGGCCAAACAGAGTCTGTTTGATGCGGTATGGGTTACATCATGTGTATACTGTGGGATGCATGAGTCTTCTGCTGAGGTGGTATTTTGTGGTTGCTTTTAATACACATTGGTGAGAACTGGGGGAAACACTACATGTCTTCTGGGTATATGTTGCTGTAAAATGTAGGAAAGAAGTGTGATTAAAAAGCTTCTTTGTTTATTCAACGGTGATTAGCTTCAGAGCAGTGGTTGGGTTTTGTTTTTAATTTGTACATTCAGAATCTCTCATGGAATAGCCAATTAAAGAAAACATACATAACGAACACTCACTTTTAACTGTCCTAAAAATAGAGGTTTAGATTGGAACTGTTATCTCAACTTTAACTACACAGTAGCATAAGCTATAATAACGTGGTAATAGCTGGAGTTGACACAGCAGGTAATGAATCTTCAGTTGGATATGAACTTTATTATCCAATGTATGGTTTCAGCTTGAGTCTGTCTCTTGTTGTCACAAGAGTAGCATTTGCATAATTAAATAAATGATCCTAAAACTGTCTGCTCTTGTGTGGCTGTGAAATACAACGCTTCTTTCTGTCAGTGCTGAAGCTCATATTCATGGATTATTGGAAAATGCATCACAGAAAATTAACATCAAACCTTTGGTCTTTATGAGGTATACAGTAAGCAGAGGACTTACTGAACCAACAGCCTAGGTTTTGTTTCTCATCTCACTTAGTTGATCTTATCAGCAATTCTTCATTGAAGAGAAGAATTGAAAAGGGTATTTTGAAGGCCTTTTCACGCTGGCTAAAATGAAAAAAACCATGCAGTAGTAAGGAAAACTAAAGGCATTAGGTATTCCTGAAAAGTGGGGGAGATAAGCTTGTGTTCCTGGTTTTTATTTACTTTCAGTATTTCATGAAGCAGATTACGCTAAGACTCATTGCAGTGTATTAACATCAAAAGGCATTTCAAGGGTGTAGCTTCCACTCTCTTCCTGTGTGCGTTTTTTTTTCTTTATTTTTATTCTGTCTGTTGTTGCTAAGGGCTACATTTTCTGTTTTTAATTGAAGAATTCAGTGCAACCCACGCGCTGGTGTGTTCCCATTGCCATGCCCCTGAAGAACATTGGCCTGCCATAGCTGTGCTCCAGAAGTCTTAGGTCTTCAGCTTGGGATATACACCTATAATGATTTTAGTTCTGGAATTCACCAGGTCAGTCCCTCGTTTTGGCCAAAGTAGTGTTAGAAGCAAAATAGTGTGATAGCATAATTTAACTTTTCCAGTTTCTTTTTGTTGTAATGGTACTATGTTCATTTGCAGCAAGGTGTAATCCCAGGGCCTTCACCTTAAGCGCATGCTCCTCACCTGGGAGGTCCTTGGATCTGTCTCCTATAGCTGGTGGAGAGAGCTGCGCTCAGTAGCTTTAATTGCTAATGAAGCTGGCAAAGCACAGGGCATGGTGACTAAGAGCAGGTGTAATACTAAGAAGGGAGAGGGTGCGTGACCCAGCACACCTTTAGAATATAACAGAAGACTTTACCACTTTGGGATGCTTCTAAGGCTGGGAAAGGTGACCAGGATTAAATTTTGTACCTTACTTTGAGATACAAAATGAATAAAAAAATTAATGCTGAATTTCACAAATGAGTTCTCCTAATGGCTAGAGGCAGCCGTTCAGGGCACTAAACACAGGAAAATAACTGGCCAGTGAAGGAATGTCAGAGGCATTGATATTCTCCTTCTGTCCTCATCCAGCAGCCACTAAAGCCCATGGGAGAAGTTCAGCAGGATGTGTATCGGGGGCCTGTGTCACTTGTGAATTGTTACACAGGCATTGGCACTTCTCAGGGAGCAAAAAAGAGAAACACTGCTAAAATGCCATATACATTTTTTCCAAGTTTTGTGTTTCTGTAAAGGTGTCAACTGTACCATGATATTTTCCAGACATAATAGAATGTCATAGTTCTACCAAAAAATCTGTGATTGATTGCCACTATAATGAAAGCCAGTGTACATTGATGTACACATTTTAAACTATTTTTGCCTTTATGCTTTTCTTGTTTAACCTGACATTTCTGATTACTGTATCTAGGTGCCTAAATATGTCAAATGTTTATAGTGCGTAAAGAGCTTTCTTTTTTTTTTTTTTTAAATAACGCTAATCCTGTTTGAACCTGCAGTTTCTTGAAGGTTTTTTCTCCATTGTTGGCCATGATGTTCTGTTAAAAAAGAGAATATAAAATACTGTTATGTGGCTTGTGAAAGGAGGACAACTGATTTATAACAGTAGTCCAATCCTCTTTTTTAATCCATTGATTGAATTCAGCTTGTTCATTCTAAATTTATTTTCCAAGACATAGAGCAAACATTTAGTTGAAAAGTGAGTAGCTTACTCCATTTCCATATGTTTTTAATTGTCCAGTTTCTCTGAGAAAAGACCATTGCCTGAACCAAATTACAGTTTGGATGTGAATTTTTCAGCATGGATCTCTGCCCAAAAGGTGATAAATTAGATGCTAAACTGTCTTTGATAGTGACCTGAGAGATTAACACAAAACTATTTTGAAAACAGAAGGAAAGATTTGTTAGCCAGTCCGTGACTGTCAGGTTTGGGCGTCATAAATTCCTGCAGTACTTGCCTTATTTGAAGCAAATGACGATAAATAGGAAAATTTCAAGCAAAGTTAACCCATTGGCATCCCCATAAATCTTGGAATTAAACTTGAGCAGCAGTAATGTTGAAATTGTAAAGAAACCAAAAACCTTCTGTGGACTACTGCTTGCTGTTTAGATTTTTGGTACCTTTGATTGGTGCAGGAGCATGTAGAGTGCTGGTTGGAATCTATAAAGAGTACAATAGCTGTAATCCTGGGGGGACTTCAAGTTAAAAATAAAGCAATAACAAAATACAACTCAACAATTAAATCTCAAGTCCTCTGTGGCTTTGGTTCTTGTGTTTTGATTTTATGCAACAACACATGTAATAGAGAGGTATGTTTTTCCTCCACCACTTTTAATAGCCCTCAAGTTAAATGAGTGTTCTGTGCAGCTGTATTTGATACATTAAATGCACAGACATGCTGGCTGTATTGACCTGAAAAAGGAGAAGATATGCATTCCTGTAATTTTAGCTGCTTTGTGGTCATTAGGAAAATGTCATTGTTTTTATGCTTACATCTGCTATTTGATGATGACCTTTGGTGAATGTTCCCAGTACCTCTCAGCCCGTTAATGCATGCTGCTGTGTAATGCAGTGCTTTACTGCAGCGTGGCCCAGGCATGGTTCATCTTCTTGTTGCTGTTGGAGAGTCTAGATGTGGTCAGTGTAGGACTCTAATTCCTACTTCTCTTAACCATGCTTTAAGAGATGCTTGCTTAAAAGGTATCTGTAGCTGGATCTTGCTTCCAGGATGAAACTGGGAAGAAACTAATTTTTGAAAGACACTTGTTCTCCTCTGTTGAACATTTCCCCCTTTAGATAAAATGTCTCCCCCTTCAAGGGATTTGAAGAGAGCCTGGGCACGACATTGGAGTGGGTAATCTTTGCAGCTGCCTTTTTCAGCAAACCTCTGGGGAGAGGGGGGTGAAGCAAGCGTCTGGGAAGCCAGAATACAGGATATTTCTTCAGACAAGTTGAGAAATAATCAGGGGCTATGGGAGGTTTCTCGGGATGAGAATGAAAAGGAACAGATGGATTCTGGAGATTACCCAGCGGGATTTGGTGACCATGTCAACGTGTGTATGGGGGTTGGGGTGGGGTTGATATTCAATTTTAAGTGCTTTGATTGCTTTTATTTTAAGGCAGCCCAAAAACTAGTGGCAAGGCTGGTGCTGAGGGATACTTGGGTGCTGCCAATAGTTTACAAGGCTTTGAGTAGGTCAGTCTCAAATAAATCTGAAAGTAGTAAAGAGAGGGGAGCTGCTGGTGAGAAAATAGTGCTTCTTACTTTTAAGAAAAACATTGGACTTGAGATTATCATGGGGCGGCTGGGAACTCACATTTGCTGAATTAAAGAAGAATTATCTTTTGTTTCCATTGGGAGATCATTGAGATTCAAGGCTTGCAGCTTCTTCCGAGTCCCCTTTTTCTGGGCTTACGTTGTTAAAATCCCTTTCTTTGTATTTCAGTGTCTTGGTCAGGTGTGAGAGCAGCAGGTCTGGAGCAGTGCCCCTCTCAACAGATAGGTTAATTCAAGTCCAATGCCACCTTATCTGCTAAAATGAAGGAAGGATATCACAGGTTTCCGATACCTGAACGGGGCAAAATTTTAATACTTTTCTGTGTAAGGCAGTTTTTGTAATGACATGGTTTTGTTCTTTTTTTTCTTTAAAGAAATAGTTAAATTTGCTTCTGTAACAGAAGGATGATAAAAAGCACCAACTAGCCAGATTATTTCTGGTGTCCCAAGAAGAGTTGAAAATGCTGAATTTAAAGATAGATTTTTATTTTTTTTTTAAATAACCTTAGGCTTTAATATAGAGCCATACCTATCAAATGTTGAATACCACTATTTTGGGGCTGTCAGCAAAGACGTGAAGGACATGGGGAGACATGTTTATCCCCTGCTCTCTTCCTGATGACCATATTCAATATAGTTATGGGATTCCTACATTTTTTTCCTACCTATTTTTAGACATGGTTATTCTTTTGTTTCTTGTTGCTTGGCAAAGCCACTTGAATGAAGAAAATCTCTGCAGAAAATGATTATAATTACATAGAAGCAAGTGCCTACGGGGTGATGCTAAGAAGTGACTTGAAATGCTTGCAAAATAGTTTGAATTGATTGGCTGGGTTGGTAAGTTACTCTAAAAGCATAATGAAGAGCAAATGTAAATAAAATAGGAAACAGTATTCTCAAAAGACAGGTAGCACTGATGTCCATTCTGCTCAAAATGGACTGTAAAAGGCTTGTAGCTCTTTATATAAATCATGCTCCCTTCAGCTTTGTGAAAGCTTTCAGTGGAGCTTTTGAATCTTAAACAGGCAAAGCAGTCATATCAGATGCAGACTTTTTTTTTTCTCCTCCACAGGGCACATAACAGTAACCAGATGTAGTAGCAGAGGCTGAGCAGACAGCTGTAATCCCCACTGCCTGTGTCACTGCTGTTGATCCATTTTATTATGTAGCTCGTTCTTGTACTTTTTGCAGTTCTAACAAACCATCTTCTATGTTGCTGAATGTCATTTTTAATCTGCAAGAGCCTCCTTTTGGGTTTTCTGCATATATTTCCACTTTCGGCTTTGAGAATGTCACATAATAGATACAACTCATAAACTCATCGTGAATTACAGCTCCTCTCAAGACTACAGCTGGATTTAGTGCTGAATGTGCTTATCAGGTTGACTTTTGTAGTGGTATCAGCCAAAATTTTATGCAACTGTACTGTAGAAACAATGAAATGTTTAGGTTTGAGACTGAAATTCCACCTTGACACTAGACACTCTTCCTTTGCAAGTCTCTGTTTGTAGCTGGATTTTTTTTAAATTTCAGCAGATAGTATTTTCTGTGTAATAATTGATTTGGGACAAATCCGTTTGGTCATATGGCTGACAACTACGTACGGAATTGACTTTTGTGGCACTAATGGCTTTGAATGAGTGAGTGTTCCTCTTCCAAGCTTCCTTGTGTACTTATTAGCAGTTCCTAAACCCATTGCAATTACTGATTAAGCATGTTTTTTCATCTTTACAAACTGCTAGTGCTACTAAGAAGCTTTCAGGCAATGTAATGAAAGAAAAAGGAATCCTTGATCTTAATTTTGAGGAAGAACAGATTCTTTGCAGCAAATACTTAATGACAAACCCGGAGGACACCAGCATTTTGTCCTACTTGCTATCCCATATTGGCTTCCTGTTTAAATCAAGATTAATTTTGACATGTCTATTACAGTGCTCTGTTTCCTTTTCTAGACAGTTAGGTTTATATGAACTGCTTATCCATGTCCTTACAGTTACTGTGATGTTCTTATGCTTTAGATTTGACTTGATTTTTATGGTGGATTTGGAAACAACTATGAGTTTCACTGAAGTGACATCAGAATTCTTATTTTGCAAATACTGAGGAGAAGACATGAGCACCACTCTGCTCCACAGATTGTGGAAACTTTGATTTGGGCTGCAATATTTGGGACAAACTAAAACTTCTGGTTTCAATCTTGCATTATGATTTTCTTACGCTTTTGTAATTGATAAATAATTTTGACCTGAAGTGTTGGAATACTGTGATTTGAAATGTCAAAATCAACTGATTCTACTTATGGGGAAATGGAGAAGCTTTATTCCACTCCAGCCTCCCCTCGACTGCTTTAGT
Organism: Morus bassanus; assembly: GCA_031468815.1. Classification (NCBI taxonomy): domain Eukaryota; kingdom Metazoa; phylum Chordata; class Aves; order Suliformes; family Sulidae; genus Morus; species Morus bassanus. The sequence continues at coordinate 9,577,855 of CM062580.1, read as the reverse complement.
AAGGATATCTGCCAAATGAATCTCAAATTGTAAACCCTTAGCCCCCAGACATGATGGCTGGGCAGAAGGCAGCTGTTTGCAGCTGTACAGAGCCTGTCCCAGCAGTGGTGTGGAGACCAGCCTGGCTTCCCCCTCATCTCTAGGCACAAGTCATGGTATTGGAAGTCATGGTATTGGTACTGATCTCTGGTGGTCTTTGTAGTTTGGGGCCTGGCCGATGAGAATGCTTCTGGGGCCAAGAGCTATCAGGACGGAGGAGGTCAACGGGAGCCCCATTTGTTATACGTCAGGAGGGGGGTCCGTTCACTCAAGCAGCCTTAGCTTGGAATTACCTTCTGCCAGTGGCTTGTCAGTTGGTATCTGCTGGCATTCGGGAGATTGTGGCAGGCTCATCTATCACCTGTGCTTTTGTTCACTGCCTGATTGCAGAGATTGTGATAAACTTAATCTAGGGTGGGAAGTCTGTTTTTCCTGACATTAGTCAATAAGCCATATATATTCATGTACACAGGCCTACAGACTACATGGGATAATGCATTAACAAATCCCTAAATAGATGGCTTGCCTTAAACTTACTGAGCACTTTTTATATACATAGGGAATGTAGCCACAGACCTCTTTCAATATAGTCAGCTTCTGCTTTTTTTTCCTGTAAAACCTACATCACTTGATGCATTTCTCACATCTGCTCTGGGATGGTACAGTCAAAAGTAAGTAGCCCAAAAATACATTGACTCAAAGCATTCCTTGGTCCTTCTTTACTGTTTCCCTGTTTGATTCCCACAATTGTGGGGACTGACTTGATGACCCCTCCATGGGTGGATGTCAGCTTCATCAGATGGATCTTTAGCAGCAGCCCAGGAGTCAGCATGCCATCGGTTGGGGTGTAGGAGGAGACTCACCCATGGTCACATCTGCTGGCACTGCCCCTCCTGGGATCCAACCATCCAGCAGGGCTGGAGAGAGGCTGCAGAGGTTTCCCACATCTTGTCTTGTTGGAGAAACCTTGGTGATGTTGACTTCTTGCCTCTGTAGAAACAATGGTGGCAGTGGAAGAGGAGGTGACGGTATTTTGTGGGGAAAGACTGAACAGGTTAACTGCAGCCCACAGGGGCAGAGCACACCAGGGAGAAGGGATGAGATACCGTAATATATTTGTATATTGAAGAATTGCCTTAATATATAAGCTGTCTGCCATGTTGCATGACTTTGCTTCAGAAGCCTCTCCTTTTGCTAGCTGCTTTCTAAATGCATGAAACAGGAATGTTTGCAAACCAAGTGCTTGCAGTTTGCACAGATCCATATCACACATTAAGCATTCGCCAGGACCACTGACACATGGCTCTCCAAGCAGCCAGCTGGCCACTGCCATATATAAAAGTTTTGGCAAAATTGTAGAAACAGATTTCACTCGGGAGAGGAAGATGTGCTGGCTTGAATGTGTCTGATGAACAAGGTGGAGTCACAGAAACAAAACCCAGCATTCCTGTCCCCATCTCATCCTTCTCTCCTGCACCTTGAGCAATTTTTGGAAGGTGATATAGTTGTTTTAGTAACTCCTCCAAGCACACAAATACATACATGTACAAGGTTGGGGTGTACATTCTTTCCAGCACTAAGGCTATGAGGTTTTTTTGAAGGTCTGAGCCTTAATACTACATGATGCTCTGTGCATGCACCCTTTTGGTTTCGTAGGACTTTGAAAGTACGTAAGTCAGAAATGATCTTCAATGAGAAAAAAAATAGCTCTCAACGGGACTGTTGGTGTGGATTTGTGTGGATGTTTTATGTGAGCCTTTGAACCTCTGAAATACGAAGTGCTATCCTGGTATATTAGACTGTGTGCTTTTCTGCTATGAACCTTCCTTTGGTGGAGGTAGCAGTTGTTCATACCAGTATGTACTGGTATTGTTGACATGAGCAGTTATTACCTGGAAAATTATAGGCCAGAAATAGATATTGCTTGTTTCTGGTTTGGGATTTCTTTCCCTTTTCCTACCAGCATGTGTACATACGTAACATATATATACAACACAAGCTGCATTGTTGTCAGGTAATCTTTTTTTCTTTGGACCATAGAGAATTCATCTCGGAAGCTTCTCAGGAAGAATTCCTCATGGCATTTATGTTGTGAAAAAGGGCCTTATCTCCCATCTGCAAAGCCAAACTTGACAGAATTGTGCCGCCTATGTGAGACTGAAAAATAGAAGCACTAATATGAGTGAGATGATCATCACTGGAGAGTAAGCGGGAAGAAAAGATTGGAAAGCTCAGATGATAATGCAGCTCCCAAAGGAACGACAAACACTGAATGTTACCTCCTTGGTTCCTTATCTGGAGCAGATGTGTTTGGGGGTAAAGCAGGGAGGTAGAAGCAGGACTTGGGTGTGTTGCACCCTGTGTAACTCAAAGAGCAAAGAATCCCCTTAAGGTCACAGATTCACTCCTCCAGAACTTCAGCATCTGTCCATCTGTGTGTTGTGTCATTTCCCCCCCGCCAAGGGTGCCTCTTTTCCCATCAAAACGGACCTCATCCCATCAGACCTCTGTTCTGGAATTATGCAGCATCTTCTGGATGTTAGTGTCACGTTTCCAGGTGCTATTTCCCGGCTTTAAAAGCCTTCCTTTTTGCCACAGTCTTCTGGCTCTCTTCTTGGTTGTCTACCAGCTGTGCAGTCTGCTGTTGCTGGTCCTGCACCCCAGACTTTTTCATTCTTTTGCCTTTAAAGAGGAGGACAGCAACATCACGGCTGCCCTAAGAGCAGCACTGCTCTTGCAGCCTCTCACTGTATGGGGAATCTTAAATAGGAGTCTTCAGCCAGCCTGGAGACCTTGGCTGACCGGTGGTGGGAAGCTTAGTTGTGCTCTGCTGGGCCGGCTGTGATGGCAAACTGCCACATGAAGTACCTGGGCTTAAAACGTCAAGGAAATTTATTCAGTTTCAATTAATCTGCCAAAATACCTTAGGAGCTTATGTGAGAATCAGAATCTGATCTTGTAAAAGGATTTCACATGATGAGACTCTTGATGCGATAGAATGTCAGAAATCTTCCCTGTTACTAGGGAATATAGATGCCTCTGTCAAGTTGGAAGGGCAGAAGATATGTACGGGGCTTCTGTCATTGCAGGAGCAAATGCCCAGGGACTGGGAGGAGGGAGAAATGGGGTGACCTTTTTTGACAGTACCCAGATGTCAGATGAGCTCTGCTGGGTCATTTAACTGCCCCCTGATTATATTTCTGAGAATTCAGAATCCTGATTTGGGTGTACTAGGGTTTAGGATTGTTTAAGGACAGGAAGCTTTACTGGGTGTGGGGTCAGTTTCATCTCGCTTCCCCAGTAGTGTGTGTTAATATTTTCCTCTAGTTATTATTTAAATAGCCGGGTGATTATTTCTAAGGAAATGAGATTAAAATACTGGTAATGTTGCCGAGGAACAGAAAGATTTAAAGTGGCCAGAATAACCTCTTTTAGGTTGTTTTTTGTTGGAAATCATGGTTTAAGTTTCACTAGAAAGCCAATACACAGGACTTTGCAGCTAATGGCAATTTCGCAATTGTTAATTACTGTAGATCTGGTATATCTGTTTGTTGCTTGAAACCCTCATCTGCTATTGAATTGTCATAGTAGAAACCTCTACGTTTCTGGTGCCGGGACTCGTGTTTTGGAGTGAGGGGAAAAGGCTCTGGCTCTCGTGGAAGTGGTAGGAGAAGGCTGCAGTCCAGTCGACGGGAAGGAATGTAGCCCACAAGGACAGGACCGTGTCAGCTGTGTCCTCAGTGTGCAACAAATATGTGGTCTCCTACTCCGCTTTCCCACTATAATCCCTGACTTTAATGGATGTTTTCCCTATGATTTTTTTCTTTTTTTTTTAAACACTAAGGCTGTTTAAAATGAATCTGTTGTAATCCATGTAGCAAAGCTGTGCAAGTTCCTCATAATGACTGTTGGGTTGTTTTTTGAATGAAGATCCTAATCTTTTATCTGGCTGTGTCTTTAGACTAAATTTTCACAACTAGGATTATCTCTTCTCTGGGTAGCCGTGACAGTAGTTCATTTCTTGAGACAGTGACCAAACAAAAATAAGGGTGAAGGAGGTTGGAGATGGGAGATTATTCAAACCATTAAATCAAATGATTTAGGATGGATCCTAAAAGTAGAATACAGTTTATTCATGCTGAAATGTAAAACAAACCACAAAGTTTTCAGCTGACCAAAATATTCCTTTGAAAGGTGTTCTTAATCCTTTTCCAAAATGTAGCTCCACTGCAAAAATAAGTATTTCTCCAAAACAAAAAATAAAACATTTAATTTAAGGCTGGTCAAAGTGAACATGTTAGCTTTCCAAATTTTAATATTTTTTTTTAGCTGAAAATGCTCAGCAGATTAGACTAGTTTGAATTAGATTTGCTGGAGTCCAGTTCAAACTGGCCTTTTGAAGCAAATAAACTCTGTACATGAACAAACCCCACAGACTAACTTGTGTGCATCCATGGCAAGTCCTACTACTTTTGTCTTCTGCTGAGAATAAAGTAACATTTAAAAAGGAAGAAAGAAGTTCCAAGTGAACGGTACAGTGTGGGATAGAGGGATTCAGCAATCCCATGTTTCTAATTGCAGATCAGGTGGAGGTGGTTTTGGTAGCAGGGTTGGAAATACTATAGTCAAAGGGAACCATCTGTTTCCCCATTAGTAGGAGGGTTGCAAGAAATGCCTGAAATAAGGCATCAGTCACTGTCTGCCAGTGGCTTAACAGAGGCAGTGGACAGTGATGAGAGCCAGCTGTGGTGAAGAAGCCCTGCAGAAATTGTTGGCATTTCTTCCATCTCTGAATCTGCCTGTTCACACTGAGGTCAGCGAATAACAGCACCGTGTTTAGGAAAGGCTCGTGTATGGGAGGAAATTGTTCTATTAATTGCCATCAAGGTTTTAAAAAACTTGTATCACCTTGATCCAGGAAACCGAGTGGTATTCAATAATCTTAGACTATGCCCTGGAGAGATGTCTCCAAGAACAGAAGCCAGGAATAATTAAATTTACGGATGACTTTTTTCTTTCTTTTTGGTTATGCTACAAGCGCAGTAAAAGTTTTATAAGCTTCATAAACCTGACTGGCACATACCTTTCTTTAAACCTGAAGGATCACTATATATTACGGTGCTGGGCAGTGATCAATAATACAATAACAGCAGTTATGAAAGGCTTAAGACCCAAAAGATGTACTAATGAGAAAGCACATTTTGCATCTTAAATGTGAATTATGCTCCTGCAGCCTGTGTGCTGGTGAAGGGAAACTTTTTTCTATTCAGTTGATCTTGCATCATGGCACACACTAAAACTGAAGACCCGAGGCTAAGACCTTAAGTGAAAGACTGCCGAAAAACTGGTTTTGAGGATGTGGGATCGCACAATGAGTGAGTGGATTGGGGTCAGGCCATGTTCGGTCCCCAGTTTAAGTGTTTGGCAAAGCTTTCAGAAGCTAACTTTCCAAGAAAACCCCTCACTATAGATACTTGAAGGTATGAACCTTCACCTCTCATCATTTCAGAGCTGTCCAGGTGGCTAGATCCAAGCCATATAATATATGGCTATAAATAGTGAAAACACTTTCGACAGGACTTGCACCTCTTCTGAATATTAAGTGTGTGGAATGTCGTTGGTTGAATTTCAGGAAATTTCTTCCAGGGTGTCAAATGATGTCTTTAGAACAGGATTAAACACCACACTGAAGGGAATAATCTAACCACTGGGAGTGGCACATTAACTAATTTAATAGTCAAGTTGTCAATACTGTCTTGTGCTGAAATTTGTCACTTTAATAGAAGATTCTTACCAGAACAATATCATTTCAGAATTAAAATGCTATGAAAATGTTTTAGTAATTGTCAAGACAAGAATTTGCTTTGTTGCGAGCAAACTATTTTGTAAAACACTAAAAAAAAGATTTGGAAAACCTTCGCTAGCAGGTTGTTTCAACCTTATCTTATTCCATACCAGGAGGGACAGTTTCACAGACATCTTGTGTGTGTTGTTTTGTTTTGATTTGTTTGGTTTAATTGAAATGCTACATTCTGCTTCTTTTTTTCTTGCTGAAAAATATTAAACTGGATGATAAGAATAACACCCAAGCTCAAGCTGCTCATTTCACAGAAGTCTCTGGCTGAAGAAGATTCTCAAAAGTGAGCTTATTTCTATTCATGGACGATACCAGTGTTCCTTTGGTGTTTGAATATAAAATCTGAAGGAAGCTGAGGCTTGCTTTCAGCATATTGCTGTCTTCTGGGCAGCAAACTGTTATCAGCATAGGTGTTTCCTCTTTAGATCTTGTGGTCTTGTGTACTGCACAGTCCTTAGAGAGCAAAATGAGAAGCTAGCAGAAAGTTACGGGGTGCCTCTACTGTCTGCTATCATTTTCACTTTTCTACTTCTTTTTTTAGTTTGGTGTGTCTGTTCCCCTTCCCTTTTTTCTTTTTCTTTAATATTTGGGGTTTAAAACTTCAATCCAGGAAAAAAAGGGTTCTTAATGGGTAGTTCTAAACATACTGAGGTTTCTCCCTGCTGCTAACTCTGGAGAGTGTATGGGACATACTTCCATGTATCATCTATTCCCAGTTTTGTCCCTCATGGATTTCCCTGTTGAACTGCACATCATCTTCACTTTGCTGGTGGACTATTTCTCATAAAGCTATTCACTTAGATTAACAGTCCAACCCATCCTGATGTTCATGGGAGATATTTTGCAGATTTTATCGCAGTTGAAGATGGGTTGTCTGCTAAAAGGGTAGATGTAGAGGAACTGGCTTTCTGTGTAGCTCTACTTTCCGTGTATTTCAAGAACCATTGTTAATACAGGTAGCATACAAGAAATATGTATGTGAATACTAACAGGCCAGATGGATATCTAAGGTTTAAACAATTTTCTAAACGTGCTAGGAAAGAAATTGAAAACACCAAATTTGCTTGGATCCTTCATGGAGCTGTTAAGTAAACACTTTGTCTCTGAAACTGAGAATTAAATGGGCTTGCTATCTTCCTAGCCCCATTTGGCTTATGTGATATACAGATGGGTATAGATGTAAAATAGGCCTATATAATGCATGCATACATGCACAATAGATACACATGCACATAAACATTTACAACGTGCATTAAACTTCTGATTGATTTAGGCTTCAGAGAGAGCCTGGGGTATGGATTTTTCAATGCTTCTCGCAATAGTATTGTCCTTTTGTGTGGAAGCAGATAGCCACTGTAAAAGCAGACTCCACTGGAATAATTAAAAGCAATTAGGTCAGTATGTTTGTAAGTAGTTCAACAAAGTGTCTACTGAAAAATAATCAGTGAAATCATGGTAGTCCTGCAGGGGAACCCGTAAAGAGAATGGTTACACAGGGGAGCACCGGTCAGCGAGATGTGTAGTCCTCTACAACTTAACAAATCAGCTGACAAAGGGAGCTTTGAAAAGAAATACAATTTAGGTGAAAAGAATGCATTTATCAGAGTTTGATTAAATGATGCAAATATATCAAAGGGAAAACAAAGGTTTTCACACAGCTGTTTAAAAGTTGTGGTCATCGTAAGGATAGTTGTGTGTGATGGTGTCTGGACGTTCTGCAATACTGGATAGATGTATACCTGCTGTAATCTGTTCAGGTTTGGGTTTGTGGACCCTCGAGGACCAGTGGGTTTTTTTTACAAGGGGTCTGTGAATGGTATCTAGGAAAAGAAAACCAATTATCAATGGGCTTAAATCCACAATTACTGGGATCTGTACCTCCTTGGGAGACATTTTGCAGTGTACAAATCAAAAAGGTTGAAAATCCCAGGCCTTATAGCATTTGCAGCAGTAGGAAGATTAGTAGTTGCATATAAGAGCTCCTGTGTATATTTACATCCTTTCTTTAGTACCTCATTAGTCTTCAAAAGTGCGTTTTTGGTTTTTTTGTTTTGGTTTTTTTTCCTTTTTTTTTAAACCTGGTTCTCATGAGTTTTGTGACTCCAAGACTTTGTTATTGTAGCAAGGAAATGATGCTCTTTTCTGTTTTATGAGAATTAAATGTTAAATAAATTGAATTTTAATGTTTACTATGATCCCAAAGGAAGATAAAACCATTAGCTAATGACCATAATGATGAACAGATTTTATTTAAATTTGGAATAATATTTGATCTGCTATGCTATTAATGGTGATTCTGTTACAAAATCTCTGTAAAGGAATACGTGTGATTTATGCGAGCAATATGAAGTTGAAAGCAGTATAAAGAATCTGTTTGGACTGGAATTTATTTATTTATATGCAAGTTTTGATGCTGAATATAGTTAGAAAATCTTCCTACTTTGTAAAAACAGAATAGCGAATTACTCTGCAGTTACCTATTCCTTTGGTATATTCTTCCCTTAAGTTTACCTGAGCAATAGAAAGGGATTAGTAATTATCACAGAATGATCTTCCAGGAATTAAAATTCAGTTCTGCACATCAGAGCTTTGGTGTTTTGGGGTTTTTTTGGGGGTGTGGGGTGGATGGGTTGGTGGTTTGTGGTTTGGTGTGGTTTTTTTTTTTTTTTTTTTGTTTGTGTTGGTTTTTTTTTTATTGGAGGGATTGCAAAATCTACATTAAAATATTCTAATGATGTTTAAGGTGTATAATATTTATGCATTTCCATATATCATCACAGAGGAAATCTCCAGCATTTCATTTTTCTTGAACATTGTTTTCAATTCATAAAAATATGTGCAAGGTTCAAAAAAAAGAAAACCCAAGTACTTGTGTCAGTTATCAAAAGCTGCTCAGAGACATATCGTTCACATGAGTTCCAGACTTCCAAAAAAGCAGATTTATTTATTTCTGTGTAGGGCAAAGCCTTGGGCCATGTCTGTGAGGTTATTCTGGTTATACTTGCTGGAGAAAAACAGGGTGCTGTAGATCTGGGCTTGGTGCTCTGGCATTTAGAAGACCCTGCCCTAGTCCCTTGGGTTCAGAATGCCAGAATGCTGCTAATCTCATCTGCTTGTGCTGAGCGAGGATTTGCAAAAGACCTTCTGTGCTGCTAAAATCTCATTTAAATCTTTGCTGTGGTGCTTGGGGCTTTATGCAGTCTTCATCACTGTTGTAGGCTTCCCCTGTGCTGTTGAGGGAGAGAGAACAAGGAACCTGGGTTGTAGGGGCTTTTCAGGGTCCCGGTTAACATCTGGAATTGCACATGGAAGGAAATTGCAAGCCCAGAGAGGCTCTAGAGAACAGATGGAGCATGTTTCCCATAGTTAAAGGGGTAGCATTATCTTGAAATACAATTAAATTAAATAAAAACTGCCCTAAAAGTCTTTTATTGTTTCTAACCTTGGCTGTCCTGCCAGTATTTGTTTATAACCATGATTTATGAGAGAATGAGGTGATACATATATCACAAAATTGGTTGTACTTCACCTTGGTGCTGCTGATCCCAGCTGGATACTGATGATAAATCCAAAGAAATTTTCCTTTTATCTTTTCTAGCATTAGTGAAGTTGGATGCTGTTTGGGACAGGAGTGGACAGGGGCATGCTTTTTAAGCTTTATGTCCTTCTAACATCTGTGAAGGAAGCTTGCAGCTTCTGATGTGCTGCAGGCCTGAAAGAGACTTAAGTCTGTAATGCTTACCCAAATTTTTGCAAGTCTGCAAGGGCAGGCGGACTTATGCCTTCCTTGTTAAGTGTGGACCATTGCCTACTCCAAAGCATGAGGTTATTCATCACTTGAAGAAGACATGTGCCATGTGAATCTGGCATAAAAGCCTTGTTAGCATGGGAACGATGGTCTCTTCATCCTGACCTTTGGTGGAGCTGCTCATGGGAGCACTGCAGGGTGAAGCCTTTCCTGGCTCAGCACTTGCATGCAGATTTAATTTGCGTGTCAGTTAAGAAGGTACCTTTTAAGTGACTCTTTAAATACCCCTGTAAAGAATTACTGACTGCTTGTAGGGGATGAAAATGTTGCAGTCACTGGTATCCTCTGTAATGTCACCAAAATGTCCTAGAACATCAGCTCTCCTACAGGAGCTGGTGAACTGCAGCAGGGATCCCTGCGTGATCCTCTCAGCTGTGTCAGATGGGCAGCTGCATGAGCAGAGATACCACTTTTCTGCAAATGTTTGCATATGTAACCTGGCAAAGCAAGCTCAGGACGTTCAGCTATAAGGACTCACGTGTTAAAGGAAAATTAAAATATTGTCGTATGGATTAGAATGGAAAAACACACAGCCAGGTCTCTAATGTCTTCTCTTTACTGTGCACATTGAATAATAATTACTTTATGAAGATAGTGCATGGTAAATATTTATAAACAAAACAGGCAAACAGTGAGACCACAGTGAATAAATAACTGTAAATATATCAAAGTCCTGTTTCATACAGTTGTCAGTGTTCAGTTCTGATGGGATGACATGGGATATGACCTGGCTAAACTTGGGTTTAATATCAAAGTAGTATTCTTGTTCCACGCGTAAAAACAAATAATCTCTAAATATAGATCTTTTTTGGTATAGTAATTACTGCTTCTTCACCAACCATAAGAGCAATTAAGCCCCAACTAATGAGCAGTTTTCTGCATTATAGTTATTCTGCTCTATCTTAATAACACTTATCTCATTAAATAGCTTTCTTCCTTTGGAAAAGAAATGTCTAAAATCATTACACGTTTTACAGCTACTGGTCAGAAGAGCTTAATCCTTTTATCTTTTAAGGCAATTTTAGTTTCTTTCTTTTCTCAGGTGCATCTGGTTCTGTTTACATTTTTTCACCCATTTTAATTTGGCTTCTCCAGCCAGCTTGGAATATAAACTTGCTTTACCTGCAGGCCTGGTGCAAGGGCTTTCATCTGAAACAATGGAACTTAATGCTGGGCAAGGGAGGCGTTCTGCCTTGAGAGCAGATGCCTGTAAAGTGTGAATTTAATTCTTTGCCTTTTTATCTAACAAATTTAGAGAGCTGGCTTTTCAGAAAGTTGTGCTTTTGGCAGCCTTTTTTTTTTCTTTTTTTTTTGGCATGCCACCTTCTAATAATTTAAAACAGTATTTTGAAACATCTGAAGCAGTAGCTAACAAACTAGTAAGGGGCCCTGCATTGTGTGGTTCAGTAGGGAGCCGCTCAGAATGGAAATGGCCCAAAGGGGTAAGGCAGCACTGCCGGGTCTGCTAGTTTTATTGTTAGTCTCACAGTATTTAGTGTTTTTCTTAAAGCCACGGCTGCTGGAGTCTTCTAATGAGAGGAAAATTCATCAGCTTCCATGTAAAAATGCAGCAGTGGTTGTGGGAGAAGAACTTGAAAGTCTGTCCCAAGTATTTCCTTCTGACTGAAAACAAAACAGTCATGTGAAAAGACCCTCAGAACACTCTGGTCATATTTTTGTAATCAAATATTATTTGGAGACTGAAATGCGTGGTGGGACTGGGGATACTGTAAATTGAGAGGCAAGTTCTCCGAAGAGGCCCCTTTCTCTTCCTGAGGCAGCACTGGCTGCGGCCCCCGTGCAAGGGCATGCCTCTGTGTGACTGGCGGGCTGCGGGGAAAAGCCTCTGCAGAGGTTGTTTTAACCCAGGATTTGTAAATTATTAATTAATTAATTAGTTTAAGGAGCTAACACATCTCCTAAAATGGGGGGGGGATCCTAAATGCTTTATTGAACCATGTTGCCACAATTGTAGTTAGTGCTAAATCAAGCTACAGACGTGAAAGAAATTGCAGTAAATCCTATGGTTGTATAGCCTTCCTTTTTAAAATGCTTGACAGTTTAGAACTGAATTTGTAGAAGTGTTATTAAATAAACTCTGACTGTGGCATGTTTGCCTTAGGACCCTTGTTTAGCAAAGCACTTAAGTAAACGCGTGATGTGAAGTCTGTGAATAATATTGTATCTCTGCAATGAATAGAGCACATGAGTGAGTGTTTGGTGTCCGAGATATAAGGAGTCCTTGAACTAGAACTATTCCACAACTGAAGTTAAACATTTGCTGAAAAGACATTGGATTATTCAGTTATTTTAAGTAAAGCATGTGCTTAAGTACTTTGCTGAATCAGACCCTATAAAAAGAAACGTTCACAAAAACATGTGAATGCTGAAAGTGGAAACTAATCGCTAACTGATACTGTCTCGCAAACGCAAGTCAACTAAAGCTGGGTACGAGACTGTTGTCGGCTGAGTTAGTGCCGTACGTCTCACAGCAAAGCTCTAGACTGTGAGCTTTGCTCTCGAGTGTTTGTGCTGGCTGCCCTGGGTGAGTAAAACTGGAGTCTCTTCTAGGGCGATAAATCCACTGCTTAGTTTGCAAGTCATCATACCAGGAGCATTATGCTACATGATGTGCATACTATAAAATGCAGGGCTTCTCTGAACTACTTAATCGAGGCATAAACTGGAGCTGTGAGGTAAACTCTAGAGGCCGAGTGTGAGTAAAGAAGATCAATAAGATCTGTCTCAGTAACTACTAAATTAATAAAATTCTATTACTGATTTACTAGCTTCTCTGTGTTAGTGGAGTAATAAGTAGTTACATCCAGAATTTACTTCAGAATAAGCCCTGCTTGCTTTTTGGCTGCTCTGAAAACCTGACAAGACCAGCAAGACCAGGAGGTGTATTATGTGGGCAGAAGTCAGCTAGCATCAGTTACTGGAAGTTAGAGAGGCACAAAAAAACCCTGGTGCAACCACTCTCATAAAATCTTACTATTTGCATGAGCTTCTGTCCCTCAGAAAATAACCTTCTCCACCCAAAGGTGTGCACCAGGTTGTGTTTCTGAAAGCAGGCACTTGTACAGGATACATCACAACCAAAGAAACTTCTTGTGCTTCTGAAATATTCATTTAAAAAAGGCCTGGGAAAGATCCAAATAAATCTGATTTTACAAAAAAAACCCCCACCTTTCCATGCTAGATCATACGAAGTATATAGGTGTCATCTAGAATAAAGGCATCCTCAAGTAAATAGCAATCTGTGGTTTTTCACCCTTTTGCTTCTAAAGGTGATGGAAGTGCCTCTGAGCTGAGCACTGAAGGGTGGTTGGCATTTGGGCACCTGTGTAGGTCACTTGTATTAGCCCAGCTTTTGGTATTGATGGCTTTGGTTTCTTTCTGTTATTTCCCCTGGCATTAGATTCTGTTTGGTATTTGTCAATAAACTCGGGTGCACTGGAGTAGCACCGGAATCAGTTGCTCAGAAGTAATGAGACTGACCAAAACAGATCAGGGGGAGGTTGAAAAAAGATAGTAATTTTAAGGTTCTTGTTTCCCTTCTGGCTCCTGAATCTTTCTTCTTTTGTGTTTTCAAATTTTCCTCTGAAGCCGCAGAGCCTGGAAATTTTCTAGTTTAAAAAGCAGGACATAATTCATTTTCATGAGACCAAGGCTGCAGTCTCTCAAGTCCACCAACTACGGCTTTAATAAAGTCATTAAATTACTGAAGCCATGCTCTATAATCAGGAAGGTTGTGTTTAATTACTTATTTTGGTCCACATTCCCAAACACTGCTTCTGCGATTACCTTGTAATACTCAGAATACTCATTCCTATAGGTTTGTACTGGCAAGAAATTCTAGTCATGGACTGAAATGTATTTTATATTTTACTCTGAACAAAGCAAGAGCAGAAAGTCAGTCTGCTCCTCAAAAATCTCCTGGCTTTGGTGTAAGATAATAGATAACGCAGGAATACAGGCAAGTGCAGCAGTGCAGTGGGACAGCGTTGCTTAGTGTAGTAGGAAGTGATCTCACCCCCACAGTGAGCTTAAATGGCATCCAGACTTCTGTAGGTGAAACTATTAAGGGTTGACCTAAAGGGAAAAAATAACTTTTGTGTATATTTGTAAGTGATTCTTAGTGATTCTCAGTCTGGATCCGTTTATCTGGTTTTTTTCCCCCCTATTGCCTTTGGCTGCTACAAGTCCATTCAGAAATTCCATCAGAGCCAAAGGAAGAAATCTAGTCTTTTGGAGGATATCTGTGATTTAGGAGGGACAGTATTCCTTACTCATCTTTGACCCAAGGAACATCCTCTAACTAAGGCAGTGGAAGGCTCTGCTTATGTCTATTCAGTGTTTTTACTGAAGTTCCGGCCTGGCTGATATCCTCACTGGATGATAGTTCTGGGCGGTGTGCAACCTTCCCCCAGGAGAAAAATTGTCCAGCTCCAACTGCATTTACTAATCAAGACTCTCTGCAAGTATATGGGTAAGTCACTCAAGAAGCATGCATCTCCATAAAGAGAAGATGCTGTCTCTTGAAGACCTCTTGCAGTCTACCACCAGAAGGCAAATAAAGACTCTGCTGGAAACCTGATGAGCTGGCATTAGAAGTAAGCTGCAGATTGAAACTTGGAGAGCGATTGACCACTGAAACAATCTTTAAAAACCACCAGAACAAAACCCCAAACAGTGGCTTCTCAAGCCTTGATTTCTTCAACGCTGAATACTTTCTGAAAGAGGTGAAAACTCTTTTTGAGGCTCTGTAGAGGTAACTTTATGAAGTGTAATGACTCATGCTCATCATGTCAGTGTGTGTTATCCAACTGTTTCTTCTGGCATGAAAATCTGTTACTTTTTACTGATACTGTAAGCGTGGAAAACCAAACAAAACCTGAGATCCCATCTCCTGGAACACAGCAGGTTTCGACAGCCTTTTGGAGATATAACAAGGTTTTCCTCGATATAGTGAACTGTTTACAGACCTGAGTAACTATCAAGGATGCTGGTGCTGTTAAGTGAGGTAGTTAATTTTTGATAAAAAATAGAAATAACAAAACCTGGTTTCTAATCTGTGCATTAATATGCCTGTCAAGCAAATGGAAATATTGTTTAAGGAAGATCTAGTTTGTAAATGAATAAGGATTTCAGGCCTGGAGGAGAGAATCTATATAAAGTATGCAGCCAAGGCGAAGGCTGCTCTGTTGGAGGTGGAGTGTGTGGTTCCGCATAACAGGTGAACTGAAAATGATGGGTATGACAGGAGCTATATTTAAATGAGCAGAGTTGAAAGCAGTGCAAGAATAGAGGAAAATTATATACACAAATCACGGTGAATTCTGTTCTCCACAGATCTATTTCTTCTCTCACAAGCAAAAACTGCTGCGATGGAACGTGAGGAGCTAACTTCTGTGACTGAATGAGTCGAAACAACAGTCTGAGTTTGGAAAGGCACATACCTTGTGGCACATGAAGGAGAAAGGAACAAATGTCTTCTGGACAAAACTGAGCAAAATAAAAGTTTCATTTTCCAGGACTTCAGAAGGATTTTTCCTTGTGTGGAAGGAAACTTAAAGATCACAATTTCCACTGGTTTAGGTCAACACAATCATAGAACTTCTGAGCAAGAATTTGTCACGAAAGGTCAAAGTTGGGGTTATTGTGAATGGGTCCTTATCCTAGCCAAGTTCTTGCTTTTTTCAAGTATTTTTATGTACATTTTGGAGTTTCAGCTACTTTTGGCTTAAAGGAAGGCCTGGGACAGCGTAGAGCGAGTGACGTTGTTTTGTACGACACTAGCCAGACTACACCAGTGTGGCATGGAGATCACATGTTTCCTGGTCTCTGGTACCAAGCAAATTCTTAGGGTAATTAAAGTCATAGTTTAGAGCGTGTTCAGATCAGAGGAGCACTCCACAAAGGCTCTGGTGTCTTTGTATTCCCAAGGGAAAGGCGGTTGGACTTGATGATCTTAGAGGTCTTTTCCAACCTTAATGATTCTGTGATTCTATGGAAGTCCTGGTGTTATCAAAGTCAGTGCCAGTCCTGTCACTTCAAGCAAAGACCACCTTTCATGTTTCATCTTGCCAGACTGCACTGGGGTCAGCCCGATATCCTTGCACTGCTTCTGCACTGGGTAATTCACCATCTATTTGTACCATAACCTTTCATCCTACAGATGGATAAGTACAGGAGTAACTTTATTCCAATTTCACCTTTTGATATTACTGAGATGACTTGTGTATTTCAAGTCATGCTCCTGGATGGAGTCTTTTAGTTGGGATGTATAATAAATCGCATGTTTTTATTTAGGGAGTTTTCACTGCCAGTGAACTCTAGGCTTAAAAGCACTCTATGCTTAAAACAGCAAATTACCTTTTTTTATTTGATACAAAACTTGAAATGCACTGTTCTTCTGTACTTCCAGTAATCTCAGTAATGCTGCATTGAAGTGAATCTCCTCATTGCTTTGGTTTTTTTTCCCCTTTTTTCTTCTATACCATATGGATCTTATGTCTGTCCTTGTTATGTCAGACTTTCACAAGGGCCACTCAGGTTGATCTCCGAGCTCATCCTTTCAGTGAACATCTTTACTACTTGCCAGTTTTTCCTCCTAAAGAAACTTTCTACATCTTGAGCAAAAGTTATAAGAATGATGTTTTGTTTTTTTTCTTACTACTCGAGAAGCTCCTGTGGGTACGGGCAGTATGGTGTGTGTTAGCATTGTATCAGAAAGAGCCACATTTTTCCGAAGTAGCGCTTTGTTATGAAGTTCATTTGACTGAAAATATTTTGCATGCTTAACTACCTGCTGGTGAATTTTTCTATGCCAAGTAATGTGTCAGGAGCTAGCGGAGCATAGTAAGTTAATTACTTGTGTGCATACTGTGAAGGAAAAGCAAACAGCAAGGCACCAGTGATAGGAAGAATGAGACTTCATTTCAGTCGCCAGAGACTGTGTTGTTAATGAATCTGCTCAATCAGCAGGGAATTGGTAATGTAGATAAGACCAGGTATGGCTGTGTACTGATATGAAGATTAGTCCCTCAACCAAAACATTGTTTTTAGTGAGGGTTTGCTAATATTAAATAGTTTTTCAAAAGCACCGGTGAGATAGAATAACAGCCTGAATAATTATGGCTGTCTTGAAAAGACATGATGATGATGATCTTCTAATGTGCTCTGCAGACACCATATAAATCCAATATCTTACAGATTTCACAGTTAAGTGATACACTCCAGATTCCATTTTATGGTATATGTCACCGTGGGCTGCCCAAAGGCTGCTGTGACTAAACGGCACAGGGAATCGTGTTCAGAGCTGGCTGCTGCCTTCCTCGCATCGGGCCGAGAGGGATGGGGAGTGCTGTGCAAATGCACTTGCCTTGCTCCCGAGCATCCTCGGTGGCGTGAAGACACTCCCAACGGAGGGAGCGGGCAGCTCTGTGAGCTGCAGGCAGGGATGTGGACAGGTGATGCTCTTACCTTGCCCTGGGTAAAATTCATCTCGGTGACAAGCTGTGACTCAAAGACTGCAAGCTGCACGCCAAGGTGATCGTCCCTAAAGTGACAGTGCCTAAACACAATATTCATGCAATGCTGGAGGAAAGAACATTTATCCCAGCCTTTTTTTTTTTCTTCTTAATTTTTTTCTTTTTTTTTTTTAACTTGGTGTTTGAATGCGCACCACTGGTACTGTGGGAGTGAATCTCCTGCAACACTCGCCCCGACTCCATCCATCACAGCAGTCGCTTTGCTGCCAGCTCTCTGCAGCAGCTGTTTTTCCCCACAGCAGCTGCTCAGCCGTTTGCGTGCAGGTTACCTGCCCGCTGCAGAGCAGTGCCAGCAGGAGGAAAGAGGCTCTGCCTGTCCTGGCCGGGCAAGACTGTGGGGACAGGGGACAGGAGGGCAGGAGGAGGGCTTCTGCTGCTTTCCTCCAGCATTAACAGCTTCTACCTAAAATTCATCCAGGCGGGAGGGGCGCGATGGACTAAGATCCACCTTAGGAATGTCAGGTTCTTTTCATAACTTTGGTTTGTTGGAGTTTGTGGTTTTTTGATTTGGGTGGGGTCCTTCCCCCCCCCCCCCCCCCCCCCCCCCCCCCCGGATTTTCCTAATTGGAAAACTAAAGCCGGTTTTGAATAGTTTAAGCCATTTGGCATAACATACTGGAAATGGCAGATACGGAAAAAAATGAGAAAACCGGTTGTGAGTGTTCTCTTTCTCAGCTACAGAAGCAGTGCTGTCTGTTATAGTACTACAGGCTGGACACTATGGCTGCTTATTGTCTTCCTATTTATTTCTACTCCTGATGCTCTTAAATTAATGGTAGAAACACAGACTGAATGTTAATGGAAGTTGAGGCCAGGGTTCACGATGTGTCGTTAAGTAAAAGCTGGCAATCTCCCAGAAACTCTCCCGGGAGCTATTTTACTGGTGCATATCAGTGAAAGGGACAGCTGGATTGAGAAGGCTGTTGTAACAGGGATGCCATTAAGAACTTAGTTGGGCAAAAGTTGATTTTCACCTAAAAAGGAAATATCAGAGCAAAGCCAGTGTTTGTTGAGGCTTAATGAGTGATTTCAGGGACTGCAGTGTTGTCTGTGATATAATTAAACAATAAGGTCCTAGTATGGTGGCCGTCTTCTGGTCACGTTGGGATCAACAAGGGGTATTGGAAAGCTGAAGGTGATGTGTTTCAGGAACAGGTAATTTTATCTTCCTGATTTTATTTTTTTAAGCCACCCTCTGCTTAGGACACTTCTGTGTTTTGTAAATTTTAAACCTGACCAAAGCAACAAGTGAAAATGACTTTTGTAGCAGGTTTCTTTTGAAATCATGAGTACTTTCACTTCACCAGTGCCTCTGGATAGGCTTTATTGATATCAGCCCTCCCTCCCTTTATTCCCTTTCTATATTGCTCTGTGCTCTCTGTGGGTGTTTTATTAACCTGTATCCTGCAAAAATTCAATAAAAATACACAATTTTTTTCCTTTCTTTCCTCCTTTTCTTTTTTTTTTTCATGGTGGCTTTCAGAGACAGAGCTCTGGGGAAGGCTCCTTTGGTTAGTTACAAGGAACAGATGGGAATCAAGAAAAGGTACTTTCTGTTCCTGTACCCACCTAAATTGGAGGTAATTAAGTTACAGTGAGGCATCATTTACGTTAGCAGTTTCTTTGGTGAGATCAAGGCTATTAAGGGTACATGTGAGAAGTAGTAGGATTCAAGTCTATGGTGCTTTGAGAAATAATTGGAACTGTGTTTTTCCTAAATGCATTTGCAGGCAGCCTGGCACTGAGGTCCATAGTGGGACAGTTGAGTCTTGCATGGTTACTGCGCTCTTTTTTCTCTGCAGCTCTTCTCAAGTTTTGAGCAATCCTTGCAGATGCTCTGATGCGACAGGTGAACTTCTCCCTTTATAAAGGAAGGCAGGGAAATGGAGCGTGTAGCTCCTGGTAGTAGGAAGGAGACAGAGAAGCAAGATGGGAATTTGCAATTTCCTGACTCAAATGTCACGGCTTATTACTGTCACTGTCATTCAGCATTCATCTCTGAGCTGCTGGGCAGGTTCAGCAGCACGGGAGCTTTGATGCTTCAGTAGGGTCTCAGTCAAGCCCTCAAACTAGCCAAGATCTCTGGTTTAGAGACAAAATGCCCCCTATAAAAGGGTGGCTTAGCCCACCATGCCTGTTCTGGCAGGTTTTCCTCTCGCCTCACTCCTCCTACAGCCTGAGGGGTCTCTACCACAGTTTCAGCTCAGCAGCCGCTCCCAGGCTGCTGCCCAGTTTCAGCTTGGGCTGGGTCCTACGGGGGCTGTCACCCCCAGTCTGGCTGTAAGGTCACAGGCACAGAGCAGCAAGCTGTCTGCTCGGCCCCCTTGCTTCTGCCTGCTCTGGGAGTTGGCAAGGGATGCTGTAGTTAACACCAAGCCAAATTCAGATCCTCTTCCTTCCTCTTCTTTCAACAAAGTCTTCTTGAAGCCCCCCAGGCCTCCATCTGTATCTAACAGCTCTTCAGTGGGAAAGTTTCCTGCCCAGTTTCTTCCTCTTGTTTCCTCTGTTTTATTTTCTCAGAGCTTTATTCATGCTGTGCTTTCTCCTTGGAGTAGCCCAGATGGAGCCATAGTTTACATCAGTGTTATATGTGCTTGTGCTCCTTCTTCATCTGTTTAATTCCATGAAACGTCAGACTAATTTCTTCTTTCATCTTTGCTCTTCGTAAGAATTGGTGTTTCTTTTTTCTTCTGTCCCATGGGAAGGTCGATAGCCTTTCTGTTGTGCTAGCGGGTTATGCAGCTCAGGGAGATGGCTCTGGAGAAGAGAGCATGAAGCAAGGTTGTTACAAAATAGGGAAGGTTAGCCCAGGAGGGCTGCTTGTTTTCACATTTGAGGTGCTTCGTGTTGGGTTGCTTGCAGCTCTCTCTTATGTTGTTCGGTTGTAAACTTTGCAAGTCAGGAGCTGTTTACTGCTCTGTACATGGAAGAATAGTCCCCCTCGTCCTTCTGCAGTATTTGGGCGCTACAGCAATATAAGTATTTCTGCTGTTAAGGTCCATCATCATACAGCTATTACCCTGTAGAGGAAAAAGGGATAGTAAGAGAGAGAGACAGCGGAGAAAGTTGTCCCGGATATGACCTGTCCGAGGCACCCGTGCCCTGTCCGAGGCACCCATTACTGAAATGTATGTCTTCCTCCCAGCAATGCAAAGTGCTGTCATTGAGCTACTGCATTGATTCATAATATGTCTTCATTCAGTAATTTCCATTAGGATTTATACTTTTAAATTATATTTAGGACAAAATCTGGTTTTATGTCTGTCCCTAGCCTTCATGGAGCTTTACTGAACTAGCATAGGAATAGAAGAAAGTTAATTTACAATGTCTTCATGTAAATTAATCTCCTGTTTTCTCCTTATATTGTAAGTTATCACCTCGTTTATTATGTGCAGCTCAGGGGTGAGCAGTTTTAAAAAGGCCTCAGACAGTTATGAAATGAATGGTGTGAGATGTCAGATATATTTATTAAAAATGCAGAAAATTATAAAAAACAGAGGATGGAGATGTATATTGTCTCAGTCACTTGCCACCAGCAGGCACCTTCTGTACCATAATTTATCCTCCTACTCGGTGAGTTCTGTATCATGATTTCATTGATATTGTTGTGCTCTGTGCTCAATATAAATATTTTTTAAATATTAGAGTTACAGAACTGAACAGCTCATTAGTTGCGTCTATCAAGAGTTTACTGTGTGAGACACCCCTTAAAAACCCCCAAAGTATTTTGCCAGCACAGCTAAACTTAGTACCATTTTCACTTTTCTGTGGTGGTAAATTATTCAGCTCACAAATGCGAAAACTTGAAATGTTTATGGAAAAAGCTTGTTTTAGTAATTACACTTACTCCACTTCATTGTGAACTTCCTGCAACATTTGTCTTAAGGTCCTGGTGTTTCCTGATATTGGATATTTATCATACATTTGTGCCGCTGGCAGGTTGATAGGTACAGTGGGAGCTTCATAGAAGATTCATGGCAGCTTCATACTTTCTTGAGGAACAAAATTAGGATGCAGAAAGTATGTACATTTATGGGGGAGATAGATATAGATATAGATATAGATATAGATATAGATATAGATATAGATATAGATATAAAAAAAAACCCCAATGTGTTTTTGACCATGTAATACAGATAGTCACATACATACTAGGGAATGCAAAGGTTTTGAAAACATACATAAAGAATTTTGCCAAAGATAATTGAAAGTTAGAAGGTTTAATTAAGATAAGTTGCAGCATCTGTGGATATGAAATTTCAGGAGAACATGCACCTCACTCTGTCTTCAGGTTTAAAAGCTACAGACATTATAGGATAGTTCATCTTGAGGAACGTGGTTTAAAGCCTTTCTTTCTCTCTTTGCATCTGCCACATTTTGGCAGTGAGACAATATCACTAACAAAATCAGTTCTGAAGATTAGCTTTGCTTTTACAGCCCCATGGCTGGGCATTTCTGTAGGTGTGGTGGCATCAGTGCAGAAAGGAGTTGTTGGTGCTTCTGATGTTGCTGCTAGCAGTTGCTCAAAGGTTATCTAAATCCAAACCCTTTTTGTTCCGTCTTCCTGTATTTGTGTTTGTTCCAACCACTGCCGGTTAAGATATCCCTTATCAGAGATTGTTCTTGGGGAAAATTTCTTTCAGCTTCTTTCAGTTCTCCAAAAAATTGTCCTTGGCTGTTTAGAACTCTCACACATTTTACACACACTTTTCTGTACTAAGCTTGCAGACTGGATGCTGCTTAGACCTGTTTGGGTCTGAGCAAGCTCTTCAAGATCTTGCTCTTGGTATTTGGTCTCATTTTTCAAGCAGTAATTGGAATTTTCTGCAAGCATGAGTGTCTCATGTTAAACAGAGTGATGACAGAGAATAATAAAATGAAAAGCCCTTTTTCCTCCGGGTAGGAAATCCTGAAATCTTTGTTCAAAACAGCACTGTGAACTCTAACTACAGGCTCTCCTTCTCCATCTTTTTGATTTTGGTATGCCATCATTTTAGAGCAAGACAGTGTAATTTCAGCAACTTTTCCCCCTAATATAATGATTCAACAACTTGATTGCTTTCTTTGCAATGGGAAGGCCTCTGAAAGATGTCACTGATTTTTATCAAGGCCTTCAGGGATTTTTATACTTTCACCCCTGCTGCCACATGGTAAATCACTAAGCAAGAGATACACCATTCAAATCATTGTTTTCTGCCTTATATCTAAATGCAAGTCTTTAGGCTTCATCCTATGGGGTTCACTTTATTTCTTCTTTGTAGGAGGGAACTGGAGGTGAGAGGGGAGGGTGAAGGGAGGCTGAGTTTTCAGCTGATCTGGATCTGCAGCACATGCCTTGCCTCCTGTCATAACTCACATAGCATAAGCACCTTCCTTTGGTGCTTTCCTGGACTTACTGATAGAGTGCTTTTAAATGGCAAAAAGTGATGGTGAAGTCTTAGTTTATGGCATCAAGTAACAGTTTCAATCTTTTTGTCCCAGGTAATGGAGAAGCCCCAGACTGAGATTTTTTTGAAGGATCTTAAAATGCATTCAGTTCCATAGTGAATTTCACTGATACTTGATTGTTTTACATGACTTTTTCCCGTTTGAAAATTTCAGCCTGCTACTGAACTTCATTGCTTTGTAGCTGAGCAAGGGCAGCACTTCCTTACTCTTTGTCAGTGTGAAAAAAAGGAACCAGTTTTGTTTACTGGTGGTGACATTTCTTTTCAGTGTTTCTTGAGATTTGGCTAGTGATGGAGCAGTTCAAGCATGACAGGGATTCAGAGGCAGAGATTCGCATCTTTAGCATTCCTTACCTAAATGCCGAGATGGTTGGGTGGGTCATAACTGCCAGTCCATGCAAAGCATCCCTATTTATCCAGAGTCTGTAAAACTTGCAGAGGTTCTTACCTGCTGTGGTCTTTTAAGGTAAGCTACCCATTCAGAGCTGTGCAAGCAAAGGTTGGGAGGTTTTTGTGTGAAGAGGAAATACTATTTCATTCTATCCATCCTTAATAACTGGTTGGATTTTGCCATAAGGAAAGCCTGGAATTTTCCCTTTTATACCCACTTGCACTGAATGGCACGATACTGTCACATATCTGAAATAGCAAGACACTTTTGGAAATTGTGTGTCAGAGGCTGTCCCCATTGACTTTCAAGTGAGATCTGGCTTTTAAGCAATTGAATCCTTTCTGATTTTGTTTCTTGTGCTTTAAGCAGGAAGGCAGCATGCGGTAGATGCTAGAGGCAACCAGCTTGGTTGGCATCACTAACATACTCGACCAAATACCAGTACCATCCAAGAAGATACGGAGCCACTGCTTAGCAGGTCTTTTGCCCTATTTTAGATGAGCTGGTCCCACATCCTTCCAACCCAGCAAGAAAAGAGCCTTTGCTACTTTACACGAGCTGTGGGCACGCTGCCTGTAGTATAGATTATGTCTTCATATGAGGATAGCTTCTGTTGGCATTACAAAACTGACCGTGCAAGTGAGCAGCAAGAGCCAGCTGCATGTGGGGCAGTGAGGCTGAAGTAGGGCTAGGAAGGGGTGAGGGATATAAGCCTTTATGCAGTGCCCTCTTTTTTACGGCTGTGTAAATGTCTGCCTTGCACATAATCATGGACGAATAATCTCCCATATTAAGATGATGGGATAGGATGTCCCCATGAAGTGACCAAGCTAATTTGCTTTAATTATAGAAGTGAGGGGTTTTTGTTGCTTTGCAATCATTACTACCATTTTCGTTCAAAAATGAAAATCTAAGAGGCATCAAATACAGATAAAGATTTGTCTGAGATAATTTTGTTTAAAAAAAAAAAAGAGCAAAAAAACCCCAAAAACCAACAATAGGAACAAATAATAAAAACCTCCAAAATTAAAAGCCCTAAACCCATTCTTTGGATGCCAGGCCTGGGATTTAAAGTCAGATTTTTGTGAAAATGTTAAAAACAAGTGAAATTACAAAAAACCAAGTATTGATATTTCTACCTCTTTCCCAACTTGTAAATGAATGATCAAAATCACATTACTCAAAAATTGCTAATGTCTGTTAAACTGTATCTGGATGTTGTGTAAAGGCATATGTGTTACACACCAGTCTGTGTCAGAGTAGCTGATCCATTAATTGGAAAATGATTTAAAATCAAGGAAATGCCAGTGGTTTTAATAGATTTTTTTTTTTAAACAAAAGATTCTGGAAGAAAAATAAATATATTTGACTTTTTTTTTTTAGTGGAAGTTCTTACACAAACTTTAATTAGATTTTGGTGGAATACATTATTTTAATGGTTTTTCATTAATGAAGACTGCTCATTGTTTTGGTTGTACAGTAAAAACAAGAAAAAAGTAATCTTGGATTCTATTTAAAGAGCGGCCTCTGTATTAAAAAACTATTAAAGATACTGCAGTCATTGACAGAAAGATTTTGCATGAGAAAAGAATGCAGAATCCATTTAGGAAGCACCAAGTAATTTCAGGCGAGGGTGAGCGATAACATCTCTGGCATTACGTGTTGTTTGAAACGTCATGTGTAAGGAGCTGCGGTATTGCTGAGGTTCCTGACCCCAGCTCTGTTTTCACGCTTTGGATGCCAGCGGCCCTTTTGCCCCTGATTTCAGCGGAGATAAGGTCAAGTCCCCAGAGACCTGGCTGCAATCCAAAATGTGCTTGCCGAGTTGCCAGCCCCGGGAGATCGATGGGCTCTGCAGCTCCCTGAACTGCAAGTGGATGCGGGGCAGGATTTCGGTGGGGCTGGAGTTACTGGGGCTGCGTTGGAGAATTGCTCTGTCCCGTGCACCAGCCCGAGCCAGGGAACAGAGCAAGTGTCTGTGTAGCTTGGTGTGGTGGGGCTGGGAGAGGGGTAGCCTCCTCTGCAATGCTCAGGGGGTCACTGTGGCCAAATTCCCTTTCCTCACTGCTTTCCTTAGCCCCCAGCCCCATCCTGTCACTCAGGCATTCTCCAGTCGCCATCTCGTCTTGCTGCCATGCATTTGGTTGACCTGGGGGGTGAATACAGCCCTCCTTCCCTAGTTGTACACCTAGTGTACACCTAGTTGTTGGACCTGATGGCATGATTTCCTGGAGGCGGGACACTGATTTCAGTATCTGAGGATGCCAAGTGTTAGCAGTCTGTCCTGTTTCGGTGCTGCTCGTACATCAAATATGCCAGCTCCAGGGTGGGGCTGTCTGATGTTTACTTCTGCTTGCAGGTCGTCCAGCCATCTCAATGGAAATATGTATTATTTGTTAACACAGGTGAGGGCTCTTGTTTGGGTTTTGAAAACCAAATTATTTGTCAGCCTTTAAAAGGCCAATTCAAATTCATTCCAAATTTTATTTGATTAAAGCCACGATGCTTACTGTTGGAAAAATGAAATACAAATAGCCATATGTTACTCTGTTTCAGATGGGTAAATGTCACACACAGAATGAAGGGATTTTTTTTACTAGGTTTAAGTGAAACAGAGTCTTTATTTAGTGTCATGTTTTTATTTAAAAGCATTTATTTAAAGTTCTAAAAAACAAAGAATTCAATAAAGCAAGACAGGTGCAACTGCAAATGATTAATGATATAATTCTCAGTACTTTATAAAGTGTCTAACGCTGAAGAGATTTATACAGTGCAGAATGGCAATTGTGCTTTGATGGAAGGAATAGGTAATCAATACCTGCAAGCTTAGAAAAAGTGTTCTATTTCCTCCTCTAATGATATAGGGTTTTTTGCAAGGCAAGGATGTCTGGAGCATGAGACACTTGGAAGAAGAATTAATTTGAAATCTGTAGTGGAAGATCAGTTTCAATTAAAACTGCACTTGAACGTCCATGGAAAAAAGCAGGTAGTTAGGCTTAAAACTTCTGATGGCTACTAGTGAATAAATGAATCTCACTGTGCTATTCTTGATTACATTTTACAGGTTGTTGAGCTTATTTTTTTCTGGGTGGGGGATATAAGTTATTTACTTTGGTCTCAAACTCAGAAATACAAATTTGTTTCTCACTCCCCTAGCTCTGCTTTGCCTTTTCGTGCTAATTGTTAAAGCTGGGATGGCCCCAATCCTTGCCCAGCTGGGAATGGAGATGTTGGGGTCACGGCCTCTATTTCTGTCTAGAGTTGCTGCCATAATGTTGTAGGCCATATTGCATGTAATAATTTGCATATCAAAAAATGCTGAAAGAAATTAATGGAAAATCTAGCTGTTTATAAAATCCTGTGCTGATTATAACTAGCAGGTCTTGAACTTCTAAATCAGAGTTTAGCCTTATGACTGTAACTTGGGATGTCAGGACTTGGAGTCACTGCACCAGCACTAAGTTGGGGTTTTGAATTGCTGGGAGAGTTTCGTTGCATTAGAGTCGTCTTTAATAATTCAGCACCAATACAGAAAAATTTTATGCATAAAAACTAATACTGTCACGTGAAGAGAGCAGATACTGTTAGGCTTTTTTTATTTTTGTAACTTACAAATTTAGAACCAATTGAAGAGATGTAGTGCTATTAAATTAATCTAAACAAATTTAATTTAAAAAAAGCAGACCATGTTTTCTAAAATGATACAGAGCTATATGACCCTTTAAAGGTCTGTGAAAAACTACATTTCAGTGAGAGTCAGTCCAGGTACCTAAGTCAGTTGAGGTTTCAATTCAACATAGCAGTTTGAATAAAATAAGCTATAAGGGTAAACATTTTGACAAGACAGTTTTCACTGCAAATTGGTTGAGAGCTGGCTATACTTTTTAAAAAAAAAAAAAGTCTTTGTGACAAGATGCATGGAAGGAACCCTACAGTCCCTGTTAAAATAAATCTGCCTACTCAAGAAAAAAAACTCTCCCCATTGACTGAAGGGTCACCAAAATACTTAAAAAAGAAAAATTTGAGTGCATAGCTCTTTTTGAATGCACAGCTGAAACCACTGCGATAGCCTCTGTGAGCAGAGTGCTTTTGAACAGCTCACCCCATGTTTATAACAAAGCCGAAAAATGAGAGCTGGCAGGTTTGATGATTATGTGTAGTACTAAACATTTTAAAGCGAATTCCCAAATTTCATGGAGTAAATGCAAGGTTATATGAAAAGTAAATCTGAATTGCCAATTAGTTCACTGCAAACAAATTACTAAGAGCATCCTGAATCAGGAAAAATGTCTGCGTTTGAGTGGAACATGTTTGGTTTTCCTCATGTAGGGTTTTTAATAATTCTGTTCTCCTTGGCTGTGGTACATTGGGAAATCAACTGGAAGTGGCTTTTGCTGACAATACAAGTTGAACCATGAGGTAAATGAAACTGATTTCTAACCTGGGCAGATTATGTAACTGATTTTTAAAGGATCTTGCCTAATTGTAGTTGAAAGTAAAACACTTTCTTGTTGTTTTGGTTATCATACAGCATTTGTGTGCGATGAGTACAGCACAAAATCTTAGTATTGATTAGATGTCCTGCATTAGCCCATGGGAACATAGGAAGAATGCATTTTGCAACTAGACAGATTAAAACCCAGGGGCCAAATAAACTGGCCTTCACAACTGCTGGGTTTAGATGGCACTAATTGAATTTACATATGCTTCTCGGATGCAAGGGTAATAAATGCATATTGGTGCATCATTTACTGCTGTCTGCCTATCAAACAGACATGCTGACTGTGTCGGTCAGAGGTACGACACAGGTATGACATCAGGGGTCTCAGGACACCAGAGTTCATCTCTGGGTTGTAACTGGGTTTTTTGGTAGACGAGCTTGGGCAAATTGCTTCCCTTCTCAGGCCATCAATTTCCCTGTCTTTACATGAGAATAATGTTGCTGATCCCTGCTGTAAAGCACTTAAAGAACTGTGAACAAAAAATGCTTTACAAGAACTCTGTGCTGCTATTTCAGGAGCTTAAACCACTGTTTGCACTCATAGATAAGATAATCTCTTAGTCTCTGTTAATACAGTTTAAGAGTTGGATAGGGAGGTCATAAGAAAAATCTGAAATTCACTGGAGATCCTCCTGCATGTGCTGCTGAGGGTCCCTGGTGTTATAGTGCATCTAGAGCTGGTATGTGGTGGGGATGACAAGGTCGTTGCCTGAAACCTTTTATTTTTACGTATTATTTTTATTGACTGTTTGTGCTGGAGAACCTTGCCGAATGGGCAGGGTGAGTTAGGGCTGTAGCAAACAACCTCTGGCAGATTTAGTGGTGGTTTGCAATACTACCTCTTGCAGCTCCACTACCACACTCTAAGACACTGCTGCTTTCCTTCTCCCAGCAGCAGTGCTGGTGCAATCCTTTTGCGAAATTTAGTTAAACAATTTGGGGGTTGAGGACTCATTAATACACCAAAAAGTAACCTGGAGCTGGCAAGAGCTCTGGAACAGGAGCAGGATGCACTCCTCCTCCTGTGCCTTGTGAGTTGAGTGGACAGCTGCAATAACAGCGAATATCTTAACACTTTAAAGTATTTTTTAGTAGTTTATGCTGAGTCTGTAAGGACCCTGATGTGCTGGGAACAGAGGCTGCTGGTGTCATTTCTCTTCGCAGCTGTAGCACGCTCCTCTTACTGACCTTGCACGGTAGCTATCGATGCGCTCAAAAGGAACAGAAGCTTATATTGCTTTCCGGAACTTAAACTACTCCCTGCAATTTTTTTAAATTAAAAAAAAGAGAGTAGAGGGGTGCGGCAGGGAGAAGAGGTGACGATATTTGGCCCTGTGTCTGCTTTTGGCAAGCTGTCATGTAATACGGATGGCTCTGATGTGCCCAGGTACAGCCACATATGCAAGACACTGCCTGTCAGTCCTTGGAGCTTCTCATTTACTGCTAATATTTGAGTTGACTTGTTCTGAGAGAGTAGTTTACATCAGGTGAGAACAGACTGTGCTAACAAAGAGAACAGACAACTCATGTAAGAATAGCAGCAAAGGAAAGTTGTAGTATTTTCCTGACAGGTCATTGTCGTCTTTACTTCCTCCATACAGAGTAATTTTTTTTTTTCCTTAGTTGTTTTCTTCAAATTTGCTGATATACGTTTAGCTTAGTTCTTTCTTTTTATCTTTTCTGGCTTCAAAACCTCCAAAAGAAATGAGAACATTAATAAAGATCATATTATCTAAGCAGAGTATTGTACAAATACAAGTTAATGGGTAGCTGTTACATTATTTGTCTCATGTGAAAAGGTAAACTATGTAGTAATATGCTAAGGCTGAAGCTTTAGGAAAGTTCCTGTAACACCATGCTAATTGATAACATACCCACGAGGGGAACTTGGGAATCGCAGATGGTTTTATAGAATAGTAATTAAAAAAAAAAGGCCATTGTTCGTTACTGCTAGAGGCAAAGCTGGAGTACTGCAAATGGATTTCAATCTCCTCATCAGTTTACAAATCTTAACCTCTTTCAAACGCGCGAAGCGTAACTACGGTGGAGTTACCTGGGGAGCTTAAGTGCTTCATCATCTTACTTAAGAGTTATCCAGAACTATGGAGCCACTGGAATGTTAATTGGCATTGGTATTTTTTTAACAGGTACCTATGGTCCCGAGCACTGGGTTACTTCCAGCGAGAAGTGTGGAGGGTCTCACCAGTCTCCCATAGACATCGTAGACCATCAGGCTCATGTTGGAGATGAGTATCAAGAACTGCAGCTTGATGGTTTTGACAATGAATCTTCGAACAAGACTTGGATGAAAAACACAGGAAAAACGGGTATGTTCTCTTCTGTTTGTCTCCATAGCCTGCCTGCAGTCAGTTAAAAACTCAAGCCATATTCCACCCACCCTCCTCCTTTTTCATTGTTCTGCTGTTTGGGTTTTGCTGCCTTTTTTTTTTTTTTTTTTTTCAAATATAATTTTCCAGCAGCAGCCACCTATCTCTGCCTCTGCATTCTGTGCAAACCTAGTTCTGCAGATTGATTTTAAGATTTGGGGTTTTTTGGTTTTTTGGTTTTTGGTTTTGGTTTTGGTTTGTTTTTTTTTTTTAGGTTCTCAGTATAAAATAATTCTCTTGGTAGTCAGTTGTTCCTCAGAATAAAAGGCTGTATGAGAGTTTCGAGGTGTAACTTTGAATTATCAGCTTTGGGAGGCTGTAACATCTAATCCGAAAGAATGCTGAGATGCAAGACTCAGACTTTTGTAGGAAAGGGGAAGTCTTAGAAATTGGAAGGTTTTAGAGAAGAAAGAGCAATAACTGCTCAGAGCGGTGGGGGCTTATTAATGTGTTTCTGATATGATTATAGCACTGTGTTCTTCACTGAACTGAATCCTCTTCTGCTCTGTCTGTTGTGGCTTTTAGAGAAAAGAACAGTCAGCGTACTGCTTATTTTTACCAAAACAGTTCACCAAAAGGTCAAGGTTGATTTATATGCAAAGCCGAATGCATTTGATTACTCTTTAATTCTAAAAATATAAAAAGCAGAAATTATAAGGCCACCCTCTTCATTTGACAAGGTCAAATATTTTTAGGGAATTGGATTAAACCACTAATTAATTCAATTTTATTTATTGGAAGTATATTTTTATCTTTATTAACATTTGACATGCGTCTCTCTAGTGCTTTATGTAACGTGTCCCTAGTCAGAGGTCTGCTAGCAAAACCCAGGGCATGTACCTGCTCTGGGAGTTTGCAACACAGCTGTGCACGCAGCGTGACCTCAGTTGCACCCATTGCTTCCAGGGGACTTTGGATCTGAGCTGCAACCAGCAGTCCAGCAAGTGCTTCAGACCCAGGTCCAGCAATTCAGGATCTTAGCAGGAGTTGAAAGTTGTTGCCCCTCAGATGAGATGGAGTGACAGGCTGTGATCCTGTTTTCTTTCACCGCAAAGCAAATCCAGTTAACATAAACCACCACCAAGCAGAGCTTGGGTTTTTGATGCATTGCCGAGGGTTTTTTCCAGCTTCACTAAGAAATGCTCCTGTTCGCTTTGAAATCCTGACTTTGTTGCCTTTTGTAGCAACATGAAGTTTAGGCAAGGTTGAATGCTATGGAAATTTGGTGCTTAATTAATCTATTCCTGTTATGCACCCTGTCCTTTTGGTCACAGAGTGGTGTTTGTAGTAACTAGCAATAAATGTAATTAGAAGTACCACGAAAAAGTGGTGGTCCTATTCTTCTAAGAAAGATGCTAATGCTATACCGTGTGTGTAATAGGAACATATTGCTGCACATATAATAGGAAACCATGTTAAACCAAAACCTGCCAGCAAATTTTCCAGTCTCCATGCAGTTGGCAACAAAAGTTGTATCTTCAGTCTTCTCTGCTGGGTGATTTTAGCACTGCTGCTATATTTGATTTCCTCACCCATTGGGGTATGGATTTTTGCTGACAAGTTATTGCTTCACAGAGCAACAGTAACTGTCACTTTTCATGGTAACTTACGGCCTTTTCTGGTAATGTGAAGACTCTTTTTGCCTTGCTGTCATCCCTGATTTCTTCTGCTGAGCTCTTAACTCCTCCCTTATTTTATCAAGTCCCATTCCTTTTCTTGGTTTTCTGACCTTTTGAAGAAACTTGCCTGGGACTAATTTTTAAGGTGGCAAGTGGTAGAGCAGCAAACCAAGTAGGATGTTTTGGCTTGTGGGTAGAACATAGAGGCAGGTTGTGCCATAAATTGCAATGTATTTTGGCAGCAGAGTCTTGGAGCAGATGGCCACATGAGACCTTCATATTGCAGACTGACAGAGACAGTAAACTAAATATCTGTTTAAGCAATGGTGACGGATGTAGAGGGCATTCCTCAGCACATAATGACTGGTTAAAAGAGACAGGGATCTGAGGGAAAGCCAAAGGCCCTTAACCTTGATGCTCATTAACTGGCAGGAAATGTGTTACTTGGGTTATTGTTATTGCTATTGGACCTAGTAATTTTTTTTTAGGGTAGAACGATTAGTTACTCTTATGCTCCCAAATGTTTAAAAGGTAAAAAGGTTATTGCTCTTCAGATTTGTTGTGCTCTTTCTTGTCGTGTCCCATCCCCCTACGCACGTCCCCCATATCAGGTAAAGGGCAAACAATGTACAGAAAACAGCATTTCATTCAGAAAATAGAAATGGATTCATTAAACCCCTGTCTTGACTAGAAATGCTTTTGTGCGTGATTACGCTGGCAAAGGCACTAATGTGGGTTCGATTTCATCACCATAGTAGCTGGTTCCCAAGTGGTAAAGATCACTTGGAGAGTATAAGCACATTTCATAGTCCTATTTGCATTAGTTGTTTTCATTTGTGCCACCTTATAATTAAGCGTTAGCTGGTGTCAGCCGGGGCCTGAGGCTGACGAGGCTTCTTCAAGCCTGACCTTGCCCCGTGGGAAGAGCACCCATGGGAGCAGTACCCTCTCCAGCATTACAGCAACATTGCCGCTTTACCCCTTTTTAGGTCACTGAGAACTTTTAAAAACTCCTTCTACTTAGAGAAACCTACTAAAATTTCTGCCAGAGATGTGTTTTTGTTAAGTACTTTTCCTACGTGACGTGCATCACTCTTGGCTGGTCCTGACCATCAGAGCTGTTCTGCTAAGGCAGGGAAAGAGCTGCTTTGTATCCAGGTTTTATTTTTTGCTCTCACGAGGGTGATGGGCATACAGCTTCAGCCCTGATCCTGCAAATGGCATCACACAACTGTGATCCTGGTGGCTGTGCACCACCTCCTTTGGTTCTGTAATCTCAATTATATAATATTTTAAATTAGTGGGCTTTGGGGGTTGACTCCTTGCTGTGGGCTCCACAGAAATCAATAGGTAAAAGCAGTGGCTCCCAAAGCCTGGTAGGGTGATGCTTGTTTATTCCAGTCCTGACTACTAGAGATCACATGGAGGGGAGGGAAGCCCCCAAATCACTGGCAATAAGGGAATGCTGCTAAGATAGGAAGGTGATGAGAACATGTGTCGTACAGCTCAGCAGTGAAAGAAATACTGTAAAATGAACAATTAGATGAACATTTCAGATTGTACATCCTCCTAATTATCCTTTTAATTATTCATCTAAAACAAGTAAAATGACCCCTGACAGAGCCATAAATGATTTAGGAACTATCAAATATTTATTAGATGCAACTGAATCCCTACAGAGGTTTTTAACAGATGCACACAAATCTGCTCTCCTGCATTCCTCATCTCCTACAATTTTATCTATGTAATTTATAACCAATTGAATGAGATTTTCAGTATTTAAAATATTGCTGAGCTTGTTGAGAATTTTTTACGGGAGGAAGGGAGCAGTGGTGCTTTCAGTCACTTAAGTTTCAGAGATTTGGTGTAAGACGACAGTGACCACCAGTAGTGCCCTGGCTAACACAGGCAGTATCCTATAGCCAGTCCTGCACCACCTGTCTTCCTACACAAACACTTTGATGCAAAGGGAGTGCCGGAAGAACCAGAAATCATGGAAGAAAACACTCCCATGATGTCACTGGCACAATTTAGAAACATCTGAACATCTTATGCAATTTAACATTCAGACGGTTTTAACATAAACAATTTAAAGTTGAGATGTGTCTAAATTGTACAATTGCACCTGAGATGAGGCTGCTGTAGCCAACTGTCTCTACTCATGGGGGGCCAGCCCCGGTGTGGCAGAAAGCCTAGCCTGCAGCGAAGCCTGCCACTGGTTCACCAACAGAGGAATAACTTTTATTTCACAACTAGCTTTTTTGTTTTTTCAGCAGTGAATAAAAGCCTCCTTCTTACATAATAAAATTGGATTTATATTAATGTTCCCGTTGTGATGACACTGTTGGCTTGAGAACACAGAGAAATCCTTGTGGGTTGTGCTATTCCCATGGAAGAAAAAAAAAAATCCAAAAAACCAACCCAAAAACTTTAATCACAGGATTCTGGGCACAGCAAGCGGTGGTCTGCAATGGCTTTTACAAGAACAAAATTCTAATTTTAGTTCTGTTTTTAAGCAACAGTTTTGTAAGGGATGAAAAGAAAGGATTTTGTAGGGAGTAATTTTTAGGAATCATGCATGTTAAAAATGGGAGATGCCAGAAAGGCAGGTGATCTTGTAGTCAGAGCACCAAACAGGAATTTTTTGAAAGCTGGATTCAGTTTTGATTGGACCATAGACCTCCCCTGTAACATGTACCAGCTTCCACCATACGATTTTGCCCTCTGTTTGGACCTACAGCTTTTGTTGTTACATAACATACAAAAGCTTTTGGAAATGAAAAGAAAATACAAAGAAGATCCTTTTGACTCTTATTGAATCACATAATAATAATAATGTCAGAGTTACTGTAATAAAACCTGGTTCTTACGGACAATGTGTCATGAGT
This sequence comes from Morus bassanus, assembly GCA_031468815.1. Taxonomy (NCBI): domain Eukaryota; kingdom Metazoa; phylum Chordata; class Aves; order Suliformes; family Sulidae; genus Morus; species Morus bassanus. The sequence goes on along the minus strand of CM062580.1, from coordinate 9,543,362 downwards.
CGGTCTCAAAAACGTTATTGTCGCTCTCTCCATTTTACAGAAAGGAGGAGCAGGGAGGCTAAGGAAAGTACCCACCATGTCCAGCAGTAGAGGTGGGACAGGGCACAGGGCTTTCCTGCCCCGCAACAAAATAGAGGAAATCTAACAAAGAGAGGATCCATTCTTTTCCTAACTTGTGATCTACATACCTTCAGGGGTTTGTAAGGCCAAGGAACGCAGTCAGCCGTTACTCTCTGGAACCATATTAAACAGGTTTTGATGGAGTTTGCCATTTAAATTTTAATCAAAGTCCAATAAGGAGGGCAAAAAGTCCTTGAGAAATTTGGACTTTGGGATTTTCTGTAGTCTATGTAACTTCATAATTACTTCCATAATTAGCCAGCATTACTTGTAGACTTTTCTTTTTTTAAACCTATCCCTGTAAAGAGGAATATGATGACACAACATATTACTTGTATTAGAAGAAGTATTCTAATATAATGAGCAAAATCTGTAAATGCTTCAGAAAAACTGCTAAGAACATCTTTCTCCTTGTTCTGTGTGTGCAGTTGCTATCCTGCTGAAGGACGATTATTTTGTCAGTGGTGCTGGGCTGCCGGGCAGATTCAAGGCAGAGAAAGTGGAGTTTCACTGGGGTCAAAGCAACGGATCAGCTGGCTCTGAGCACAGCATCAATGGCAAGAGGTTCCCTGTTGAGGTGAGTGGAAAGACAGGCGCTTACGTTCTTGAAAAAAATAAAATCAGAATGTATTGCTGTAGTTTGAGACGACTGTGAAATAGGGCAATGTTTCCTTCAATGAACATATCACTTTCAAGGCCCTTCCGGCCCTTGCAGCACTCTATCTGTCATCTCTTATGTGCTTTTGCAATGTCAGCTCTGAGCTCTGCTTTGCTAGCATTGCCAGCTCTCATGTCCCATGGGTTAAGTTGCAAACAGCCACTTTTCTCGTTTACCCCATAATCTTTTCATGTGTGGGAGGATCTCCTTGCAAATATCCGCAAAGTGACCTTGTTGTCCTCCAAATCTTTTCTTTCCCATGATGCTTACAAACAAATAGCAGCGGTTTGGGAGCCGTCATGCTGAGACCGCTGTCTTTCATCAGTATTGCTTCCTTGCACACGTACGGCCCTCTCTCTACCTGTATTCAGCTGCAGTCCCTTGCCTCGTACTAACAGGACGTCTACGTAGATCAGTGCAAACAGCTGTGCGTTTGTTCTGCCTGTGAAGGAGCCAGCTGGACCCGAGCCAGCCCCGGTCTGCCAGTTGTCCAGCTATCATAGCAGAGTGCTGTGCCACAGTGGGAGCAGGGTACCGGCTTGGGCACAGCACCCTGCGAACGCGGCCGTGTTCAGAGCACGGGGCTGGGCGACTGTCTGCAGCTGACCGCAAGGACGTGCCGTTAGATGGCAGGGAGGGTCCCTGCGCTGTGGGCTGCTGTGGGGCCTGGTGCGGTGGGGTCTTGGCTTGTGACTGATAGTCCTAGGTCACTCGGTCACCAGTGCAATATTTTCTGTGTCAGTAGAGATTGTTGATACTTTTCACTTTAAATTCAAGATTTTCAATGGTGAGATAAAACAGATGTAATCTGGGATTACCTTTGCCTGTCGGTAAGCAGATAAGCACTTTCAGAGTGTGTCGTGTGGACATGAGGAGGTTGAGGGGAGCTGTGCTTGTCCAGAAAGCTGACGTGTGGACAGAAATGGTTGTCTTGTGAGATGGGTCTTGCAAGAACTTAATTCAGGCTCCAGCTTGCCATAATCCCTTACATGTGGCTTTAGCCAAGTCGCTTTTTCAGGAGGTGGGAAGGGGCTTCCAAAGCAGAAAGGGAGGTTGTAATAGACGCTGGTGCATGACCAGAACCTCCGATTCTCACCTCACTGCTCCAACTGCCCCATCGCATGAGAATTAGAAGCAATTTTTTGTCTCCCAGTTCTGAACCTGTATGTTGGATGTTCTGTGAGGCAGAGATTTCTTTTTTTCTTACTTTTTAACAAGCTTTTCTAACACCTTCTGGCTTGATGTAGCTGTGATTTCTTACAAGGGGCCATCCCTGAACACATGGAACAAAGGCCCAAACGTTGTTGTGCTGCCCTGTCTGTCTCACTTGGCAATACTGATATTTGTAACCCTGTTTTTTGGGTGGCAGAAGGAGCACTCAGGAAGTCTACTGAGCCAGTCATCTCCTCCTTTGAAATTTCAGGGACTGGAGGTGGTAAAGAAGCCTGGGCCTTCTTGTTTGTGTCAGAAATAGTATTTCCACTTCACAAACCCTTTCTTATGATGCGAAGGCTATTTGATGCTGGCTTGAGGAATGGAAGCTATTTGGAAAAAAGCAAATTCCCAAGAAATAATTTTCCTTTGGTTTAAATATTATTAATTTTCTTTTCAATGGGTTGGAATACTAATTTTTTCTACTTTAAAATTGGGGGGGTGGAAAGGAGACTGCCTTTCTGAATTTAGGTAGCTTGTTTATGAATGCTGTGCAAAATAAATTGCTGTATCAGATAGGTTTAGTGTTAATCCTAATAATGAAAATGTAATTTTCCAAGTGATTTGTATTCATTGCAATGACATGAACCTCTGTTCTCTGGCCTTCCTGGGTATGATGGCATTAGCAGAATTCTCACAGCCTTTCCTTTACTATTTTTTAAAGGAAAAGCAGTTTCCGAACCAAGCCTTTCCCTGTTGTGATGCTATCTACCTCCTGCCAAAGAATTCCAAATTTCAGTCGTGCTGAAAAGGATTTTCATGGGTGGATTTTGAATGGTCCAGTAGGTCTAAGGTGATGAAACTGAGTCCTTCTTGCCAATACATGTAAAAATAGTTCTCATAGTTGGGATTAGACCTCTCAAACAGTAACTGTGCATGTATGCATGGTGGAGCTTTTAATTTGTAGTGGTAATTGTAGTTCAGCTTGCAACTGTCTGATGCAACCCTAATTGCCTGATGCTGGGAGGTCTGTGCCAGAAAAACTGTACTTCATTTGAGAAGTGGCATTTCTGGGAAGGCTGTACAAAGGAAAAACAAAACCCTATCCTATGGAAATCAAAGCCCAAATCATTCTGATTATTCTGAGCCTGTGGACATACGTAAAGGTTTTATGGAGCACGCAGGTATTGGCATTCCAGGTCTGCAGCAGTTCTACTGACCATGCAGCTGAAAAAAAAAAAAAACCAAACATTTTCAGAGTCTAACTGTGCAACCAGATGTGGACTGTGCAAAACCCTTTAGTTCCAAAGCACATCCCAAGGGAATGCAGATAGATCAGCTTCATCCATAGGCTATGCTCTGTGCACATGAAGTTTAGATGTTTTTTCCTCTGGGAAACAAAGTGCTTGCTGGTAGTCTTTTTTTCTTGAAGAGGATGCAGAAACTAATTAGAAATGTCAGATATAATACAGAGCATTATTGTTTGACCATGTTGTTTGGTTTTTATTATTACAACTAATGTGTCAGATGGTGAGGCTGTCTACGTTAATTGGTTTCCTTCATTGAAGCCCATCTGGATCATATTTTTTTGTGATTTATACGTTAAATTAGTTGGTAAGATATATGAGAACATCCTTTTGTTTCCTGCTTTAAAGGCATGTTGGATCAAAGGCATATTATCTTGCAGTACTTTTATGTATATGTAGCATATTGTGATTCCTTTTCAAACCATGGCATATGTAATGGTATTCTTTCATTATGTGGTCTTGATTGCTTATTTATTCATTAGATGTTCCTTGGTGATACTTGAGCCTTAGGAAGCCATTATGAGCATGGCTGTCTCTGAAGTAGCATTCGTGAATGGAGATATTCATGTGCTTCAAACTTTCATCCACAGCCAGGTTCCAGTTTGATACCAGGCCTGGTCAGCATTGGCCTGAAGTTTCTTTTTCCTTCCTTCTTGCCGTTTTAGCACCATCATCTGGGTGAGGCCAGGAACTAGTGCTGTGATGCTGAAGACTAAAGCGATACCATTAGCGCGTTGCTGTGTGAGTGGAGCGCGAATACTAATGAGGATGTGGGCTCTGTGCCAGTTTAGAAAAAGTCTCTCTCCTTTTTTCCTTCAAGTTAAGAAAAGTTTTTGACATTGCATTCTCTAAACTTTAATGAATTGCTGACTCCTTTATATTTTGTTATTGTTCTCTCCGCTATAATTACTCAGGTTTTTCTTCTTCTTTCTGAAGTCGAAGCAGTATAAATGAACATGCAAACACTAGAAACCATTTAAATGGTGAAGTGACAAAATTAAAATAAAGATGATGAGCTTCCCTCAGGCCAGGAGAGAACCCAGGTTCCCCTCATTAGAGCCAAGAGGAGTAATTGCAGCACTTTAATCTCCAGTGTCACCACACTGGTTACCAGCCCTGCCTGCGCAGAGCTTGCAGCAGGCAGGGCATGCTATGCAGGCTGCCTACTAGGAGGGAAACCCGGCGCTTAATATTTCATAGGCAAGTGAACAGCTGACGTGGCAGTGCTGCACTGTGCTGGTGGAGTTCAGTACCACTGTCCCAGCATAACTGTGATTTTTTTGAGCTGCTTCGTACTCATTTTTATGCAAAATGCTGATTATTTCTGTGAAGAGCAGAAATCAGAAGAGTGATTTTAATCATGACTGTGTTAATTTGATGTGAGCTTTGGCTGTTTATGAGCTTTCTCTTTAATGGCGCTAATTGTCAGTTATAATGTGAACACCATTATACAGTAATATATAGTAATTTATTTAGTAAATGAGAATCTTATTCCAAGGACCATACTGCAATATGCCATAGAGACCTCATCCCTTTAATCTTACATGAACAAACTTGCACTGTCTAGGCCAAATTGGTAATAGGAACATCACCTTGGCTTCTGAAACAGCAATGTGATTTCACACCCACAAGTGCCAACATGCATGTTTTTGGAGGTCTCGAGGAGTTCTCCATTAAAAAAAAAAAATAAATCCAGAAACCCCCCCCAACAAAACCCCACAAACCATCCCAGCAGCAAATGAAGAGCTAACACCCTTTCATGTCAATTACCGAGCTTTTACGTTATGTTGATAGATTCATTTTACTAAATTATTATTACAAAACAATCATTTGCATTAACAATTCGTGCTCTTCTTTAAGTGTGTTTCTTAGAAGACATTCCAGGTTCTAATGGTGTCTTTGTTCTTGCTACTTCTTTGATTTTCTTCCTTTTCCCTTTGAATATACATACTAACTTCAGCGTGGTCTAGATCTACAGCTAGTTGCTCTAATTTGAATGCTCAGATCTCCTTGCCAAAGTTTATCACTGTGTGCTATCCTACCTCTCATTATATCACTTAAATTCTGATGTTTTTATATCATCACAGGCAGAAGACAAGCAATAACATTAATGTAAAAGAAACGTGTGGTATTCAGTGCACAAAACCTTTACTAGAGGGAATAAACTGAGACAAGTCAATGGTTTTTTTTGTTTGTTTAATCCTTTCTGTCACATCTGGAGTCATCTACAGTATATGTCCAGCCTTTTGTCCACCTGTGGATGGCAGGGTATATTTACTTTTTAATGTTAGAATTGGGCCTTTTCTGTTCTTTAGTTTTACTCTTGGTGCATTTTTAAGTCCGTTTAGATTTGTGCACGCTTTTTTGACATTAAAAGATGAACGTATCACAGTATGTTTTCTTGTTATACAGGAGAGAACTAACACCCTATGTTACTGCATTTCAGCTGGGTTTATTATTTCTGTCATCCAGCATATCTGGTAATTGTAATTTTGCAAAGATCTCTGGTGTTGGCTTCAAGCACAAGTAAAGACTAACTTGTGAAACAGGGAGCCGGTGTTGGTTTTATTTCCTTATATTTTGTTTACTAGTTGCTCTTCAAATTTCCTTGCCTCCATCTGGCAGGATGTAGCAAAGTAGAAGTCAATAAATGATGGAGGGACCCAAAGAGGACCGTTGGGAATATATCACAGTGAGAGACACTGACTGTCTGAAGTAATTTTACTGTAATATTCTCTCCAAGGACCAAATACACACTTAGAGGGGGATACTTTAGAGCTCCCAGTGACTTTGATGGGAGATGGGCTGGTGAAACTCTGAGTGAGGATTTGGCTCCATACTCATGCTGTCTGTACTGTAGAGTGCCCAGGGAATTTAGCATGCACTGCATATTCCATCTACATCTCTCAGAGCACCCCCGATTTAATCATTCAGACAAGGAGATGGCTTGGGGATTTTCACATTTAATTTTTTTCCTTTTTTTTTTTTTTTTTTTCAAACAGACACTTAGCATGGTTTTTTTGGTCTGTTTTCTTACAGTCTTCTGTCTCCGTTTTCCCCAGTCTTCTGTGTCCAGATAGCCGTAAAATACTCTAAAAATACAAGATGCTAAAAAGCCAAAACTGCTGCTCTGTCTTACCTCTAGTAAAGTAAGATTTTACTCCAGGAGTCTCCAGACTTTACTCCTCTTTGCTCTTCACCACTTTTAAAACTTGTTCAGGTTTCGCATCATCAGGAAAACAGTGTGTCATAATTTTATAACATAACATGGATGGATATATTGAGCACATGGCTGAGTTTCCATCATGTTGCACTGTAAAAGCCGTGAGCAGTGCAAGTTAAACATAATCTTATAACTGTCTGGTTTGCTGTTTTATTTTCCTTAGTGTAGCTGATACACTGTCTCCTCACAGTTCTCTTTAGTGCCTCGCATATACTGACAGAAGAATCAGTTGAGACTTTAATTAATGACTTTATTGCAATCAAGGTTCCATTTTAGTGCAGAATGCTTCATCTTCTGGTAGTGAAATATTTAGTCTCCATCTGGCTGATCTTTTCTGTGAATGTCCCGTGATAATTAAGAAGAAACATGAGAGGGTAGTCTGAAAGTAAAATATGTTTAGTGGAGGGGTTAGCGCATCCTGGGAGTGTTCGTGTAGAGACCCAGACAAAATTTAGGGACATAACAGCAGTTTGGTTTTATGGCAGCGTCTTCCTGCTGCCTGCCAGGCCCCAGTAATTTCTAGAGTGAGTTGCAAATGTTACAATGCATCCAGAGGTTTATTTTGAAATAACTATCCAGTAACACGAACCAGATATAACTCTTGGATATTGGCTGGGAAAGTCCTGCTTTCCCTGAAGGATTTCCACTGCCTTGTTGAAAAGGTCGGAGGCAGTAGCACTACACTGCAATTACAATATGTTAATGATGAGTTAAGAGTTGTACATTCCTCTTAACATAAATCCCTGATTTTCTACATGATTAATTGGAATCCAGAAAGACTGACAAGGAGAAGGAGGATCAGATGGGGTGAAAATAAGAGATAAGAGTCTGACAGCCAGCTCTTGTTGTAAAGGAGAGTTATTTTGAATAGGAGAAAAAAATCAATACAAAGGTTGGAGAATTTGACAGAGTTATAAGAGCTACTTTAATGAAAGGTAGCAGATTCAATAGGATTGTTACTTGAAATGTGGGATTGTCTGAGTCAGAAAAATGGGACTGTCTCTCCCCAGCTGTAAAAGTAAGCTTTACGTGCTGAGCTTACTGGGTACTTAGGCCACTGGATTTACTGGCATTCACTCTGGGCACTCAATGTGGCAAGAAAAGGGAAAAAAATATGCACGGGAACTTGCTAAATTCTGTTCTTCTGGAATAGTTACTTGATTATGAGACGAGAAGGAAGAGGACAGCAGATGATAGCTACTTCTGCTGCTTCACCATGTTAGGTAGCACCATGTTAGAGTATCTTGCAGGCTTCTGCAAGGTAAAGTGTTTCATTATGAGGAGGTGACTTCGTCTGGCCCTAGCTGTAAGGAGCAGGCTAGGACTTTGATAGGCTTGAAAGGACCTTTAGCTGGAGCTCTTCTCTGACATGTCCATGTTAGCCTCCTTCCCCCAGCAGTGATGGTGAGAGGTTGAGCACAGGAAGGGACGCTGTGCATGGAGGCTTTCTAACCCAGTTTAGAGGTAAGGTGAGGAATCAACTGAACATCAGCATCCCTCTGTGCAAATACATCTTGGACAGAAGCACCGTTTCATTTAATATGGCTAGATATGGGGACTTCAATGATGCTGCAGAAAGAATCTTGCTCCTGCAGCTATTAGAGGGCTATTCTATTTTATTTTTTCTCAGTGGAAATGGCTACTTCAGTCTTAAAAACAGGGAGCGAAGTTTTCCAAAATTGCTCATAGCAAGTTTGGGAACTTAGACACAGGAAGGCAATTTTTTTCAGAGTCAAATGCACAGCTGTGAAGTACATGAGGCTTACAGAGAGGTGAGCTGCAGGCCAGTCAAGTGTCCGTGGGCCGTGGCCTCTAAGCATGTGTACGGGTGCACCGAGCGTGCAGGTCAGATGTGTTTGCATGCCATACTGTGCCAGGTCGGCTGCACACAAGGGTCCCGGGATGTTGTTTAAAAACCATGAAGTTCGATAAGTGCTCAGCACTGCCTCTTTCCGTCAGGCAAGTCTAACAGTCCTGGGACTTTGGGATGTCTTCCCCTGGAGATGTATGACTCTTCATAGTTATTCCAACAGGCTCTCTGGAAATAACAAAGATAGATAACATTTGGGAAAAAAAAAAAAAAGAAACGTTGCATAAATGTGTTAAGAAGTGATAATGTTTCCTTGGCACGCAAAAAATCAAAACAAAACCTTAATGTGGTTAATGGCCTTGTTGGTAGCTTGTGGGCTAGTATTTCCCATGGAAGTAATTTCACTGGGTCTCAAAAGTAGGAATAGATTTCACCAATGCTAATCATGATTTAAAGCAGCAAGCAGGAAATGATTTAAATTGTCTATTATACTGGTGCTTCACTGATTGCATTTTTGTTTTCCGTTGTTTTTTTTTTCCTGAAGAATTCTAAACAGTTGCTATAATTTCATGCCAAGAGAATAAATTACGTCAGACATGTTTTTCGCAGTTAGAAAACTCGGTACATTTATTCAGGTCTTACTTTTTTTTTTCTGTTTTATCACATGTTAAAGAACTGTTTTCTAAGGGATGATGAACAAAAGCTTGTGTAAACCAGAAAGGAAGATGCATCTTGCTTTCTGGTTATTCATATGTCCAAAAAGGTTTTCATTAAAATTGATTTTATAATGCGGGTCACCAAAAGGCTTTTCAATTCTAGGGGGAGACAGGCTGTGAAATGCATTCCCTGCGGACTGTGCTGATCAGGGGTATCATATTTACGTTCTTGCCCTCCCACCTGAATCCCTCTGTTGTCTCTTATATTGAGTTTAAAAGCTCTTTGGGACAAAGAGTGTCTCTTTGCTGGGTTTGTGCAGCGCCTGCCCCAGTGGAATTCCTGCTCTGGGATACAGCAGTGCTGCTGCTGCTATAACCGCAGGCTTTGCAGGGTTGAATTGCTTTGTTTTTTCTGTGATAAAGCTTCACATGATGTAAGAGATCAGGCAGCAATATGAGTGTAGTCCCTGTTATTTCCCCAGTTCACAGGCATTGTATTTCCAGACAGGATGGGAAGGTTAACTAAACTTGAAAAAAGATCTAAAACACAGCGAAGTTTACCGTCTGGTAGAAATGAAATAACAATCAAGTAGCTGAAAATGGGAATAAAAGGTATGTGTTTGCTCATGCTTTGAGGCACACAGCACTCATCTTTCTGTAAAGAAAAAAAACAGTTCGGGGAAGATAGTCGTATCCCTGAAGATGTGTGTCTTCTTGCTCCCTATTTTTTCTACCCAGCTTAATAAGCAAAATTCTCTGTTCTCTGATTAGTGGGGCTTTTCAGCACATGCCTCGAAAGGCCAATAATGTCCTTTTCTATCACCATCCCATCTAGGCTGGCTGTCCTCGGAGGGGGCTTTCCTTTATCCTCTGGTTTCAGAGGAGGAGGCAAAGCGGGCTCGTATTTCCAGGAAATCGCAGCCCCTTCTGTTTCCTGCCTGCAGCTGCCTCCAGCGCGCTCACTGCCTGGGCAGGAAAGCCTTTGTTATCGTATCCCTCAAAGAGGGCTTGGGGCTTGGGTATCATTGTCCATTGACCATTCAGGAGGTTGTTTTATAAAACATAGCTCCTCATCTACACATGTGTAAGAAATACAAATTTTGGCTTCCCACCAGAATTAGAAATAGCGTTACCAGGTGGGAAAGAGCTTTCCCCCCTGCAGTGGGCTAACAGTTTGTTAATAGTTTAGTCAAGCACAGAAAATGGCACCTGGTCTGCCAAAAGAGCTTTAGTTTCTCCAGAGGGGACTGTTAATTGTCCAGGAAAAGACGATTGAAAATGTCTCCCTAATAAGTTAAGGATGAATCATTCTTCTCTGGAACTGGGGGGCAAATTTGATTTTTGAACAGGCTCTCAGACACCAAATAAAGGGTGGAGAGGCAACCTTGCTCACCCCAGGTGGTCAGTCTAACTTGTGCTAATACATGATTTTAATTCACAAGATCTATCACACATTTGTCATGGAGGGGATATGGATTTGTAGGATTTGATCATGCCAGGGATAGATTAAATTTCTTGAATTTTGTCATTTTTGTCTTTATAGAGCTTTTAACTACATTCTGTGTTTTGAAGTTCATGCCTGTAACACCACTTGTGTTCGCTTTTTACCTTAGCCAGATTGCTGTAAGGGTGATTTTAGTTGATTTTTCATTCCTACATCAAGCCCTTCCATTCCTTCAGGGTGGTAATGCCTACAACTAAGATAAAAAAATTCAGTGTTCAATGCCTGCATGCAGCGCTCAAGGGTTTTCAAAGAGTAGCAGATTTAACTTTTTAAAATGCAAAACTACCCACAGATGAGTAGCCAAAATTACAAAATTCATTCGAAAAGAAGAGGAAACCTTTTCTTTAGTTTCTCATCACCCTTCATTGAGTGGGAAATTCTATTCTCCTTTCTCTGAGGTCTAGATCCTCTTAGAGCAGGCTAATGCTCTTGAGGAGAAGGTGGCTTGCTGAGAGTTGAGTGACACATTTAATCTTGTGATGGCACGTACCAGGCAGGACCATAATATCCCTTAAGAAAAAGAAATGTCATTACATCCAGTTCAAAATAGGAGATTGGAGATAACGGGAAGGTTTTAAAAAAGATTCATTTGAAATTCTTTGCTTGAGAGGCCTCATTCTGTTTGGGAGGCAGGAATGTGAGCGCTCACTTAATGAGCTGCATTCAAAAGATGAAATTTCAAGAGAGTAAAAGTAAAACCCATTATCTCCTGAACATAAATGGAGTCACCCATCCTCAAATCCATAGTCGTGTCTTTCTCTTCAACCTCATCTAATATTCCCCTTGCTCCCCGTTTAACTTTGAAAAATTTTAGGGGCCTTTGCCTCCAAGAAATACCCAAAGTAGTTACCTTCAATCATGTAAGTCACTGACGTTAAACTACATGCTGTTTACTAAGTAATGCTGAAAGCTACATGCTGTTGTTGCTGGCATACCATTTATGAAAGGCCTGTTAGCCCTCCCACTGAACCATATGGTGATTTATCAGGTAGTTTAGTAGTAGCAAGACCAAGACCCAAATTGGTCAAAACTAAAAATGGATATTCCTTCTGTTGCCTCTGATAAAATGTTCCCGTTCCTATTCCTTTTGTAGTACAGGAGATGTGCGTGCTGAGCTGTGTGTCCCCTTACCGGGTGTAGCCTGGAAGGGAGGTGCTGTATTTCCAGTGTGCAGGATTATGATCTTACAAGTTAGTCTTTCAAGAAACAGAAAACAGCAATTTCTGGATGCTTGCAGGTCAAACAGCTGTTGTGTTGGTCCATTTTAAAGAAAAGAAATATAAAATATATATGAAACATATGAAAGCTCAAGTGCGGGCCTCAATTCTGAGGAGTTTGAAGGCGAGGCGATGTAAGAGGAAATTAATGGTTTCTGCAGAAGAAAGGCAAGCTCTTATTTCAAAGAAAGCTTCCTAGCAAACTGTTTTGGCCTGCTTAACACTTGAGGTAGCAAAACATCCACATGTGATCTCTGACATAATATTGCTGCATTATTAGCAGAGTTAGTTCAGATGTTTTCCCACCATGATCAAGTAAGATAGAAGTGGAAAGCATTTTGGTAACACGGCAAGGAATAATTTGGCAGCGGTCAGAAGTTGGAACTGGAAAAGGGCAGTAGGAGAGAAATAATTAGCAAGGATAATTTTCAGGCCTTGACAACCTGGCATGTCTTTCTAGCAGTGAATGGAATCACCTGACATCCAGAGATAGCCATCTGATAATAGCACTCATAAGATCAATACATCGATACTTTATCCTTGAAACAGTATTTAAAGTCTGTTCTTAGGTTCATTTCTTTACTTCTGTAAAGTTATAGCAATCTGGGATTGGAGATAATGCATTCATTACAGTCTTATCGGCCATTCTTCATTTACCGTATTTTAATGCATCTACCATGATTGCTGAAGAAGGATGTTCAGTGTGCTTAATCTGCTTATGCTTTAAAAAAAAAAAGGATGCTCAAAAGATTAACATGGGGCCTCATACAGAACCGGTTTGAGAGTTTGCAGTGCTTACAGTGGCAGGGCATTTTGTGCAAGAGGTATTTCGAACATAAAGCTTCTGTGGTGCTGGCTCTTCAGCCCTCATGGCAAGGAGAGGAGGGGGAGCTGGGCACAGCTGAGATTTTGCTTTTGTAGCTTGAGATTCTGCCCAGGCTCTCGCACGGCTAATAATGCCAAAATGTCACTGGGTTAAACCTAATGCTGCTGCTTTCTGTTAATCTATCTTGCTGGTCCACATCTCTTCACATTTTGGGGAATTATTTGTGGGATTGTGATGCACACCCCAGGACACAGAAATAGCGTGTGCATACTTGAAATAATGCTTATGCAGATAAGTACCCTGTGTATAAGTACAGTGACAGATTTAGATCTGTTTCATCTGTATAGACTCACTAGACTCCCCCAAATGCATGCGTTTTGAAAGAATTTAAATGGGACTAGAAATTTTATTTTAATGAGTCCTGCTGTGAAGGGCAGGAGACATACAGCAGGGCAGTATTGTTTCCGTGATTACACCACCTATATGTTCTGTCTCTAGCAAGGGAGAAGCTCATGATGAAAAAGACCTGTTTATCTAACGACATCAACAACAAGGAAATCCTTTTTCTGATAAAGACGGGAAAGATCAGTGGCTGCCCTCTGAGTGCCAGGGAGGAATTATTTGTACCTCCGTTGGTATTGACAGGCGCCTTCCTGCAGCAGCCTGAGGGGCCAGTGCCATCCCCGCCGGCCTCGCTGGTGGGTGGAAAGTTCAGCACTCACAAACCAGTGGGTTTTGTTCGTTTTAAGCAGATTATGGAGTGAAAGATGGAAGAGGAGATCAGAACTGGCAGAAAGCTGTGATTTGAATAGGACCTTCAATTTGACACATGTTATGTCCCTAAGAGAGGAGTCAGCGCCTGGTTTTTGTTGACAGGTGTGGTGACGGCCTTGAGGGATGATGGGCACTTTGGTGAATTGCTAAATTGATTTGATAATCAGTAAGTGAATTTGCTAAGAGCGGGTACTACACGCCTTCTTTGGGGCTTGGTTAACCTAGTGACAGCTTGTTTTAAATGTACTAGGAGGCTTTCGTTTATTTTTCCTTCTCCTTTCCCGGCGAGAGCTCTACACAGTTACTGCCAAATAAAAGAAGCCGTTTCTCCTCTTCAGCTGTAAAACTAACGTGAAGATGACCAGACCTCACTTTTACAAAGGAGCTGCTGTCCCAGGTTAAATTCTCTCCATTTCCTCCAGATATGCCCGGGAAGCGTTGATCATCATCGTCAGGTCTGTAATGTTTATGTCCCCTCAATGGGGCTGTAGTGTTTCATCACCATTGCCCTCCCTAGGTGGAGAGCGCTGCTGTTGCAGACAGCCTTTGACTCACTCATGGCCTTTTATAACTGCCTTACTCCAGTTCCCAGCTGCTCTTTCCCTGCTGGTCCTGTCACCCGTGGACTTTCCTGGCATTTGGAGCGCAAAGCGGAGGTTTTTCCTTTCCCTGGTGGCACAGACGACGGGTGCTGCAGCGCCAGCTCTGAGCAGGCAGGGCGGGAAAGGCGGTGATGGCTGTGGCTGGAGGTGATCTCCCTCAGGTGCGTTTCTGTGTAACCTTTAGGCCGTTTGTGCGGCTCCTGGTTGGATTTGCAGTTATCTCCCCGGTAGCCCTGCTATTTACCATGGAAACTTGACACGGGAGAAATCTGTCAAATTAAAAAGCACCGCCTCCAGCATCAGGCATACTTATTAGAGTTTATGCTGGTTTATGTTGGAGCTATTCAGAACGGGGATTTTGCTTCAAGCATTTCCAAAAGGCGATACTTATTAAACTTTTACAAATTGTATTTATTTTCTGGTTTCCCAGCAATGTCTGTATTGTTTGCTTGGGTTCAGATTAGGAACATTTATGTTCTAGGTAGCTCTCACTTGCCCACCTATTACAAAGAAGAGTTGGGTTTTTTTTTTCTTATATGCATTCATAATTGTCCTCAGTTCTTAATACATAAATTGAAATTGTGTCCTTCATACCATGATGCTGAAACGATTTCCTTTTCAACAAAGAGGACATGATAAAGGTTAAAAATGATTTTTGCAATCCATGCATTTAAGTATACATTACTATCTGTTTAAAGGATGGATAATCAATGTAAAAAATGATACTTCCGTGTATTCTTAATAGGTCACTGTGTAAATATCCATAATGGAATCGATCCCTTAGGTTATGGCAACCATTAGTACAGAAAGGGGTTTCACAATTAATGTATCAGACGTTTGCCTTTCATACTTACACGCAAAATGATTATTTATTGATTATTTTCAATCCAGGTTAATGATGTTGAAGAGGTTTCAGTATCTCAATTTAAAGTACTTAAAGTGCGGTTCAAACAGAAATATCATATCCCTTTCAAGAAGTGGTGACTAATATCTGATAAGTGATTTTGATCTACATTCTATCTCATTTAAATATGCATACATATACATCATATATAAATTAAGCATGTTTGTGCACCTAGAAAGTCCTGGTGACACATTCAGTGTCAGCCTGGTGTGGCAAGTTTTACTGTTTCTATAATTTTGTATGTCTGTACAGCAATAGGATATTGCTATAGCCAAACACTCAGGGGTTCACCCTTCTCCAAGCGTGTGTGGTTCTCATTGGGGTTAATGGGAGTCATGCATTTGCCACAACAGGGAGGAGAGTTTTCTTGCAGAGTGTAAATTTTTTTTCACTGCAAATGTTCCCACAAGTTGACTAATGAATTCAGTTATTTCCCTTAGAAATATCCACATAAACATGGGCATTATTATCTCAGATAACCAGCTGAGGGAGCAGGAGCAGAGATCTGGCTTCTGAAAACAAGCTGATTCCCCCAATATCTGCCAAGCACCTTTTCTTGCAGAGCTCTGCTGAATACAGGAGGCCAGCAGGCAGGAGAGAAGAGGGCACCACCGTGCCCACCAACACTGGCACCACTGCGTATGCCAAATTCTGAAATGCATAGCCCAAACAGAACCCCCCTGGGAGTCTTCAGGGTCTCCACTGACAGAGAGGCAAGACAATTGAGCGTGGTTGCTTACTGCTGCAAGGTGAAGATACAACATTTGCCTACACTGACGCTGTTTCGGTAGTGATTTACCATCACACTAAGAAACTGCATTGAGTGAATGAGGGTGAAAGGCTGGCCGGGCTTGACAGTTGCATCCCTGGGTGTGAGTATATAATGGTAGTCAGGATTAGGCCATGGCTGAAAGAGTGCTTAGCTGTGGAAGTGTAATTGTGAGGAAGGAAAACTATTGCATTTCATCCCAGTTCAGCAGAAGAGGTTCCCAAGCTGTTAACTGAACTGGTTTTCTTTAGTGATCATCTTTTGGGTCAGGAAAAATGGTTATATTTTTACTGTTACCTACTGTTTTATCTTTAACAAACTAATTGCTGCCTAGAGCTGTTTAACACTATGAACATGAAAAGCGTGTATAAAACCAAACTGTATGCTGAAAGGCTTGCTTGATCATCACAGAACATTTTGCATTTGTAGAGCTTTCCAACCTGAATATCACAGAGCTCTTCGGCAATATTAATGAGCAGTGGGAAGAACATAAAAAAGTATATAAGTGACTTAGGGTCCTGTGTCCCATTTGCAAAACGACTTGGTACATGGCTCTGAATACTTCCAGTTGACACATGGTGGCTTCCTCAGTTCCTGAAAGTCAAGCCCACAAGCATTATCGCAGCTGTTAGTCCAGAAGGAGCTTGATCTCAACTTCTGGCGCCGTGTACCCCTTTAGTATGCATTGGTGTTCATAGCCTAGCTCTTGTGTGCAAAGAAGTATCTAAAAAGAGAAAGATCTCTCCCACGCGGCTTGTCCCGCCACAGTCCGAAGGGACAAAGGATGGGTGAGATGAGGCAGGGACAGAGTCTGGTTTTTATTTAAAGTGGAGGACATTTTCTTCCTCTGGTATGCGACTCCAAAGAAACTGAGATCCAGAAAGTAACTCCATTTCAATTCAAAAGGGCGTTAAGCTGACATGTTTACCTCCGCTTGATGGTATATGCAAGCAGGAAGGGGAGCACTCTGTGACAGCTTGGTGAAATGGTGACCTTGGCAGTGGAGGAGTGGGTATGGTGCAAATTCACCAGTCTTTTCAGAGGCAGAGCTGGCATGTGAAGGCTGCTGGCGTGTGCTGCTACGACTGCTGCTGCATATAAGCTCTGAGCCTGTAAGGCTCACATCTGCTTTTGAATACAACTCTCTGTACTGGAAGCTGACATCAACCCTCTATGCTGCTTTAAATTCATATTCTCCTTGGAAAAAAAAAAAATCTAGTATTTCATGAACTTTTTTTTTTGTCTGAGTCTCCTAAACATTTTCCTGCTGAAGCGTAGGCCCTTTTTCAGTGAGTTTAACCCTACTGACAGTAGACTGACTTTTCTTAATTATCTTCTCCAGACCCCTTTAAATTAGTCCCCCAGGGGTCTGTGAACCTCATATTGAAAATGACAGCTTTAATATTTCCTTACTAAATACTTAGAGAGTTGTCCAGGGATGCTGACTCACATAAGATTGCTCATTTCCACTGAAAAACAAAAGAATCTGATTTTAAGCAGTAATACATCTGAGGGGATGGGTCACAGTATGGAGGAAGAGGAGAATGGCCATCAAATGTGACTATGGCTTTGTACATACTGAAAACAGGAGAGTGTGGGAGGGGAAAATCATTTGAAACCATTGAACTCATGCATAAATGTATAGCTTTCAAATAGCTAATTTTTTTATGTCATAAAAGAAAACTGGCTAGGGCTGGTTCCTTTTTTATAGCCCTGTCATAAAGTCTGAAAAATGAGGTTTATAATTTATGGTCTGAAACCACCTTAACTATTGCAATACAAACAGCATCACTGTACTGCAGTTTATTTCTAAAATGCCTCCGGTGAAAATATTGCAGTGCCATAATTAACTAATACCAAGATCCTGTTTGTGGTGCTTTGTGCTGCTTTCTCCAGAAATATGCAGTTAGTATAAATCCTCAAGGCTCAGAAGATGGTGGTGCTTCAGAATAATCTCACATCATTATGTCAGTTAAGACAATCACTAATATTGCTTCTGTGGCTCACAGAATCCGTCCCATCACTGGTTGGATTTATAAGGAGGGGGTTATATAGTTTATATATGTGTGTGTGTCTGTGTCTGTGTATGTAAAAAAAAAAAAAAAGTACAGAGGAGAACAGCGTGCATGCTGTCTCCTAATTACTTTGTTTTCTGATATCTCAGCAGCATTGATCTTTCAAAATGATCTCTTGCTGGTGGCATCGGTTTTATGTTGGAAAATATTCCTGCAATTCTGGCAATGATAAACTAATTACAGACTATACATTTTTAATGATTTAATCTCCTGTCATATTCCTAGAGAGAAGTGATCCTGATTCCAAACAAATCTCCCATGCATGACCAAACACTCATCATGAAATGTATGGTTTTCATTAAACCCTGTTGTTAATACAGGCTTAGGATTGTTTTGTTAAAATGGGGAGAGGTTGGGGAGTAAAAGCATGCTGAAAGATTACTGTAATAATGCTGCAGTAAGCGTTTTGAATCACACAGAGCTCCCAGCAACATTCCATTGACATGTGCCTCCCATTACAGAGGACTCTTGACAAGCCATATGTAACGCCTGAGCCACATGTGTCAAAGGGGCTTTTGATAGGTGGCAATTAGAAAGATGCATTCACGTTCCTTATTCTGTGCTAGAAATCCAGGTTTGTGTCACTCACCC
The DNA here is from genome assembly GCA_031468815.1 of Morus bassanus. Lineage (NCBI taxonomy): Eukaryota > Metazoa > Chordata > Aves > Suliformes > Sulidae > Morus > Morus bassanus. The sequence goes on along the minus strand of CM062580.1, from coordinate 9,525,174 downwards.
CATCTATGTTAGTCTTTAGGTTTAGGAATAATGGTTAGGCAAGTGGTGGGTCAGAAAAACAGCTTCAATTGATGTGCGCTTTTTTTTTAATGTGCTGAGATTTCTGCTCTGTGAACTGCTGTTGCATGAGTGCAGTTTATACCCTTGTTGCCACCCCTGTCTCATAGCTGCGTGCCTTGGCATGGGTCTGCTTTTTAATCTTGCATAAACACTAAAGCAACATGCTTTGGCCTCTGACTGGAGTATGAGGGTGGTGCTGCAATGGAGAAACATAAAACGATCATCTCCTTTGCATTTACTGGAAGGGACTGGATCTGTGTTCCTCATCGGTAGCAGCTCCTATAATTGTGCATCGGATCCAGAAATGGAAGAGGGACTTGGTTCTCTTGAGAATGCAGATGTAAGAGGTGTTGGAAAGATGACAGGGAAAAGCAATTGCTAGAAATTTCTTCTATTTAGGGGAGAAATCTCAGGTAATTTCAGTGAGCTGTAAACATTCCTGCCATTTTGGTTGCTTTCAGGTGCCTTTGCCCCTTTCCTAGAGAGCTGTTTTGTTGTTTTAAATGCCTCCAATCTTCAGGAAGTCTGAAGACAAGAACAGCATTTAGAAGAGACATTTAAAGCAAATCTTAGTATATCTGGACCGACTGTGTGCATGCTGATACACCTGTAAGAATTTGAGTCCGATGCACGCGCGCTCACATAGCTAATAACAATCAGGGCCTGTAATTGCTTAACCGAGAGAAGTGAGTATGTGGAAGGTGAATTAAGGTTCCTGTGAAGTTCTTGCGGTTTTTCTGGCACAGTGAGGATGAAACTATTATTATGAACTAGAACTCCAATTTTATTAATGTTCTGAAGTATGGAAGGAAGCAACAAATCTGATTTAAGTGAAGACATTTGTCTTGGCAGTGTGATTTACTCCAGGGTTGTAAATTTGACATGATGGAGACTAAAATGTACTGAAACTTAAATTTCTCCCATATCTCACTCGAAGTCAAATGATTTAAATAGCAGGATATGAGAAATGACATGTATCCTTGGATGCAAATATATTTTTGGTGCTGAAGATTTTAATTTCACATCTGAGGAAATTTATCAATTTGAGGACTAAACTTTTACGAAAACAAGGGTCAAAGTTTCAGGGCATGGTGTGGGGATGCAGCTGTAATGAGTGCATCACCATATGCTGCAGTGAATGTTTCCTGTCTGGTTGCGTCCTATCCAGGGTCCAGTAATGATAAAACAGATTATCAAAGGTGAAATCTGCTTTGCTGACACAGATCCTGATAATGCTTCTGTCCTGCAGTGCTCACCATGCTCCTCTCTAGCACTGTGCCTCTGTCTGTGTGCTGTAAAAATCATTCAGGACAAAATATTTTAACATGTTAAAGGTACCGAAGTGTTAACAAACCAAAATGGAGCTGGGGCAGGGGACTGAGTTATCGTTGCAGGCAGAAGGCCCCAAGATGATGTAGCACTGAGCATCCTGCCTGTTCTCAGTTTGGGGGAGAATTTGTTGCTGGTTCTTTGTCCTCTTAGGACCAGCTCAGGTAGGTGGACCAAACCAAGGTCCCTAACTTTGGACTCTTCTCCCTGGTTTTCCTCTTCATTCAGTGATGACTTGTACCTTCCCAAGGGTCACCAAGCCCTTGGGATCCTTTGCCCTCTGAAGGAGCCCTCTCCTTCCACTCAGGATTAAGAGAATTTATGGGAGCTTCACTCCTTGCTTTCACACGTCGAAGGTGCCTGAAGTTAATTTTCAGGCTTTGACTTTTTGGTAATCAGCAGGGAGACTGGTTGTTTTTTTTTTTTTTTTCTGATGAATGTGAATTTAACCCAATGGCTATATGGTTGACTTGGCATAGCTCTAATTCTCCTATACATTTCCTGAGTAGCGTCTTTAAAAAAATCCCCATATTCTGGAAGTAAAAATCAGAGCCTGAGTTTAATTTTTTTTATTATTTTTTAAGATAAACCACTAACTTTTATGGCCTTGCTCTGTGATTCCATGAAATGGGATTAATTTCTTAGCAGCACTGGACCTGCTCTGTCAGTTCAATAAAAGCAATGTGGACAATTTCAGTCTATTACTTTTAAATTAACTCAGCCCATATGACTCTTCCTAATACACTGCCACCTTGTGAAAAACAGGGTTGTGTTTTATTGATTCATGTGATAGATGAGAATATTAAGTGTTCCCTGGCAAATAGCACCCCAAACAACACGAGGCTTTTAGGCATGCCAGGACTGGCGAACTAATTATGCTGAGACAGAAGAGGTTATTTTACTCATATGTTGTAAAATGGAAAAAATATTAAAGTAACTTTATAGCTTAAAAAAAACACAGCACCTCTCGTCCATCCCCCCACAGCCTGGCTGATACATTTCATCTTGCTGTATTTTAAGTCAGTTTCTGAAAACGCAGAATTTAAGAAGGTAATTGGGGAGTGAATAAGAAAGAAACCAAAGCAGGGAAAACCTCAAGCCAGTGAAAATATAAGGAAATTAAAAGAGGCCCTTGTAACGTAACACACCTGATATTTCAGTGCATGTAGTAGCCCTGTTTCCCACAAAGGGAGAGGAATGAACAGGTATTGCTCCTTCAGAGATCAAAACTTTTCAGAAAGGTTGCTTGTTAAAATTTCACTCAGTGAAAAATGAAGTCTGAAAAAGCTGGTGTGATGATCCTTTGAGGACATTTTAGAATAATTGTAACAATAATGCATTAAAATGTCACTGGGGAAATGATTAATTGGAATTGCCTTCATTTTTCTCCTCCATTTGCTTGCATTCCTGTCCTTAGTTCCTCATATAAAAAAATAAAAATAGTAACATCCAGTCCTAGCACTATATATGAAGTCTTTTATTACTGCAAAGTGACATGTGTGAAACCTGGCTACTAACATTCATGGACTTATATGCCTACTCCTTCAATTGCTTTATTAATGTTTTAGTTTTCAGCATAAAAGCTAAAACACTGAAAACCACTGAAAAGTTCTGTCCGTGGCAGTGACATTTATCATTCTGTAACAGAAGTTGTGGTAGGTTGTTTGCTGACTGTTGGTTTGCTCTTTCCAAGGCAGAGAACCTAATTTTCAGTTATTTTTCTCTCAACTCTTCTCCTCATTTAACAGGGACTAATCCAAGCCGGCACACTGTACAAAACAAAGATCAGCGGTAGAGGTGACTTTTGTTCTTGAGGCTCTAAAGCACAAGCAAAGTGGGAGTAAATGACAGACAGATGTAATAGGAGCAAGAGAAACTGAGAGCAGGAAGTTTATTTTCATGAACTCTTGCCCGTGCTTGCTGGTTAACTCCTCCAGATGATGAGCTTTAAAATAGGCTGCTGGGCCAGCATCCGAAACCTAACTGTGTGTGCATGCATCTTCCCTTTGTGCATTTTCCTTCATAAAATCTCTATGGCATTCAGGATTGAAAACTCATCCCAGTATTTAAAAAAATATGTGGTTCTGTATTTCATCAGAAGAACTAGAGGAGAGGAAAAAAAGAAAGCAACATTACAAATAAGTAAAATAAGTAATCTGCTTGTTGCTGTAGGCATGTTTCTGCTCATTTTAGTTTGTTGTCATTCAGTTTGATTCACTGAACTGATTCAATTTTAATGGTTCACTTATGCATGCAAATACCTGGAAAAAAAGATTAAAAAATGCCCCTAAAGCAAATCTTACTGAGATTTTGGTCAAAAAAGGATCATAAATAAGCAGAAGGAAGAGCAAAAGCTAAAACAATATGGCACACATCAAGTAAGTAGAAAGTACAGTATGTGAACTGAAGAGCAGAAAACAAACATGAGCTACAAAATAGAAGTTAAAGAATAGTACCTAAGGTAAGAAATCAAATTCAATGTGTTTTACAATTACACAGGAGAATGAGTTTCTTCAACCTTTAGATTCTTTCTTTATTCAGTTAATTTAAAGACAACAAGGCTGGAAGGGTATCTCTTCCAAGGCACCAGCAGTTTCTTAGAGCCCTTGCTGAATGCTGGAAAATTTAGCAAGAGGGAAAACTGCATATACTAAGAATATAACATGATGAATATGTTGTGTCACATACATACCATCTGTGAGTTATTCTGATAGACAGAACAGCTTGTCTGCCAAATCCTAAAGCATGGCTTTGATTAGCGCATACGTTGTAAAATAATCGTCTTGGGAACTTTGGGTGAATTAAAGTATGACCTTGAGCTTGTACTTTAAAGGTCATGCCATCTAGGTCTGGAAGGGTAACTCCTGACTTCTGTAATTAGGTCTTTCTGTAATGAGTGCTGTAGAACAGAAGTTTTCACAAATGAGGCTGCTGGCAGTTACCAAGGAGAGGAGAACATCATCGGGACATAAGTCCTAGAGAACAGGGGTAGTGGGTTTTTTTCCCTGCTGACTCCATGATGGTTGTAAAACAAGATGTGTTGTATCCAGTGCTTACTACTGGGGGAGAGTAATGATGAGGGGAGTTTTGAACTCGCCAGGGTTGCAGCCACTCAAGGAGAGGTCTCCTGTGCACAGTAGTTTGTTAATTGTCTGCACAGCTCTGTAAATCATCTGCTTTTGTGGCGGTCACAATGTTCCCTACTTCTTGGCCCCATTGCAGGCACTTACACAGTAGGAGGATGATCAGCGTCTCACAGATTGGTCCTTGCTATTCTGTTTTCAGTACCGTTGGAAGTTAATTTCATATGTTATCATTTACTTAAAGTTGTTAAGTGTTAGCCTAAGCTTAAAAAAACCCCTCATTTTTGTGCAATAACATGATTCAGCTGCGATGGCTGCTGCAGTAAATGTCTTATAAAAGAGGTCCCTTCCTGAGCTATAGTGCCTATAAATATTAGCTTTATTTTTATAAGTAGTTGCTTTTTCAGCAGCAGAGTAGCTGTAACCATAAAAATGCTTAATAAGAAATGCTTTCTCGGTCGCTGTTTATATGGTTAAACATTAAAAAAAAAAAAAAAAAAAACAAAAAAAACAAAAAAAACCAACATTTTGCATTTCCTGAATAGCCCTTAACATTAAATGTAAGTTCTAAGCAATTGTTTTTCTGTGGTTTCGGGATTTTCTGCAAAATTACTCTTGAGCAGGGAAGGCTTTCTTTTTTTTCCTTTTTTTTTTTATTTTTAAACTTCTGAGCAGCTCTGAGTGTTGAAGATTTAGATTTTGAGAATGAAGATACTTAAAAGAGGCTCCGTGCACATCCTCTCTCAGCAAGCTGTTTTAACACAGACATGGCCAAGTGGAATTGAGGCAGTTTCAAAACATGAACTTGCTGTTTCTAATTGGTACCTGTTGTGAGTCACCCTGACTCACTGTTATGGTTTGAAAATCACATCTTTCTGTCTTTCCCCCTTTCCCGTGATGCATGAAAATAATAGAGAAAACAAATTAATTCAGGCTGCCTTTTGCTAATTACATGGAGTGCTATGTGAAAGATTCAGGTGTTTTAGGTGCCTTTCTCCATGGGCTTCAGTGGGAGCAAGCAACCAAAAATCCTGGCCTGTCAAATCCCTGTTGCCTTTCTTAGTCCTTCCATCAGTGCAGAATCTCTGCACCTTTCTGATGCTCTTTGATAGGTATAAAAAGTGGCGAGCATTGCTCGTGACTCTCTGGAAGCAGAGCAGAATCCTGTTAAATGATTTGTGACTCATCTAGTAGCACTTCTCTGTATTCAAGGTTTAAGAGCTTGGAGAAACCTTTTAAGTGTAGCAGACTTCAGAGTGGGTAGGGGGAGACTTAGTAAACTCTGCCATTTAAGTCCAGTCCCAGGGTATCTTGTGCTTTGCTGTATGAAAAGGAAATGATCCAAGTGAATCCTCTACAAAAATAATATCCTACCCTGTTCTGTTTGATCATTTGTAAGCTTTTGCAGAGATGGAAGAAAATCCATTTTTAAAAGTTTCACTCTGTCTGTTGGAATTGTTTATTTTGGAGTCTGCATTAAAAGAGAAAAAAAAATGGTCATCAGCTAGGAACTTATCACTTGATAACCAGAAGGCACAGTGAAACTGCAAAATTCATTTCCATTGTCTGTTTGATTTGATCCTATAAAAATTGTGACAATGAACACAAGCAAGCATAATATATTCTTTCATTATGCTTCCATATTTATTTTATATAATAGGCAGAAAAAATAAGTATGTCTGTAGCAGTTTCCCTTTTTAAGAATATTATTGTTGATTTAAATATATATACTTAAAAAAATGTTTTGTATAGATAGTATATTTTCACTTTGGAGGGTTTTGTTTCACAGATTCATGTTTTAAATCGACACTATTTTCTTCAGAGGTTGTCATCTTTCCTGATTAATATCTTTAAAGAAAAACTTTACTTTTAGTGGCTTGCACGAATGTCTAAGTTTCCTTCAGGCACACAGGGAAAGTTGGTAGCTGTCCTGAAGAAGAGATGTGATCAGAACAAAATCACCTGTGATGTGCTATTAGGTTTCATTTGCAGAACACCGAGATCATCACCACATAGAAGCTATGGTTGCTTATGTTCTCCATGGTGAATTTTATAGTACCAAATCAGATAGTGTAAATGAGTTTTGTGGTTTCACTCTTCCATGTTTCCCCCCGGGTTTTGTGGAGGGTGCAGTAATTGCCACAAATTCTGCAGAGAATTTGCAATCAGTTGTATTTTCTGTTATAACAAGGGGGCCCACCTTGAGTGCCTTTGCCAGCAATAGATCGTGGCAGCAAGTCCTTAGGGGAAAAGTTGTTCCTGGACAGGAGACCAGCTCTTAACATGAATAAGCAGTAAGTGCAGATACAAGAGCATTAGGATCATATACCATAATCCAGTATGAAAAATGCTACAGCTTTATCTCCAAATGTCTTTTAGATGCTGCCTTGGCCACAGCACGGTATAAATAAAAAGGAAGGAAAAGATTTTACATATTCCAGTTGGGACAGCATGGGAAATGTGAATTTCCACAAATCGATCAGGGTGTTAAACTTAGATCCAGTTACAGCAGGGACCAGTTCTGTGGAAGACCATGTGTTAGGAGAAAATGTTCTAGTCCAGAATCAAAAAACTTTCTAAAACTATATCTTAAAATATGTACTCAACTCCAGAATAGCAGATGCTCTCCACTCCAGATGCAGTGTATTGGGAAGAATTCTGCATTTTTTTAGTTGCTGCTAAAATAATGTGTACTGCATTTCAGTTTGGAGACGCTTTGCAATTCAGGAAGAAGTTCCCCAGATGGAAGGATGTGAATTATTTATGCAGTGTTTATCTCAGGGTTTACTTCCCATCACAACCAATTAAGGCTATTTCATGTCATTAAAACTAACATTTTCACATGGGGGAAATCATTTATCTAAGAAAAATGTTATATTATCCACTGCTTAAAAGCTTGGAAGCTTCCATCAATCATATAGTCTCACATTCTTCTAAAAACTTAGAAGATGGGAAAGTAAAGATTTTCCTGTATTCGGACTTGCCAAATTGAATTATAATTAATTGGAATTTAACAAATTAAGATATTCATTCTTTTCTTCCTACTTAGTAGGAAATGATGGGGCTCAGAAGTGGTGCCCTATCACCTCAGTCTTGCAGTCCCTGGACAAGCCTCAACTCATTTTTATCTGTATACATAGAGCAGAAAAGAGCCTTTGCTCCCACTGAGTTGTCTTGAGACTTTTTACATGAGCAAAAACTGAGATCAAGCCTCACAGAAACAGAACGTATTGTGAAATAAAACTGGCTGCTTGGTATGTAACTCTGCATTTAAAGCGGCTCTGTTTGCATGGCAGTGAGGAATCTACTGTAACTCTTGTCTTTGTTCCTCTCCCGCTGCCAGTGTCTGAGTGTGACCTGTGCAAAGTGCACCATTAGGTATCTGTGATAGCCAAGGCATTAAACTGAAAGGTCATCTTATTATTAATTTTAGAACTATTTTCCAGTTGAGGTACTGCCAGGTCTCACTGAGGGTTCAGCAGATTAGATTAGATGGCCTTGTGTATAGACCTGCTCTAAATGAATAGCATCAGTCTTGGGGAAAGAGGGGAAGGGAGAAAGAGAGCCCATTACTGTCACTTGACAACTTCATTTCAGTTCTTGTCCCAAATAATTATAACTCCCAGAAAAGCCAAATTTTGGAATCTGAGGAGTTAAGGTCTACTCAAACAAATCACTGCCTGTCACTGCTTTTTTAAAAGCCTGGAGTGACAAGGATGTCAATCTGTGAACTATGCTAGGAAAACACACACAAAAACAACCAAAGTCTTGGTCTATGATGGGTTTAAAATTATAGGATATGCTCTAGCTAACTTTCCTGGTGGCTCTTTGTGAGGTCTGGATCAACAGTATTGCAGTAAGAATGTTAAAATATCGATTTGTTCTTGTGGCAGGCAGGATTCCTGCATTATCTCCATCCTCTCTGGGGACAGGCATTAACAAAGGCCTTCGGAAGTCGTTCAAGACTAGTTTGCAAACAGCTAAAATTTCTCAGAGCTTTATAAGTAGACCATAGTGGTCTGACAATCAGTAATTGTAATTTCATGCATTTAAGGGGAAATAAACATTGTTTTTCACAGCATCCTGCTGAAAAAGAATCTATTGTTTCCTTAAGCTTGTGTGCATATGTGTGTGTTTATTTATGTGGAAGCTCTGAATCTTTTAAAACCATATGCATATAACTACTATTTCTTGGTGAGATACGACAAAATTCTGCATGTGATAAGAGGATCTAACAGTGGGTGAGATTTCTTTGTATCACGGATTTAGTAAAATTCCTGACATTATTATTGTGGAGGAAAGTTCATCCTTATTTATGCCTTGCTGCTGTTAACATGGAAAGGAGCGAGATGGTAGTGATTACAAACTCAGATTTGATGTGTGTGTAATCGGGTTGTGGTGTGGAAGGAAGGAGGAGCACATCTCACCTAAGTTAAGTCGACTCCAATTGTTATGTTTTGTATTAGAAGTTTAACCAATCTTCCCCCAGAAATATTTGCGTGTCTAGTTAGGACAGAGAAAATCCAAGTAATTCTTGCCTCTTTTTTAAGATTCTTTTATCTGAGCTGACAATACTGTGCAGAAGTCCTGTGGTTTGCTGGCTTCTACAGTTGTAGTGTCTTTTGAACCAGGCTCCTTATCTGTCGGTCTGGATCCTGTAAAAACACCAAGCAAGGAGGCTGCCCCAGGTCCGAGCAGTTTACAAATGGGTGGCTTCAGGCTGAGCCTGCTGCAGTGAGCCCTCGCTCTCACTGACCATTGATTTTATTCTCAGCATCCAACTCCTAAGCATAGCACTGTTTTAACTTGTTTTATCTGTGTGTGGGTAAAAAAAAGGAATATCTAAATGATACAATTAAGACAGTGTACCCAAACCTATTGACAGTGCTGTGTTACTCTGCTTATAACTTACTGCATTCATCTGGCACTTGTCAGGTTGCACTGGTCAAATGCTTTACATTCTGAAAAGGTAATTTAATAGAGGCAGGACTCAGTGTATGTGTCCATGAACACTCTTGCATTTGTCTAGCAGATTAAATTTGATATTACATAGTATAGCTAGCATGATTTTTTTGGTGTGGAGGCTGTTAGTGTTACCAGCTTTTAAACATCTACAGATGGGAGTGTGGCTTTCTGAGGAATAACCTGTAAATACAGAAATCCCAGGTCTGAAACCTGACAGGGTGGGTCCAGACATCAGCGTAATAAAGTCACTGTATTCATTGAGGATGTAGTCTTCCTTCATCTCCTCTCTTACTGAACCATCATTAATTGAGATCATAAGATAGCGTATGAAGGAGATGTTATCTGTACATACCTACATCTGAATACACCAGAGCTTCGTTCCAGCAGGTCTCAGCACAACAGCCTCTTCCAGGTAAGGCTCTGAAAATTATCCTATGCATTTATTAAATCTCAATTAATTTCAGGATGGGAAGACACAGGGATTTGCTGCTTCTGTTTCTCTTGATGACTTACTGACCTGCAGAAACTGAAGCTAGGTATAATATAGGTGTTTGGAGGGAAACCTTTCACAGGCCGAGGTGAAGGCCACGTTTAAGTCCAGGACACGTGATTACATCATGCGGTGCGAGTCTGCTCTTGGGTGGCCATATCCCTCCCGTTCTATTCCTGTAGTGGCCATAGAGGAAGTGTTTGTGATTGAACCTCACACACAGACTGTTCTTCCTATGTTTTTCAGACCTTCCTTCCTTTCCACGACAGGACTCAGTAGAACAGCCAGGCGGCTTTATTTAGTATTCCGCCGGGCTTCAATTGTCAGTGAGATACTAATGGAAATTTATTGCACTCCGAACCCAAAGTGACGTAGATATGTGTTAAAATGCTGTGTTTTATCGCACACCTAAAAATACTTCACTGTCCTTACTTTTTGAGCTTTTTTATGTAAAGTCCTCAATCATTGCTTAAAATCTGGCACTTCTGTATTAATATTTCTCATTTTTTAATGTAACTTTTTCTAACGAGGAAGAAAGTACAATGGAAATTTTTGATCACTAAGTTATCATATCATTCATCTTATTTTCATTCGTCATTCAAAGCAGAATTAAGTAAAGGAGCATTTCATGACGCACTGTCAAATGATGATGAAACTACTTGATACTAGGGGTTGGATAGTCAGCTGCTACAAATTGGCTTTATTGCAGTAACTTTAACTTCTGCTTTCTCTGTATAAGGAGATGGCCTCTTCTGTGTATTATTGATGGCTGCTCTTGAAATGAAGCTGGGACTTAGTGAACTTAGCATGAAGGTAAACACAATCTGACATGGTTTGCTTTGGAAAGCTCATCATCTCTAAAGGCTTCTGAATGCCCCTGAGAGGTAAAATGGTGTCAGGATGAGGAGACAAAGATTTTTATGCCTTTTGCTTCCATCTTTTTGCTCTTGACTGTGAAAAGGCAACCTTCTCCTCTATGGCGTGACATGCTGAATTGCTCTATTCACAGACCTCTGGTGACCAGAGAATGGAAATTTCTTTCCCTAGGCGCTTTTATTAGCAGTAAGTAATAAGCAAGCAGACGGAGTTTTAGGGAAAACATTTTTAGGGAGCATGAATAAAGGCCCGCATTTTATATGAACAAGAGGTCTTCATTTTCCTGATATGCTAGAGCTCTATGGGTTACATAAAAGCAGGTTCATCTGAAAACTCTCTCCCCAGTCATGCCTCGATTCATTGGTGTGAGTTTGGATTGACTACTCTTTCTGTTCCCTGTATTTTTCTGCTCAGCAATTCTTCACTGGAATGACAGAGGGATGTTCTGGAGGGACAGACCAATTATTCCTAGCCAGTTAATCCATAAGAATTATGGCATTTTCCAGAGTTCCCACTCAGCTATCTCGTCCAGTTATTCTTCCTCTGATATGTTTTGCTAAGACAGCTTTCCCTGTGAGTCTGAGTACTAATTTTGCTCATAAGGAACCTTTGCTGATGTCTGGAAGAACAAATTTGCATGCCCTGCCTTATTAGAGCAAGCAGGAGGGGCTACCCCCTAATTTTCTAAGGAGTTGTCTTTGAAGTCCAGCTAACAGGTGAGAAAAAAATGGCCTATTCCTCATCCACATGAGGACTAAAATGGAGTGCAAGGTATTTATCACCATCTTTGTTACATTTCTGAGAGATTTAATAGTCCCCAGAATTGTTCATTTCTTAAGAGCTATGTGCTATTAAGCTGAGGCATTATTTAGCAATTGGTGCTGTCTCAAGAGGATAATTACTCAGAAGTATCTATTTGAAAATTCATCTGCTGCTAGTTGTATAAATGTCTGCAGTGCCTGAAGTATTTAAATACTGAGAGGCTTTGTGATTAAAGTTACCATATTACAATATTTAACAGAATGGTGGATTTCCATTAATATTGTGTGTGCTTAGATCCAAATGCTGGTATTTTCTCGGTGACTCATGGGAATCCGCACCTACTGATGTCAATCCCACCGAGTAAAAGAAAGTAGGTACACTGTGTGCCCTGGTACATCCCTGGGTGCAGAAATGGATGCAGTACAACTCTCAAGTCAAAAAAGCCCCAGCTTACATGTGTACAGCACTGCTGAATTTGGAGGGAACGTGCCAGCTGCTGAAATGGCTGCTGCCCATGCTAGACATGATGATGAAGTGCCTTGTGAAGGAGGACAGGGAGAATCGTCAATATTTGATGGATACCAGTGAAACTAATAGGATCTGTCTTTAACTTTGCCACTTAATAGCAGAGGAACTTGTATAGGTATAAAGGCTTTGAGAAAACAAGTGAGCATTCAGGTCTTGATGAAATTGGTCAATGTGCTCTGAAGTTATTGCAAGGGACTGACATGGCACATGCAGACACACACAAAGCAGGATCATATAAATCTCATTTTCTAGTGTGACTAGGTTAAAAAGAAGACTCCAAGTATGCACATAAAATAATGAATATTAAATTAGTTATTGCCACTCAAGGAAGTGTTCCCGTAGTCTTTACAGAGAGCTCTCTGAACACGTGAGTTCAGTGCTCAGCAGTAGCAAAAAGGCAAATAGGAAGATTAGAAATTATTAGGAAATGAATATTATCAACAGGAAAAATCTTTACTCTGTGGTACATACGACTTGGGCCGTTCTGATTGCCCAACCTCAAAAATGGTTTGTACATCCCAAAAACATAGAGGACCTTCAGTGATACGAAACACCTTCCATGAGACAAGAATCTACATAGTTGTTGTGACATCTCAGCTTGGAAAAGGTGACTCGGGGCACGTGATTACAAAGGTCCATGAAATCTCAAAGAAGTTAAATAGATGTTACTTGTTATGCTTCACAGTGTAACTAAGGGTCTGAGCCCAGAAAGACAGTAAGTGCACATTAAACAGAGGGGAACACTTTTCATGCAGTGCATCGAAGTGCCTGAATTGTGGAACCCCTTGTGAAATGATCTTCTGGCGGTCAGCAGTAAATACAGGTTGGAAAGAGGATTTAACAGAGATTTGGACAAACCAGTCAAAGGATGGTCCTTGTGCAGCTTCCGGCTCAGAAAGGCCTCTGAGGCTTGCTGGCAGCTGCAGGGATGTAGCTAAGGGGACAGTTGCTGATTGTCCATGTAAGCATGCACTGTCTTGTTTTTACTTTCCGTTAGTGCTTGGTACCTGAGACAGGGTACAGAGGTAGGTGCATCTGTGGCATCAACCAGGTGTTTTTATGAGGGCTCTCCAGGGCTATATTAATGCAACCTCCGGTATCAGACAACATCCATGGCAACACTACTCCTAGACAAGATCAGTGTGTGGGATTGTTAAGAAACTCTACAGAAAGAGGGCAGATGGAAATAATCTAAAAGACGTCAAGATACCTTCTGAGGTATGTGCTTAAATGAGAAGGGAATGGAGCTGGAAACTAGCAGATCAAAACTGGTGTTTTGTAAATCATTGGTGGATGTAATTAGTGGATATGCTCGTGCCATCCGTAGCCCTTGGCTGGCAGTCTGTGTAAAGGAAGCTCTTTAGAGTGAAACGGCCAGGTGATGAATTGATGAAGGGAAGGAGATAATATACAATGCTTGCAATTTCACGATCTCCTGAGATGTCAGGACCCTGTAATGCCAACACACCAACCACCACGTAACCAGGTGTTCTGGGAAGATAGTCATGATCCTGAGTGTGTTTTGACCTGCTCAGAGCAGCAGTATGGGAAGCTATCATAGCTGCCACTGACTTCACCTAAATCTTCAACCTTTGGCGTGAGAGATACGGATGCTGTCTCTTCTTTGTTTGTCCTTTCATTCCCCCACCTCGCTTCTTTTCCTTCCTATCTCTTTTTGTTCCTTCTGTTTAGTACAAGCCTGGCATAGTGAGCCCAGACACACTCCCTTTCACAGCACTGCTGTGCTCCCATGACTGGCAAGGCAGGGAAAAGCTGTGCCCTGTGCCACCTGACAGGAGTTACCAGGTGTTGGAGTGGCTGATAACAGCCGCTTTCATTGCCTGTTTTCCATGGTAATGAAGTTGCAAGTCAGTTGCAGAAGCTACGTTACCTGTCTCTGCGCTTCTTTTCTTTTTGCTGTTACATTTTTTTCTGCAGAAGTTAGGACTGGACTCCAGAACTAGCTCTAGATTATCTCACCTGTTTTTCTGAAGAATATTTGTCAACACATTTAATACCATCCAAAGATTGTCCTTGTAAGAAAAACCCATTTACCGACAGAGATGGGGGTAAGGCATATGGCGAAGCTCAAAGACTTAATTGTTTATATTTCCAATTCTTTATTTCTCTGTACTGTTCTTAACTTTTATCCTATATCTTTAATAAAAGGTTATAAAGATGTTTAAATCATTAGTGTTGCCATGGAGCTGAGCAGCCTGGGTCTGTGCACTCAACTCAAACCAAGTTTGACTGTTCAGCATTACAGACAAGGTCATGTTAACACGTTAGCCTATGACTCTTCATACTCTGTTTTATTAACATGAGCGAGCCAAGATGTTAGATGCTTTTTCCCCTGGAGTCACAGGCTCTGCTGCCGGAAGGCAGAATGAGGCTCTGGGTCACTGGCGAGTACTGTTATGTGAACAGGGTAGTCCCTCAAGATCAAGCAGATGACATTACAGCTGTTGGATTCAGGTCTCATTCACCACCTTTTCTCTACAGCTAGGAGAGCGAGATGCATGCTTTTATTAAGTGAATATGGGGATTATTGAGTACACACAAGACTTTCTTATCTAGGGCTCTAATTACAAACCTGCAATATTTCTGTCATAAATTGACCTGGAAGACTTCTTTTAGTGAAGCGTTAGCATTAGATGCTGACAGCCTTTGGAGTATGCGTGTTTGATGGGGGATGCTGTAGAAGAACACCAGGCATGCTGGATTAAAGAATGAAGCTAGCCAGGGCGGAAGAGGAGGAAAGCTAACAAAAAACTGAAACAGGACATGAACCATCTATCAGAGACAACACACTATCACCCTCTGCAGCAAGCACTACTGCTCCTGAGGTCTCAACACAGGACTCAGGAGGTGGTGCCTGAACCTAGTTTAAGAGAGAAAATGCTGCAGTATGAGTACGACCTTTAAAACATGCTGGGGCATTATTATTTTGTGCATATGGTGAGGAGGACCCAGTTGTTCTTTTTCTGAAATGCCCCCACTAATAAACAATAGCATGTTAGTGACATTTGCTAGTTGAGTGACGAAATAGTTATTTTCTTGAAACTGGACATTTTGGAATATCCTCTGGCTGTGCACTCTCAGGTGGTTGGTAATGATCAAGGGTGTGTGTTTAGAGCACCATGTCTCTATGTACTCTGTGGTTAGAGTAACATGTCTTGTTACTATGTAGTAACTTAACTTTAAAATTTTCTTTGACATACCATTCCGGGTTTAATCTCCTTTCAGTATTTGAGTGTAGCATATGCTCACCTTTTTCTAAACCTTTATTACGATAATAGGAAAGTTTAAAATTTAAATCACAGCTTTAACTTGAATTCTATTCCTTGAGCCATGGTGTGTTTTAAACAGGTGGTGGTATATTTGAACAATCTGTTTGGCAATACCTTGCTGACCAAGACTGAGGTTTCTGCAAGTGGTTTTATCTCAGATTTGTGATTAATAATAATACATCTTGTTATAAAAAGGTTAAATAAAAGAAATATAACTTTTATGGAATATAGGCTATAAACAGACTCTTAAATGAATCAGTGATTTGTGGGTTAATATTTGAATTTTTAACTTCAGTGCCACACTTCTAATATATTTCAGGCTTCTTGATCCAAAGCTTACTTTATATTCTGAAGGTGTGCAATTGTTTGCTGTAATCTCAAGAGAAGATAAGCATGACATCTGGTTCACACCTGTGGTTTTAGGGATAAGAGCGTAGCTGCTTTATGTATTATTCAGGGCACTCTGTTGAAACTGCAAGGAATTTGACTCTTTGAGGCCCTTTGTCCCGAGGTTTTTATACTTGCTTAAAGTAAACATGAAATATAGGAATCGTCTCTCAGTGGGTATTGAATAGACTATTTATTCCAACCTATGCCTGCTGCCAGAAGGGAAATTAGTTATGCATGTTAATTATCAGATTTATGATAAAGACTTTACTTCTGCAACTCCCATATTTCAAAAGTTCCATTGAGGCATTTTGTGCTGTGACAGACAACGCCAGGAGAGGTGAATGTGCTGCTATGTACTGGTAAAATGGTGTGGTTTCGTATTGCAGGTGATACCCTGCCTGCCCACCTCAGCCCCAGCCCTGGCCCCAGGCAGTGTGGGGCACACTCTCTGTGTTACGTGACAGGGAGAGGCTGCCCCATTTTGCAGCATTTCCAGTTTCTGTTCATGGTTGCAGGCTCATCCCAAGTGTCTGGGACTGGTGGAGACAGCAGTGGCATGAGCAAGAATTAATTTGGTTGTGCACTTCTAGAGCCAAAGACACCTACAGTCTGGAGAAAAGCCAGCAGCTGTCATACTGAAAACCAGAACTTATATGGTGTCCATTGCCCAGGTGAATTGTTCAAATGTGAGATGCTGAGGCAGAAGAGGTGCTTTCAGAAATACACAGATGTGAGCCAGGGTAGAAATGTGACTCTCTGGCTTGAGACTCGTTTCTATTATTAAAATGCAGAGTAGAGGGAAGGGACGAAGCTGGCACAGAGCCTGGCTGAGCAGGGACACAACTGTGCATGCCTCCCACGAGGATTGTATACTGAAAACTGTACTGAACCAAAGCCTGTAAAATTTGGACTCAAATGCCAATCTGGTAGCACTGTTGTGTTCATCAGGAGTCCGAAGAAGTTCAGCATGCTTTTCTTTCAACGTCAATGGGCCCTTAAAAAATTGAAAGTGTTAAAGCTGAGAGGTTGTTTTATTCAAATTATATAAGGGGATGTCATGAGCAAGCAGCAGAGTCAGATGCACCACGGGAGTCTCGACACGGCATCTGCAGGCAGGTACAGCATGTGACCGTGGGAGGGGGTGAGAGTTAGATTTGTGTTTCTGTTTCATAGGCATGGAAGAATAACTTCGACATTTAGCGAAGGACCATTACAGAATGTGTTTGCAAATGGGTTTGCAGATGTGACGGTGGACAAGGTTTTAACTTTAAAAGGCTACACAATGTCTAGCGCTTTAACCTTTCCATCAGTTTTGCTGCTTACTTGTATATTTTGCTTCTTGCTGTGCTGAAGTCCAGTTCTTTTTGATTTGCTAGTGTTAATACAGAATCATGTCCTTAACAAGCTGGTGGTTAAGGTGCTGTATTCAGCTACTCTGTGTCTGTACATAAAGTTGCTAAGACAAGTTTACAAATTTCTTAACACTGCACTTCAGATGTGTGCAGACTTCACTTTTTACTCTGGTAAAACAGTCAGAGGATAGGGGTAAAGAAAGCTACAAAATTAGAGGCAGGGTACAGAAATATTACATGCAAGGTTTTCCAAGAAACTGGGGAATTTGGGTAGGCACCCCATGGTGGGAAAGGATTTCAATTTGAGGTATTTTCAAGAGATCCTGGGTTTTAAAAAGGATATAGTGTTCTCACTCCTTGTATATTAAGCCCTTTTGAGAAACTTGAAGTAAAACACTCACATTAAGCAGCTGCATTGGAAAAATCCCTCTTGTGTTCAGACGGGAAGTCTGTGGCAGGACTAGTGCTGTCCCCACAGCGCAGGGCTGTCCCACCTTCCTCCAGGAATCTGCAAGTAGCTACTGAGACCTCTGATGCTGAGGACCCTGCTTGCTTTATCTTTGGGATTACAGTGCTGCCTTAGACAGATGTGTATTCTGCAAAATATGGGAAAGCCCATATTATTTTTACCCTCTGTTGTGAAGCCCTCCAAGTAAGCTCTTCTCATGGGCTGGTTCTGTTGTAATTGCCCATATACTTCACAGTTCATAAATAAAAATAACTCTGCAAGTGTACAGCCTGGAGGATTTCACATCCCCTCAGAGATGGGAATGGCCTTTCGCCCAGCAAAATGCTTCTGAAAACGTGCTCCATCTGCTGCATGGCTTTGAATCCAGAGATGCAACAAAACTATAAATATCTCAAAATTTGTTCTGAGGCATTTTAAAGTTCATTAAACCTCATGGAAGAGCTTGCCTTCTCCCGTTTAAAAAAAAAAAAAAAACCAAACCACAAAAAAACAAATAAACCACACAGGACGTTCTGAATTCCATAGTACAAAAAGAATAATTTCTGCTAAGATGTGAGCTCTCAGCGGAATGAATGCTTGTGCTAGTGCATCTTTAAAGTGAATGGTTTATGAAATTGTATTAATCACACATGCTAGGAAAAGTGTGCTTATGTAGGGTTTATTTTTAAAGTGCAGCTCCTTTCTTTTCCCTGAAGAGCTCTGGAGTGTTTTTGCTAGGAAATCCCAGCAGTTCTCTCCATTCTGGCAGCATTTCTTGTTGTTTAAGAAAGTAAATGGATTCTTGAAAGATGAGCTGAAGTATGGACAGTTTGGGTATTGGAGTTTAAAATTCTTCAGTAGTTTAGTTCTCCTTACAGAAAGACTATGGGAAACAGATGAAGAAGGGATCTGAAACAGTCACTTTTGGGTTGAGTTCAGAGCTATAATGTTCATACAGTCAGTCCATCCAGCTTGTTTTCAGTTGCTGTGGCATTTGGTGCTTAGCCACTTCGTAAATTGCCTGTTTCAGTTTTTCACCCCTGCCAGCAGCTAAGTATTGCTTCTAACTTTTCCATTTGGACAGTTTTAGAAACCAAAGCTAGCTTGCTTCTTGCTGAAATGGGAGTTTCAGCATTGTGTGTTCCTCCACGCATGTGCTTGCTGTCTTGTTTGGAAAATGCCATGATTAGACAAAGCCACTGTGGGTGAGTCTCAGAACTGCTCGATAAATAAATCAAAAAGTCTCTGGCAGAGACAGAGTCCGGTAGCAGAGCTAAAGACCGGTGAGAGACCCCAGCTGACCTCCTGGAGCCTGGGAAGTTGCCCGCAGGGGTATGTGGGTGCAGTGCATGGCAATACATGTCTGCACTGAACTCCCACGACATCAGCTCTGTGTCAGATATGAGCTGTTTAGAAGTTGGTACCAGTATTGAGGCAATGTACTGTCTCCATGAAGTACTTGTGTGAGTCTTCCTTATTGCAATATCAAGCAAGTGATCAGCAACTCCAAAGTTTTTTTTCTCCAACACCACTCCAAATGGTAGTTTATTTCATGTGGTTTTCAATTACTTGTCATTTTTCCCATTTATTCCCAATCTTTTTTTTTTTTTTTTAAATAAAACATCCAGTTAAAGGAGGGATGGGCAATGACCATAGTTTACACATGAAGAAATGAGGCCCAGAGATGGGCAGCAATTTATGCAAGGTAGCAGAAACTCTCTAGTAGTCTGGGAAGATGAGCCTTTGCAGTCCAAGGACTGGTAGGTTGCTGCTTCTTCTCAAGTTAGCAAAAGCCCTGATTTGTAAGAAATACTCCTACCCAAAAATGAGAATACTGAGCTATTTGTCTCTCATTTGGTTTTGTGGGCTTCTTAATCTGTTCAGGAGGGAAGGAGCTTTGCATTTTCAAGGTTCTTCTTACAGGCATGAACACAAGAGCCACAGTGATTTTTAAATTGCAGTGAAGATCCTCCTGGAATTGCTTCATTCCAGATCCTTGGACTTTAAGTGAAATACCGTATGTCAGGAACCCTCTGATGGAGGGGTATGAATGAGCAATACTGTGTGGTGTAATCTTTTATCCTTTTTTCATTTTTACCTCCTCCTCTCCTTGGATCTCTTCCATCCCTTGGACATGTGGTTCACATCCTTTTTACGAGCTGACTGAGCACCCTATCGTACACTTACCACCCACGTTTCCTGAAAAAGAGCCTCCTAAATTTGTGAGTCTAACAAGATGCTGTGATGTATCTTGATTCACAGGTAAAATTACCACAGGATGAAGATTTTTAAACATTTTTAGAAGATGAGAAAAAGAGGAAAGGTTCAAAAAAGCCTCCTGCTCATTATGCCTCAATTCTTGTTTACATCTTAGTATTAAAATGTTAGTATTATAATTTCCTGTGTTTGGAAGTAGGTCAGATATGAAACAACACTTGTAACAAGGAAGAGGATCAGAAATGAGAGGCACTGCATGGGGAGGTAATAACCACAGCTCTATAATTCAGGGGTCTTGTGTGTTGTGAAAGAGAAGGCTTACTGCTGATTTTTTGTTGGTTTTGAATGATTTATAACATTTTACTCGTGGCGGAGTGTTGCAATCTATGTTGTCATGGAAATTCTATTGAATTTATAGTTCCATTTATCCAAAACGATTTTCCAGACTTCATTTCATGGTGAATCATATGGCTGTTACTCGGAGTACAAAGCAATTGCAAAAAAGTTTCATCTTATGGAAAGCATAAACACTGAAACCGTTATTTTCATATTATGGAAATACAAATGAATGCAACATACAGCTTTTTAGCATCAAATATACCTTCATTGTGTAATGACTCAGTGTATATGCATGAGATAGATTTTCTTGTTTGGGACAGGAGCAGGCCTAAGGGGTGTTTATTTCTGGCAGCAGAAATCAGGGAAGTTTCTGGCTTGCCAAGGTACTTCTCTCTTAACATTCAGGACTTAACACTCAAGATACTGAGTGATATGGCCATGATCCAGCAATGCATTGAAGCCCAGGGCAATCCTACAAGCATCGTGTTGCCTCGCTGTTCCTACTGGGCTGTTCCTGGACCACTCACAGGTTTAAACGCTGTTCAGAGTTAGGTCCGGAACGTGCAACAATTACCAACTTTCAGGTTGAAAACAATTATGAAACCGCTTAATCTCAACTTATAACACAGATACACCTACTGCGTTGCTTGTAGACAACAAAGCAATAATTAATGCTTACTATTAGAAAAGATTAAAGGGAAATTTACCATACTTCTAAGGCATGTGGATGTCTAAATTGAGTTAAATTCTGTTATTTCACTTGTATGATCTTTGCTTTTCCTGTTGTTTCAACTCCTTCCATTTTTTTCAGCCTAGCATTGTATTCATTATCAAGTTGCAATTACTTTAGGGCAAAGGCCCTGTATGACTCTTTGTTTTGCAATTTACCCAGCACACTTTTAGGCACTGTAAAACATTAAGTTATGACATTCAAAATACATCTCTGTACCTGCCTAACTATAGTTAAAAATTCACTGATGAATAATAGACTAGGCAGGAAAAACATGCCATTATCTGCTCCCGTTCAACTCTGTCTTTTAAAAAGAATGCAGTATACTCTATGTTATTACATCAAGCTCTAGTAGGAGAAATGGAAAACATCACGATTCGCTCTTCCCCCCTGCCTTTTCTAAGCAGATTTAGAATATGTTATAATTTATAAGTTTCATGTTTTTTTTAAAGGGAATATAATGAGAAGTCAAACATCAGACTTTATTGTCCCAATGTACATCTCACACTCCAGTAAACACACAGACTACAGGACAGTTATTCTGAATTTTCAGTGCTGCAGTGAAGATTACATTAGGTCTGTAGAAAATTTTTATTCCAGCCAAATGGATCACATCATCTAGTTTGCTAGAAATCTATGCACATATTTAAAACAGAAGTAAGTTACATACAGGCTTTCAATTAAGAAAAATCATGTATGATTCATAATCTTAGCACAGAATTTGTTTTTGTTTGAGAGGTTTTAAATCCAGCTGTAAAAGTGGCTGAGAATAATTTATTCTTACAATATAAGCAGCAAAGGTACAAATTAAGAATTAGTAGATTCAGTGATTAACTCCATCGTTTAAAGCAAACATTTCAAAATTTTTTTTCGCCACTCTGCAAAGATTTGCAGTCTACCTGTGATGCCTGTGTGTTTAGCTCCTCTGAAAATAGTCTCTAATACAGTACATAATAAACCACCTATCTGTGGCCTCTGGATCTTGCTGCCTGATTCATCAAAAAATTGGCTGGCCTATAAAACCTTTTTTTTTTTTTTTTTTTTTAAAAAAAAAAGCTTTAAATTGCATGGTAGTCCTTGGATTGCTGGAAGGAAGTGAGCGGAAAGCTAATTCTGATGATCCTTTCCCTTCTAGCAGAATTCCTGATACTATTGAATATTCTGTACTCCACATCTGTGACAGCACAATGAGCCTTTGTTCATTTTTTAATCTGAAGATAAATCTGCTGTAGGAGGTTGCACAGGGTGATAGCAGTCCAATTTAAAAGTCTCAATTATTTATTTTTAAAATACTTGGCATCTGTCTATGGAAAATGTACTTGCTTGGTTTCCAGTCTTTTAGAATTGCTTTGAACTCACTTACATCTTCTGGGATCTATCAAATGCTCATTGTGGCTTTTCTCTCATAAGTGCTGAATGAGTTTAGCCATGATAGTCTGTATTGGATGTAAACTTTCTGTCTTTGTAGTGGGGTAATAAGAGCAAAAAGATGTCATCCACAGGAATGGTGATTTCTGTCTGGATGTCTGTCTTGCCAAGCAGAGGAGGAGCATCTGAGCAGAGAGCTGGAGACTTTTATTTGTGGCAGGGAGAAGTCATTCATTTGAATCAGGCTTAGTTTTTGTAAGCCAGTGACATCTCATACAGAGGGTTTAGTCATTCAAAGGCAATTGTACTTAATAAAGTCAGAACTGATCTCTGGTGGGCAGTATTTCTCAGTAATACACACGCACATTTTGGACAGCCTGTCCTTACGAGATCAGCATGGTGACAGCCCACTTTTGAGTCAAAATCTCGTAAGCACAGAGCAGGGCCTGACATTTTGCTAGCTCTGGAGAACAGCAGCTTTCTGTAGAGTTTGGAAGAACATGGTTGAAGATAGGTTTTTCTGCAGAGAGTAGAGGGGATTGCCTGCCCCGTGGCTTGGTGGAGGGCTGTTGTAGCTGGTAGGAGCACGGAGGCAAAGATGCTCCGGGCTGGGGAATTACTCAGGTGTTGGATATATGTGGTGTATTCATTTGTGTAAGCGTTGTCAGCTGGAAAAGGGCCTGGTGTGCTTGGAAACTGTAACGGTTGGACACTGGATCTTCCTGGGCAGAAGAGACTAGAAAACATGACATGGTTTTACAGGGTGACTGGCAATTACCTCCTGGGTTATGGCAGAGTGAGGGTTTTCTCTCTAATCCTCTGTTTTAAGGCACTTGTAACATTCTGAAGATTTTCCCCTTCAGTGAGATTTTTTCAGGCTTAATCTGTGCTGTACAGCGAATCTCTCTCAAGTTTGAGTGAAAACAATTCTACTCTTTTAGAGTGTGAAGAGTGTCAAAGAATAAAGTTTTTCCATTAAAAGCAAACTCTTGCCCTCCCCCTGCCTTGGTAAAGCTCTGTAGCTGCAGTAGTTGTTGGTAGCATTTTAGGATGGAGAGAGTCTTCCTGCAAGAAAAGTGCCTTTGTGTCGCTAGGGATGGTTTGTTTCAGCTTAGCCTTATCAAAATACTGAAAATTTCAAGTTGTTTGGACACTACATATTTTTTATAATAGATCTTTCAAAGTACGTGCAAGCATACTGCTGTGTTGCACATCGGAGATTAAGGAAGTCCATGTAAGCTTTTCCCAACCTTGTTAATTGTAATAGGGCTAGATGTGAAAGACTTGTAAATCCAGTATATTGTGCCACAGAGAACAGGACTCTGATGCCCTCTGAGACCTATGCCACCGGGAAGGCTATTTGGAGCACTATCAGCAGGGACGTGTGGAACAAAGTATTCTGACTGCATACAGTTAGTCTCACACTATAGAAACTACAAAGGGTATTTCAGGCTTTCCCCTTGCTAAGGGGCCTTTAAAAAGATTTTTTTTTTTTTAAATTTTGGAAAGTAGAAGCTATTATGAAATCTCATGCAAAAATGTACAAGAAAATGGTGGTTTATGGTGCCAAAATCAGACAGTGCTACAGTTCAGGTTGGATGTGCAAGCTTGGATCATGCTCCATTCTGCATTTCATAAATAGCATAATATAATGCGATCCAAATTTTCTTTAGCTTAAGTGCCCCTTTGCTGCATTCTGTACTACTGCTTTCTATGTACCGGGCAGAGACACTAGGAGTCATTTATATGCAAAATGCACCATATATTGTATATACTAATTATATAATAAGGAGCAATAATGAAAATTTTCTAGCATGTTTAGGCCACTTAAGTATGTGGTGAAATTAATTTTATGGTTAACTGTCTTACTCCTGATTTGTACATAAAGAACATTATGCCATCCAGAGAAAATAGTAAATTAAATATCTACTGATAAATGCATTCAAGATTATGTATATTATGTATAAAAGAAGAAAAATACATTACATACATTTACATTATATTGTAAATTAGGGAAAACAGATGAGACTGTATTATGGAAAAGAACAATATGTGATCACATAATTAGAAAACTGTCGTAATACTAATGCTCAGCAGTGTCCAGGTGTGGTTTTACGAGCAGCCTGAACCATGCAGCTTTGAGGATGTAACTTTACCATCTTCTTAACATTGTTTTTGCAGTGTATGCGTGTGTAAATTATATAATAGCAATTCCTGGGAGATTCTACTCCTAAAATGTTCCTTCTAGCTGTATGAACACATAAGGAAGCTACTGTATGACAGATGACGATAATTTTTCATAGAAGACAGTTCCCCTTGACTTGATGGATGCAGAGAGAGGAACCACGCTCTCTGGAAAAACACCAGGGAGCAGTGGTGAAATGTTTCAATGTGTATGGTAATCAAGGCAGAGTGTGGTTCTTGATTAGCCTGTGAAATTGCACTGCTGAGATGAGGGATCTGAATTTAAGCACTTTTTTACCAAAGCCCTTTGCACTGCTATCCAAAAGTGTATTGTAAAAATTAATTTCCTTAAAATGCCATGAGCAAAATTGATCCAAAATGATTTTGGCATATGCTGAACTCGCTCAGTGATACTTTTCTTCATAAACTCCTATGAGGACTATATAGTGAAGTGTTTTATATAAGGTATACCTAATTTTAGGCTTCATTTTAAAGGGGAGTAAAATGTAATTTGTGTTTTGTGAGCTTTGTCTGTGCTGGCTAAATTGAAGTTTAAGCAATTATACCTGAAACAAACTGTTTCTGATTTCTACATCAATGAATGGCTGTACCTCAGTCTACATTTGTTCAAAGCACGAGTTGTCAGAACCTGGAGGCACCACCAACTTTGTGAGGTATTGCCAGCATCTCTGTGTGCTGTGAATACACTGGGAATAGGAAGGCCAAAACAGGGGTAGAAAATTGCTTTCAAATTTTGTGAAGCTAGAGTGAGTGCCAGACAATTTTTTCTTTTTTTTTTTTTTTTTTGTGAGCCATTTGGAGTGTGGTCTTATTTTATCCTCCTGGTGAAAAAAGTACCTCTACCTCTGAAGAGACTCATCTTCATCTTGGCCTTTTCTCTATATGGTGATGTTTTATTAGATGTATAGGTACTTTGCCAGTATTATACTTTACAGTCAATATATAGTCAGAAGCCTGGGAATTAGTAAATATCAGTAGGAACACGTCTGAGCAAGATAAAAGTATATCATCTCATCTGGCAATATACAAGATTTCAGAATATGGGAAAAATACTTGCATTTGTGAATATGGTAGGATTTGTCATGCAGCACGATCCTGCAGAAACCCAAACAGCCCCAAGCAAGTTGCTGGTGCCAGCACAACATTTGCCCCTGGACAGACTTGCAGGAGGGAGCGATGGTCAGACCAGCAGTGTGTCGGGAGGCATGGACAGTCTCAGCTAGACCTTACGTCTCCATTTAACGATGCACTGTGTGGCTATTTCTTATCACCTAGTAATGCTGTGAAAAGCCTGAATAGGTCAGGTGACAGGTGATGGACAGGAGAGAAGCAGGAGTGAATGCATAGGTTCAGGCAAGAAGCCAGTGGCAGAGGAGGCTGATGGGTCTGTTCCTGTTTCATAGCCAGGAACAGATTTTTTTTCTGGAGTCAATGTGAGCGTACTCGTTGGCCAACTGTCCTGTAGCAGTGTTGCCTCCACAGATGCACCAGTGCTGGTTCAGCTTGTGAAATCCGTCAGGGAGGATCCCTGAATGGCCCGAAAAGCAACCGCTGCAAAGTCCAGTTCTTGTGCTTGGCTGTTACCATCAGGCACGTGTTTTTAATTTGTACCATGTAGAGCACACATACAACAAATGTTACCAATACTTAATTTATTCTATGAAAATGTACACACCTGCATGGTGTAATGTTGCAAAGGGAGCGTTGCATGTTTTGGATGTAAACCAGATCCTTTGGAGCAAATCATGGCAGATACAGATGGACTAACACTAGGGGCTTCTTTGGGAATGGAGGGGTTGAACAACTAACTGCTGGAGAAGCAGCAGTATGTTAGGACGGCTGGCAGGAGTGGGAGCTCAGCTAATGCAGTAAATGGAACAAGAACCATACAGGAAATTAAGAGCAGTAGTGCCCATGGGCCTCTTTGAGTTGCCCTTATTCGTGGCACGTGTGTGTAGTAAAATGTGGTTGTTCAACAGCAGAGCGTATGAAGGAAGCTATTTCTCGGTCCTCCTATATTTGTGTAACTCAGACATTTGCTGTTTTGGGGTAATTGTTGTTCTCACCTGGTTTCACTTTGGTTTTGCCTAATTATTAATATTTATTATTCATCTGAAAATGACATCAAAATATCTGGTTTTGTCTTTTACTTTTTGCCGAGTACTAATGCTTTGGAAATACAAGTCATGAAATTTAACTGAAGTCAGGGAGCAGTCTCACCCTAACTGATAGTCCTGAATATCAGAGACTCATAAAAATGCATTGCTACAGAAACAGACTTTTATCTTACAAATTGCTTTAGGAGTAAAGGAATAACTCTAAACGTTGAAATCCTTTTAAAAAATTCTCTATGGTTTTTGAGATAAATATGTTTAGCACATTTAACAGAGCAGGAGATGAGCCTGCAATGAGCAAAGAAATGAAGAGATCCTGGCAGAAAGCACAAAGTTTACCATCTAAACAGACTGGCCATACTGTTTATCCTTGGGTTTGTTATTAAAATGCATTGCATTGACTCTGTTCCCTGGTTACTGTCCCAGTAGGGCAGTCATGCTATTAATCAAGGTACTAGTTAAACAATATTGTTCAGCAGAATTCCTTTATCTCAGGTTCATAACACTGGGTTTACGTGTGATATGTATGCATTAGCTCATTTGAAAGCTGTATGAATCAACACTAATGTGATTTTGTTGTCGGTTTTAATTTTTACAGATGCAGATTTACTTCTACAATCCTGATGACTTTGACAGTTTTGGAACAGCAGTTATAGAAAACAGGGTAGTAGGAGCCATGGCCGTGTTTTTTCAAGTAAGTTTAAACAAGGGCTATATCCGTAAACCAAAGCATTCACCAAGTACTATTTAATTCATTGAATTGTTCCAAGCTTAATGGATGCATCTGTTTTCTTGTTCCCACCTGTCTAAGTGAAAGATATTTCATATTGTCTAAGTGTGATTTAAAATGTAAATAAGTATATTTAGAAACGTAATCAAAAATTTTGCATGAATTGTTCTGATTTTATAGCTACTTTACAGATGCAAATTGGAGAACACATTTATCATGGAACTTCCTTCACTGCTGAAGCACATTGCTTGGGTCCCTGGAATACTAACAAACTGACGTGAACTGGTTCTATTTAGAGAAAACTTAAAATTCAAACATAGCTTGAGAGAAAATTAATCAATAAGTTTCATCAATCTTACCTGTAGCAGCTTCTCCTAAATTGTCATAGTAACAAGTTCTTGAACAGAGCAGGTTTCCAAATGACTGAATTTATGCATCCCCTTTTCAAAATGCATCCTCAAGAGCGTGACTGCTCAGTTAGCTCATTTGTTGGTTCGAAATGCTCGAGAACTGCAGCGTGGGTTAAAGACTGCTGCTTGCAATGGCTGGCAGGTCAAGCCACATGGCAGTGGTGTTCAGTAATGTGGGCTTTTTGTCATATTGCATCAGAAATGGAGTTTTTCCTTTGACTCGAGGGTGAATTGAATGGAGGGAGTTGGAGCAACTCCATACCACCAGGCTGTCACAAGCAGAGAAGTGGCTAATGAAGATTTTGAAATATCACGAGGTGTTGCTTTTTTGAAAGAGAGGAAAGGAGGGAGGGAAGAGCAAGGGAAAATGCTGGTCCTCTGTGAGGTTTCACGCTAGTTTTTACTGTGGAAGAAAATGATTTTACTGTTATCTTTCTGAAGTCAGATAAAAAAGAATATGCAAGTACCCATATGTAAATAGCTCCCTTTTTCTTATGATGTTAGAGTGACAAGCCTGACTTTCCTGCTCAAATTAAGTAAGGTTGTCTTTTTCCATGTCACTGATTTTGATCAAATGCTTTGATAAGGAGAAAAGGACGGATCCTTGTATTGCATAAATTGCTGTAACTCTCCTGACATCAGGCTAGTGGAAGTAGGCATGTTAAATTCATCACTGTTCAATTCTGAGCACTTCTGTGGCATTTCATGTTAGGGTAAAGTTGGTGGAGCTGTGATAATTTACAGTGGCATAGCAGGATGATTCCCCAGACTACTTAATCTTGATGTGCTGTGGGAAGGATTTGGGCAAATTGAATTTGGCCTTACAAGACAGAAGTTTAGAAACAGAACAACAAAAGGCACTGTTGCTTGATTTATACCACAGTCAAGAGCTGCACATTATGTGCATGTGCTGTGTCAGAAGGAGCATGTGTTATGCCATGGTGAGCAATACATGTTGTGGCATCATGCGTCTGGAATTTAATTGCTGAATTACCCTGATGTGCCTCACATAAGCCATGTGAAGCACTGCCCCATGTTGCACCATTTCTTAGTCTGTATATGACATTTATTCCTGTTTTTAGAGGATCTTAAAATTGTAGTGGGACTGTGTTTTGTATTCCTTACCTGCACAGCCAGGTGCTGCACTTACTGTGAGTCCCACTTTGCACGATTCCAAGGGAGCCATTAAACTCACTAAAAAGAACCTAAAATAGTCTGTAATGCTGCTAAAAAAAAATCTTTGATTGTAAGAGACCTCAGGCTCTTTAAGACCACAATCAAGTGTTGTGGTCCCCTCAGGGAAGCAGAAATCTATACTTTTCATCATTTCTAGCCCTGCAGGCCACAGGACATTAGGCTGTAAAGTCTGGATGATGGTGCAGCTGGGCTCCTGTGCTCCAGGAGCCATGAAATCTGAAGCCATTACTGACAAACAGTCTCTGATCTCTTCCAGAGAGTGGGGGTAAGATAATTCTTTAGCAAAGTGACCCAGGGACAACCTGTTTTGTGGCTGCAAGGAAATTATTTTCTTTTTTCGGTATTTTTTTTCCTTGCCTTTGGGTTGAAATGATAAATCGGTGGCATGCCATTAAATTTCTGAGTGTATCAGGTCTTCCTCTTGGTTAGTTCTGCTTCGAGGTGGAAAGGTACTGAGGAAGATTTGTAGAGCCCAAAGTCCCCATTCTGGAAGGGCATGTGCTGAATTGTGGCCTGAGTAAGTAAACTCAAAGGACTTCAGTGTGGCAGCTGCTATTCTGGCCATCATGAGGGTTTTCCAGAGTTCGTCTCATAGAGCTTGAGTTTTTGTACACAGGGTTATTAATTGATGGTGATAATCTTTTGCAGATCCATACTGTGTTTGACCAAGGTGCCATTTTAGTTCCCTCAGCTGCGTATCGTGTGCTGGAGCTGGTGAATCGTGACTTGGAAAAACCTTTACAGACAGTTTAGTTCAGAAATACTTGGTGTTCCTTTAGCCTTGCTCCCCAGGGCACCATGCGGATGAGCTTACTGTGGCTAGTATTTCATGCAAGTAATTTAGAAGCTGTATTTTAAAACTGATTCTTAGTAACTTTTGAATGAAATGTCCCTAAGATGTCTATGGCCACATTTTGATTGGCAGCTTTGACTATTCAAGTACTAATTTTATAGTTTGCTGTTTTCCAGAGCTGTAGTCCCATCTCTAACTCATTTATCTAGAATGCAGCTTTAAAAAATTGAAGCAATAGAGGTCATACTGTGTTTTACAAATACATTAGAAAACTGAGCTGTGCATGCTTTTCTATGTAAATATTTTAACACAAATTATTGGATAGATTTGCCATTAAGTCAAGACTTGGATTTTTGCTAATGTGTTAATGCTGTGTTGGAATGAATGTGTACTGCACTGACTGAATTTATAGTCTGGCAGGTGTTTTTTGTTTGACTGATGTTCACAAATGTTCCTTTGGAAATCAGGTTCTCCAGTGAGTGAACATTATACTGAACTATAATTATTGGTGAAACATTAAATAATTAAGAACCCTCTTTCCTCCTTTTTAAATAATTTAACTTGGACTGTATAAGAATTTTCCTTATTGAATTCACCGTTTCAGGGGCAATATCCAGGTAAAGTACATTGGTTCTGAACTTGGATAACTGAAGCACTTGGAACTTTGTTGCAACTGATAATTGAATCTATGCTGCTCTCATTGCTTTCATTGTAAATTCTGTTGATAAATTCTATTTTTGTTTGCATGCTGCAGGTTAGTTGACCTGACAAATAAAAAAAATTACTAGTTAAAATCAGGAAACATTTGTGCATATACAAACTGCTATAATTGCTCATCTCTGTATTTCATTGTGAATAGACACTCAGAGGGTCTCACATAAAATAGCACTGTGGGGACTCTATAGCAGGTATTTGCAATTTGCAAAGGAGATGAGCTGGACTGAAATCTCTAGCTGGGCTCTGAAAGCTGATTTTTGCATTGGAGTACTAGTTGTAAAGTGAACAGATATGTTGAGGAAAAGGGTCCCATGATACTTAGTCCCTTTTCTCACTGTAGCATCACGCTGGGGACTATTGTACGTGCAGGGGAGTGCTGCTGAAAATTTCTGGGGACTTCTGTTCTGTAACTTTGTATTTGGGGCAGAATGAGGTGCCTCACTTTGCAAAAACCAAACAGCAAATAAACAAAACCTTGCACCATGCCATGGTGTTTCCTTCAGGATCCTCTCTTGTCCTCACTGAGGCCACAGTGAGTGTAATAGAGGAGCAAAGTGACTTAGGAACCACTGATCTTTTTAGTTCAAATTATTTTAAAAGCTATTCAGCTGGAACAAGGTGAAAAGGGAAGAAGGGAACTCCAGCCTGCTGGTGTCAGGTATAATGGTTATTAAAGCCCATAAACGTGCTTCACTGAGGGTGGAGGAATCAATGGGAAAAATGGCTTTTTTCTTAAAGTGGGAACGTTTGTGGAAAAAAGTCAGTATGTTACAAGAGGGAGAGGGGATCAGAGTATTAAACAGCAATATGAGTCAAAAAAGCTCTTGGTTTTTTGTTGTTAAAGAGAACTCTTGTTATTTTAGCAAAAATCTGAATCTTCTGGAGACAAATGAGGTAATGCCAATGATTTCTTTTTGCCTTCTGACAAGTTTTTCAGGAGAAAAAAATAAGACCATTCCTGTCAGTATTGGGCTTACCCTGTGTTTCTCAAAGTGAAACTAGTGCTAGGGGAAGATGTTTAACTTCACATATCCATTCCTTCCCGCCAACAGTATCCTCTTGGTCTGCAGTAAAGACTTCTCAGATTTGCAAAAACAGTAGCATCACTGTGGTGAGACCCGTCTGCAGGGGCTCACTGCTTTGTGGACCTCTTAAGAGTTGCCTGTGGCTGCACGTTGAGACCCACTGATCTGCTGAAACACATAGCAGGTCCCAGTCCAGCAGGGCACTTCAGTCTTTATTTAAATTACCCTAACCTGAATAGTTGGTGCACGTGCTTAATTTCAGTCCGCATGAGGTTCGACTTGTACTTAATGATATTCTGGCTCCAGGGCCTTCCTTAATTGTAAGGCTGAGCTGGTTTTGAAGCAAGCCAGGAGTGGAAGGGAAGGAAGGCCCAGATCTCTCACTGGTTCCTGAGTCATCCGTTCATCTATATACATGTAACACATATTTACAAGTTGCGTTTAAAATGAGTAGTTACTTGGATTAAATGCATTCAGACATATTGCACAGCTCAGTTTTAACCATCTAACAATATAATTCACTGCACACTTCACTATTTGCTTTATTAAAGCCAAACTTAAATGTGCTCAAAACAAACATATTGCTTTT
This sequence comes from Morus bassanus, assembly GCA_031468815.1. Classification (NCBI taxonomy): domain Eukaryota; kingdom Metazoa; phylum Chordata; class Aves; order Suliformes; family Sulidae; genus Morus; species Morus bassanus. The sequence continues at coordinate 9,493,167 of CM062580.1, read as the reverse complement.
GCATTTGAAATATTCATCTTTTGGGCCTGCAGTAGATTCATTACAGCAGAGAATACTTCATTCCTTGATTACTGCTGTGAAAAGACACAATACTGATTCCCTAAGCACTCATCAAATATTCGATAGCTCAGAAATTCAGGAGAAGGTGATGGAATCCTTGTTCCTACAGGGAGGGCGTATAAATCTATTTTATTATTTGCAAAGAAAACCACCAGTGATTAGTTACTGTATCTCAGGTACTCAAACAAATCATCTCTAAAGAAGTTAAAGTAAAAATGAATTTGAAAATAACTTTTAGCAATGCTTTCATCATTAAAATTATCTTCATAATGATGGGTGATGTTGATACCTCGATTACTCAAGAGCTTTAGCAGTGCAGGGCTAGATTTTTAAAGGTAATCAGGTACTTGGCAGCAAATACGTAACTAATGGTATTTTCAGAAGTGCGTGAGATAAAAATCAAGGGTTCTACAGCTCTTTCTGGGATGCCATTCTTAATATTCTTTTTCAATACTGCCTTTTTTTAAGGTTGTTAAAAAATGCTGTGTAGCACTTTCAACTTTTAGATCTATGGATGTGTTATTTGTGTGTAAATGTCTTTATATTTACTACTAACTCATGTATGCAGAGATTTGTTCTTCAGTAAAACAAATAGTAATTGTGGCCTTGCTTTTTGTAAGATTTTTTTGGTAGTAGTTCTTGGTGTGCTTTGTGAAGACGATCAATAACTCACTTTTCACAGGGACCTAAATGAGGTAAACACAGAATAAATTGATGGAACACTATCAAAGCCATTGAATATTTGGCACAAATATGCTTTTTCTAATGTATATTTCTCAGATAACAGAATTCAGCTTTTAACTTCCCTAGAAGCCTTTTTCTTCCCTCTTCTTCCCTTTCATTAACTATTTCATGTGTTTGCCATCATAACCAAATAAATTCAGTGAATAAGTGCTTTAAATACAGTAGCTGTTGAGAAAACTGTATCTGGTAGGAGGCCAGGTTCCCATGTCCCCATCTCAATTCCTGACAATACCCTAATTCCACCTCTCCCTTACTATAATGCTTTTTGAAATTCTGAGCAAAAGTAGCTTGATTTTGAAAATGAGAATGGAGAGCGAGGTGTGCACTTCTCCTGAAACATTATATCCACCTACATGAAGCATAATCAGTGCTTCCGTGTTTAGGCAATATCTTAGAGCTGATTTGCAGTAGTTCAAATAACATATAGCATCATTAACATGCAGGGCATCATCCAGAGTCATTGAGAGGCTTTTCATTTATTTTAATAGGCTTCAGATACATGTAAAGTCCTTAAAATTAAATTACAGTATTAATTCTTTTAATGGTTACATTAGAACCCGTGGTGTTTTATTAATAGTAGCTTATGAATAATAAAACTATTATTATTGATTGGCAGTATTATTTAGTAATTAATACAGGTATTTTTTTATCTTCACAACATGAAAATGTGTGCAGGCTAAAGCTACTTATTCAATGCCTTTGGGACGTATAATTTATATTTGTCAAGTGTATGCATATGTACTGGTAACTCTCCATGTAACAGAAGACAAGCAAAACAATTTGAAGTGTGTTCTTACTCACTAAGTCCAGTTTCCCAGCATTTTGAAATTGTTGTAGCTGTTTAAAACCATTAGTTGTTACTAATAAAAGCAGTACTAGGGCCTTTAAATGGTTGAAGAATAATACAGAGATACAAAGTAGTTACCCTGACATATAAAGACGAGCAAGTCGGAGTAGGTAGATATGGTCGGTACAGCACTGAGAGCACATTTCTCTGAGAAAAACTTTGTACAATACATGTAATGATGTATAGTAGTATGAAGCATCTCTGGAGCAGAAAACGATTCTCCTAATTTTCCAGTAAATAAATGGAGACAAAATTATCAAAAGACAAAAGTTATTTTGCATTGTGGAGAATTTAAATATAAAATTATGAGAGCTTCTTAAAGTCTGTTAGGTTTGAGTTGAGTTCAGTATGTGAATGCCACTGAACAGCCTCCAAAGGTGGTCGCTTTAGCCAAAACATGCAAGTTTGGGTGCCTAACAATAAGTATTCATACTGATCAAAAAACTTGCACTGAAACCCTTTTGATTGGAAGGTGGGTTTGGGTGGAAGACAAAAATTCATGGAAAGTGTCTGTTTCTAAAAAATATATTCTACCTTTCCATTCAATAAAACAAAAATAATTTTTTAAACTAAGCCCAACATTCAGATTTTTATTTCAACTTCTCTTGAAAGTTTCTTTGGGAAATATGAATATTTTTGAATATTTTATGTAAAAGAAGAAAGAAAGAGGAGAACAGATGGGAAATAGCTCTGCGAGTAAGAAATATATATATATCCAGTCTCAATTTTGGTGCTTATTGAGTTTCAAGTGCTTAACAATGAGACTTTAACTTTATTCTGATCCATACTTTTGCCCAGATTGGTCATGTTTCAGATGTTTTTCAATAGTAAAATTGCTGTTTACAGCAGAGATTTTTTTTTAAATAAAGGGTTTTTTGTAATAAGATTCTTCATCCTTTATTTTAGCACATAAATGGGTAGGCTGACTCTCCAGGGTACTAAGCAAACAATTCTTCATGAAGTCTTGAGTTTAATAGAGAAGATTCCAAAGATTTTTAGCAGTGGAGTGAGACACTGTTGTGAGATGGGCAGAGTTGCATCCCTTTCTTGAAAATGATTGCTTGAGGCAGGGCAGAGAAGCAGGTGAGGAAGCAGCAGCCTGCTGGGGTGAGCCCTGGGACTTCAACGAGCAAAAGCTGCAAGCGCTTTGGCGGGGCTCAGGGGTCGGGGCTGCGAGCCCGGTGCTGCTAGGTTAAAGGAATGAGGACTCTGTTAGTGGGCTGAATTACATGGAAGAAACGCTGGCCCTCTTACCTGTGGCTTTTTTTTTTTTTTTCATGTGGGGTTTTTTCCCAGCCTTGAGTAATCTGTAGTACTTCAAATTTTCTGTCCATTGACAACAGCATTGATACACACCTTTGCTGCTAGGGTCGCTGTGCGGCGTCTGGGCTCCTGGTAATCCCTCATTTCAAATCCCATACAAACACAAGCAAAATTTCTCTTGATTTGCAGGGTACCGTGGGTTCAGGCTGTCTCATTCGTGTGGCTATACATTTGTCATGGCTTATCCATGAGAAGGAGCCCACGTTGCTAAATCTAGGACTGCTAAGAGCAGAGGTGTTCACACAGCAGCCTGAACATCCTGAGCAAGTGTGCTTGGAGGAATGAGGTACAAATGCGTGAGCGAAAGGGGGGCTGGATTTGCAGGCAGACAGACTGACAAGGCGGCTGAAACAGATCGTTCTTGGAAGCAAACACATCATTCCGCTTCTGCTTGCCTGTGTTCTGCCAAGAGGCATTTGCAGTCTCTAGATCATGATGGCTGCAACCTGCTGTGTTGAAACTTTTCTATCCACAGGCTGACTGTGCAGTGTAGAAAGATAATCTACCTTATGTGCACTTATCTTCTTCAGAGCCCAAGCAATCATCTTCCTTTCCCTTCTTCAGCTCTACGAACTCGTTCATGGTATTTTCCAATAAGGCAGAAGAGCAGGAAGCCAGATTTTAAGTCAGATGACCTCCAAAATGCAATACTTTCAATTAAAGCCTTTTTGTTAGGTTGAGTTTTAAAGGATATGGGCTGTACAGAAAGCGGCGTCATGCAGTTCTTTTTACAGTGCAGAGTGAAACCCCAGAATGCACAGAGAGTCTTTGACTTTTATTTTGTTTTTAATCTCAGATATATCTAGAGAAATGCAACTTCCAAAATGTCTGAAAAAACTCTAATTGAAGGTAAAAATTAGATGCTCCCCCCCTCCGCCAATGCACTGTATATGCTTTCTTAACTGCAAAGTCTGAGATCATAACTGAGAACTTGTGCTGTCGCTTCTCTGGTTTGGATGCAGTAGCAAGGAGGGTGGCTAACAATGGTGATGGGTTATCGAGTGTCTTTTGTTTTTTGTGATAAATCACAATCTGTTGCTCTGATTTATTTAATGGAAACCTCACAATTATTGATGCTAGGAAGGAACTATAAACTTTCTTGCTGTTAAGAGGACTCAGACTCCAAAGTTGTGCAACACTACAAATTTGAAAAATACTCTCTGTATATTTTATGGGGTCTCTCCTCAATATCTTGAGCTCTCTGTCATAACCATTAATGAGACCTGGTTGTGTGCATTGCATGGGGAAGAGATCTCTGCACTCTTCTAGCTCAATGTTCATTTGAATGTCAGGATCACTATCTTACAGTTTACAGCACTATAAATGTTTTTGACTTGCAGCTTTTTTGCTTTCTGAATGCTTCTTAATTGATTAATGTATTACAATTAATCCCAAGTGGGATGCCATTATTAACTTGCTTCATTAAATTACATACCAATTTGTTAGCCTTAATTCTCATAATTGTCCCCTTATATTTAGTGTTTTTATTTGAATAACTTGCCCTAAGAACTTGATCAGCATGCATTTGTGTATTCTTTTGCCTCCCTTTCCTTCCTCTCACCCTTGATGTTCAGAAGTGGAGTCAGTTCAGGAATATTTATAGTGTCTAATGTCAGCGTCTTAAACACAATCATTTACTTCTCTGTGATTTCAAAATACCCTGTCTTAAAAAAATAGATAATCACTTTTGTAGCCATGCCGTAGAAATCTTTAAATTGATAGAAAAATATCTTGTGGAGTTTTCATTACCAGACTCCTGAAAATGACACTTAGATGTCTAATATGTAAAAATTATAGTCGTCAGTCTATAATCTCACCCCCTCTGTGGTTCAGGAAGATTGATACTCAGGAAGTCTGCTGATTATAACCATTAGACGAAAAAACAAATTAGTTCTCTAACTACAGTAATGCTTTTTGCATTTTACCCTGGTGTGCTTTGTTGATGCATCACTTAGGCACTTTATCAAACATCACAAAGCAAACCTAGAGCTGGATGCCACGAGAGCCGGCTCAAAGTGAAGGGACCCCCAGCCTTCACGCAGGCTCCTGTCACTCGCCTGTTGTCTGCTGTAGGGGAGTGACAACAGCCCCTTACAGAGTCTCTCTTTGTGTCTTTGAGCATTGAGAAGCCATTGAATGTGGCTTGTTTGCTGCAAGTACCTTTTCTCCTCTCTGTGATAGTAACGATTGCTTCATCCCCATCCTTCTTACATGTTCCAAATCTGGTGCATTTTGACTTGACCTTTTTTGTTTAAGAAAAAGAGAAGAGGAAGAGAAGCTGAAAATAAAGCATCTATTTTTTGCTATCCAAGTCTTCAGAGAGTTTTGCTAGAACTGGTCTTAGATACAGAATCAAAAGAGACGTAAAGCTGTACGTTCATCTCCTTTCCTTTCTCCTCTCTCCCAAACAAAGCAGCTGCCTCTGGTAAGTCCCTGTTTTCTCCCTGTTGTTAAACATCCAGCCTGGATTCCAGGAAGATAATTTTTTATGCCCGTCTGCCTACCTCTTCTTTAAATGTAATTTGATTTCTTTTTCTGCAAAAGCCATCCTCTATAGTCATCCAGGACTCATACCCCGTTTGTCTCTCAGAGCACTAATCAAGTATGTGGTTTACATTCATGGGACATAGATAGAGAAATCTAATGTTTCGATCAGGGAACTCCAGCTCTCCCGCCCACGTGTTGCCCAGTTCTGCAGGAATTTCCACAGCATTTGTTGTGCCCTTTAGAAAAATTACACTTGTTTTCATCCTCTGTATCTTCCGTGAAACTGTAGAGTCTTCATACGTCTCTGGTTACCAGTTAGTGTTATGGCACATTTTAAGTGAAGGTGAGCCCAGGAGCTATTCATAAATGATTGCCTAGTTTCACTTTGTGCCATAAAAGAGATTGGTTGTAAAGTCTGAATATATAAAATAGATGGGTAAAATTGGGGCTTCCTTTGCCTTTAGAACTTCAGGCTCAGATGAAAAAGTTATTCTTATTAAATTTAAACTGTTCTGCCTGAAGAATTATTACTGTAGTTCTCAGATATAACAGTGCCAAGTTTCTCCTAGTATTGGCAATAATAAACAATGCAAGCTTCAGACACAATTTCCTGGGTAGCATACCAAATGTTCTAGAAAACCTTCTCGGACAGCAGCTAATACATTTTTAATACAAATAAAACATAATTCTTTAGTCTCATTTCAGTTTGATCCCTAAGGTAGAAAAAGTATACCGACTGTGCATAATTGATGTATTTGTTTGAAGTGTTTACCCAGATACTCCATTCACAAAGTCTCTTTTTGTTAATAGGTTGCTTTGAGATGTAAGAATCACTTAGGGCTCGCATTGTACAAATACATGGAACATGTCATTTTTGTACCATCAGTGAGGCGGTTACGTGGTCATCCTAATTCTGCCTTCATCTGCGCTGCCCGCCCCGCGCATCCTCAGCCAAGTCACTGAACAGGTCCGGCTGAAATACTTGTTTTTCCCCAGATTGTGTGTGGCATGAAAGCATGGAAGCATGCAAGGGAGGGAAGAGGAGTGGTTGGGAGCAGAGGGTGCCGCCCAGCCCTTTCGGAGACGGCCAGACGGTGTCAGGCTGGTGTGTCCGTGTGAGCACCAGTTATTACCAATGTTATGTGTGGTTTCCTGTATAATTCCTATACATGACACATGATGCAGAGCGAGCATGCAGGAAAATATCCCTCAGTAATTTAATTATAATCTGTCCTAAATTACTGTAAATCCAGTGTTACAGGTTACTGCCCGAGTCTTGAGTTGTTGCTGGCTTTTGTCATCTGTAGTTTCTGTGCTGCAGGACAGCTGTGGGAGAGATGATTGTCGAGGGTTTTCTGAGCTGGTGGTTTTCTTTCCAGGGGTCAAAGAAAGGCAATGAAAGTAAATCAGAGTCTAGTCTGGTCCCTTTCTTTATGTCTCTGTACAGAGGTAGATATTTGTATGTGTGGCTGATGGCTTAACTGATAATGCTGATGGCATATCACCCCCCAAAATAATTCTGCAGCCGAGATGGCAGCTTGCCCAGAGCAATCCTTGTATCTGATGTTTTATCTCCCATGAATCTGAATCAGAAACCTTTGAGTTTACAGGATGGAGATGAGGGTGTGGAAACCTGGGAACCCTTTTAAAGTATAATATTAGTAGATTTCAGCGTATCTTCTACATCTGAGATACACTGAAAAGCACACTAATCCGGCTGAGGTGATGAGTCTGAAATGAGCTAAATGGTCCCAGTCTGAGTAATATTAAACCGCCCTTTGTTTTAAGTTCACGCGTGCTTGTATCAGAGTTCCCAGAACAAAACCAGACAAGGAGCTGGGATGTGCTTTTATGCACATTAAGCTCTACTGGAGATAGATGAGAGTCAAGAATGCCAATCACCATCTTATTCTATGCCGAAAATTGAAATATGTGTTAAATAAAGATTGCTTAAATCTGTTCACAGCACCTCTGAACAGTGATTTTTCAGAGGCTTGCAAGATGGAGCAGGATCTCTCCTATGAACTTACAGTGTTTGCAACTGTTTCACAGCTCTGGGAGCACTGAGAAGCCAAAGAAAAGCTGCCTGGCTGATACCATCAGAAAAGTGTTTAGCTGCTGATTGTAACTGTACCATTTCTGCGCATCGAAAATGCATTGTAATGTAGTCATTATCAAGAGTAAAGAGACTTTCTGAAAGAAGGTATTGGTTTTGCAACATCTGTACTGTATCAAATGAAGCCTAACTGGAGATTTGGCAAACTGTTCCTTATGAGTAAAGTAAAATGATGTACCGCATTAGAAAGTAGTTTCGTTATTAGAAAGCTCAGTCTTGCTCCTGATAAAATGGATTTTTTCAGCGTAGAATTCATCTCTACTTGCTGCGAGAATATTGCTAAAACAGATTAACTTTGGATCTCAGTGTATTTTATAGTGTGTCTTGTTATTTTAGGGCTGTAAATATATTAGCTGATCTGTAAGCTTCACTTAAGTTACTGCTTTCTGGGTTTTTGAAGAAATAGGATCATGTTATGCAGGAATCAGGATGATTGAATTAAATCACCCTTTTTGATATTTATTTTCCCTTAGGACCATGCTACCAGATCAATGTTTAAAAATGGATATATGGGTAAGCATTGATTAGAAAGCAAAGCTCCATAACCCTAATAGCTAAGCTAGTAATTTTTTTGTGTGTATTTTATCTGTGGTTTGTATGGCATTATGCACATGCTTGTGTATTAGAAGCAGTCAACATAAAATTACTTTCTTACTCCTTCCTCCCCCCTGCCTACCTTGCCACCTGGCAAACCTTTTTTATCATATCTAGATCCTATAAAAACATCTAATGTAATTTGAAATGCTCTTGTGCAAAACATGATTAGACTACATCAATCACTTCTCAAATATTTTTTTTTCTGCATTTTGTTTTCTAAACTGCTAAAACCACATGCTTTTATGTCCTGCTGCATTTTGTGGAAGACATGAGCAGACAGATAGTTCCCCATCTTGGATGAGCCAGCCTTGTTAAATACTCTCCCAAAGTGCATACCAGTCAAATTAAACCTTAGGTTAACATTTTGGAATGTTCTCCTCTTGCCAACTCATTACCAGCGATATGGCTAAGCAAACTGTTGCCTTCTGCTCTTCCAGATATCTACAGAGATTTATTTTATTTCAGCTAATAAGCTTACCTTCTCTAATAGCACGTGGCCCACCCCGCCTTATGGCTTGACTTGTCTCTTCTCATAACTTGGGCAGAGAATTAAAGACCAGAAGTAAAGCTGGCTTTTAAACCTGTCTAGGTAGAGCTGTTTGGTGGTCCCTGTGTTGTGGATGGAAACATCCATCATTCTGGAGTCCAAACTCACTCATTATCTAGACCTGCTCTGCACTACTCCTCAGGTCGATACCGATAGCCCTCTGCGGACAGATGGTGGTGGGAGAGGGGGGTGACGCCCGGGCAGGTGGCACCACCTCAGTGTGCCGCAGGGCCATATGGGCACTCAGGTTTTAGAGAAACTTGGTCTGTGCATGCGGTACAGCTGGCTGCTACCACACCTGTCTAATAGAGTTGCTGAAAGGCTATATAAATTCATGCTGAGCTATGGAGATTATCTCTGTCAGCTGTTCTTGTGTCAGAAGCATTTTTTTTTAATGCTGTATTCATGTCGTAAGTGCCCAGCCTATGCCTACCTTTTAGGAAATACCCTCTTTCTTCCTTCTTTACTGCGTGCATTGCATCTGAGGCATATAACTGGCGTTTTACCCCCAAAAACAGATTTTTTTTTATGCCTCCTTTATCATGCCAGATATTAAAATGTTTGCTGCCCCCATTAAATCTGAGTGTAGACAGAGCCGCAGATGTGGGTGTGTCCTACCAGTGTGCTGGGGTTACAGGCCAGTCTGCAGAGAACATGGGGTGCTATGGCATCAAGCTTTCAAGTACTGGTGCTTGCTGCTGTTAGATCTGGAAACCTTCTCAACCTCACAGCAGCCATCAGTGCAGTGCTCCTTGTAGGCATGTTACGGCTGGGCTGGAATTCAAACTGTGTTGGGTCTCGGGCATTTTGGGGAGAATTGCCTATGCAACCTGGCAGTGAACGTGTCCCTCTGTGCCAAGCCTCTGAGGATTGCCCTTACAGAGCACTGGCTTTTTTGCTCGCTCCATACCAGCAGGGGAAAGCCTAACATAGGTTGTGGTGTCAGTCACAGGTGGTCATGTGAGGGCAGTGCCATCAAAGGACCATGCAGCCTGCCAGGTTTTGAGAAGAGATGTCAACTTTTCTAGTGAGGTGGACACCAAAACTGGGGTCATGACAAAGCATGTGCCAGGAGCCCAGGTGGTCCAGCTGACTGGCTGCAGCCTTGGTGGTAGGATCCTAAACAGGATACATGGTCTGTGGATACCCAGGAGTTAAAGTGCTGGGGTGTGAACAGAGGAGGTTAAAAGGAAGGAAGTAAACACTTTAAATTAATAGGCAGGTTCTCTGGCAAGCAGATTCAGAGAGTGTGTGAGAGGAGAGGAGACGGAAGATTTCCTGAGAGCATTCCTGTGTGCACCCACCTGCAGGAAGCATCTTCACTGCTCTGGGTCAGACTAGACTTGTTCAAAGAGCACCTTTTGTTCTAACCATGTTTTAAGTTTTGTTTTAAATAGTATTCAGTTGTATTTTATTTCTTCTCTCATACCTTTTTCTGAGATTTTGAGATTCTGGCAATTTTGCAGTTATATCCTGTGTAGGAGGAAGGCTTCCTGACCAGAGACAGAGCTTGAAAACCCCCTCCATAGATGGGTCACACTCCACGGGAGCACCTGAAAGCTGTAGGAAGCCCGTGGAGCGGAGGCATGAAGGCTAAGCATCCTGAGGAGTTCTGTGGCTTTAAGACTATCACCTATTCACGGTGATTGAATAGCATTCACTTTGCCACTGCTGAAATGTAGAACATCTTGAAACAAGCGTACATGTCATGTTAGTTTTTGTATTTCTTTGTATTTCAAGAGGAAGAGACTGCTGCCACAAACTGAATGTTTCCCAGGCTTTCAATGCACTTGTGTTCTAAGTGCTTTTTTTTCTGCACAATAATTTCCCCATTTCCTCTAAACACAAGCCATGATACTTGTTGAAATGTTTTTGTAAGGAACTGAGTGAGTTGTTGGGTCATTCTAACCAAGTGAAAAATAAACAGCTTGACATACGATCCTCACTGTTGTGTGTAGTGTTACACCAGGTGAAACAGGGGGCTTTTGAGCTGTACTTTTGTTGCTGCATGAACTTGAGTAGCTTAGAAGCAGCTGAGAAGAAAATTGCAGGCCACATCCTGCCACTCTTAACTCAGAGGCTTGAAAGAGATTGAGATGAGGACTGCCTCATCTTACCTGCTTCTCGGAGCTCTAGTGCTGTGACTGCCCTGCTGCTGGTACCCATGCTGGCTCAAGGACCTGGCTCTTGGTGCACCTGCACTTCATGCCCACTAGTTATAGAGTCCTTGGCAGTCCTGCAGCTAGTGTCCCTGGCATCCTGTCTGCTGGCGTCCAAGTTTCCCCTGGATGAGCCCACTCACCACCCTTGGTAGCCGAGGCTGCTACTTTTCCCTGTCTCCATGGAGGACGTCTGGGTGGGAGTGGAAGGGCACAGGGACTTCCTTGGTGATGCAGGAGGCAGTGGGTGGAGAGGAGGAGGTGGCAGAGTCGTGCAAGGGTGCGCAAGGGGGTACGTGGAACGGTTTGGGAAGGGAGGGTGCTGTAGCTTTGGAGGAGACAGAAACAGCTCGCTGGATGGGAAGAGAGAGCGAGGAGGATGTGGCAGGTGGGTGATGGAAGAGGGAGGCAACTCAGAAATGAGAGTGGAGGCAGAAGCAAGGAAACTCTGAGGATTAGCTGGTGCTTTCTGCCTTAGGTACTGTGAGCACTGAACTGTGCGAGTTCATAGCATTTTGCAGAACTGCACACATCTGCAAGAACTTAAATGACACTGAAAATTCAGTAAAGATAGGTAAAAATGGAAGAACTTGCTTGGAAGAGAATTACAAACACAAAAACATGTCACAATTGACAGACTTGTCCTCTTATGCTGCAAAGGTATTAATGAACACCACTGGTCTAACACTGGGTTCTTGTACTGCAAAGATGCCTGGAAGCCTGAGAGCCCTTCCAGCCCATGGCTGCTATGTTAGACATGGGGAATTTGCCGTAGCAAAAACTGCTGCAGCAGTTTCAGTAGATCAGTTCTTACCAACCTCCTTAAAAAATGAGGTAGAAGGGACAGCAAGCAAACTACATTGGAGTTTGATGTTTCAAAGCAGGAGATAAAAAATCTGCCCTATGACAGTTTGTTTTCACTGGATTTCTAATTTAATTGTGAACTGAGGTGTGGTTGTCATTGGGGAAGTGGCTGTGTAACTTAATTGACATTTCTGCATCCTTTGTGTTTGTGACTCATAGATGCCGGCTTGAGTCATCTTGTGCTGGAGGGAGCCACTGCTCTTGTGGGGAAGTGAGCCAAGGGCAATGCTGGGAGAGAAAAAAATGAGGACTTTTCATGTAGAATGAATGAAAGATGTTGGGAAGCTGCGATGACTCCTTTTCTTCATTTTAAAGGGGTGATTGTTGTGACCTCTGTCACCAAAATCCTTTGTGTAGGCTGGAAGAGCGGAAAAGAGCTGGAAATCTCTGCTGCATCCTAGGCAAGCTTAGCTGGAGCAGTTAAATTACAAACCCCTGCAAAATACGGAGATTCCAGATGCCCATCTGAGCTGTTCCCTTCCACCCTTTGCATTTTACCCAGCACATTTTATTTTCTTGTTTAGCCACCAGATTTCATTGTTTTATGTTAAAAAAAAAAAAAAAAAAAAAAAAAAAGCTGAAGATATATTTTTCTCAGTTGCACACGTTTGTACCAAATTCAAGCCAGGAGCAGAAGAAAATGAAAGCTAACTTCCATTCTTGGTTTCACAGTTTTGAGTTTAGCCTCTCCAAATGTGTGAAGTTGTATATCAAAGAGTGGGATGATCTGGCTGTAGTGCTTGTTATATTTTTTTCATTACACCATTTCATTTTCCTCCCTGCTTAGGTCAAAATGATTATTTTTACCTAAAAATTCCTGTAAATTGGGCAGATTGTGGAAACTCTAAAAGAAACCCAACTCCCTTTTTTTTTTCTTTTTTCTTCTTTTTTTTTTTTTTTTTTTAAACTCAGATGGTAAGAACAGTTTGTAACTGATGGCAGTTTTTATAAAATAGCCTCCATCCTGATAAAATGTTACCCCCTGGTGTGTCATTTTTCCAGCTGAACTGCTAGTAGGATTGAGAGATCTTGCACACTGCTGCTTAAATAAGTAGACTACATGCTCTATGAAGAAATCATATTATTTTCTCAAAGGAGAACAAGTAGGCTCAGTGCACCAAAATTGCTTTAAATAAACTTGCGGCTACTCTAGCCTTTTTTTGCGCAGCTGCAGATGGTACAGTCTATCAATCAAGCTTTCCCGGCTTTGAGAATCTGCCACTGAAGCTGTCTCTCCTCTGCATTGCAATTACATTTTTGTCTTTTACAGACCTCTGTATCTTAGATATTCTATTGCTACTAATCAGATTGTGCTTTTGGGCTGCAGATATCTTTTGTTTTTCCTCAGATATATGCTTATTAAGATATTTCAATAATTTGTTTATTCAATGTGCTATTCACTTGCAGTAAATTAGCTGCATCATGCTTTTAAAGTGCAAGAATACTTTGGGGAAATTAATGCCTATCTTATCAATGGAGTGAGTCAAAGTTTGGGCAAATGAGTGGCTTAAAAGAGAAAGGAAGATATATTGCTGGCTGTTTCTTACCATCCTGGTGGTTGCAAATCTTGTGATAGTGAATGGAGGTAATGCTGCAGGGGGAGGCTGCGAAGTCTTCCTCAGACGGGTGAGCTGATCAGTCAGCTGCCAGCATGTGTACAATACACGATCAATGTTTCTATCCGCTAACAAAGAAGCTCAGCGTGCACAAACAGAACATACTCTGAGCTGAGTTATTAAGCAGTACTTAACTCTACCTTTGAGTTTCACGCTTTTGGGTTTTTTTGAGACAGTCTCTTATATTAGCATGTTGCAAGGCAAATGTCATGGTGCAAATTCTGTTGTATGTTCCTCTGAGGAAGCCTGTGCTGTCCCTTTTTATGACACTGATATTTCAGCCAACCTTTGGTGTAAAAGTGACTGTTTATGCTTCTTCTATTTTCAAGCAGCCCTACTGGATGTAATGAAAGTGGATGTTGCTGATCGATAACCTAGTTCATCCCATCCTTGTCCCAGGATGTCTGTAACTAACTCAGGTGGTCCAGAGGCAGCAGGTACAAAATGAAGGAGGGGGTGAGCTAAGGCTGAGAGGAGCTGTGGTTGTGAGCAGCTGCATTGCACACCCGAAGATGAGGAACAGCCGGAACACCTGACCCCCAAAGTCAGTTCAATAGGTTTTAAAACCATTTTGGACTTTAAAAAAAAAAAAAAAAAGAAAAAGTGCAGCTTTCTCTTTGACACTTCTAGTTAATATCTCACTGTAGATACACCAAAGCTGTGATGAAATATGAAGTTAATACATCACTAGCAAGCTTTCAGTCAGAATGATATATCATTCAAAGTGGAATTAGCTAGAAGGATCAATGCACACCCAGTACTCTATTTAAAATAATCATTGGAAGACTCATTAGCTTTTTTTTCCCCTCTTTTCAAACAACGTAGTGAATGAGACATCTAGGAACATCCCCTCCGCCAGCATATGCACCTCTATGACTTCAGTATATTTTCATTCATAGCAGGATTATTAACACCTGAAGGCCAAAACCCAGATTTAACTCAACAGAATTTGCCTTCAAATCACTGAACCTGAAATCAGTTGCCGTAGGCAAAGGCGAACTCAGCTCTAACGCACATTTTCAAAAAATCAAAGGTCATGGCAGTATCTGTGTGAAATAGTGCGTGTGCCAGCATAAGGTTCAGTGTCACATCTTGCCTGGGTACCTGTTGTTCGCTCTGATTTTACACATGAGCAGCAACTTGAAGTATTAAGGGGGCTGTTTCCAGTTCTTGTTTTCCCTTACAAATATATTCTGCAGGTTACTTACTTAGGGCAGTCCATTCATTACACGGCAAATGCTTTCTATCTCCCAGCTCACCTCTGTCAGGCTGCAGGCTCTTGGCCAGATTTGTCCTTTTGCATTGACTCATACAGGAGATGTGCAATTATAGCATATATATGGGGGAGATGGAAGAAAATATCATCTGTGGAGGAGCACGAATATATCATTCTTGGATCATTTGGTGCTTGTGAAGGTGAAAAACTTAGAGCACCAAATCTAGCTTATTGTGTTGGGAGCTCTGTAGGCATTTTCTTGCCTTCACAGATAGCTCAGCGTGCTGTAGTGTCAACCAGTATCACTTCTCACCCATCAGTTCTGCTGAAAAGATCCAAATAAATATTTCCTACTGTATTTCAAAGCAAAGCACGTGCAAACTTTTCATATCTGTTCATCCGCATTCCAGATCTGGCTGAAATCTTTCACTTCCTTTTATTCAGAAATGTTTAAGAAATGAGATATTTATCCACAACCAGCTTTTACAATGTGAACTTCAAAAGGGAGAGAAGAGAGAGGTGAGATAATGGACTTTGTGCAGAGCAAAAGGGTGCATACCACAAAGCTAGGACGTGTATCCTTTCTCAATGCTGCAGACCAATGCAGGGTTAAAACATTATCATTCAGAAGGGTTAGAAGGAGGACCTAGCCAAGCTGTAAGCTAGTTCTAAAATAATTTGGCCCCGAAGACATGAATTTGAAGAGTTTCACAAGTAATACGCCAAGTACTTTCCCTTTGCTGAGGAAAGTATGTTTCTTTTGACTGTGATATCTTGGATTCTTTGAAATGCTGTTGCTGTGATGTTAAGATACATGTTGTGTGGCATAATGTTAGCATTAATGGGATTCTTCTCATTTCTCTTCTAAAACAGTGAAAATAAGGTCCTTTCGTGCAGAGATTGAGGACTGGCATCTGTCCAACGCTACTGAGCTGATAAGAGAATAAATTGTTTAACCATGTTGATTGTCCTGAAACCCTACAGGAGAATTTAATCTCTGCAACCTAGTTAATTTATAATAGTTTTCTTTTTCTTCTTAGTTGTTTGTACAGAGTGTTCAGAGACTTGAGTATTTGGCTGGTAAGCTGTAGATCTTAACCACAAGCTGAATGGGAGCTGAAGGCGTGTGGTTGGGGGAATATTACCCCTGACTTTCAGCGTTGTAATTGAAAGTAGAATTTGACACATTGGCATCTCTCTGTGTCAGCCATTGTCACTGGCTTCAGCTGCCACGGTTAAGTACGTAGTCATTCATCCTTGGCAGACACCGTCCTTTACAGCACAAGAGGATGGTCTCTGGATGTTAATGCCACAGCACTCTGGGAGCAGCTGGCTATATTGAATTCAAGGCATGCAGATTGTCTTGGCCATTTTACTTAGCAGATGGGTAAGGCTTGATAGATTGAAGATTTAGTTTCCAAGTCAAGGGCCAAATGTTGCAGTGGGAGAGAAAAGTAAATTATATCACTATTCGGAGGGGAAAGGCTCAGGTACTGTATCACAAAATTGTTGCCATTCATTTTCCTCTGACTTGCACAAAATGCATGTCATTTTGCCTTTCAATATAGCCGACTGTGGCATTCTCCTTCGTTTTGAGATGCTTTGCAATACTGTCTGTGAGCCCCTTTAATGAGCTTGAAAGCAGTTGCTGCAAATTTATGACAGTTTAATAAGTCTGAATGCCAGATTTTTTTAAGGTGGAAATGAGAAAGAAATTTGTATTTGTTATCACTTTGAATAGGTGTTTTTTCTTGTGTTCATTTTTCCCCACACCCTTTTCTTCAATACAATAGATCTATTTAAAAATATATTTAAAAGGAAAGCGTATTCCTTACTCCTGAGCTGTTCAAGCTATTAATATTCACCTACTTTTCACAACGTGACTGGTACCAGAGATCATTAGCAAGCTTTGTGGTGCTTCCCCCAGCCCTTCTCATGTTCGTTGGTGGGAGGATAACCTGGCTTTCAGAGAGCCTGCCCAGAGCAATGCGAAATGGGGGTAGTCTGGCCCTTTGGGCAGGGGTCTTGGAGGTAAGATCTGGTGTTGCTGTGTGGCCTTTCTAAGTGCCTCAATGTTTATTTGGGGGTTCCCCTGTTTTTCTGGGTTTATTTGTTATTTTTCCTAAAAAAGTCATTGTAAGCTTGAAATTTTTGCCTGAGACTTTTTTTTTTCTGCTTTATATAGCTGTTTCCGGGAGAAAGACAGGTCATGGTTTACTTATATGACTTTAGCATATGGTTTAAATTATATAGTATGTGGTATAAGTTTTAACACTTTACAACTCAGCTGATTTTTGTAAAATCAGAGACTTCAGGAGGTTCTGGGTTTGTCCTATAAAATAATCAAATAAGCAGAGAGCGCTACGGCTACTTAATCTACAATGAATGATAGAGAATGAGAACTGGTTGGGTTTTTTAACTCACTACGGCATGCTGAGCTTAGTACTGCCATAACATAGAGGCTTTCTGTAGAGTAGTACCTTGCTCAGTAAAGTCTATTTTTACATGCTGTGGCTTGGTGCCCTTATTAGCATGATCAGCCTGGCTGCAATGGTGTCTGTCCTCTCATCACACTTCTGCTCTGCTCCTTTGCTGAAACTTTCCTCTTTGGAATATTAATAACATTATTGTGAGAAGGTGCCTAGCTCCCTGGCCTGCCTCTTACCCTGTCGACTCTGAGGGTAAGGCTGTAGCAACAGCATTTTCAAGCAAGGGGACAACAAGTTGTGTTATTGAAAGGTGTTAACGCTGTTGTCAATAGAGTTCATGACTGATCAACCTTGCTGTTCCCTGAGGAATGAATCATTTTTCAGTCCCCATGTTAGATGTGGGAGCTGTAAGTAAATGCAGCCTGTCTAGGGTAATGATTTCCACCATGACTTCACTTGAAGACCATCTCTGTTTTATGACTGCAGAATGGGCTCACTTGTGCATTACCTTTTCCTACATTGCAAACACTTGTTTTATTCATTGCAGTAATGTCAAGCCATTCATTCTACTCAGAATGGCATGAGCACCAGGTATCGAAGTCACGCAAAGGATATGATAAACAAAGAGATTTTGCTTCCTCGTGTCATGTTTGTCCCATATTTACCCTATGGTGAGAACTCTGTTAGCACAGAGGGCTGCTTAATGATATCTCTGTGTTTATTTTTCCCTTGTGCATAGCATGATAGTTACCTATTTATTTCTGCTGAAGAGGATTACAGGCATTTTTCAATTACAAATGATGCACGCAAGCATTATTTATCCTGTTTACTGCAGACCTATAGAATGTTAGTCAGTCTTGTGCAAAAGCATCTTGTTCAGGAAACAACATTTGTGGTAGTGGTACTGTGGGTATTTTAGGGCAATTTCAGGATGGTTTTCCATCTGTCCTATTAATACTTGCTGTGCAGCACACTCATGACCAGAGCACAGCAGGTTTGTGTTTGTGCATGAAATTACCGTCCTTGAGAAATTTCATCATGTTTCTTCTGTGTTAGCCTCTTGAATGAGGAGGGGGAAACTTGTTGCTCTTCTCTCACAGGAAAAGAAAAGCTTTGCACAGCTTTGGCAGGCGTGTTCTGGGTGAAGCCTAAGTGCAGAGACCCAGTTACAGATGTATGGTCTTTCCCTAACTCTGCAGCCAAGGCATCATGAGAAATGTTGCATGTAAAGTCAATCTGAAGAATTCATTGTTGTTTTCCTTCAGGATATATTCAGAAGCTAATAAAAAATACACTGCTGTAATAGCAATTGTATAACAGAGAAAGATAAAAACAGTTTGTAGAAGGATATAAGCTCAAGCTTCGTGACATGGAATCATAAAGGAGGTCAGAAGGACACTTCTTATTCTAGAGATTTTTGTCCTTTTTTTCCTTCTGCTATTTTTGCCCTTCTTTTCTTTTAAATATCAGCTGTTGTCAGAGACAGGATTCTTGTATGGGTGAATCTCTGATCTCAACCAGCATGGTAGCTCCAGGCCAGTTAAACCACAGACATACAGCAATGGGGATAGAACTTGACATTTTGGGTTTCAGAAACTGCCTTTTCTCTATGAACACAGGCAGAAAAAGGATACAGAGAAGTGCAAAAAATAGAGAGGAAATTCAAGGTGGGGTTTTTTTGAGAAATCGAAGAAAAAAAGATATAAGAAAAGTTTTGCTCTGAAGCATGAACCATTCCACAAAATGAGGAAAGTTTTGGGCACTTTTCTAATGATCTTGCCAAGATCCCGAAACAGTTGTAGTGAGGTGTGGGAGAATAGTGTGTAAGTATAAGGAAAAAAGGGGGAAAAGCATCTGGAAGGAAAATAAGACTATATCCCATACAGGTCTCAACTCACATCTCCGCAAGTGGTACTTGTTTGCATCTGATTTTTATAGAAACATGAGATCCCACTCCCCATACCCTCAGAGAAAACATGATTACAGATGCATGGAGCATTTGCTTTCCAGCCCCCAAAGAAATAATGTGACTGTTGATTTCATGCTATTGAAGAACACAGCACACTTGCAGAATATGCTATCAAAAAGATTGCGTAGCTGGATCTATATAGGCATACCACCTCAGAAGATTAAAGGGGCACTGCCAAGGCTGATGTTAAGAATTGATCTACTTTGACAGAAAATCCAAAAGGAAGAGTTTTAACCTTTAGGATTCTTTCCATCTATTTACTTTTTTCAAACTGATTGCTGCTGTCACCAGAAATAAAAACAAAGCAAACAAAATAAAACCCTTTACAGCTTATGGTTAAGCAGCAATAAATAAAACATTGTTCAAGTCCAGTGCAAATTTTTCTTACAGTCTTGTACTAAATTGCTGGTAGCTTTTTTAATGATTTTTTTTTTTTTTTTTTAGTGGTTACCATGGCTTGGAGAAATCTGAATAAATGGGAAAGATGCAGGAATGTGTCTTGCAACAGCTCTGCATCTTTAGTGTTTACTGTTGATTTGCCAGAAGCCAGACAGAACCTACAAAGTGGGTCATTGGGTTCAGTGTACTGTGATTATTATTTATACGGAATCCAAAGTGTACAGAGCACCCCTTTGGGCACATAAAAGTTCATGCTTCAAAGAGCTTACAGCCTTCAGGGCTAATAATATTATTGCCAGTAATATCTAAGCTGTATATATTTCAAAGCTGCTGTTGCTGCTTTCATAATTTTATTGCATATCTTGCCCTACCTGATCGTTGCAAGTTCTGGAGTACTGTGATGAGAAAAGGATCTTCAATTTCCATTTAAAACACCAAACCGTAACAAACCATTTTGTCTGTAGACAAGACCACGAAAATGGGTCCTGAACACAACAGAGTAGTTCAAAGGCCAAATAAACAGAAAAAAGAAAGGTGGTCTGTTGTGGCTTTTTTCAGTGTAGTTGGCTGAGAAGATAATGAGGTTTCTAAGGTTCCTAATTAGTCATGCGGAGGAAGGACGAGAAGAGTCATGCTTGTGCTTGTGAAACTTGGGCCAGTGGATTCCAGTTCTCTCCTCAGGCCATTAGAATCTCTGGAGGTTTTTGGGTTTGGTTTTTTGGTTGTTTGTTTTTGTTGTTTTGGTGGGTTTTTTGTTTTGTTTTGGTTTTTTACAATAATGCATTTTTTGGATGTGCTGCAGTCAATGATGTCCTCTTCCCAAGAGTGTGCTCCAAGCCAGTTCCACGCTTCACGCAACAGTGTGTTCGCTGTTGGGTGCAAGGTCCTCTC
The DNA here is from genome assembly GCA_031468815.1 of Morus bassanus. Lineage (NCBI taxonomy): Eukaryota > Metazoa > Chordata > Aves > Suliformes > Sulidae > Morus > Morus bassanus. The sequence continues at coordinate 9,472,903 of CM062580.1, read as the reverse complement.
TCAGGGATTTCTTCTTTTGTCTCCACTCCTTTTCTCATATGTTAATATGTGGCCATAAAGTGATTAACCTCTGTTTTTCCTCATGACATTGAGATCGTGGGCAAGCAGCAAAGTACAGGAGCTCTTTTGCATTCAGTGTATTTGCCCATTGTGAGCAGTCCATCCAAAAATGATCAACGCTGCTCAGGCTTCTGATACTGACTGGTGGCAAAAAAAAAAGAAAAACGTACCACCTGAATGAGGTACATGGCAGTATTTATTTCCCAAAAGTAAATGGGCAAGTATCTTAAGTAACGGAACATGTTCACAGAAATTGTGAGTTATTCCTTCAATACCTCTGAAGAGGCAAAAGGTTAAAAAAAAATTACATTATTGGTTATAAATTCCTTGGCTGTGTTACAAGTAAGTGACTGAAGCGATGGGTTTAATTTGGAAGTTTTGGAGCTCAACGGGGTTAATCCTTCCTGCTGCCTTCCCCTCCTCTCTCTGGTGCTGGGTCTCACCCTTGAGGAGGGCGTGGGTCATTGCTGGGTGATAGAAGAAATACTGCAGGATACCAGTTTTTGATCTGGCAGTACAGGCAATTGTGTTGTCAAAAATCAGAGATTTCTAGATCCTCTCACAAAGCTTTTTTCCCTCTCCCTTGTCCAAGTGACACTAAATTAAATAAATGTAAAAATATGAATAGCAAAGAGATGCCAAGGTCCGACTCCATTACGGCTGAAAGGGGTCCAACTTCACTGATTTCAGTGGCAACATCAGATTTATTCCCATATCAGTAAGGGATGGACTGGTCTGAGATAACTTCTGTTTATCACAGCAGTTTTCCTCTATGAAAGTGGAAGTAGCTGGAGAAAAATCACCTCTTTTTAGGCTTTGCTGCGGTGATAATATGGCTAACGTTTTAATGAATTCAGAGGATGCCTTCTTTTGATTTAATCTTCCTTACTTGATTTTATTGTGCCATGTATCTTTGGCATTTGGTGAAGAGCCATTGTAAATGTGAGAACTAAGCAGCTTGTTAGATAACATCTTTTTTTTTTTTCCCTTTATAAGATGAAACTAAGACTGTTCAGCCTGATGCCAGAATAGATGTAACCAATCCTGTATCCTTTGCATGTAGGTCAGTCAGAGGGACAATCCAGCACTGGATCCCATTATCCATGGGTTGAAGGGTGTCGTACATCATGGTGAGTAGCTGCTTAAACTTTCTTCTTGTCGGGAAGGGGAGAAGGGCAGGAATATTGTCCTTAAGGGATCAGATCACCCCTGGAAGGACGTGGTGAGCCTGCACATTCCTCATTCGCTGATGTTTAAGGGCATCACAGCCATTATTTGATTGGTAAAGATCGGAGTAATTTGTTACCTGAAAATGGGTTGGGGTTAACAGTAAACAATTTGTTTCTTTTCAGTCAGTGCTCTAGAATGCGTAAGTTATCAATCAAAACCTACTACAATATATCATTCATATTAGTACTTCGAAGGCAGCGTTGATGCTTCACTCCTGCTATTTATCTTCTCTTTGCTCTAAAAATACTCCTCTCTGAAGTTTCTATTTGTTTATAAATTATTTGTCTTTCAAATTTAGGGAGCTGATAATGAAACAGAAAATTAACTATCTGTGAAAATTAATTAAACTTTGCAGCAGATGAACATCTTTCTAATGCTGACATAAATACGATCATTCGGCTGTTCTGATGCATATAAACCTATTATCCTTGAACTTATAGCAGGTACTGAAATAAATATTAATATATTTTATACTTTTATAACCGGTTTTTACTTAGGAATTTTCCTGAAACCTTATCACGGGTAATGCATCATTAGCAATGACATCAAGATGCTCCAATTCCCCAAGTACTCTTGTCAGGTTTTAATATAATGATTTGTAAAGTTTTAATAATCTCATTGTAATTCAAAAGGCGTCTGCTGGAATGGTGCTAGGTACTATAATAAATCTCCGTCCCATCTATAGTGCTGTGATAAAACATCTTTGCACCTTTTCTGAGGATTGTCTTTAGACATTAGCTGGTGCTGTAGAGCTTAATAAACATTTTTTTTCTCTTGACTGCAAACCTAAAACTAGTTGACAGTGTTAGATTAAAACAAATAGGATTTTGGATTAATTGCTCTACTTTCAGAGTCATTTAACATTGCAACTGGGAACACCAATAAATCCAATGAAAATGAAAAATAGGGGTTAAATGATAACATACTATAAAGTCCTTCATTTAGAGAATTTTCCATAGGTTTTGCTGTTTATAAATTGCATTGTTCTGCTGTGAAATAAAAACAACACACTGAGCTGAAAAACTGCGTTGTTTTCCACAAAAATAGATGTTATTATCTAGCTCCCACTGGGTAACAAAACGGGCTAGCAAAAATAAAGCGAGGACGAGTTGGCCTGCAAGGATTTTTCAGTCACTGAGTAATTTGACGCTGAAGTTAAGCTGCCATTTAACTGGACCAGGATCTCTTTTTAGCTTTGTTTTCTGTCTGCTTTCTACTTCAAGACTCTCTACCTCCTGTGAACGCAACAGTGTTTTAGCCATCTCGTTGTTGGGTTTTTTTTCTGCTCCCTCTCTTGCTCCTTGCTGCTGCAACCGAAATAGCCACTAGTGCATAATCATACCGGTGTCTTCTAGGAGTATTATTCCATTCCCAAAAATAATTGTTTGGGTAGGATGTGACACGGTCCTGAGGTTGTGATTCCCTGGCCACATAATGATTAGTCCATCTTGGTGCTGCCTACCCACAGCAAAATCTGGGTGGATAAAAGGCGTTTATTTTTATTTTGCTCACAATGCACAGAAGGCAGCTAGTGTTTCAAGTAAAGGAAATCGCTTGATGTATTTCAATAGCTTGTTTCCTTTTCAAAACGTTGAGGAAGAAAAAGAGGAAAATCTTGCTTTCCTTCCTGTTTCAAAGGCTCTGATTAAAGGCGTTTTCTAAGGCTCTTTTGGTGGCTAGAGTAAGGGAATTTCCTCCTACAAAATAGTTGTTCAAAGAAATTGTTCTCTTTAAGTTAAATATTGATGGAACGCTTTAGTGAAGAATTCTCATATCGTATCTCTGTTTAATGTTGTTATATAGAATAATAGTAAAGATGTGAGCTTTTATTCCAGACTCTCTCTTTTCTTTTCTTCATGTAATTTACTTACATCTTACGTGAGCACATTTTTATGAACTTATCTGAAAAGGTCCTTCCTGCCTTCCATTTGGCTGCATTTGACTGAGACCCTAAGGCGACACAGACTTTTTGGCTGAAATACAGTGGAAAAACTCTTGTGGTTTTTGGATAGAGTGGTTGGATCAAGCAGAGATCCAACAAAAGGAGCTGGAAAAAGGCAAAATTGAAACCTTAAGTTTCTTTGCATTTTATAATGTTTCTGTGCCCTTGTTGTTTTTAGGTGGTCATCACAATACAGAGGCACATGCCTATAATGCAGAAATCGAGAATACATATGAATGTTGAGATAACTACCTTGCTTTTAAATTAGACCATGTTCGTATATCCTCTGCTGGCTGGAGAGATCACCAGCCCCTCAGCTTTGCTCCTCCCGTGTGCCTCATCTCAACATGCCTATTTAACTAAGACTTCCTTGGTTTTCCATATCCCTCTCCCTCCAACCCGCAGAGCATCCTTCCTGAGTTGTGCTGGACAGTCACTCCTTCCTCACAATCATTCAGTTTTAAAAGAGGAAGTTACACACCCACACAAACACTCATCATCATCCTCATTTCTTCATTTGCCTTGTGGTGGTACTAGAAGGCCAGGTCCTATATGGGGACTCCACTCTGCACCACGCTGTATAGAGCACCCACGCTGGCCTGGCCCCATGATGGTGACAGATCCAGTGACCCTCAGTTAGATGTAGGGAAGGTACTGTTGAGTGGTGAGTTGGTTTTTCATTTTTCTTGCATAGCTTTTTGTTTCTTCTGTGAAGTTCGTGTATTCTTACAGTGCCCTTCCAGGGGTAAGTGAACAATTTAAACGTCAGAAAGACTTTCTGTGAACGTGAAAGCAATTTTTGTTTGAGATTTCGTCAGGGATTTGAATTACTTACTAATTTGATGGAACATAAATAATTGTGCCCTTCACAGTGTCACCAGCTTAGTAACAATGATGGAGAAACGCACGCATAAAAATCAATATAGGTTTAGTCGCTACTCAGAGTTCACTTTGTTTCCTCATCTCCAGGCATAATTTTGTAGAATCTTAATGCCACATTAAGCTTAATTTTGCATGAGCAACCATATAAAGTTTCTTAGCTGGAAGGAAAACCAGTGACGTACCAAACAGCCTAACAACGTTTGGATCAGTGATAATGCTTTTGGGTTTGCCCCGCATCTTCCTGCCGCACAGTACGTTCCCATCACGTCGATGCTCCCCAACTCCCGCATCCACCCTCGCAGAGCATTGTAAAGGCACACGAACACCAGGGAGGCTCTTTTCAGAGCTGTCAGATGCCTGTTGCTGATTTTAAAATTGCTTTCGGTTTTATGCTCTGCCAAGGATTTGTCACACCTCCCGCCAGCAAGGTGCCTGCTATTCTCACTCCTGCTTTCCCTGCCGCAAAGCACACGGCGAGTGTGCGTCTGCCACGGAGCCCGCCAGGGACTGACAGCTGGGAGCGTGCAGCCCTCTCTCTGCAGAAGGGTTGGAGTATGGGCGGGTGTGATACGGATTTTCTGACACTGACTTGCTGGTGTCTTTCAGCTCTGACTGCTGGGGGTCTTTTTTTAACTCCTCTTCAAATGCTCTTCTCATCACGAAAGCTGATGGGAAAGGTTTCCAGCAATGCTGATGCTGGTGGGATGAATGCACATCCTTAGCTGAAGTTGGATCATTAGGTAAAGTAATAAAGTGAGTAGTGCCTGACTGCACTTGCACCACACGAGGCCCAGTCATGGTGCTGCAGATCAGACTTTTCTGCCTCTGTTTTGCTGTTGATGTGCTTGGCTGGGTGCCCTGCCCTGAGCCCCTCTCTGCTCCTCGTCCTTCCCCGTGATGCTGAGGAGCACGGCGCAGGACAGAGCTGCTCTTGTGCAAAGGCTGAGGCAGCTCCTGAGGCCTCAGAGAGAATGATTGTGCCCTTACAGGAATAGGGGAACATGAAATACCAGGTTATGTCTTATACAGTTGATTTGCATTAAAATGGCTACTGAAGCTTTTGTCTGCCACGTGCTTCAGCAAGATCTCAGAGGAGCACCTAGCAGGATGGAGCTATTGCACAGAAACATTGCTTTTTCCCACCTCTGCTGTCTTTGACTTGCCCTTTTTAGTACCACTTTGTATGTAAGCCTCTTAGAGATGCCTCTTCCTTGTTCTTACCAGCTGCCTGAAAGGCATTAATATGAGTCTCCTTCCCTGATGTCAGTCCTGAGGGCAGCGCCTGGTGCTGGAGGCTGCACAGCATTTGCTCTCTCCCAGCCTGGGCACGGGTGCTCTGTGCAGTCCTGTTTTACCATGCAGGCAAATGGTTGTCAGAGAGAGCGGCAGCCCACACTACCCCAGGCCTCTGAGAAATCTTTCATGGTGATGGAAACCATGTTTTGTTGCTCTGTCCTGTTTTCTGTGTCTGTCACCAAGAATCTACATGGATCAGCAGAAAATTATTAGCAGAGCAGAAATAAATTACCACAGTAGAAAAGCTTCTATTAATGTCACAAAAATGGTGCTCTTATTCCCTTCCTTGTCAAAAGTGAGCGCTGAAAATCAAAGTGCAGCCAGATCAAAAGCTTAGGTACAAAGTGAATCAATGGCATCTGTTGCTTGTTTGCGAACGTGGGGTGGGGTGAGGGGAAGAGAGGAATCTTTGTTTATTTAAAAGGGAGTTTGGAAAAAAATCTTGCTTTCTTTCTTCTGCCTTTGTATTATTAAAATGCCATAACTTGAGCTCAGCATGGAGCAGAGTGTGATCTTCGGTCTCCCTCGAGATGGGCGAGAGGTGTTCAGGCAAGTTGGTGGTGACCACTGAAGTTTCAGGGGCTGCTGGGGAGACCGTACCAAAATACAGTGAAAAGAGAATTGCTTTAATAATGAAAAAGGATAGGGAATAAATATGTTGCACATCTCTCCAGTTGTCCTAGGCAAAAAGACAGGGAATAACCTGTTAAAATAAATCAGCACTAAAAAGGAAGCAATCCAGACAGTGTTAGTTACCCTGTGGATCTATCACACCAGAAGGCATGATAACAAGAAAACACCATTAGCAGCATGACAGGTTTTTTCTTTTGTTTTTAACTTTAACCATAACACCACCTGACAAGCTGTTTGTTTTCTGCACCAAATATCCAGGGGTTGTAGAGAAGAAAGGCGGGGGAGAGGGGTGAGGGTGAGATGTGATACCATGGGACCTCATCTTTTAAAATAAAACTTTGAAGAAAGCAGCAGCCCAATTTGGAACAAGGAAGGCCATCAAAGGGAGAGCAGCACGATGTGTTAAACTGAGAAGGAAATGTGGAGGAGCATTTCTTTTTCCTCGGGGATGATCTGGATATGTTCTTTTGTTTTCTCATCTGTTCTTGTGTTCACAGTTGGAGTAGCTGTGTGAAAGGGGCCAGGACATGATTGCTGTGGAGCAAAGGGGAGGAGGAGGGAAGTGGGAAATGAAGATGGGAGCAGAGGTGATAAGTTCACACCTTATGTAGGGCAGCTCTGTGCGTAGCTGCAGGGGTCTGTATCATATAAAAGAAGAAATGATGGAAGTGTTGGAAATCTCTGGTCCTTCACCTGTGCTCTGTGGAAAGCAGTGCTGGTCACGGCCGAGTAAAGACCAGTGAGCTGACATAGAATTAATATATTGCACAGAAAAACTAATTCAACTAACAAAAGAAGATTGCAGTTATTAAAAATTAAGGTTGATGGTGAATATGAAGGGAGAAGGAGCTGGGTGCTTTGCTGGTGGATTTTGAGGACGTTTGCTGAGAAGAGAGGGGTGGTGAAGTCTGAGAGCGTGTGGTTTTGCTCTGGCTCTACTGGAGCAGGCGTGAACAGCCCACACTCCTCTTGCCACTTCTGCCTCACTCCACCCTAACTCTGCCAGGGTCCAGCTTGCTCCAGGGATGCTCTTCTCTAAACTCTTCGTCACAGTTTTTTTCCTCCTACCACTGGTGCCCATTCTGTATTTCTCAGTTTCTGTGTCCCTCCAGCTTTGTCTCCACATGTACCTCTGCCTCCAGTTAGGTTTTGCAAAACCTGGAGAAGTCTCATCCCAGTCCAGAATGGCAACAGCCACTCTGCCAAGCTCTGCATCAGCAGTGCTTAAGCATTAAAGGTTCAGAATTATTTTTTACTTCTTTAAAGAGTTAAGACCTCTCCTCCCCAGCTAAACCTTTTCTTCTTAAGCTGTTTTAAGAGAGGGAGTGAGAAAAATTAAGCCTGAGACCAACACCTGGTATGGAAATGTTCAACCTAAAATTTTTTTTTTGCATAGGAGACTTGCCTTTTTTTTTCCCCACCTGTTTTTTGTACCACTCACTGGTTGTCTCAGATTAAGTTAGTCTGCAGGACTGTGTTATTATCTCGTTCCCTTCCTCCCTGCCATGCTGTGCTTTGTGTCCCTACAGTTCCTTACATTGTTCAGCAGAGACTGTGGTTTTTAAAAAAACTAAATAAGAGTAAGAAAAATAATTGCACAATAAATGACAAGAATAACCCTCAGTACAGAGGACTGTCAGAAACTGCTCGTCATGCTGGATTTACACAGCAAGTATTCATCTGCTGATCTTTTTGGTTAAAATAACATATATATTTTTGTAATCTCATCTTTAAAATCACCACTGTGAGTCTGGTCCCTGGCTCTGGTGTGCAGCCTACTTTATCTGGGAAGTTCTGGCTCAGTGGGTGTGCAGCGTGGTGTCCTTTTGATTATTTTTGTGTGTTTGCTTTTTAAATGTTTGAATGCAGAAGCTTTAGAATGACTTGGCTCATTGTGAAAATGAAATTGGCAGTAACATTGTTTAACAAATTTGGGAGACTTTCAAAGCTCTTCATATTGGTATTGCAGATTTCAGTTATTCAAAGTGTAGCTGGGTAACATTTCCACCTATCAGGCATCACACATACGTTAATTTTGGAAATAAGCTCATTTTAAGATACTGTTTTCAATGCAGCCAAGTTCCTGTTTTCTTACAGAAAAGCATGATGAAAGTCCCAAAGCATTCCATGAGATATAAATGGACTTGGCATATAGCTATTTTCTTGTGATCTCCAATCCAAGTTCCTGTTAGATTTAAAAAGGGTTTTTGATCACAGATAGTTGTGTGCTGTTTACCTGCATATCTCAAGAAGCCTCTTACTCTACAGTGATTTGGTTAAAATTCAGGTCTATCTTTATCCAACCTTTTACAGAATAAATATATATTTAGCAAGCCAGTCCTCAAACTCAAAACGTTCAACTGATGGCTCTTGCAATATAGTATTTGTTGACATCAGCTTGTGAAGACTGCAGTAGTTGGTGGAGATCCACTGCTGGTATCTGTTAAGATCTGATTTTTTCCTCTGTTTGGAAAACTGTTGTGCACAATCCAGTATTAGTTCACATCTAGTGGTGATGCCTTGACAAATAAAGAGTGTAAATAGGTCACCTTTTTAAAGCATGTCTACAATTGCTCTTCCTTTGGGTTGGGTTGTACAAAAAATGGCTCTCAGTCCCATGCAAAATAGCGGGGAGATTTACTAGCCCTAGCAAAGAATATAGCAGGCGTTACTTTTCACATTGCTATTATGGGAGGTAGACATGAATATTGTATCAGAAGGTCAAACATATTACCAGCTGGCTCTGTTAATTCTCTTTTGTGAATGTAAGACTTAAAATACAATATTGTCGTTTTATGCTGTGGAACACTAAGCAGTTTAAATGTCACATTCATTGTCTCAATTGTCAACAATGAATCTGTGGTACTTGCTAATTTTTCCTTTGGAAATATTAGAGTGAACACTTTTTTATGAGTCTTGGTGCTGTAAACAAAAAATTGCTGTTTGTTAAGTGTTGGTAAAATTGGCTGTACTGTATTAGTGGAGCATCTCAGTGGATGTTTTGGGTGCTGCTCTCTTCTGCATTGCCCGGGAGTGGTGGCCACAGCAGCACGTTTATTGTTTCTTTCCCAGAGGAATGCTCTCTAGTTCGAGGGCCTATCGTTAAGGTCACGATCTCTGGGGCTCTGATTTCCTGGTGGTTCATCTTTCTGCTTGGGCGCCTGTCTGCATTCGGGTGCTGAGATGGGAGTAGGACAAGGAGCAGCAGCAGAGACCACTTCAGCGTGAGGCTCTGGTTTATGTGTAAGAACGAGCAGGTGGCTCATGGATTGGTTTTGCCGCATTGACTGCAGTGGTTCACAGGTATTTGCAGGTGAACATATGTTTTCACTGGTGCATTTTATTGCTTTTGTCTGCCGGTTATTTCGTAGGACCTGTCAGCTGCCTTGTAGATCATGTAGTTCCCAGCCTTGTCCACTTTCTCCCTCCTAGAAAGTCCTCACCCTGCTCAGCTGGTTCCCAGCCTTCTGGGCACAACTCGTGCCCGTCCCAAGCAGTGAAAATGGGAAATAGGAGCTGGTCATAAAAGACAGTGAAGAAAGGTTTGATACTCTTTCCAACCTTGTTCTTCCCCATTTAGAAGGAATTGTATATGTACACATATGTGTGTATGTATATGTATATAAAATATTTCTACCGTATTCAGTGAATGCTGTTGCTTAGCTTGCAAATTATTCTCCTTACAGTTTTACCAATAACAATAACCGATTTAAGGTTGAAATTTCAAAAGTGACATGACTTCAAAATCCCATTTTCAAAAATGTCTCAAGCTCTTAGGAACGTAACTTCATGGCATTGGCTGTTTCTGTGTGCTCTTGAAGGATATGGGAGGTAGAGTCCTGAATTTCTAAGTCCCTTTTTCTTTAAGCTTCATGTGAACACCTGTTTGCGACTCTGGTTTCTGAAACTCTGCACTGTGCATCTAGACGGAAGTGATACAAATGAATGATCTGTTTTCAGAAGTGTTAGGTTATTAAAGCATAATCAATTGATTATAATCTTTTTAGTGGCCATTTTAATCCAATTATATGTATTTTTTTATTTTAATCTTTGGAATTCGTTAATGAAAATTTACAGCATTGCCTGTAGCCATGAAAAATTAGATCGAGTACACCCTGCCCTACTTAAACTGTGTATTAGCGAAGCTACTTTTTCCTCAAGAAATATTCCTTTTCACAGCTGACTATGACTTTCCAAATGCTTAGGAAAAAACCCTCCCTAATTGATAACCAAAATTTAATCATAGTCGGATATTTCCAGTTTGCATTCAAATAAGGTATTTCTCTGTCTAAATAAGCTTCCCTTGGTTGATTATTCATATTGTAGTTCAAAATGTTTAAAAATGAAAGACAGAGTTGGATGAAATGTAGACTACTTAATACAGTGTGTATTTAATATAAAAGTCATGCATTATTCATTTTTGTAATTTGAATAACTTTGAATTTAGCATCCCTGTTCTTCATCTTTTCCTTTGATGAACAATTAATTATTAAAATATAATATTGTCAGCATATGGCACAAAAATCCTTGAAAGTGTACAATGAGCTTCATTCTCCTGCCATCCTTTGATAAAGGGATACTCCATATTCTCGGTTTCTCACAGAATGTTTATCCAGCATCTTAAGTGATTCCATCATTCCAAATAAAAGGTTATAAACGTTAAAAATAGTTAAATTGTTAATTTTAACTGAAACATTTTTTATTAAATACAAGAGGAAAGCTCTTTTCAAAATGCGCCTCTACCTCCCATCTATTTCATATATGGACATTGGCTGTTAATGCAAAGAGGATGTCTGCATGTTCAAATACTCTTTCAGGTTCATAGCAGTCCACTGTGTGCTCAGCTTCCAGAGAGAGAGAGAGAGAGAGAGTTTCTGAAATAGAAAACCCATGTCATTTCGCTGTGAAGACGTATGTGTGCTGCATTTGGAAATCAAGTCCTGTGACTGAGTTTGCAGTTTTTCTAACCAATTTTTCCTGTGTAAAAATAAGCCAATCAAATTAAATACGACCTTTTGCTGTGATTATGACTTCTTGATTAGAATATCTTTGAACTTTGGCCAATATTTTACTATTTATTATCTAAGCACACTTTTTTCCCAGAGGTATGCTATGAAGAGGAAAAAACGTGTTTTACTCGTTATTTGTTTCCTTTTTGGGAATGCAGAGGTGGTTGATATCTGCTTGGATTAGAAGGAAAGAAATTGTTAATGAAGAGGTTGCAGTATTCTGTTACAATGTATACTTTGGCTTTAATAGAATTACTCGTATTTTGGAATGCTACAGCCTGTGAAAGCATTGCACACCTGTTGATATTGTGCAGAAGAATAGAAGATGTCTGAAGTGCATTGTCTGTTTGCACCTTGCAGCGGCAGTGGAGGAAAAAAAGTTCCCCCGATTATCAGACTGCTGTTCAGAGGTATAGGCAACTCTTGATTTGATCAAGACTTCTAGAAAACTCTGGGGTGCTGTGGAAGAGAATTCTGCAGACTTCATCCTTTTTCTTTTCCTTCTGACTTTGGAAGATGTGTGTGTCAATCACCAGCCTACCTGCCTCTCTGCTCTGCTACAGGGGGAGCAGGCTTGCCTAGCAGCTCTGATGAGACGGAGAGAGGAGTTCCTGCTACCCAAATGTGGACTCTTGTCTGAGGCACGAAGAATATAGAAAGTGAGGAATAGAGATGTATGGGAGAGCCTTGTGTGTCAGTATGCCCTGAGGCAGTGAACACCTTTGCACAGACTGAGAGGGAGCTTTGGCCTGTGAGTCAACATAAATTGCAGAGGATAAATGCTCAGGGATGGCAGGGAAATTGTCTTGCCTGCAGCTGTTCCCTCCTTTCATTTATTTATTTTTCTTTGCAGTGCTAAATATTACCAGCTTGTCACTGTTACTTGAAGCTAAATGCTTTCAGTGCTTAGGCTTGCATTTCAGGCTGTCCAAGGAGCTTCTCAGAGGAAAGCATTTGTCCCCCAGACTGTTGGATCCTGGGAAAGAGTTTCTCGGATGAGGGAGAAGAGGCAGCGATTTTACCTCTGGAACATGGTTCTGGTGCTGTGCTGGCTGCAGCCAGCAGCACCCCCAGCAATACCTGCATGGCCGGGTGTAGGCAGTCCCAAATGAGCACTGGCTGGACACTGCTTTGAGCACCGCATTGAGCTGGAGCTCAGCTTTAGAGGTGCCCTGCAGCCCTGCTCTTCAGCTCGTAGCCCCAGGAGCTCCCAGAAAGGTTTGGCAGGGCAGCGTGGCTCTGCCTCCTCCATCTCATCAACCCACGGAGGGACTGATCCCACTCCCGCATCCCTTTCCCCCACTGGTGGGGATGGGACGGATATGCTACCTGATGCTCTTCGGTTGGGCAGCAGCAAGTGGAACCAGTGGGGCCCAGCTGTGTCCTCACAGGGTCTTGGCAAACCCTCACTGCCATCAAGCTGAAGAGCCATTTACTGAGTGCTGAAACCACTGAGTACAGTGTTATTTCTATGCTAACGTAAACCAGTGGGATAACAAGGGCATTTAACACCTGCATGCCTTCAAAGCGTGTGTGTTTGGTATAGGTTTGACTAGCATTTTGGCTGCTCTTTTAATAATCAACACATCAACTCTTACAGAGCCTTCCTGATAGGGTGTTTTCATATTTCATTTTTTATATATATATATATGATAAAATATGTTGTTGCCATTACACCTTGTTAGGCTGCCTATCAATGTGATGTCTGTTTTAAAGACACGTAAAAAAAGTGTAATTCTGCTTGTCAATCTTCCCTGCAGAGAAGGAGACCTTTCTGGATCCCTTTGTGCTGAGGGACCTTCTGCCGACATCGCTGGGGAGTTACTACCGCTACGCAGGTTCTCTGACTACTCCTCCATGTAGCGAGATTGTGGAATGGATCGTTTTTCGGAAGCCCGTTCCCATTTCTTACCATCAGGTGTGTTTATTTTGTTAGTGAGGTCCATCTCCCGATTTGCCCTCTTTAAGACAGTGTTTTCAAAATCCACTGTTTTAATTTTGAGAACAAAAATGTTTCTGTTGACAAAAAAGGAAGTGTCGGTGATTTCTTTTTTCTCTTAAGTGATATTGTTTCTGAACAGGAGCCATCAGTCTTAAGAAGACAGTACAACATGAAACCCAGTTTCCTTTCAGTGATTTATTTGGTATTGTTTTTGTTAAGATTAAATTAAGCTATGGTATAAATATTTACATGGAGTTCCTTTTTATTCTTTTTAATTGAAACTTTCTTTTCAAAGTAAAGTGAGTGATTTCAGTTCTGCTCAGATTTAGCAATTTGAACTAATTACATTAGAAAAGACGTCCTTCCATTAATTCTCCATGCTTAACTGTTTTTATAACTCAGTAAAGCTACCATTATGTGCTTAGAGAGCTGGTGCACAAATCTTTAAGATTAGCACATAGCAGCTTTTAATGCAAATAGACGCAATGTCTGGGATTTGTCTGGAGAAGAATTCTCCCAATAAAGTAATGGCTGGATGGAGTCAGATGTTTACCAGTTAAGTGTGTTTTGGCATTGTTTGTTGTCTTTAGAAAGCCATCCTGCTGAAGTTAGTCTTTCCTTTTATTCATCTGGCTTAAGCCACTGAAAACAAACTTTTTAAATACACTAATTCTGTAAAGCATAAGTGAAGAGTTCACTGGGTGATCATGACGGACAGATGCTGGTTCTCAAAGATTTCACCGTGCCCCTGTTCCAGGCTTTTTTTTTTTCATGTTTTCTAGATCCCATTGCTTCTCCTGTAGACTCTTTCATCTTTTTTTGAAGTGCTGGGTTCAAAACCAGTCGCAGCAGTTCAGCTGGGGCCCTCCCCAGGCTGAGGGACATGGCAGGATTCATGTGTCTGGCCACCCGTGCTGCTGTTATTTTGCCTTTTTCACAAAAGCATGACGTTATTGCCCATGTTCAGCTCCTGGTCAGCAGGAACGCCTTTGCTAGAGGCTTTCCCCAGAGCGCTCTCTAGCAGTGCTGAGCGCATCACGCGTTCATGCAGCCCACGGTTCTAGCTGAAGCGTGGGACTATTTGCACATGGTCCCTGTTGAATCAGACCCTTTGTTTTTTTCAGGCTATTTCTCTGATTGTCGGGATCATTTTGAATTCTGTCCTTGCCTGCAGGATACTTGCAATCCCTTGTAGCTTTTCACTACATCAATAAGTTTACTGTTTATTATTTCGTGGCTGCGAGGCCTGGCCCACGCTCAGTTTTATACCCTGTATACACATCAGGTGGGTCATGACTTCATTTTTTCTTCTTTTTTAACAAATGCAAATAAACTGGTAAATACCAATTATGGCCATCATTATAATGGTATAAAGGTACTTTATCCTGGCATAGCTTCTTTCCTGTGCTGTACAATAGTAACTGTGCCAAGTCAAGCCTTTAAAATTTGGCGTTGTGCTGCTTTATGCATGCATGTGTGGTTGAGGGCTGGGAATTCTGTGTGTAGACAGACTTTCATTGATACTACAACACATGTGGAATAAATAATAGTATTCTTTCCCTTGGCAGCTCTAGATGAGTGTATTTTAAGAGCCTGCCACCCTGCCATTGCTATGATTATTATTTGTTCCTCTAACAGAAAGAGTGCAACATAATCCATTGCCATAGTTTAACCTTCTTTATCACAAACCCCGCGAAGCAGTCTGTAATCCCAGAGGAGGAAAGTGATATTGTTTGAGCTTTGTTGCTGTTCCAATTAAATCCTTGCTTTTGTGTAAAATACCTTGCTGTAAAAAGGACAGTACGGAAGTGGTCCATTTGTGGAGGCTTCTCTGTTTTATTCTTAGTACTCCATCATCATCATCTTTCCCGATAATTAGACAACAAAACAGGACGAGCCATGTTACCCTGCAGATGCATTGTAAAGCTAAGTGCATTCAGTGACCCAAAGCATGGCATTATCTCTCATAATGCATACCTCAGAGTATCTCATTGTGCTTATAACGGTTTCAGTATTTTTAATTGCCATTTGTGTATACAGCCCTCAAAACTGTGCACATCAGGCTTTAATGGTTTGTAATTACATGACTCGGAGTTTTAGATCAGGTTTCCCTGTATCTGAAATAGTCTTATAACAGCTATTCATTTCTTCTTCTGAACGGGAGCTCTTGTACTCCTTGAAGAGCATGAATGTAGCTCCTTGACTGCAGCTCTTATTTTTTTTTTTCTGGCAGCTATAGATAAATTAATTTCTCATTTGTGGTAGATAATATTTTTATAGTAAAAATGAAGTTGAAATGACTTATATATACTTCAACACATAAAAAGGGGAAGGTTAAAAATTATATTTGAATTGGCAGTTGTTAAAATGCAATTATACCTCCCCAAGGTAGCATGGCAGAAGAAAATATTTTAAAAGTTCTCTCTGAAAGTTTAAAAAAATCAATTAATGTCATGGAAGTATAAGCCTAGAGACTTGACTTCAGAGGAGCAGTTGCTACCCAAGTTCTTGAGCTTTTATAAAGTAACTTCAGCCCTGTTAGCTGGCTTCATCAAAACTGCTTCCAGTGCATGAAGTGTAAAAGATACGTAAATATTCACAAGAGTTTTGGTCTGTGCTTTCATAGAAGGGCATAGCAGGATCATGTGTTGGGTTTTTTCTTAAGACAAATGTGTGAGATAACAGTCCCTTTACCCTTTTTTTTAGCCCATCTGTCAATGGTTCTGAAGGGCTACTGATAATAATTGGGAAACGGTTTTCAAGATTTTTTGAGATGTTTCTCTGAAGAATCGGAGAGAGAGTTGCAGTTGAGAACCAAGGAATAGGGCATTGTTGTGGTTTAGCCCCGGTCAGCAACTAAGCACCACACAGCCGCTCGCTCACTCCCCCACCCTTGTGGGATGGGGGAGAGAATCGGAAGGGCCAAAGTAAGAAAACTCGTGGGTTGAGATAAGAACAGTTTAATAATTAAAATAAAACAGCAATAATACTAATATAATGAAAAGGAAAATAATGAGCGAAAGAGAGATGAAACACTGGAAGAAGAGGGAAAAAAAAGGAAAAAACCAAAACTTAACAACAAGTGCTGCAACCGCTCACCACCCGCTGACCGACGCTGCCGGTCCCCGAGCCGCGATCGCTGCCTCCCCCAGACAATTTCCCCCAGTTAATATACTGGGCATGACGTCACATGATATGGAATACCCTCTGGCCAATTCGAATCAGCTCTCCTGGTTGTATCCCCTCCCCTCCCGGCTTCTTGTGCACCTGGCAGAGCATGGGAAGCTAGAAGGTCCTTGACTAGTGTAAACACTACCCAGCAACAACTAAAACACCAGGGTGTTATCAACATTATTTACATACCAAGTCTAAAACACAGCACTATGCTAGCTACAGTGAAGAAAATCAACTATCCCAGCTAAAACCGTGACAGGCATTCATATAAGATGCAAAAAAAAAATCGCAATCCAAATCCCACCATCAGTACCTGCAAGACTGGAAGCAGTACCTGAGCTCCCTGCCTGCGATGGGCACTGGTCACTGGCTGTCACCCCTCCCTGCTGGTCACCTGCTGTCCCTCTGCCTCAGTTTCCCTGCTTGTACCGTAAAATTAGTTGTGATTAGGGGGATGCTACTGCTAAAAATGTACAAGCCTGAGCTGTGCTGTTATCTCGGAAGTGGTTGCCTGTAGCAGGATGCAGTTCTCTCAGTTATGAGTTTTAGTGCAAAGCTGCCAAAGTCAGGATTAGAGCTGTGTGGTCCAGCCTTTCTCCCTCCCACTATCCATGTGCTGCTGCCAGTGATAGCATTCCTATACATATCTCCATTAGCCAGCTCAACGCACCACCCACTCCAAGGGAACTTACTTTTGAAATGAAATTCATATGTAAAAATTGACTCTCTCCTGCCCTGGGGGTCAGAGAATTTTTACAGATTTAAGCCTAATAACTAGGATTGTCAAGCCCAGCAGACTGGGCGAGCTAGACAGCAAAAGCAAAAGGAGGTTCAGATTACTGGTTTGAAAGGAAATTAAATAATGGTAGTGAGTGCCTCTTGGTTCAGTGGAGGATGATTAACTGCTCTGTTACACTTTCCTTTGATTATTTTTATCAGTACTATCAACTGAGGCTACAATGATAATTTTTCCCAGTTGCAAGTTTGAGGACTCTCTCACACTTCTCTGGAGCTTTTAGAGCAGATACAATTAATGAAAAGGGTGTAGCTTTCAAAATGGCTTGTCATTAAGCTTTGAGTGTAATTCAAGTCCCTTTTTAGTCTCTTGGGTCAGATTCCGCACTTCCAAAATCCATACTATCAATATATGTAATTGATGTTGATGTAAACGATATCAGGACTGAATCCTTCTCTGCTCTGTCTTGCTCAGTCTTTCCAGCAGCAACATAACTAATTCTAGTTCTTGACCTGAATGATAACAAGCTATTGGTAAATGCTATACTGACCTTGATAGCTGTGAGAAAAACATTAGCTGAAAATATTTTCACCTTAGTTTGCTAGAAATTTCATTCTAAGAAATACTAAGATACGAAGTAACAGAGAAGTTTTCCAATTACAGTTCTTTATTACAAGTTAGTACATTTTATTAAAAATAGCTCAGATCTGAATCCAACAGAAGAAACTTATTCCCCAAGGAGTGTATGCTAACTGTGCCTAAATACATTTATTCTGTGTTATTTTTTTCTCACCCAGTAGTTAGGTATCAGAGGGAACAGTGGTTGGTAGGGAGGTCAGAGCACTTGGAGCTGTTAGTCCTGAGGTTGCTTCACTCTGTTACTGATCTGCTCCAGGGCAAGCCAGCTTATGGCTTGGGTGTCCATCCCATGAAAGTGTGACAATTGCAGTGACCGTCCTGCGGAAGTGCTGCAAGAGCTGTCCGTGAAGCTTAGCCTGGCAGCTAAACTTCATAAGGTATTTGGAGATAAGGTAGCGTTGCCCTGTTCTGGAGAAGGCTCTTGGGGTGGAACGACCTGGAAGTACTTTCTGATGCAATACCGCGAAACAAAGTGGTGCCAGTGGTGAGGAGGGTTTGGTGTGGCTGTCGCTCACAAAATCCTTCCAGATAAGGGATCTAAGGGCAAATGTTTCCTTGCCCATGACAGACGTCCACGGGTTGCTAGAAGGCCTTCTCCCTTGTTGGGCAGGATAAGCACTGTGCCGAGATAAGATGGTTGGCAGTGATTTCAGTGGGCAGCCTGACTTCCCATGTGGTTTATCAGTCTTGGCATCAACATTTTACTTCCTGCTATTTTACTTTCTTATCAGCCACCCGGATTTCACCACATTGTTTTTCTAATTAATGTCCTTTCTCTCCCCTGCCATGATGGCTGCGATCAGCTGGAGGCGTTCTACTCCATATTCACCACTGAACAGCAAGACCACGTCAAGTCCGTGGAGTACCTGAGGAATAACTTCCGACCACAGCAAAGCCTGAACAACAGGAAGGTGTCTAAGTCTGCTGTGAAGGATGCTTGGAGCCAAGATACAACAGACCTCTTGGAAAATCCACTCGGTACAGAAGCTTCCAAAGGTAGATTACACTTACGAATTTTGTGCTTGACTAATAGGAGAATTTTTTTTTTTTTCTACTTTGTCATCAAATGGTGTCGAGGATAGCTGTGAGCTACCAAAGAAATAGTACAGTGTACGCAGGCATTCCTTGTTGGTATGTGTCAATAGATTGATTAATCCTGTGCAAGCCTGCAATTACCTCTGAACCTCGCTGTCACAAGGTGCCATGGCAGTAAAGCCCCAGAATATGTGAGTCTCAAACTGGTGATGTCCCTGTTTCTGCCGACTGGCTGTAGGGCCCTAGAGATGCCTGACAAGGAAATATGAAGGGACGGGATCAGAGGTAAAATTTCAGCCCCATTAGCACTGACTGGATATTTGAATGGGAATAGCATATCCAGATGTGGCTACAGGTTTCATTTTTACAGTAACAAGACTTTTGAAGAACCATCGACCTTTTAATTCAACGTTTGTATCCATCTGTTGGTAATGGTGACAGGGGAAAAAAACCTCTTCCTTATAGGCAGGTGATTTTCTAATGTCTTGCTGAAGTGTTTCATGTGCCTTTTTGTAGAGCAGCTGGTGCTTGCTTCTGTCAGAGAGTGGATAATGAGCTGGATGGAGGGGGGTGGGAGGGAGGTAGCAGTCGTGGCGTTGGCACAGACATCCCTGGCTAGAGGAGCACATCAAAAATTCTGAGAAAAATGTGTACTGGATAAAATAAGACCAGAAATAAATATCATTTACTACCTTTATTTGCCTTTATTTTATTGAATGGTGTTATTTATAGGTAGGAGGAATGACATGTACTTCCCAGACTTCAGTCTCAAGAAGTGCTTGCTGCTTAACCAGTTCTGGGTAGAGGTAAAGAAGAAGGGGGGCAGTTTGCCAGAAGGAAACAGCTAAGCAGATTTACAGGCTTCCCTTTCGTACCTGGCATTTTCACCTGGCCAGGCACAGAAAGCGTAGTTCTTAGAGGACGTGAATCATGAAAACAGCTGCGTTCAGCAACCTCACCCTCCCAAGAGAGTGCTGAAAGAGTGTATATCTCAGGGCTCATTATTCTGTGAGCGTGCTTATTTATATATATATAATATACACGTACACAAACCTCATGTACATTAAAGGCAGCCTTGGGACAGAGAATTTACATCAGAAGTGAGGAGGAGATCTTGGGAATGAAGAAACCTGCTACGCTCTGATGCTCTGGCCTGCAGTTTTCAATCAGTGTTTTAACAACAACATGTGTCAATATTTATTTCTTCAGTTATATCCTGTGCACATATTACTTACCCAGAACAGTGATGAAAGTTAATAGGTTACATTATGTTAAAAGTGACAAACTGACTAGTTTTTATTTTGAGTGCAGCCAAGGTACCTCTGGTACATGTGGTATAATATTCAAGAAGATTTTACTGCTTTGGCCACATGCCTTTATATTCCTTGCCTCACTGGATGGTTTTTAAGATTATAGAAATGCTTTAGGTGATTTTCACCCCCATAGTAAGTAGCTGAAACCCACAATTTTGACAGAGCATTACAAACGCTAACATCTGTAGTTAATGGGCTGATCTTGAAGTTGGAAGTGTTGATGCCAAAGGAGCACTTGAGTAACTGGAAAGATTCACATTGACTTTAATCTTTAAGAACTCTAAGGCCCAGATCCAACCAAGTGCACATGGCATAGTTAACATGATGGCCAGTCTACAGGAGCGAGGGAGCTGCACAAACGTTAGTCCACGTTTAGATGGCTTGGTGCCTGGGTGCTTGACACCCTACATGCTTGGGGACTGGCTTCCTAAGCAGGTTCTCTCTGGGTCCTCTCCCATCATGTCCAGGTACCGTAATGCTCTGGACTCATTCCTGCCTGGGAATTTGAGGATACAACATGCTCAAGAGAGACCCTCAGGTGGGGGCATGCGTTCCCCCATTTCCCATGATCTGACAACATTCAGCATGCCATCTAATGGCAGGGATGATGTTAGAGTTGGTGATTTTTTTTTCCCCTGGATCTTTTACTAAGGGAGGCTATAGGCTGGGCAGCCAGTCTTTTTGTATTGGCTCTGTCAACTTGTCACTTTTTGGGTTGTGTGCACACCAGGGGACAGTGAAAATAGGTGCATTTTTTTCATGAACTTAAAAATAAATAGGTTGCTGCAGTGTTGCTAACACAAAATGGATTGTAGTGTATCCTCCAAAGGTTACAGGGATGAGTTATAGCTGTTCCAGAGATATAACAACGTGGATGTTTCTGGTCCCTTCTTTGACAAAGGTGAACAGTGATGATGTGCCTGGTCCACTGCACAATCTGAACTACTGACATATAAATAAAATGAGTTGAAGTCATAATACTTGAGTGAAAGCAAAACCTATTGTTTATTCAGCTAGTAAATACAGTACCTCTTTATATAGTGTCATTCATGCAAAAGTACTGAGAAGCCGAGTACACGGAGTGCTTCTCAGCCAGACAGTCTAGCATACAAATATAAGAGTGTAGGGTTAGCATAACAAATTTATTTTATGCAGATCCTTCTGCGCACCTCATGGTTGCATCTCGATGTTTAACGTTGTGTTAAGCAATGTGACCAATGGCTGTCACATGTTGGCTCCTGTCTACCCTCCCCATGCTTAGATTTGTGTGTTGTAGAAAAAGGCAAGGTCACGAAAACATGTCTTTTACTTCCTGCAAGGTGATATGGTTTGTGATGGTCTTCAGCTCTGGAGGGGAAGTTTGGATCTGTTTGTCGGTGTGAATTTTTGCAATTTGTTTCCTCTGTCACACTCTATTAAAGTCTGTGGGCAGTATTGCTAATCTAGAAAACAGTGTAGTGTTCGTTATGTAAGCCTTTTTTATTTTGGAGGAAAATGTGCCCAGAACAATTTGCATAATGTTCAGTATAATTTTCAGAATTCCCCGGTGAATAGGGAATTTCAGATCAGCACAAAGCGATACAGCTCTGCAGTTGTCCATTGACAAACGTGCTATCTTAAACAGTTTGGCACCAAACAGGAATGTCTTTTCTCCCAGCTATCAAAGCTATCTCAGGTCACAGAACCGTGACCAGTACCATAACCTGCAGATACACTGGAGGAAAACTATTTCTCACTTTATGGCAGTCGTCTGAGTATTTCCTTAGCGAAGCCCTGTGAGTGGTGGTAACATTTATTTGGTAAATAAAATGTCTTCTGGAAAAGGCTATTTTAGGTCAACCAAAACTGTCAGTGCATTTGGATCCAGTTTGTTAGCCAATATGAATGTTACCAGCCTTTTGTTTTGCAGTTACTCTCCTCTCCCTCCTCTTTTTTAATTTTAAAGAGGCAACGCAGGGAGGGGCAGTGTTTTCAATCATCCTAATACAAGATGGTGAAAATATTTTAGCTAATTTGAAATAACGTAGAGGGCTAATTTTTCACTTGGGAGTGAAAACTCCAGTTTTCCTTTTGTGTTAGTATTTAGCAAGAAGAGGTTTTTTGGTTCCATTATCTCATCCCTTCCTCCTGTTGGCAAAAGCTGATTTAAAAGAGTTCTCTTAAGGACTGCTCGTATGCCTGGAGTAAAAGCATACGCATAAGACTTTTGCTGAATCAGAGCCTATGAGCTGAGCTTAATTCTTAAGTTGACCCTGGAGCTGTTTCAAGAAACCATACAGATCATCTTTAAATATCTTATTTCTGAAATACACCATTCAGGATAAATACTGTTCAGCTATGTGATTGTAGCAACTGGTGGATTGATAATAAACCATCATACAACAATATTTTTTAAGATGATTAAACTTTCAGAGATTCAAGATATACAGTGGATCATGCTGTTAAATCATGCAGATCATCAGGCCTGTAAAATTTAACAAGAGGGCACACCAGTGTTACAGCACTGATTTATATAAAGTTTTGCAAAGTTAGAGGTTCTCTGTACAGACATATTAAACTGGGAATGTATTTGTAAAATATTCATCAGATACTGTAAGTATCAGTGGCAATGTTTGATTTTTGCACATGACCATCTCGGTTAAAATTGCTTCCTTTCTACTCTGGTCTGTCCTCTGTGGGTCTGTCACATCACATACTGTGCTCCTGCCTTCATGGGCTGCTTTCAAGCACCTATGCTAGAGGGATTCCAAATTATTTATCAGTTTAATAGAGTACCTTGTTCTTCAGGGACAAATAGACAGAATTCTTACATAAAAGCCCATCCAGTTCAAGGACCTAAGTCTGCATGTTCCTTACTACTTTCACATGTTGTCCCATCAAGCAGAGATGTATTTACAAAACATTACCTGCCTCAGTAAAGGTGTAGGCATTGAAGCTCAGGAGGAAAAGGTGTTTCATTTCCTTGTTTTAGGTTGTACCCCATGTGCAACAATATTTGCCCATTTTATTTTAGTGGCTGATTAGGACCATCAAATGTTGTTTCTTTCTCTTGATGTCTTTTAATGGTAGAAAAAAAACCCTTTAACCTTTCTGTCTCATTAAATGTGCTGCAAGCCTCACAACACTTAAACAAGCATCCCATGTGAGGGGCTCTTGACATCAGAGTTTTCTTTCACAGATGTCTGATTACTTCCCCAAAGGTGTCTGATTACTCTTTGCTGGAGTCTCAAATGATGCTGTTTCCCATCAGTGGGAATTCGGCTTAGAGTACCATCTTTAATTATGATCCTAGACTAAGTTAAATAATGAGCAGTCATAAATTCACTCTAGTAAAACTTACTTAGCTTTGGACTCTAAATTAACAGCTGGGACATTTCTCTAGTAGTGTACAGCCAATCATTTTCATTACTGTTCTTTGTTAAGCAGTAGTGGTACAAATGCCACAAAAATGTGGATAGAAGCTGTTTGGATTTACCCTCCCGCATGCTTTGCACTGGAGGCATGGCTCCAGCTATCGACCTGCAATCAAAGGTACGGCACTGCTCAAGCAAAGCGGTTTAGTTCATATTCACTATTTCACATCTCCTGGCATCAGAAATGGAACTAGGGCCTCCTACGAAGGTATTGCCTTTTCTGCATGGCGTGACATCCTTGTGTCGGAGTGTATCTCCACTGCAGCATCACCCAAAGTGTGAGTTCTTCTGGAGGTTCAGTGCAGTGACATCATCATTTTGAGGCAGATAGTTTAGAGCATTGGCAGCAGTGTTTCTGAATGAGAACAAGTTATTTGTCTCATTTATAGCCTCAGTTATTACTCCCAGTAATTTGATTTTGCTTTCTAAATGCCCATGTTTTATGAGAACTCTCTCAAAACAACTTTGCAGTCTCTTCATGCCCTCGGGTTCTCTCTGGGAGGCCAAAAAGGGTGTTAGGCAGAAAAGTTCTACTCTCACAGAATGTCGTTTATAGATTGTAGTCAAACCTAAACGACCACAAAATACTGCATAGCAGTAAGTGTGATCTATCCAAAACAACATTGTAAATGTAAATTTGAAATGATACAGTATTGATGTCTTAACTTGGAATTGCTAAAGCAAAATTATAACTATTTATTTAAATATCTTTGGGAAAATGAAAATAGGCAAGAACCTTCTCTGGTTATTTTACAATATGTTTACCATTACAGTTGATTGTTCTTGTCCTTTGGAAGAATCTGGTTTACAGGTTGATTTCTTCATAGATTAACAACTCCCTCCCAGTTTCCTTGGATAACTGGACTTTTCCTACTTTCCTTTTTGATTTAATTTTGTTATGAAGATTATCCTTTCCCGACTCCATTCCCCTTTGATCAGGTCAGTGCCCTACTACTGTGTGCTGGTGCAGACAAATCTATGTATCACTATTAGGATTTCTGCTGGCGCAGCAGACTGGCTCGGTGCAAAAGGTTGCACTTGAGGGTGGTAACACCGTGCTGCTAATTGCTTGCCCTGCATCTTCTTTGCACTGTAGACCTGCCTGGCTGCCACTATGCCTCAGTGCTCCAAGTAAATGTACTCACTTATTGCTGCGAGAGTCTCTTTTGACGTGCACCTCAAGTACTTGCTGTAATCACATTTTAGGCAGAAATTAGTGTGCTCCTGCATATCTCATCTCTTCCACCTCATCAGTGTCTTGCTCTGCAGTGCTGGGTCCTTGTCTATGCAGTTGTCTTGGGGCATGTCATGCAAGAGCAGGCAAGGGCAGGCTGCTGCCTTCCAAAGAGTTTCAGATTAGTCAGGTGGAAGGCAAAGCATTTCAGGGAAAAACCTGACCCATTTTGAGGGGGGAATCAGGTACAAAAAGAAGTGGTATCTTCTTTTTGTACCTGACATAGGTCTCATGCTTCTGCTCGCAGTGGCTCTGTTCTGCAGGCTTCTCGTTTCACCTGTAGTAACTTCCGTGTTGTTGTAATGTGAACAATGCATGTGTCTGTGCCTGAATGTAGTGGACAGCTTACCAGTAGATTTATTAATAAACAGTAAGTAACTGCTTGCACTTGTCTAGAAGATTATAAAGGGCCCAAACCAAGAGAGCAAGAGGAATTCAGTGTGAAAGTTTAAGTATGGTTTGGGTTCTCAGCTGCCACTAAAGCTGGAAGAGCTTAGTACTTGTAAGAGAACTTGATGATTTATTCCATTTACACCTGCAGGGAATTCCTTTTTGCACTGCCTACCTGCCGATCCAGCTGTTTGGCTCACAGAAGTACTGATTTTAATTTCAGTCTTGACAGTACTTTGGACCATGAGCATCTGCAGCTCATCCCTTGGGTTGGAAAAAGCCTCCAGAAGCTATGAATGGGAAACTGCTCTCCCGGTCTGATTTTGGGCATCCCTCAGGCAGGAATTGGGATGCTTTACTTGCCCTGTCGGCTTGTCCTTCCTATGCTCCCCAGTCCAAGCAGCCCTCGCCAGGACACTGGAAAAGGCGGCTTGGCTAACACGGCAAATGAATGTGTTCTGGCAGGAAATCCTCCTTTCTCCCCGTGTTGACACAGCACGTGCCACTGAATGTGATCACACATGTTGCATCAGACGCACTGTATAAATAAGGACACAGGTGTACATTTTAAACACAAATCACCCTCTGTGTGCGCGTGTGTGCAATATAAACACAAAACTTGTGGGGCAGATCCTTGTTGGACATCAGTTCAGCCCAGCATGGCATGTGACAGAACAAGGTTGATCTGCACCCACTGAGGATTCAGGCCACAGCTGTAGAAATGGTATTTCTGAAATATATTAAATATTTGGGTTCAAACACAACGTAGTAAAACACACAATCCATGCCTTTCAGTAAAACAGGGTCTGTTGCTGTGATGCCATGGAAACTCAAATGCTACAAAGAAAGCCATACAGGAATGAATCCAAACGCTGGTTGTGCGTTCACCTTGGGAAATGGGCAGGCAGCAGAGGGGCAAAACCCAGCCTGCCCAGAGCTCCTCCGTCGGAAGTGCCCCACGTGCCAGTTTGCTCATGAGGTTATTTCACAGGGCTTATAAAACAAGTGTGGGGTCTGTTGATGACCCTCACACCTTAAGAAACAGCTCTGTCTGTTTGAAGCATAGTGAAAGGTAAGAGCAGGGAAGATAAATAGTCTGTCTCCTAGCTACATTCTGCCTGTGGATTGAAGTAGATCAACACAAATATTTGTGTTTATGGCATGCTCTGGAGCCTGCAAATGCCTGCTGGCAAAGTGCAGGCAAAGGTAAAGGAAAAATGTGTGCTCTTTTAAAGCAATTATCCTTATATATTAATAATGTCATTTATAAGCACTCTAAGAAGTTAACAATGTACACTAAAGCAAAGAAAAAAAATTGCAAACATTTAGTAAAAGGGCGGGGGGGAATGTTGTAAGTATGCCTCTTAGCACTTTTCTATGTATTAAAGCCTGCGTTGTCTCTGCATATGATCCTCGTAGTCTATTTGTTATCCTTTGGGAGCACAGCCCTCGCTGAACTCTGAGATTGAATCCGACAGCCCAAAGAATACTGCTGTTTGCTACGGATTGGAGTCTCTTCCCAGGCATGTCCTTTGAGTCATGCCAATGCAAGGTAGCTGAATCTGGCACTGTATCACTTCCCTTACCGTGACGCTGATGGCATGGCACTGAAAGCAAGTGTGAGTTTCCTCATTGCAGTATAACCCATATTTCTGCATTTCAGGGCTTATTTGAAGTTTTGAGGGTCTAATAATGAGGCAGAATATATATGTGTGTGTAGTTTTATATATTTATATATATATATGTAGTTGAAAGTATTTTTCTTCCCTTCTCTGTTGGTGGCATCACTTATGTCTTGTCTGTAGTCAGGTTCCTGGGGGCTGCAGGGCTGAGTGAACTCGGTGCAGTATTTTGTCAATAGCACAGGCTTCGATGACAGTTTTCAGGCTTCTCTGAAATTAGCTGGGAAACTTGTGGCTGAGTTGGGCATTGTTACAGCAATGGCAGCAAGTGGTCCATCTGTCCTGGAGGACTGGCCCTTCCACCTCCTTCCCAGTGCTGGGGCAGAGGAAAGAAACACCCTCTCTCCCCCAGGAGCTTGGCCACCAACTTGTTTGCCCTTATGGGGAAGAAAGGCATGAAACCCCCATATTAACCTCTCAGTTTCTCTCCTACTGAGCATGTGGGAAGGAATGCCCCATCTACCATCCTCTGTGCTCTTCCTTTGTAAGGGAGAAGCACCATTCCCTGCCACCCATCCCATGCACACCTGGAGCAGGGGGAAAAAGAAGTGAAGCCCCTCTCACCTTACGGCCAGGAGCTGCCGCCCAGAGCAAGACAAGACCATTGTCCCTGTCTTTTAGCTACCTCTGAGCAGTCCTGGTCCAGTAATGGTGTATGGGCACATCCCTGATGCCGATGTTTCCTCCCTCCATGTATGAATTGCCTCAGAAGATCCCTGTCCGTCTCACTATGAGGGATTCAGGACATCACTGGCACATTGCTTTTCTGTGCTCAAAATTGTCAGGGTTTCATCACACAACATGTATCCTATGGTACCGAGGAGGGGAACAGCAATTTTGCATTGCTGAGATATGCAGCAGGAGGGAGAGAGTGGGATTTTCCAAAAGAGGGCATAGCACAGCTAGAAATAACTGCCTTTAAAGTGGTGACATTTTTATGCATGGAAGAGCTAACTTAGAACATTTTTTAGAGGATTTTATAAATCCCTCTGAGCCCAGTGCCACTGAATTCATCATATGAGGCACCTGTTTTACAGGGGGAAGGTATAGAAGTAACCAACTGTATGGTTCTTATGCTCTTTCTAACTTTCCCTAAATAGCTCTTTTAATAACCGTAGGTAGCATATGCAAAAAGCATGATGAAACCCAGAAAGTTTGGCTGGTTTTGCATTTCTGTCTTTGAAAGAGAAATGTAGGCTGCTCTTAAAAAAAAAAAAAAAAAAAAAGCTGTAATATTCTCTCACATGCCCTTCCTGCATTCATGGGTGTATCTTAACATCAGTGGTTAATTTTTGCAAAACAATAAGCCCCCTTTTTGTCTTTCAGCTCTCTGAAATGGAGCTGCCAGGAGCTTTTGGATTAAGCTTTATCAGACTTCAGTTAGGAAAGCCTCGTGGAGGTTACATAGCCAAATACAACATACAAATCAAATTATGGGAGAGATGAATGCGGAGTTGTTAAATTAATTTTGTTTGTTCCAGCCCATTGGAATGTTTTTAACATGAAGAAAATAATTCTCTGCTGTATGGCTGGACTGGCCAGCGCTTAGGACTGTATTAGCATGCTAAATTTGTCTGTGAGTGGCAAACAAATTTTCTCCAGGCTTGAGCGAACCCTGGAAGACAAGGCTAGCCAAAATGCTGGCTTGCCCCTTGCCTTCCCCGGCGGGCTCATCTGCAAAGAAAAGACTGTGTCAAGCTCCCAGATGGCCCCGCACATGGCCAACATCTGGAAACGCTGGCTGAGGCTGCCCTGTGCCAGGTCACAGGGCTTCTTCCAGATGCACCTGCGCAAACCTCCCTCTTCTGCAGGACTTTTCCATAAGGCAGGAGCCAGGTTGTTTGCCGGGTTTCTAGTTCTGGTCATCCCAACAGGAGGGTGTGGGGGGAGGGTTCACTCCGAGAGGTCTGAGGCGTGCCACGCTTGGGGCACCGCTGCCTGCTGCGAGGCGTGCCCATGGTACTGCGAATGCGCTTGCACATTGAGTGCCTCGGAGATGTAGCCCTGCGGCCCTGGCGAGGCTTTTCTGCTTCCAGGAGTCCTGGCATGGGTGGTCTGCTAGCCAGGACGTAGTGGCTTGGGTGTCCTGCTAGACCTACATAGGGCCAGTTCAGCTATCTGCTCAGTATTGCACTACTCCACAGAATGACATCCTGAAAGTCCCCTCAATGTTTTTATTATCCCTTAGGATTTGAATTTTAAGGAGAGCATTAGTAATATTTTTTCTAAAAATAGCCAAGATGCTATTTCAATGTGAAATGATGCTGGTTGTTGGTTTGGTTCTTTTTTTTCTCCAGCAATCATGAATTCACAGGCTTTTTTTTGCTTATTTAGCCTGATTTGAAAATAAAAAAAAGAAAAGCTTGTGTTTCTTTTTAGTGTGTCCTGATTCAATTCAGAGGAAGATGCAAACTTCTGCCTCCCTGTCCCAACCTCTTTCTGCATTTCTATTTGTCCTTCAGCTGCACATTTTACAAAATCAGCAGAGGTTCTTTAGCATCTAACAAAAAAAAAAAAGAGAGGAGTCTGTGGTTCTTTTAATCTTCTTTCAAAAATCCAAGGCACAGAGAGTATTGAAAGGAAAATTAGATCTCTGGAAAATGCCAGTTGTTTTATAGATGGTCAAATCTTTACACTTTTTTCTTGCCTTTCAGACATTTGCTACGTTATTATGTATCACTTTAATTAAATCATCAAATTGAATTATTGGATCAAATGTTTTTTTTATTCCATTGTGTCCTGAGCAGGTTTGGTTAAATTAATAAAACCATATGTTTCATTTTATAAAAAAGATTTCTCTTTTGCCCATTCATAAGCTGTTAAAAAAAAAGAAAAGTGGCTGAACAGAAAAGGTTCGTTGTTACTTAATTACATCAGGTACTGCTATGTGCCATGGAGTAATTGGCACAAAGTCATAATAAGTCATGAAAATTTTGTGATATTTACTATGAAATAGCAGTATTGTAAATTCAGTCTCCTTTTAGCTGGCTGTGAATGAGGTTTGTCCTCATCAAAACTTGTCCCAGTGAAGTCATTGGAGTCACTCAGCTGCTTAAAAGTGCTCATCACCTTCTTGGATCGGGGTGCAGGGTCAGGGAGTGTGTCCTACCTTTGAGCCTGTGAGTGTCCTATTTACCCTTGGGAAATACCCAGTTCTTTCCTCTGAATGGCATGAGCTATGCTGAACGGCATCAAAGCTGGCTGCAAAGAGTGGCACGGAATAGAGGACATGACAGTCTCCTCTCCCTAGGGTGGCTTGAGGTCCTTGTCTGAAAAACACCTGGCTAACCATGGTTCAGAGGGGTATTGCAATTAAGGTAGATCTCTCCGTCTCTCGTGAAGGTTACCTGGTTGAATTATTTCTAAAACAATTTGATGCATGATTACTTTAAATATATAAATTTCTGGATGTTCTTCTGGAAGAGGAGGACTGGGTAAGACTTCTAGGTCTGGGTAGTCCTTCACCCTGGGCTCCTGTCTCTGATAGGATTTCATTAGGTGGAGCAATAAAGGCTGGCCTGGCATTTTGAAGTGTAGTTCTTTGATGATAAAGGGCCTCAAAAGGGGCAGTTATGATTTATTGGTGCAGTTATCAATAAACAGTGATGTCAGTGAGAATTGATCTGACCATCTCAGCGGAAAGAGGTGAGCATGGAGAGGCATACCAAGAATCACGAAGCTCTGTAAATAGTGACAACAGCAACTACTTTGAGCTGTGCCCTCTCGGCCGTGTCCTGGCCACCTTCACGCTGTGCTCTGTGGCACCCTGGCTCTGCAGGCTCCCTGCAGAGACCAGGAGGGAAGGGGTCTGCAGGCAACAGACCAAGGTGTTGGTTTTGGCTTTGTGGCATTGACAGCAGAATGCCGTTTTGGTCCCTTCAACTCAGTTTAAATAGAAACTCATATTCGTTTTTTCAACAATTTGAGGTACTGCAGGGTTTGTTTGCTTTGCTGGATCATCCTTCTGGGTTGAGCAGAAGGATCTACTGCAAAACTGCAAGATTGTCACCCCTCATGGCAGGAGCAAACACCAAAGATCTTTCCTGCCCAACCATATTTCTGCAATATATGTTCTCTTGTTCAGGCTAGCTACAAAATGTGAGTTATAACTGCACAAATGCATTTGACAGGTATTTTTCTATTTTACTGGTAATATTGGTGTTTACAGCATTTAATCATTTTTATTTAGGAAGTGTAGCTATTTCAGTAACATAACAGCAGAGCTACATGATCAACCTGCAAGTCCAGGCATAGGAATAGACATTTCTCCCCTTCGTTCCTGCCAGGACTCTTTAGAAGTGAAATAATGGCCAAATACGCATGCAGTCACATACCTGCAGAGTGCAAACAAGCTGAATGTGTTGGCTTTAAATGGAAAAGTCACATGGGGAAAAATAATTCTGCAAACAGTGTCAGCGTGATGGGCCGGATGACACTTGGACTTTCCCTGGCAGAAGAGACCGGCTCCTTTGCCAGGGCACATGTGTTTAGGTATCACTGCAAGTGATTTTTCTTGGTTCAGAGTTTATATTGGGAAAGAGAATGTGAGAATCTGTCCTGAATTGTGTATTTTAAACATGATTTTTAAAGCTTGGAAAAAATCTAAACTCTTTATAGTCGGGAACTGCATGATGTACTTTTTCGACAGCATATGAGTGCCATCTAGTGTTCTTCATTAGTACCCTGACGTTTACGTTTCAACGACTTGAAAAGTGTTGTCTTCAGCAGCTGCGAGTGGGCTGTGCGCACCCAGCTCCTGAAGTGTACGGTGGGTTTGCGCCTGGGCTTGGTCTTCCCTGGAGAAGTTTGGGGTTTGGTGTCTGCAGTATGCAGAAGCCGTGTTTTTGCCTGCTAGTTAAGCTGTCCCTATGCTGACGTCCCCAGTGACTTAAGCTTGAGTGATAAGTAACTTACGCCTCCCTGCTGCAGTCAGGGTTAGGAAGGCATGGTTTTCAGAGGCTGGCTGGAGGGTTCCCCAGCCTGTTATGAGAAGATGGCCAAAGGCCATCAAGTGCCACTCTTCCCTGTGCTGGTGATATATTACTGGCAAAGAGTTGAGAATCTATGGAGGAAAATATATAGACAGAGGAGTATGAAGTAATTTCTGCTCATGTGCAAAAATGTACTAGGTTGAGAATACTTACCGACTCAATAGTGTCACATTTTCAGAGGTTCCAACTATTTCCAGGGCCTGCAGAGCACACTGGAGTATTCACCCCCTTCATATGGCAGGAGACCGTGGGCCAGGAAAGCTGAGTCTATGGTTGATTGGACTTCTTAATGTTCCAGTGCAGAGCTCTTAAGTGACTAAGTTAAAAGAGTACATGCAAATGTCAGGACTGAAAATAAGTTGAGAACTAGGCAACCTGCCTGCAGAGAATGGATTCTCTTGCTCCCTTTAGTCTGGAGAGCAGAAAGCAGCTGCAGGTGGTATTAAATCCCATTGGTCTCAGTGGATTGCAGTCTAAGCTATTACTGTAGGCAAGGGCATTAAAGAAAAAACCTGGCTCTTAGAGTGAGGCACAGTTCTTCCTGTTTGTCTTCTCTCAGTTATTTCGGAGAGCTTCATATTTTTTCCTTCTCTTTTTTAGCTTGCAGCACTCCCCCAGTCAACATGAAAGTGCAGCCTGTGAACAGGACAGCGTTACTTGTAACCTGGAACCAACCAGAAACCATCTACCACCCTCCGATCATGAACTACATGATCTCATATAGCTGGACTAAAAATGAAGATGAAAAGGAGAAGACTTTCACCAAGGACAGTGACAAGGACCTGGTAAAACCACAGCATCAACCCCAGGCATATGTATCCCGCTATCCTTATATTGTTATTTTCTCAGTAGAAGGAAGTAAAGGAAGAAAGCACTTGTTACCTTATAGACAGGCTAGTGTTTGACTCGCAGTGAATTGCTATTAAAATGCTCAGCATTAGTTGAACATTGCCTAACAGACTACCCAAAACACTGGAGTGTGAATTTATAGTTTATGTGAGTGCATAAAGGACTAAATCTGCAGACACTTTTTCATATACTGTTGCTGAGAAGCAGCTGGCTCGGGAAATAGTTAGGCTCTGAATACCTTTTGGCTTGTGTTCAGCTCACAGATTTTCACATTAAAAGTCCGATCCCCCAAAATCTGTTCCTGGGCTCAGGCTTTTTGCTGTGCATAGCCCCTTGCAGTCTTTGGAGCAGTTTCTGGCAGTAAGTGCTGCCAGCAGTAGGAGTTGCATGGTCAGGGCATGACTAGGGCAGATTATTGTGGAGTGGTCCTGTACAAGCACTGCCTGCATCTGGCAGTGGGAGAAAAAGAGGGAAGAGCAAGACAGTTCCAGCACAGATGGAAACACCGATCCATCTCCTCCCTTTAGGATGTGATCTGCTTGTCATTCTTGGCTAAGTGGAAGCAAGTATCGTACCAGTCTTTAACATTCTCTGCATATAAAATCAAAGAGACATATTCAGGTTTGAAAGGCCTCCGTTTATTGTTAATCAAAGAAAGCCTCTAGAATAATGAAATCAGTAATTGTATATGCACATGAAAAATGCAGCAGCACAGAGTGTTATTCCTAATGACTCTTATCGTGGGTTGTTTTTTTTTTTTTTTTTCAAATACACAGTCCTCTGGGCCCATTCAATCAGTTACACAATAATACTTCTCTTATTCCCTTAGATGAAGATTCTTTTACTTCATTTCCATTTATATTTTCAATTTCCCCACTAGACATTGTTATCTGGGTCACATTAGGGAACGATGTGCCTCACAAAATCAGAGAGGAATCTATTGAAAGGCACCCAAGGTTATGATGTATTGTAACCTCTCTCTTGTCATAACTTCACACTCTTAAGGGAGATTTTTTTTTTTAATCAGGTATAAGGAGGAGAGCCTTAATCAGCAAAAATGAGGTGGGCACAGTGACAGCATCCTGTTTTATGTAAAAGAAATAATTAAAAGTGCAGGGGATGTGATGGAGTGATAGCTTGGAAATAAATTGCAGTGAGACCCTGTGCTGTGCAGCAGAGCTTGGAGGTTAAGAAAGCAATAACAGCTTAGTCTATTTTAGGGGCAAAAGAAGAAGGAAACTCTCTTTCAGAGGAAAGTGCACTTTGCTTTTGGTGCTCTGGCAGAGGCAGCTGGGCTGTCCCGTCTTGAAACAGAGCTAGACAGTGTTTTCCTAAAGAGGTCGCTGGTGTTTCAAGTGACCCACACAGCTACTGCTGCTGTCTGCTGCAAAACTGAACTGATGTGATCATGGACTAAGGCAACACGAAAGAGTAGCTGGGAGGCAGCAAGGCAGCATCTCAAGTGTAAAAGTAAGCAGGGACATCCCAGTCCAGGGTGTGGAGCCATCATATTACACAAGCCACCAGCATCAAAGTGCCATAGCCAGTTAGTTGCAAAATAAATAGGCAGTTTGAACATACAGTGACTTTTCTGGGCTTATCCCAGGTTTGGGATTTGGATCTCCACCTATAAAAATCTCATTTTAATTCCTGTAAGGCTAAATGATTTGGGGTTTAGGTTTTTCTGAGGAGAGCAGAGACTTTCAGGCATGAAGACTGTCATGAGAGTAGATGAGGGATGTGTTTGTTTCTTTCTCATGGGCAGAGTCAGCAGAATCTGGGTGCATCACTTTTATCCCAGGGAAGTCCTTTGACCTTGGCCTTGCCCTCTTCCAGGGGACCAGCAAATATTTCTGTTTAGAAATAAGTTTGTCTTATATGGCAGAAATGTCCTGTGTTAGCGCAATGCTTTATATATTTCAAACTGATCGTGGACAGTACTGTGGGGGTAAAAAACTGAATAATATCTATTTTTTTTAAACAGAAGGCCATCATTAGCCATGTCTCACCTGACATCCTTTATCTGTTCAGAGTTCAAGCAGTTTGCCGAAATGAAATGCGTAGTGACTTTAGCCAGACTATGCTCTTTCAAGGTAAAAAAAACCACATACATATTTTTACATTATGACTCTTTGTGTGTTTAACATTTTCTTTGCAGAGTGCAATATGGTGTGGAATGATTTCAGAAGATGTTTGAATGCGTGTAGACAATGCTAATTTCAGATTGTGGCCAGTGACTTTATCAGAGTCCTATTTCTAGTGGTGGGGGTTTGCCTATACCTCTCTGCTGGCAGTGTTAGTCAGGTGTTAGGAGAATTCAGAGCTTTTCTTTGTACTAGTTTTCTAAAGTAAATTCATCAGAGACTGCTTATGCATCAGAGGCATAGCTATAGCAGAATGCGAGTCTGAGTAGTATCTGTTTTATGTAAAGAGGAAAGGAGATCAGTCCTACCTTGACAACCACATGTGGAGACGTTCAGGTTTTACCATGCACACAGCCTCAGTGATTTCCAAAACATACATATTTAAATGAAAGCTAAGGAACTGTGTGCTAAGCTGTCCTTTGTTATAGATTTCCTTTTAAGTTTATTGGAGAAATCTGGTAAAGCTGAGATTTGGTAGAAGAACTTGATGCTTTTTGCATTTTTAAGTGCTGAAGTTTTGCTCCTTCCTAGGAATTTATTACTACTTTTTTTTTATTAAGTAGGGCAAAATTCATCTCTGCTGAGAGCGCTCCCTCGCACTCCAGTTTGCAGATATATCTAACCTCGGAATGGATAATGGAAAAACAAAACAAGCAGAGAGTTAAAAATTCAAATCCTTAAGGCGCAGCAAAGTGTTGAGTCACTTGTGTCTGATGCTGTGTATGGAACAAAATAAGACAGGCATTTTTAAGTGTGATTTTTGGAAAATGTGGAGGTTTTAGCCCTACTCTGTTAGCACTTAGCATCTGAAGGATATCAAGCTGTGGACACAATTTAGTTCTGTTCCGGTGTCATGCCACACTGTTAGCGGCATTGCAGGGAGAGCAGGGATGGGACAAGAAATGTCCTATCCAAGCAATATCTCATATGTAGCTCTCAGTTTCTTAGTATCTCAGCATAGTGATTTGGACACTTAAGTGTCATTTAAGTGCCAGGCAGAAGTCAGAAACTTGTATATGACTGATTACGGCCGCTTTCAGCAGATAACAGAATGGAAAAATTCTTTGAAATTTGACCATGATACCTATTTAATTACAGTTAAGAGTAAATCATTATTGACAGTTTTGCTGGATACTCTTTGGGTACCCTAGCCCAGTGTTCCAAGCATGGGGAGACTTCCATGTCTCCCCAAAAAGGAGCTGTTCTTCTAATCTTTGGCTGTACCCAAGATCTAACCTAGAAAAAGAATCCACTTGAGCTTTCAAAACATTCTGCAGAGGCTGATTATAGTTGTAGTTGAGATAAATAGCAATAAATAATTATAATATTATCATAAGGGCAGAAAAAACTGTTATCATCAGCTGCTCTTGCTTCCTGCGGAAGTCGGGACATTTCATCCAACTTGGGTTTGAAGGAGAGCACGTGTTTTCTGACAGTGCACTTAAACGGGCATTGCCAGGCCTGAGTAATTGACAACAAACGAATCTGTCTTTAGACACAATTACAAAGTAAGGTGAGTAATACCAAACGAGCTGAGTTGCTTTTACTCCAAACTGAGACCTGCATACATATTCTGTAGTAGAAACATACAGCAATTGCTTAGCAATTTTAGCAGTGCCTCCCCTCCCAGTCGGCTGACGCGCTGTTGTTCTTTGTTTCTCAGCTAACACTACTCGAATTTTCGAGGGGACCAGAATTGTGAAAACAGGAGTGGTAAGTCGTGGCCATAAATCACTGCGGAGCGCGGATGGGCAGTGGTAATTTGGGGCGGCGTTCCCACCAGGTGGCAGCACGATGTTGTAAATCTGCGGCAGGACCAGGCTTTCCTGGGGAGGTGGTTCTTCAAACCCGGCTCAAAAGGTTTTATAACATACCTAAAACATTGGAAGGGTTTTGGTTTTTTAGCTTCATGCTCTGAGAGGCGTTCCACCACTGGAGAATCAAGTGCTAAAAAATCTTTCCAAATATGTATTCATCCCTTTTAGAGGGGATTTGTAATCTGAATGATGACTGTGGAAATAAATGGAAGTTCTTTTATTAACTGTATGACCAGAAGTATGTGCGACAGGAATAAGGCTTCACGCACAGCATCTTTGCTCTTCCAGTGCTTTAAGGATACCTGCTATTGTGTGAATAAAGCCTGAACAAGATCTTTGTTTTAATCTTAATTCAGGTGAGACTGTAATGAGTCACTGAAGCTGACTTTCATATTCCAGAATCAGAAATGTTGATACATTTACAGTAAAACTGGACTACACTGGTTCAGTTTTGAAAGCACCTTATTAGGTTATTTAACATAAACTATCCATAACCTAAATATCTTGGCATTTGGTATACTGAATTGTTCAGTCAAATTCATGGACTGAATTCATACTATTTAATTTACTCTAAGTACATTGTTTCTGGTTTTATTCTGTTCCAGTTTCATGTACTCCCTAGTAAGCAAATAACACATACAAAGCTTGAATTTGAATGATTAATGTTTGTTTAATGATGTATAGAGGTATTTGAGACATATAAAATCTGCTGTCAACTTTCAGTACTCAGTCCAGCTTTGAGACTGTACATGCCACCGAAAAGCAAATCTCACAGCGCCTTAGGGGTTCACACTGATAAGTATCCAAACGTTTAGATGCTTATTTAAAGTTTTGGCTTGAAATGTCTAAAGCACAGGTTTTCTTCTGAGATCTCAGGTTCTCTGTGATTGCAGCTGGTCAAAAATAATATGAGAAAGCAGCCTTCTTGGTTTGCTGCAGCATTTCAACTACACGGTCTGACTGAAACCAGAAATTGCAGAGAGATGCAGAAACACTGTTAAGTTATAAATTTCAGTTCCAGAAATAAGCATTTCACAGTTTTGTTCAATGTTCAGTAGCACCTATTTAACCCTTGTTCGTCCTTGTCTAATGTGTACATTTCCAGCTAATGCTCCTCTTGCTGATTAATTCAGTAACGTGAGACATTTTTCAGTAAGTCAGAGAGGGAGCATGGTCAGGTTGTTGCGCAGAACTGCTGACCCCAGCTCTTCCACAGAATTACTCCTTGTCCTTAGTCAACACACTTCAGTGTCTTTTTCCGCATGTAATTCAAGAAGGGGAATGACTTGTCTAGTTCTTTAAGTATATACCAAGGGTTTTTATTTCCGGTAGAGCATACACGTGTGCACAGAGACCCACGTGCGAGCATGTATGCACTGGGTTGACATGAGAATAACAGTGGCAGGGTGCAGAGGAGGCAAAGTCGATGGTTCATTCCCTGCTTCCTCTCAGCTCCCCAAGGGAAGTGGGTGGTGCCAGCCCTGGCTCTGGGTCGCTGGTGGTGGCCAGGGCAGAGCCCTGTTGATGGGGAAAGCTGAGTGTATACATGGGCGCCACAGCCTGGTGGTCCTGGCAGAGGTCACGGTGGCTTGCTGAAGGGCTCCTGATGTTCTCTAAGTCCTTCACGAGTGCCCAGCTGGCCATGCTGCAGGCTTTTTCTAACGAGACCGATGCCTCACTGCATCACCATTCCTTAGAAGAGTAATGCTGATGGGTAAATTAAGGAAATAAAAATAGTGCCGTTCAAAGCCCTCACAATGTGTGTGGGAAGAGCCAGAGTTCCCTGTCAGAGCAGACCCACCAGCCACGGATGCTCACATTGGCAGTAAAGCCCTTATTTTGGGACGGCCTTTATGTAACGCTGTATTTTTAAGCTTCTGTATTCTGAGGATTAAAGCACTGTGGGTAATGCAGCTAAACTCATTAAACTCCTTTACATCCTCCTTACCCCTGAGAGGAAACGTTACTCACACGTCATCGGTGACGTGGGTGGAGAAGGTCCCACTGTAAAATAGATATGGATAAAGAGGTTTTTGATGATAATGATTGTTTGGAAGTGGTGAATGCAATGACGTTTCCTCCCTTCATGGTTTGCCGTGTAGCTCTGCGGCACGTCCCATTCCTGGCTTGGCCCTGCATCCAGCTGGTGTAAGTCTCTCATTTTAAGAGAATGGCAACCAGAATGGCATGTATGTGGAAAGGGAGGGGAAAGCAAAACAAAAATGACCTCAGGCACCATGTTGGGGCCTCTGCTGATGCTCTCTGCTGTGTTTTTTTCCCCTCTGCTGCCGGTGACCTCCTCAAGCCCACAGCATCTCCTGCCTCCTCAGCCGACATGGCTCCCATCAGCTCTGGCTCCTCCACCTGGACCTCCTCGGGGCTCCCCTTCTCCTTCGTGTCCATGGCCACAGGAATGGGGCCATCCTCCAGTGGCAGCCAGGCCACCGTGGCCTCAGTGGTGACCAGCACCTTGCTGGCAGGGCTGGGCTTCAGTGGTGGTGGCATCTCCTCCTTCCCTAGCAGCGTGTGGCCCACCCGGCTCCCCGCAGCGGCCGCCCCCAGCAAGCAGGCGGGACGGCCGGTGGTGGCTGCCACCGAGGCCGCCGCTGCCGCCTCCCCGGGGCCAGAGCGGGACTCGGCACTGACAAAGGACGGTGAGGGAGCCGAGGAGGGGGAGAAGGATGAAAAGAGTGAAAGCGAGGATGGGGAGCGGGAGCATGAGGAAGAGGAAGAAAAGGATGCTGAGAAGAAGGAGAAAAACAGGGCGACGGCGGCCACGGAGGCGCGCAATACCACAGAGCCCAATGTGGCCACGGCTTCCCCCAACCAGATTGCCGAGGAGGAAGGAAATAAAACCATATCGGGTGAAGAGCCAAACCAAAACATTGCCCCCACGGCTGGAGGTCCTGTGGAGGAGAGCTTTGCTGAAGCAGACACTCAGCCCCAGCCGCTCCCTTCCACCCAAGTGCCGCCAGCATTCACCAACGAACTTTACCTGGGGAAGGTCCCAAGGAGACCAGAGACAACAAGAAAACCGCCTCCAAAGGATGACAGGTTTCCAGAGGAATACCCCTCAGATAACAAATTCATCACCATTAACCCAGGTGAGTGACCTCTGGGGAAACTGATTTTACCAGCATAAGACTGCTGGAAAAGGACACTATCCAAATTCCTTACTGATTTCCAGTAGATACAACATTTTTGTGGTGCCTTGCTTCATCTGATGGGCAGGTCGTCACAGGACCCAACCCACAAATTGTTATTGGGGGAAAGTAAAGGGAGAAGGATCATCCTTTTATTTTATTGGTACAAATTCATGGT
Organism: Morus bassanus; assembly: GCA_031468815.1. NCBI lineage: Eukaryota > Metazoa > Chordata > Aves > Suliformes > Sulidae > Morus > Morus bassanus. Next base: position 9,433,171 of record CM062580.1, on the reverse strand, counting down.
CCTTGTAGCTTACTACAAAAGAAAATTTGGAAAAATGTTAACCCCAACATGCTGCATTAAGAATTTTGTTTAAAAAAAATAAAAAGAGGGGAATGCAGTGAACTAGAGCTGTGAAATTAATGTGGAAGAGCGGTTGCTGTGCCGAGCTGGTGTTTCATGGGAAGGTTGCTATATATGCTGTATGCTAATTCAGTTTATCTGCAGGATTCTCTCTGACTGGGCTTTGAGATATTCTCCCAAATACGGGATCATCGCTGGTTTATTTTTCACCACAAAAACATACATCTTCCAAGACAAGGCATCTTTTGCACTAGGGTTCCCTTCTTTTTTTTTTCCTGTGGCAAAAAACCTTAGCCAGCTGTGGTGGGTTGACCCTAGTTGGATGCTAGGTGCCCTCCAAAGCTGCTCTGTCACTCCCCTCCTCAGCTGGATGGGGAGAGAAAATATAACAAAAAGCTCATGGGTCGAGATAAGGGCAGGGAGAGATCACTCAACAATTACTGTCATGGGCAAAACAGACCCGTCTTGGGGAAATTAGTTTAATTTATTACCAATCACATCAGAGTAGGGTAATGAGAAAGTAAACCAAACCTTAAAGCACCTTCTCCCCACCCCTCCCTTCTTCCCAGGCTCAACTTCACTCCCCATTTCTCTACCTCCTCCCCTCCAGCAGCGCAGGGGGACGGGGAATGGGGGTTGTGGTCAGTCCATCACACCTTGTCTCTGCCACGCCTTCCTCCTCAGGGGGAGGACCCCTCACCCTCCAGCGTGGGGTCCCTCCCACAGGAGACAGTCCTCCATGAACTTCTCCAGTGTGGGTCCTTCCCATGGGCAGCAGTTCTTCACAAACTGCTCCAGCGTGGGTCCCTCCCATGGGGTGCAGCCCTTCAGGGACAGACTGCTCCAGCGTGGGTCCCTCCCATGGGGTGCAGTCCTTCAGGGACAGACTGCTCCGGCGTGGGTCCCTTCCATGGGGTGCAGTCCTTCAGGAACAGACTGCTCCAGTGTGGGTCCCTTCCATGGGGTGCAGTCCTTCAGGAACAGACTGCTCCAGGGTGGGTCCCTTCCGTGGGGTGCAGTCCTTCAGGAACAGACTGCTCCGGCGTGGGTCCCTTCCGTGGGGTGCAGTCCTTCAGGAACAGGCTGCTCCGGCGTGGGTCCCTTCCGTGGGGTGCAGTCCTTCAGGGACAGACTGCTCCGGCGTGGGTCCCTTCCATGGGGTGCAGTCCTTCAGGGACAGACTGCTCCGGCATGGGTCCCTTCCATGGGGTGCAGTCCTTCAGGGACAGACTGCTCCAGGGTGGGTCCCCCAGGGGGTCACAAGTCCTGCCAGCAAACCTGCTCCAGCGTGGGCTCCTCTCTCCACGGGGCCACAGGTCCTGCCAGGAGCCTGCTCCAGTGCGGGCTTCCCATGGGGTCACAGCCTCATTCAAGCACATCCACCTGCTCTGGCATGGGGTCCTCCAAGGGCTGCAGGTGGATATCTGCTCCACCATTAACCGCCATGGGGGGACAGCGCCTCTGGCGCCTGGAGCACCTCCTCCCCCTCTTTCTTCACTGACCTTGGTGTCTGCTTTCTCTCACACATTCTCACTCCTTTCTCTGGCTGCAGTTGCGCAGGTTTGGTTTTTTTCTCCCTTCTTAAATACGTTATCCCAGAGGCGCTGCCACCGTCACTGATGACCTTGGCCTTGGCCAGCGGTGGGTCCGTCTTGGAGCCGTCTGGCATTGGCTGTATCGGACATGGGGGAAGCTTCTAGCAGCTTCTCATAGAAGCCATCCTGTAGCCCCTCCGCTACCAAAACCTTGCCATGCAAACCCAATACACCAGCCAGCCAGAGTTTACGTATTGTATGAGTATACATATATATGTATATACATATATACATACATAGAGTACATCAGGACATATTTGTCCTGATGAGAATTACCGATGCTCCTGTACATGCCAACTCCAGGTGTATGTACCAACTCCACAGTATATACACAGCAAATACTAGCTTTTGGAAGAATGCCCAGGTGATCTGCATGTGCACCAAGCCCTGTGTGGTCAGGATTTGCTGCACAGGCCTACGCAAACAGGTATCTCTCAGTGCTCCCAGCTTGCTGTGTAGGAAGTCCAGTGCATATGTACATGTTTCTGCCTGGGGAGCTCCAGGCACTGGTGAGGAAAACAGATCTTATAACTGCAAGGAGCAAATGGAGTACATGTGTATGGATTTATCTGCAGAGTAAGGACTGAGATTTAGATACAGTGCTGAGTTCATCTGAGTGATTATGTGTATTACCACAGCATGTATAAGATAGTGCACATTTGTTTGTTTGTTTTTTTTACTGTTATTGTTTATTTTGCTAATCTGGAGACTGTAATTTTGTTTTTCCATCAAAACTGCTCTAGAGTTAGAATACTGTGAAAAAACCTTACATATTTATTTTGCCCTACATTTATAAACACAAAAATGCAGACATTGTGCACTCAGTTATAGCTCAGAACCAATTTAAAAAACAAAGCTAAATCCAATCTTTAATAACATTTGTTACAGAAATGCTGACCTGACTCTAATGCTGTGAATCATAACTGTTCTGTAAAAGAACAGATTAACAATGTGGAAGCCAAGAAACCTGTACCAGGTTGTGCTGATTTTTTTACTGCTGCTGTTTTTCTTACTCCTCAACTGGAAATCTTCTTCAAAGTCCAGTGCTCCCACTGAATATGGTCTGAGATGCCTGTCAGGCAGCTTTCAACATGCCACTTGCCCTAATCACCTTTTTATCAGGAAAGAGGGAGCTTGTCCTAGCCATGCTTTGCAATGTTGGGAGTAAGCATTCAGCACCAGTTAGGTTCAAACCCCAGCAATTCAATCTGCCTGTGTAAACCTGCCTCCCTCTGAAATAGTTGTCTTCAGTTCTTCCTGCCTTCTGCTTCCCTGTTTCTCACGTGCCAGTTTCTTGGATGGCCCAAGTACAGTGTCCCTTATACGAGACCTAGGAAGGGCCTCACAGCTTATTCTCAGCCTAATAAATTGGAGGAAAGTTGTGTAGTTGGTCTTGTTTCTTAGCTCATCACAAAGGGATTGTTATTAGATTGTTTTTTATTTCGTGGTGAAGTTAAGATGAAAAAGATGAAAATCAGTGAGATGGGGAAATATTGTTAATATTGCTAAGAAGTACTTACTGGTTATTGTGAATTTTATCCCCTTAGTCTGTAGGGATTTCTGTCTCTTTTTAGCATGCAGAGAGCTATCACTGAAAGTGGTTCCATGCAGCTTTGCCTCCTGCTAGACAGCCTCTTTTAAGAGCTCTGCTCACTTGCAGGCTTGAAGTGACCCTGCCTGAAGACTGCACGCAAAGATGATCAGTCTTGAAAGGACTCTGCAAATTAGGTTTTCCATGCTTATATATGGAGGGAAGATAACTTACTAAGATCTCTGTGTCTTACAAAAATGGCTTCCACGTGTAGGAAATGACATCCGCAATAACCAGCACGTTACCTGGGGGAAAGATAAGTGAAAGAGTTGCCTGTTTCACCCAAATTAACCTTAGTTAAATCTTAACTAAACTTGTGGTGACATACCTGGGATGAGAAGAAGGAACTGTACCATATTTTCAGCTTCCCAGACAAGCCTCCCCCAGGCCTTTCAGTGTACTGAAGAGGACACTCAGCAGCAAAAGGGCTGGGAATGGCTATTCAGAGATGAAGAAGGGCCTATTTATGCCATTTTCCTTGGGGTAGAGGTTCATTCACTGTCCTTGGCCTCCAGATGGAAGAAGTTAGGTTGATCACAAACCTGGTGACTCCCTGTCCAGACATTGGGAAGGGCTAGTGTTTTTCAACTCTGAGAACATTTTGAGATGTTTCTTATTGGCTTTAGGACAGAGGCTTTCAGTCTGAATCTCTTTGTACCAGGTGTGAGGACCTTGTCCTTCAAAGTCTCTTCAGGCAAGTCCTTCTTTTCTTTGCATCTTGTGTCATCAGGCTTCTGCAGTGGATAGCTGAGGTCTACCTAACCCAGAATTTGCCCAAATATTTTACTAGATGTGTCTGAGTAAGGCCTGGCTGGCTTGTTGGGAGTGCTACTCCTGTGAGAAGACTCTTGGGAATGCAGGAGAAGGAGCTTTCCTCCAGACTGGATCTAGGCTACCAAAGACATATGCCAGCAAAACCCACAGCTGGTGAATTGGCCCATCAATCAAACAGTAGCACAAAGCCTAAGACTAGTTGCTTCCGCTTAATTGTTTTCCACGGTAATATGGAAATTTGCAATTCATACCTACAGACCTGATCTAGCTCACACAAGGAGTTGAGTTCAGTGAAACTCCAGGCGTAAGCAAGACCTCCTCCTATGAGAAGGGGTCTTAAAGGTTTTCTGTAACAAGGTAAACCGTAAATCAAGACAACGACCAGCAAAGCCAAGAGGGCATTGCCAGAAGTGTCTGAAAGCATTCCTGAGCATCAGAATAGTTAAAAGAGGGTGAAGGCCACTTCCAAAGTGAGCAGAAAGAATCCCTGCAGTTTACTGTGTCCCATAGAGGGCAGAAACTTTTTTGGATGCATCTTTTCTCCAGGAAAGCAGTTTTTAAAAAGCTGTCAAGGTTTCAAAAGTATTTTTGTGAGTAGAAAGTTTAATCATTTTAAAGAGTAGAAAATTGTTTCATAACAATGTACACTTGTAAAATTAATTATATAGCATCAAATTAGCAGTTGTAAGGAGATAACTGAATGGGGAAGTACTCATGAGTGTGGATGATTAGAGGAGAACAGGGAACACATGAGAAATTACAGGGAAAGTGCGAGGCCAATTAGTACAGCAAGGCTCATTTTCTTTTAGTGCTTATTTCACACGCACATACGCACACACCTCTCCTGAGGCCATGTCATTATTTTCCAAATGGCATTGGCCTCTTCTTGTCTGGTGGTATCGGCCAACGCTAATGATTTTCTTCTGTCACTGAACGCTTGCTTGCATTCTCCTCTCTCATTTTCCTGATCATCCTTTTCTCTGTTTTGGTGCCCACATGAAACTAATTGTACCTTTGATCTGCAACTGTTACACATGCAGCTGCTGAGCATTGTCCGCGACTCTGAAACCTGACAATTAGAAAAACGGCGATTAGAATGATGCTCTACCAAAAAAAAAAAAAAAAAAATAGAGGAGAAAAAAAAAAAAAACCAAACATTCAGTTTAATCAGGCTAGAGCAGATATCATCCCACAGAATTTTGGCTTGTTTTGCCAGACAGTTAAACAGATGCTTTGTATCTGACAGGAGATAACGGATGGGCTGTTGTGAGCAAAGTAATAGATGTCAGGTTGGGGCTCTTGCCTGAGTCATGAGCTGGGACTGAGAAGAGGGACATGGGTTTGGCCCTTGATCCAAACTTCAGCCAGGAGCTCAGCATTCACCCACTTCTGCCCAGTTCCTCCCACGAGGGGCTTTGTAGAGAGATCATGATGTGCAGGGCTTAATTTTCAGGCCTGGTGCATGCTTTTAGCAGAAGCTGAATTTTGGTTTTCAGAACAGTCTTTGCCAGGTCTGAGGTTACAAAAGCCTTTTGGGGATAACCTCATTAAGATAATTAAACATCTGTGTAATTCTTTCTTTCTCCATACGTGGCAAGTATTATTAAGCTGTATTTTCATGTGGCACTTGAGCCATTTTGCATGGCAACTTACAGGAACAAACAGCAGAATGGCTTGAAAATAAAAGGATTGAATTATTTGATGTTTGCAAAGAGTATGAATTTCAGATATCTGACATCAGGATTAAATATGATTGGCATCTGTTTACAAAACAGTGAAAAGCCATGCTTAGTTTTGCACAGCCTGTAAGTACGACTACTGCAGGAATGCCTTTAAAGAAATAGGGAGAAAATAGCTGCACAGTGGCATGAGCTTGTATCAAAGGTAATACTTTTTTTAAAAACATGTTTTTGCCTTTTCATCATATAACAATATGGCTGACACTATCTTCCAGAATTAACTAATACCTTTGTATAAGCCCATAATTTAATGTACTCAAAGGAAAGATGGGCAGGTGACTTTCTTTTAAGTGACCAGATGATCTGAGGCAGGTTGGGAGGGGTGGAGTGGGGTGTTCTTTTGGCCTGCAGGACACGTGTATTGTCATAGTTAGCAGCATCTGTAATGGTACAACAAACAGAACTTTGTCCTGGCGGTTTGTGCAATGGATGGTAAAGGTAGATAGGTTATCTATTACAGCTATGGTTGCTTATTATATATAGCAAGCAGTGTTACTTAAGGGAAATAAACATGTTACTATTCTCGGGAACCAGTTACCAAGAATACACAGAAGAACAGGACATTTCACAAACTGTAGAATGCCTCTTTCTTGCCTTGATCTTTGTGCAAAAGTTGCATTGCCAAAGCCTCCCTCGCTGCCTAATGACCTCTAATACTCTCTGTGCCAGGGCCTCATACATCCAAGGCCTAGATGGAACTGCTGAATGGGTGGCACGCAGGAGTTAGGGATTTTTCCAGATGCAGGAGTGGATTTAGCAGTGCCGGGGCTTGTATCGTGTGGGACCTCCTGAAACAGATATGCTGTAATAATTTTTATTCCTTCCTACTGGGATGAATTCCAAGCCAGTAAAAGGCAAACTGAATTAATTCAACGGAGGCATATGCCACTGGAAACTGTTTACATTTCTTAGCAAAAATGGAGCTTCCTGGTCCATTTTTTAAGCTTCCCCCCCACTGAAGTACAGCGTATGGTGGGCACTGTTACAAGGATATGCTGTTGACACTACCAAGGCTCAACATTCTTGCTTTGGAAAAGAGTGAAATGCTGACGATTTTTTATTTGTTAATATTTTGTTATGTAGGAGAACAGGAAGCTATAAAGGCCCAGATCTGTCTTTTTTTGTGTGTATTTTCTTCAACTCTTTTTCCAAGTTACCCAGTGTGCTGCCTTTTCTAAGGCTCTTCTGCCATGACACTCAAGAGACAGGCACCCGCACTCCAGCTGTACTGCTGTACTTCTGGCCCCAGCTGTCATTCTAGTACAATTTTCATTGGCATTGGTTTGTTTAAGCTCTCTCAACACTTTACTTAAGCAGTGGAAAACACCTAAGACTTTTTCTTCTATCCTAGCACAGGAACAGTCTCTTTTTTTCTGAAGCATATCACGGCTTGGGCATTCCCAGCTGGAATTTCGGGGCCAGCCATCAGCATGCGGAAACGGCATTTGCTATTCTGGCACTCGGCATACTGAACACTTTCTTATCCTCACATCTGTGGTATAGGGAGTTGGCAGGGTCAGATAAGTGTGTTCTCCACAGTAGACTGAGTAAGAGGAGCATCATGAGCACTGCAGAATTTAATAGTTTGCATTGGGACTCCAGCCCATGCTGTGCTTAAAACGGAATTTAATTTTCTTCCCATGCAAACAGAAACATATGTTTTTGTGTTGAAATACGTGGAGGTGAAACTGAACAGAATACTGTCCTTGGAGGGAAATGAAGCAACATCCTGATGGATGTAAGGTGGTGGGACTGTTTGGCTCTCCTACTAAGTTTTATTATGTTGCATGGTTTTTTGCTTTGTCCCTTTTACCATTCTGATTAGTAACGCTTGCCTCACAGGCTTAATTTTTTCATGCTGTTAAATGATTTGAAATGCACTGATAAAAAACAATGCCTCAGGGCTTATGATTTTTGCAAGTTTGGCAAATAAAAAGAATCAGCCTTTGCTCTAGTTTTGGGGTTGTTCTTTTCTTTATTCTTTGCTAGTCAAGGAAATCAAAGACCTATCTTAAAAACAGTATGTTGTATATTATTAGTATGCTGTGAAGACGAAAGCTCACCATGTGCTCAAGGTACAAGGCTGTATGCTTATTCTGCAAAGTGGCACTGTTGGTGACCTCGGTAGCCTATCTTACTGAAGTTGGAGACAACTGGCTACTCATCTCTCTTTTGATCGGTTCTATACTCAGTGCACGTTCACTTCGCCCAAACATCCCTCTGATTAGCACCTCATTTAGGCTGCTTGCTAAAGGGCATTACCTCCATCAGCCTAGTTCTTAAAACTAGAAAGATTTCTTGCTGGGCTTGCAGCAGCCTGCAGCCTTGCTCTGTTTTCAGCAGTCAGGCAAAAGCATTTACAATTAACCTTTACTTCCATGTTAGTTGAATTTTACTCCTGCCTATGGAGGAGTATAATCTAAATGCTATTAAAATAGAGTATGACTTCATATTATGTGACATCTGGTGACTTCCAATTATCTGTGTTTTGCCTGCCTACAGTGAAAAGGCAATTATGTTCTTCTGGTAGGATTTACAGCAGTTTCAGAAGATATGATAATAAAATACTGAACGAGGGCAAGGAAGCACATTGGTAAGGAAAGACTCACATAGGCTAAAAAGTAGAAGTCAAGTGCGTACATTTCAATCCTTGTTCAAATCTGAAGCTGTTTGCACTAATCCTTTCCCATTACGTCCTGTTGACAGGTATTGAGCAACTACCCCGTTTGTTAGGAAACACAAATAAGATACAGAATCCACTTCTGCATTTTTCTTTTATCATTTTGTCTAAAACAATTTATTCGTCAAGTCTACATGAATTTGCACCAATTAGATGTCTTTTGAAATACCTTGATACAATGCCTATGCTCATTGGCTCCAGTACTTGCAGAACGTCTAGATATTCATCATATATATGATACAGTTATTTTAACGAGATGTCATGCGAAAAGTGAAACAGAGTTACTTGGCCAGATCTCAGGATATTGACCAACTTTAATTTTGTTCAAAAGCTGTGGCATAATGATTTCTTCTGTCAGTTACAACACATCCTATCCATTCATTCATCCATCCATCTTGACAATCCATATGCTAAAAAGTGCTTTCGTATGCAGTAACTCACCAGATTGTGACAATTCTGCAAATGATGTGACATGACACCCAACATGTTGAGGTTTTTTTATTTTAAGATAGTTACCAAGAAATTTATTTCTGAAGCAAAGTATTACACTGAGCTTTGCAAACAGGGCTGTCCTCTAGAGTTGAGAAACAGTGCATTTATCTGCAAACACTAGTGACTGAGCAAAGCGTTTACTTTGTTACTGTGGTGAAACGACTCCGTGGGGTACTCCACATCTGATAATAGGTGCTTGCACGATAGAGTCCTAAAATTGTTGATGAGACTGTAGTTACAGGCATTAGTAAAATCCAAGCCATATGTGGCAATTAGCACCATACTTTTGTGCTCTGGTGTCTCGGACTAAAGGCAAATGGAGTCCCACCCTGCAGTTAGAAGATCTTTGCTCTGTTTACACATACCATGTAAAAACGGACAAGCTATTTGTTTTGCTTACATATTGTTCCACGCAGTAATTCTCTTTCCATTTAGTGATTGTTTTTGTTATGTGTTTAACACACAGCTGACAAGAACAGCTCCAGCATGGCCACGAGACCTTCTCCTGGTAAAATGGAATGGATCATCCCGCTTATTGTGGTCTCAGCACTGACCTTCGTGTGCCTCATTCTTCTTATTGCTGTGCTTGTCTACTGGAGGTGAGCCTGTTTCCTTTTGATTGGAAAATGATTATGATTTAAAACACATTTCAGGTGGTGTTTTTTCATGTGGTCCTGGTTTTTTTATTTTATTAGATGTTATGGTGATAGATGCATTAGATAACTCTCTGGATGCTAGAACAGCTCGGTTGGTTAACTATTCAGCTGTCTTAAATATTGATTTTTGTGTCACGAAAATGAGCTCGGTAGAGCTCTAGCAATGGTAGAGCCAGCTTTAATGTTGACAAATATTTTCACAATTAATCCCTCTAATATAGCTATAAAAAGGTATCTTCATCTTGGCCTTCGGGAAAGGTGGTCATGGGAGAAGATCGCAGGGAAACTGGACTTGGTTCCATGGGTGGCTTTGCCACAGACCTCCTGTGTGATCTTAAGCAGTTCTTTTCTTCCTACTGTACTTCAAGAAAGGGGGATAAGCTTGTTTCGTGTTACATAGCAAAGCTCTGAGTAGGAGTTCTTTGGCATTGGTGAAGTGCTCGGAAGTGCAACCTGCAAGGTCTTGAAACTAAAGATTGCCTCTTACAAAGAGATACTGTCCTTTACACCAATGGGCATTGGTTCAGTGGTGGGGACTAGGATTACCATCAACAAATCCATCTCCATTTGATTTACAGTAAATTAAAACCTACAGGACCTTCTCATGCCAGAATCAGAACCCAAAGACACCTCATTTGTCTGGCAGTGAAAATTAACCAGGGATTAGCTTCATAGAATGTACATAGGAATTATTTCAAAATCTGATTAGATGGGACACAGAAAAGTAGCATTGATGAGAAATAGCAGTCCACTGATCATTATATTTGTGGAATCAATGAAAAATCTACCAAGCTGTTTTTCAGTACACCCATTTTGCTGACAATTAATTGGCCAAATCGTTGAGGCTGGGAACATTTGAAAGAATGTTCATAAATAGATGACAGTAGTCTTGTGAAAATCATTTCTATTAACATTTGCAAGTAATTAACACCATTGCAGTAAGACAGTGAATAAAATTGCAGTGATGTGTGCACAAAAGCTGAAATTGGAAAGGTTCTGAAGATCCCATTGTAGTGTCCTGTCCTTCAATATATATTTTCTTCATTTGAAGGGCTAAACTTTGTCGCATTCACATCAGGCAGGCCCTTGAAGGGTATGGTATATCCTGAAGCACCGTAATGAGGGGTTAGTAATATTAATCTTGCATTGATACAAAATGCTATTCTGAGGAGGAAGGGTTTTGAAATAAAATGCTAACAGCTATTATCAAGAAGAATGTTGGTACCTCTCATTGTCTGGAAAACATTTCCATTTCCTCCAATTTCACTAATGGATTGAGAGAAATAATTGCAAATTTAACATTTAATTTGCTCAAACAGTAACAATACTGTCCCTGAGAAGATATTAAAGTTGGAAAGTACTGGCTTAGTGACCAATAGTTAGGGACTAATTTTTGATAAATATTGGCTTGTATTATAGATGATAATAGTACTCAAGTCTAAAATTACGATAGGTTAATTAAAGTTAAATACTTTTTATCTTCAAAATTCCTAACCATCCACCTCATAAAATTTTTATTTGCTTTGTAATAACAAACAAGCACATAAATCAAGGGAGATACATGAACAAAGACTTTAACTGAAACCAAATTCCTTTTCCAGTAATGTTTGTTATTTTGCATATGGACAGCAATTGTTTCTTATCTGCTCTCCATAATAAGCATGAGTACTTAACATTCATCAATAGCTTTGGTAAAATTACGAGCATTGACATTAATACCCTTGACAGCAGTGGATCAATTTGTGTATAGTTGATACTAAAAAAAAGGTGGAGGTTAAAAATTAGTATAGACATGGAAAGTATGTCATGTAGCAGTCAAAGTTTTTACATAAATATGAAGCAACAAATCGAGGAACAATAAGCAAACTTGAGAGCACATGTGTACGAGCTTCAAAATAATATCCTGTGTCTACCTTCATAGTTCTGAGGATTTTTTTTAACAAATACAGAGAGCGTATTAAAAAAGTCAGCGTGTATTTTAGGATAAATCAACAAGCAACGAGAACACAAATCATCCACAGTAACATTTCACGTTGTGCAGACCATGTCACTGAAGTGGCAACACAGCATTTGGTGTGCCCTTTTCAGTGTGATTACCTTTCCTTAGGAAAAATAAAATGTTTATCTCTGTGAGTGTTTTAAACTAAGGAAAAAACAGATCCTCAAACACCGCAGAGTCTAATTCACAAGTTTGAAAGGAACAGTGATCTGGATTTTTAGGAAGAAATACTTAGCTTAAAATGTAATGGGCAACATATGGAATAATTTGCTAAATAACACTATCAAAGCAAATGGCATGAAAATGAATTTGAGACAGATTTTTCGGTATGGGAAACATGGTTTTGAAGTGCACAGCAGAGAAACACTTGTTATGAAAGGATATCCCTCAAGGGGACAGGCATGCTGGACCAAGGGGTCTTTTCTTGCACAGCAGTTCTTTGTTTTGGTGTGAGAAAAAGCATTACAAAACAAAACCCAGAGAACTAGAAAAATGCAGAAGAGACACAGTTACCCTTTGGCAATATATTTTGAGGGTAAAACAAATGATATTTTCACTTTTGCGTTTTTGAGCATTTGTGGGATTAGATGATTTGAGACCAGAGGTGACATAAGTAGAACAATGAAGCAGAGCGAACCCTTCTGCTTGTTTGCACTGCATTGATGCCCTGTTATCCAGGGACCAGAATAAGGAGTTAGGGAGGCTGCTTGTGAAGGTTTGGCAAAGCATTTATCTCTCTTTGGATCCTTTGTAACTCCTTCTGTGATATAGCAATGAAATAAGTTTTGTGATGACGTCTGGTTGCAAGGAAGCATCATTTTCTGTTCCCTTTATTTGAAAAGGAGAGTGATAGGAAGCAGTCACTGTTTGATGAAGCTTTTCCTTTCTTTATCTGTTGAGCTTCCATGCTGTGTTCATTAGAGACTTCCTGTAATTGAATATATTTGGAAATGATCTGTGCCATTTCTGAACGAGACTCCCTTATTTGCAGAGGTAATTTGCTGTTCAGTTCCTTTTCCATGTGGATCCTGGACAAACGGCGAAAGAATATGATTGATGTTGATGAGAAAGGGTCAATTCCATCTTTTTAGCATGATGGCCATCTCAGTAATGAAAAGGGATGGGAACTTGCAGGCAAGCAGCAGCCTTAAATTACCTTTTTACTAAAGTGTCCTGAATTCAGTACTTCTAATGGCACTGCTGTGCAAAAAGGGCTATTTGATTTTAAGTTGGTAGAGTGGAAAATAAACTAGGTCAGCATAATGAAGCTGCAAAAATTGCCCTGCCTCTTATCCCAGAGCAATGAGGAGAGCACTGTCGCGGGACGACCGGGAGCCGTAAAGTTTGCTGTGGCTGGTTGACAGTTGGGCTTCCTGGGCAGGAGGGACAATGATGGCTGAATTTAAGTTTGCTTCTGTGCATCTTTGATTCCTCTTGAGGAAAAGCTGGCCTGGCTGACCCTTGAGTGTCGTGGGCACGATGAAGGGGACTGTTGCTCCCAGGACCTCTAGTGCTTGAAATTGATTTCTTCTAGCATCAAGTTGAGAATTTGAGTCTTAGCAGATAGAAAAGGTGAGGAGACCACATCCTCGTTTTACTCAATGTGTAGATTCGCCATTCGCTTCTGCAGTGGCAAAGTGGTATTTCTTTTTCTGCATTCATTCCTTTCGTACAGGTACCTGAAATTGTGTGCTGTAGGGACAACCACTGGGTATTTCTGAGAACTATTCACTGGGATTTTAGGATCTTTCGCTGGAGCACTACTAGCTCATCTAAAGCCTGTTAACACGTGTGCATTGTAAGGTGCCATTTCCCAAACACATTATTTTTGTGTTTCTGGGCATTTGTTTTGCATCTGTGATTTCATACCCAGACTCAGTATCATGAGATGCTTCTGCAGTTCTTCAAGGTCAGTTTAAAATTTGACTTGGATTGTCTGCAGTCTTTGCTACTGTTATTCTCACAGCCTTTTCTACAAGCTCCGAGAATTGCAGAGTGTGTTTGGTAGTGACCTCCAAACTATTTAGGGATTGAGTGTGACTTCAGTTTTTTTGCAACAAGGCGAGTTCCTATAGCATGCTGAGCCATAATATGGCTTGAAACATGTCTTTTCTAGCACTTCCGCTACATTCTGTTGCAAATTGAACAAGTCCTGAGTATTGACACTTTAAGGGAAACCCAGGGTCAGTGCCACTTTCTTTTTCACAGAGGTGCAGGAGGGTGACTAGAATTGGGAAATGAACTAAAATACTTTCATGCACACTAACTTCCATCATTTTAGAAAAAAAAAAAAACATATTTTAGGAGTGACTGGTGACCTTCCACTGTTTGTTTTCCATTCTGATTTTTAATCTAAACACTACAATGCTATAGACTGTGGTTTCAAAGGGAAAAATAAGCAGAGAATATTAAGAAGCAATTAAGATTTTAGAGTTTAGCCAACAGCAACTTTTAAATGGGAACTAAATTATAGCCATTTCTCATTTTCAGCTAAGAGGAAGAAATTAATTCACAACTATAGCTGGAGAGTTTTCTTTTTCTTTCTTTCAGCAGATACCATAATTCACCTCTGAATTATTGCTGCCATCAACATTGTGATCCCAAAGACAAAGCAGGAATATTGTATTGCATTTCTTATTAAATCAAGCTGTTTATACAGTGCTAATATGTTTACATTCAGGAGGGATTTTTGGAACAACACAGCTGCTGCCTTTCAAAGAGCGAGCAAGCTTGCATTGCTTGTTTATAGTTGTGTGTGTATATGAGACAGCTTGGGAAAAAGATGCCTTTAATTTTCCTTAGGCAAAACCCAATAGAATTTAGGGAACAGTAAGAGTTTTCTTAGTTTTTTGTTAAGCATCCTGTTGAATTGAACAGAATCCTTGGGATGGGTCCTGTGGCAGAGTCCTCTGGCAGTGCCTTTCTGTGTAGAAGAAATGACACTGAGCACCAGGAGATGTGGGTTCTTTTTCTGACTCGCTCATTGATTTTTCTGTGTGACCCGGGGCCAAATCACTTATGGTTTGACAGTATTGTTGTTGAACTTGGTGGCAAAGACCTCACTGGGAGCAAGCTCAGGTGGTCAGTATTTCAGCATCTGAGTTCTGTCACTGGTAAAATAGCACCGAAGAAGGTTGGTGAGCTGTATTTGTAAATCAGTTTGCAATACAGAAATGAAAACTGCAACGTAAGACCGAGAACTGTTGTAGTTACCATGTCTAATAACCATGCCTTGGAAAACTGTCTTTTGGCATTAAATTCTGGGGAACTTGCACAACCCTATAGCTAAGATAGTGTTAAAACTTCATTGGGGAAAAAAAAGAACTTCTGCCTGTAGCAGGTTGTAAAAAGTGCTGAAATTGTTATTTGAACCTATCTCTAGGTTTTATTTTATGAGTATACAATGTGTTGTTCATTTACTGTACTGATTGAAAAAGGAACATTGCAAATTTACAGACCATTGTAAAATTGCTTGCTTACAATGATAAAAGCTGCTTTCAGCTTACTCTGAAATATTCGTGATTCTGCTCATTTTCTCACTCATGAAGGATGCTAGGTGGTAACACTTTCTGAGAGCCTGTATGTTGATTTTAAGAATGCCTCGGGTGCAGCTGCATGAGTATTTATTTCAGCAGCAGCAGTTCAAGCAGCATCCTCCGTTCCTGCCCTTGTTCTGCCCTCTGTGATACCAATGCAAATGTTTATATAACCATATGAGGAGCTGGATTGAGAAATAATCCACGTTTTTAAAAAAAAAAAAAGAGAGAGAGGTGCTTTCATGCCCTGATTTAAACCAGATTAGCTCCCAGTCTGGTTCACACAGTTGTACCAGCACAACCGAGGGACCAGCATGAGGACAGAATGAGCAGGAGGGATGGGGATGCTCATGCTGACACAGCCCCCAGTGATGCCTGAGGAGCATATCCAGGCACTTGTGCTCATCTTGGGGATGGCAGTGCCCCAGAGCACAACCCATGTCATCACAGGCAGTGAGGAGAATTAGCCAACAAGAGCAAGAGATTTCCTGAGCTGGGAGACGGGCAATGCCACAGGAAAACAAGGGGAAACATGGAGGTGAGTGGTGTGCCTGAACTCCCTTGCAGCTTCCATCTCCTTTTTAGCTACCAGATAGATATGCCCTGTTCATGCTGAACAGAACATGCCTTCGTTTTCCTCTGGGAATGGCCACGTCTAGTCTCATATGATGACAAACAGCCTCAGAGGGATGGAGATGGGGCAGATCACTGCCTGGCAAGTGGGATGCAGCCCAGCCTGATTTGGAGCCCTCTGATCTCCCTGCCTCAACCCAGGCAATGCAGGAAAAGCACTTTAGCTTTTATTGCAGAAGATCCAGGTTGTATTTGATTTTGTCAGTGCCGGAGGTAAAGGTACTGAAATATTGGGTCCTTTTGTGTGCTGTATCTCAAAGCGCTGCTCATTTTCATTAAAGGGGAGCAGGCCTGTGATCAGCTCCCTCTTATCCTGCATGGAGAACCAAGCTTATCCTTTGTGCTGATAGCAGGCAGCTTGCTTTCAAGACTGAAGCTTAGGGCAGCTGCCGGTTGCTTGTTCTAGCTGTTGGTATCGTTCTTTGAGCACTTGTCATTCTTCCATTACAAGGAAAATCAATATGAAAACTTCTCTGACAGCATCTCTGCTCTTTCATCCGGCAACGTGCAGCCTGGGGTGAGGGGGGAAAAGCCCACGAGGAGATCTGTTAACGCCAAATCTTGCTGTTCCTCCCATTGTCGGCTCGTGGGCTTTCATCCGCTCCTCTTGCGGGGAGCTGAAAAGGATCTGGCCCGGCTGTTTGCAAGGGTTGTGGGGCGCCGGGGTTTTCTCTGTGCACGGAGGACTGAGGTAGGCGAGCGCAGCTGTGCGCAGGGGAGGCCGGGACACCGCACCCCACACAGCATTCCTTCCCAACTTCTTGGTCAATAACCATTTCCCAAATGGCTACTTTAGGGCCTTTCAGAAATCACAGGAGTTGTCAGTTGTTATAGTAACGGACCCCCTGCTGCTGAATTGGCCCCGAAATGCCCATTTGGGCTTTTGAACAGACTAACTGATGCTCATTAGACAAAAAAGAGAGAGACAGATTTGCAGATGGAAAGTTGCTTTTTAAGCATGCTGGATGATCTGTTAAGAGCTAGGCTGTGGAAAGGGGCATGTTCTCTCATTCTATGCCTGTTACTTTTACTCTTCTTTAATTAACACTAGTTTTACTTTTTCTTGCAAACCAGAATTCTGCAAGATTTTCATTTCCTCACTGGTGAGGCCAGTAGTGAGCTGCTGCTTTACAAACCAACAATTTTTGTCTTCAGAAAGGAAAGAAGTGGGAGAGGGAATTGCCAGGCTTAAATGCAGATCAGTGGTGATTTCCAGAACTATAAGGATATCTACAAAACTCAGAAAATATTACTTTTAGTCCTAGTTATACAGCATCAGGAGCAACACCAAAAATCAGTAAGCACACTTTGACCCAGGAATGTCCCACTTCAAGGAAATAACACAGTCTAGGTTTTGCTTTAGGTGTAAACCTGAGCAGTCCCATTGATGTTAACAGGGTGACTCCTGAATAACCAGTATCAGCTAAATGAGACCTTACCCTTGTAAATTTGAGTCCGCATGACTGAAGAACCTGTATCACCTTACGTGGGTTCTCGAGAATATGCAGTTGCAATAACAAGTTACTTCTTGCCACATATTTGAGGCCAGCTTCTTCCTATGTCACACACGTCCAGCTTTCATCTGAATTTCATGAAGCAATGTTCTCCTCTCAGCTGTCCTGTAAATGAAAAGCAAATCTAGATTTATGGCAGGCTGGTATATCTCCAGGTATAAATGAGAGAGGACTGTGGTTGTTCTTGTGCAACACACCTCTTCTGTGAGGAAGTTGGTTAGACCAGATGGGCAGGCAGGGCTGTTAGCAGAGAGGGGAAGCAAGTGCTCCAGTACATGAAAGGGGTCTGCAAGGAGTACGTGATCTTCTGCACCCATTGTGCTGGGGATGAGGAGTCTTTGGCTTAAATGGCAGCAAGAGAGAAATTTAGGTTTGACATTAGAAAAAGCTTCATGACAGGAAAGATAATAAAGCGGTGATCCACAGAACTTCTATTATTTCTAGGTTCCAGAACAAGGTTAAGTAGCCATTCGTCAGGAGCACCACAAGTGTCGTTGATCCTGCGTGGGAGCTTTGAGGCCCGTTCTCCACAGGTCTGTGATGCGAGCTTTAAAGCACACATGCAAGCATGAGAAAAGAGGAGGAATGGCGTAGTGTGATAAATTGTCCTGTAAATCACAGACTAGAAGCCTGAAAAAGTGTTTGGGAGACACAGTTTAAATGCATCACATTTAAAGTAAATAACGTGAAGCCAGTAAAAGAGCACATCTAAGAATTGGGGGGAGGAGAGGGGGAGGGCTATAGCTTTAGAGAGCGAGTGAAAGGAAGATAGAAGTGGGCAGGAAAGAAACTGCAAAGGCAGCTTGCAGAGGACAATTGTGTCAGGAGACCCACAGGTTGGTGGAAAAAAAAAAATCCATTGGATTGGAGTTTTGTTCCATCTGTTCTCCTGCAGCAAGGAGCCTAAAAGTAGAGAAGAGTCAAGAGTAAAACAATGACTTGAAGTTTCAAAACAAAACAGAGGAGAAGGCATTGGGTGTAGCTGCAGTTTGTTGCCCCTGTTGTGTGTTATCTAAGGCACCATCCGCACTGTGCGTGTCAATATTGCCCCGTTACCAGCAGCGGGTGCCAACATGAGGCCACCCCTGGTGCCAAGGGCAAAGACCCTGTGAGCAAGCACCCACGGTGACTGAATCTAGACATCCCCAGAGAGGCCATTACATGGAAGTATTTTCTTGTAAAGGAGACGGGGAATGGTGATTGCTCGCAGAACCAAGATTTCACAGCTGTGAAACCACCCATCACAGCGCCAGCAATCCTGGTGCCTGCTGGATTGTGATCATTTTTAACAGCACCTTTAAATGAGAATTCTCTCTCTGAAACATGCATGTTCCTCAGCTCCTGGGATGTTCATACTATGTGGGTCAGTTGTGTGAACATCTTTTCTGCAGGCACTTTTATGGATGTGGCCATTGAATTCAGTGGGAGCCCAGATCTGCATCACCTTTGTTTTAAAAGATAATGTCAAGCATGCAATCATAAGTCAAACAACAGGAAAATAAGTTTCAGTTGTGAAAGAGTAGAATTCTAATACCGTGTTGGTGACCTTGAAAACTCCCAAACAAAAAAAGTATACTTTTTTATTTTTAATTTGCTATACAGTGTTTCCCATAAGAGCTGAGACATTCAGGCTGTGCTTTGCCCACAGGCCCACACAGGCCATCCCATTCATTAAAGGGGGTGAGGTTTATGTAAAAATCTTGGCAGCAAGTTGGAAAACTGCTATTGACACACTCCTCACTGCTTTGTTTAGAGGTGTAGCAACATTTCCCCAACATTTCCATAAATACTTTCTTCTGCAGAGAGAGCAAAGGGGAACAGGCAAGGGCAGCTGAGGTCAGGCAAGGAGGGATCTGTGGCGTGGCTGCAGTTGATTTTCTGTTTTGTTTCTGTGGAACTAATTAAATGGATTAATTGCAGACTTTTGTTTTTCTGGAAATGCCTTCCCCAGTGCTGCTGTAATGCTGAGGTTTTGAAAAAGAGCAAGATTTTATCTGTACAGTACCTGGATGAAAGGTAGTGAATTTGAATGAGTATTTTTTAAAATATTCAGATCTTCTAGTTAAGCTCTATTAAGAACTGGTTTGTAGGTGCTGAGCGATAGTGTGCCATGAGGAGTATGTGTTTTCTGATAAGCACAGCGGTAGAGGATGCCAGGTACCACTGGCTTCTGCACCCCATCTGTTAGGTCTTTTATAAGCTATTCTACAGGAAACTTCTGTAAAACTCTAAAACTTTTGAACTCTGGCTTTTAAAGCTATGATCAGTATTTTAAAAGAGAAACAAATTTCATAAATGCTTTCTGTGAAATCAAATCACTAAAAAAAAAAGACAACTATTTCTTAAGATGGATGCATTCTTTTTCAATTCCCCTTCTCAGCTCAAAGAAACAATTAATTAACCCACTGTTCTTTGATCTCTTGCAAGTTTATGTTTTCTATTGATCTGTTGCTAGTTTATATCTTTTCTATAATATTCTTAGTATGTAAGAGTATGTGTAAAAGTGTATACAGGTATCTCTGGAGTAGGTTCCCTCTTGTAAATTGGTAGGTTCAGAGCTAGAGGAATGTCTTGGACAAACTGTGAATGAAATATCCTATAATACAAGTAGATGTACCCAGAGGGAACAGTATACCTCTGCTGTGAAACTGTGAATTAACCACAGCAACCAGATAAATTATTTTTTTTTTTCTCTCTCCTTGTAGCCATAAAATATAGCTATTGAAGGGCCCTGTGCTGTCCTAAGTCCCACAGCAACATTTGGACTAACATTAGCACTAGCTATTTCACAGCAGGATGTGGTCTGAGTGTAAAATTATAGGGTAAGAATATTAAATCAATTCAGCAAACTTAACTGGTTGGATAAATACAAGGAATCAGCAGCCTAGTAAAACAATAACAAGCAGGGGTGAACTTAATTTTACCTTTCTTAAAACCTGTGTAATTTGGGAAAAACCGACACCTTGGAATGCACAATGCTTGTTGTGCTGCTATTACAAATGCTGCGAGTATGTGAATTCATTCAGTTTATTATAGACCACTGAGTTGTTTGTAGAAAAGAAAACATTTTTTCTATTGCTACAAACAGCATGTGTTCCACTCTACTGACTTATAGGTTAAAATCCATTTGAGCTCTAACTTTTAAACTGAAACAGGCGTAGGTGGCATGCCTGGTTCTCTATCGGTGGGTTGTTGTTTTGGAAATCCTGTCTTTTCCAAAATAGTACAAAAACATTTTTAAATATCCTACAAAATGACATTTGTAAAATAATAGAAATAAGCCCAATTTGAATGTTTAAAATATTGTTAGTGTTAAAAAAAAAGAAAAGAAATAAAAATATTTCCCAATAATGACAAATATTCTATTCCCTGAAGGCTCAAATGTGTTGTTTTCCTTCTGATCAAATTATCAGTTAAATGGATATATTGCTGTACAGTGAATCACTCTCTAAAACCATTTTTTAACCACTATCAGAAAGTTTCCAGTGAGTGCTGATAAAAGTCCTCACGTTTTGTAGCAGCACGAGCTTATCTTATTCACTCCCATGTCAAATATATTTTAAGCCGTTATGGATCGAGGCATGTTTGTCATGCCACAGGTCGGACTTAGGGCTACAATGCTGAATCCCTGTGGATAGAGGCTTCTTCAAGTCTTGTATAAAGGGACGTCTTTCCTTTTGCACAGGCATGAGGCTACTGACACAGGTGCTCCTCAGCTGGAGCAAATCCCTCACTAGCAGTGGATGGAGATAGGAAATGGAGTTCACCCCTGGTGATGGATATTTGGCATAATTGTGGGTTTTGAATGAAAGTGAGAGAATAGCCCTCTGCAAGGCAGGCAGAGGGAGTGCATCTCCTAAACCCATCGCGGGAGATTACATCTGCCAACCTCATGGTTTATTAGGAGCTAAGTGTTTCATCAGCGAGGAGGATTTTATGCTGGTAGAGAAGTGATCAAAGTGAGCTGGCCTGCAAGTTTTCCAGCTGCTTTCCAGGTTTTATTAAGGTATTTATTTCCCCAAGCCAGTTCCACTGATGCTGAGAGGAGGAGTGTGGAGGGATGGGCACCACAAGGGCAGAGGATGCTGAGCCAGGACCAGGGAGAGTCACTTCTCATGTGGTGCCAGGCTCTGCTCCCTGAGCACTAGTGTTACTAATGAAGATTGCAGCAGTTGTGCCCGAGGAGGACTTCCAGTCACATCATAACTCAAAATGCTGATCATTTACTTTTCAGAGTCTTACAAATTTCCTAAATTTCAGTGTTCAGTGGTAGTAGCAAGTGGTATTACAGACATGAAGTGAAAGCTGTGAAGATGCAGTCCTCATACCTGTCATTTTTTTGATTTATTTTTTTTTTTTTAAATGAAAGCCTAGGACATAAATGTACCAGAATGGTTAGTCTGTTCCGATTCATACAGCTCCTTATTTTTGAAGCATTCAGGGTGCTATTTCAATCAGGGAGTAAATGGGTTTGCTTTGCAGTTTGCTTTTCAGAATCTGCGAACACTGGTTTTGTGAGTTAAGGCTGAATCTAGGCTTCTTTATCCACATAACCAACACTTACACAACAGCAAAAAAGATTCTCCTGGCCCTGCTATCATTACAGGCTTCATATTCATTTGAATGAACTATTTTTCACCACTTTCTTCACTGTTATGTGAACAAACAAGCTTTTTAAACTGAAAGGGCTTTTCCTGCAATCTGGTTATTCTTCAGCAAGCTTTTCTGTAGGCTTTGCATGACAGAAGTTGTAGTCATGTTTTCTGGTCTCCCTACAACTATACACTTGTCCTGTGCCCTTGTTCTGTCTAATTTTGGGGAGTGGGAGGAGGAAAGGAGAGTGAGATTAACAGCCTATCAAACATCAAGGACATTTACTTGGTTTACATCTGCCAGAGTTACTCTGAACATGCTTTGTGATACTGAGGGGTGTATACACCTTATATGTATCAACAATAATTCCTTATTAGAGAAAAATATTGTAATAATTAATAATTAAGTAACACCATTTGCATGCACAAATCACCATAGTTTGGCTTGTGTGATATTTAATACTGAATCTATCTGGGCAAAGCAATTGTATCTCTGTGGAGATCAATCCTAACGAATAAAAAAGTTGCAAAGATTTTTTAAATAATTTGAGCAAAGAAAATAGTCTCTTTTTTCCTGAGACTGTGGAAATAAAGTTTCTGCTTTCCAAAGGAAAATACAGTAATTAGGAAATTTGCAAATGGAAATTAGCCTGTGTTGGTCTTCGTCTTTATTTATGTAATTAAATTGAGTCTTTAATTAGCATATATATTATTCATGTTTCAGTATAATTTATTTTATAAGTCCAAGTTCAAATATAAAAATCAAAATGGGCTTGATGCACCCTATTGTTCACATGCAAAGCAGCTAACATAGATGTAAAGATATGAGGTGAATTGAAACATTCATATTTCATAAGGATGCAGTCTACATTTTCTGAAATTATGGCTTGAACTCTTATTTTTACCTTTCTCTCATTTGCATACATATTAGTCCCTTTTTAAATGATGTGTTAATTCTTTTCATTAGACTTCAGTGAATGCTTCTATCCCTCCTGAGAGTCAAGCATAGGTCCCTGGAAAGCAAATTATGGACTTTCATGTTGCAAAACCCATTGTAAACGTGACATTTATCACTGCAAAGCCAACTCATGTGGAGCACTTGGCTGCAGTCAGGAGGGCAGAAGCCTTTTTCTTATGCTTATGGTAATGATTGTCATCTGTGAATAAGGAGCTGGCACCAAGTCCCCGACATGTCTTCAGAAATGATTGGGCACTTCACAACCGCACCACCTTCTTGATGGTAAAAATGCCAGTTCAGCTGTTTAGGGGAGAAAGAGTAACTTGACTCAGGTCCTCACACAAGCAGCTTCAAGAAAATGGGTGATCAAGAATCTTCTCTTCTGCATAACGTGGTAGTAGAGACAAGAATTTGAGGACCTACAAGGGCTCTGCAGCTCTCTGGAGTGTATTTGGCTGTCAAAGCAGGAGCCTGCAGGCTTGGCTTTGCTGCTGTCCAGAATGCATTTGTGCTTCAAAATCTCCAAAATGGCAATCCTGAAAGCAAAAGCATGAAGGTGACAACAGTGCAATGGGAGTCCTTTCTCTGGATCTCTGAGCCAGATCCTGTAGCAAATGTGGGAACAATCTGTGGGAAGAAAAGGGGCAGTAAAGTAGTATTGGAGTTAGGTGTCTGCTGCTGCATATTGATTTGCCAGGCTGTGACAATTCATCTTTTTAATTCTAGGTATAAAAGCATTGTTATCCCAGTGGTAAACCCGAGGTAATAATTTCACAAGGTTTTATATTGATGGGGTGAGCCCTGAGTGGTGCCACATGGGGAGTTGCCATGTGTGCTCTGATTAATAAAAAAATTGATGGGAAGAAGAAAGATTCTTATGCCATCACTGCGAGGAAATGCTTGACATCTTTAAAGGCCCATAAGTTCAGTTTCCATCTGTTTTTTGCAGAGTCTGGGCCTTTTCAAAAGCAGTGCTGATGTGCTGTAGGGAATTAATTTAGCTCTTTGTGGTAGCAGAAGGTTAGAGTTCAACATCACTGTTTTTGTTATCCACAGAGCTACATGGAACAAGTTCCCTGTTGTATAGTTTAAAGGAATAGGTGGAGGCTACTAGAAAGAGACCTGTTGTCCCTGCAGCTTAGTTTTATTTGAGATGCATGGAATAAGAGAGCAGAAGAGAAGCAATCACAGTATTTGATACACATTCTCAGCAGCTGCTTCATCTCGCCATGTTTGAATATGTAATCTCACTCTCAGGAGCATTCTGCGTGAGAAGCAGCTGGGCGCTTCTGAACATACAATAAATGCTCCCATTTCACAAGCGTTTGTGATAATCCAAGCTGCAGGTAGGCCTATGGGGAAATGAAAAGTCTGTGTTTTATTGTGACTCTGAGATTTTGGTGGGTTGCGGTGTTGTCTAAAGGATTTGAGCTTGCACTTGGATGTCCTCTCTTTCCTTAGCAATGCTTCCTTGTACTGAAAGTGTGCAAGAGAATCCCTGAGCTTTATTTATGCCAGCTTTTTTGAAACATTTAAACTGCCTGCAGCCCCCTCCTCCTTCACTCCTTGGGTAAGTGTGGGGTCTCATTGTCTTCTGCACTGTCAAGCTGGGAGAAGGCTGAGCTAATTCCCTGTGTGCTGAGCACAGAAAAGGATGCTGAAGACAAGGGGCTTTAAACCAACCCTAGGCCAGGGTTTAAGGTTATCCACAGTTCTCTGGGTTTTTTTTCTGAAGCCTGGAAAATAGACAGCTCAGCTCACGAGGGTATAAGGCAGCGGATGAGCGTTCCCCTTCCATGTTGCCTTCCAGAATCTTTCTTCCTTGGTGCACCAGACAGCCACTCCCCACCCTAGAGAGAGATGCATTGGCAACCTCACTCCTCATTTTTTTCTGGTGACTGGATGAACTTTAACATTGTTATTGCTCTCCAACAACCTTATGGTATCTACTTAGCTTTCTGTGAAGAAGGAGTTAAACTCAAATGGGTTGGATGTTTTCTGTTACAGCTCATGTTCTGTTTTGACCTTCTTGGCTTCACATATTTTCCCCTTTTAATGTTACTAGCTGTATCTGAGATCTTAACATCAGTGGGCTGCTTTGTGGAAATAAATATTAATGAGATGGTTGCTGATAGCATCATATGGGTAGAAACAAATGCTTTTATAATAAATGGAATTTAATATTAATTGAGTGGTTTGGAGTTAAAGCTGGATATAAAGTGACAGGCTCGTGGCACAGCAAACTGCCCTTTGCAGGAATCCAATTAGAATAGTGAAGAGCAAATTGTAAGCAAACTTGCTATAATCACACAGGGGCAATACAAGAGTGGAGCATAATTTGGAGCCTGGGACCTGTCCCCTTGAATGTCTCATAATTTCCATGAATCAACATTTAGTTACTATGTGGTGCCAAGTTTACATTCTTCAGCTCTATCCTGGCAATGCTGCATCCCATTGCTCTAGTCAAACCGGAGGGAGACAGTATGTTTTGCAATAAAAGGGCACATCAATTAACTGCACCGTGTTCTGCTACACATCTGTCAGAGAAAAGTGACTTGCTTGTTAGCCTGCTGAAATTACTTTGCATTGAAAATCTTGTGCTGATGTTACAGGGTTTTTCCTGATCACTTGAAGCTATTACCTTTGCCATTTCCTCAGAGAGAATGATCAACAGTTGTTCCCTGTCCAAATTGCATTGTTTGTTCCTGACTTTGAAAAATAGATGATTTGCTGAGATGTGTCGTAGACAAATAGTTAAATGCTGCCTGGAGTAACCAAGTGTGATTGTCACAGATATATCTCATGTCCTAAAGAGTGATGTAAAATGTTCATTGGGTTTGAATTGTTCCAAAATAGTTTCTCTAAATATTATGTATCATTTTCATCTGGCAGATGGAGTTGCAGAAGCTGCTATAGCGAGTTTGTCTGTGGCATTTCAGACAACCTGGGTATTGTGTGAAATTAGCTTAGCAAGCCTCTAAAAGGGGAGGGTGCAGGATGTAAAGTGAGGGTGTAGGAGCGATTAAGACCTAAGCACAGCATCTGGGAAGTTGGGGCAGTGCTTCCAGGCTGATGGAGACACGTGAAAAAAAAACAGCAAGGAGCAAGTCAATTTATCCATTCTGTCAAAATGGCTACGATCAGCCAGGAGGCAAATGAATAAACGGATCAACAAGTATTTCACACTTGTGTGTTCTCGACAGGAAATCACAGATCTGAAACCAAATGTCTGGGACAAAACTACCAGAAATAGTGGCAAAATACTCTGCTGTTTAGTCTGCATTTTAAACATTTTTAGCTCACAAAACTCCTTGAATTAAAATACTGGAATAAAACAGGAACTTGTTACTACAGTTCCCAGTTATAAGCAGGGATGAAAATAGTTGGAGTGAGTCTAACAGCGGAACCCTGGTCCCCACTGGAATCTTGCTTTGCCTGCATACCCAAACACGTCGTGTTGGCCATGGTGATTGCTGCTGTCCTTTCTGCTCCCAAGTTTGCTGTCTAATTGCTGCACTAATAGCAGGAAAAGCACCACCAAAGATCACATTAGAACATGGAAATGAAATGCATAAATACAGTAGGAGGAAAATGAATCTGAATTGCTAGAGGTGTCAGGACTGAACAGTTCACCTAGGAGCACACATCTCCTATGTTCGTTGAAGACGGTGTGTCTGCCTGTGCAGCCATGTCACTTCATGAGCGTCAAGAATAGGAAATGCTGAGCCAAGAGCTTGTGTTTAATTTACACGTCTGCTTCTGAGCAAGTGCCTGTTGGATCCAGGCACGCTTCTTCATACATTAAGAAGCATTCATATGTTTTTGCTAAGATGCAAATTGCAGTTCTTGTGGGCTTTTTTCTCTTTTTCCCCACTCCTGCATTTATCAACACTTAAAGGTTGTAAAGAGCTTAATAAAAGGTAGATTAAAGCTCTGGAAATAGTGCAAATAAAGAGAACAGTCTATAAATAGAAAATATATTAAATTGTATCTGATGTTAAGGGATCTAACAATTAACATAGGTTGACTAAATTTCTCCTGTTTCGCTTATCTGCAATGAACTTTTATCTTGAATCAAAATGTTCTCCTCCTGTGATTAGTTTTGTTATTAGATGTTTCTACACACTGATTAAGACAACGGGAAAGCAATAGTTTATTTGCCCGAGTGTATACTTACTGAAAAAGAGTTTGTCATGAGGAAGAAAGCAGTTTCTCATTTTCAGAATAATTTTGACTGATTTCTTAAAGGCAAAGTCTCTTCTACATCTGTTACTTTAAGATTTTTCAGTTCTTGACTCTACTGTATAATTGGGCACCTGCTAATAGACTTCATGGTAACTTTTCTGATACGCCTCATACATTGAGTCCTTTTTGTGTAATAAATGTGTATTTCCTTGACACCAAAATTCAAGGAGCTTTGAATGGGTTATAGGCCTGAAACTTCAAAGATGTCCTTTTCTTAATAAATATTTTGAAAAGGGAACTCTTCCTCCCTTCATTTCAAGCATTTTCAGGATCATCCTTCTGGTCCCCTCTGCCTCATGGTGTAGTGGATTCTACTTCCATCACTCGCTTATAATATTTCTAGAATTTTTCTTATGGATTATTTGGTCTGTGGAAATGGTAATTTAAAACATACATTATTTTCTGTGCTTTTCTATTATGCCTAAATATGCTTAATACTGCTTACTGCTTTTTCGTGTTTAGATTTTTCTTATAGTATTAATTATCTTGGGATTTGATCGATACTATTGCTATTGTTGATGCTATTTATTTTTTAGAGACATTCTCACAGAAAATACTGTACTGTTTAATGCGAATGCTACTGGAAGGATCCTGCTGATGCGGGGACTTTTTATTCTGATGTTTTAATTGATGTGGGTCTGTTGTGTTTAGCGAAGGGAGCCCAGTGGATATGTTCACACCACACTGGTTGTCTGATTTAACGAGAACACCACTCAGCAAATACAACTTGCTTCTCGGCGGTATAGCTCTATTAATGCAGAGCTATGCCCGAGGTACTTAGCCCAGCAGATAAGGAGTATTGGAGCAGGCAGAGCTCACACTAACATGCCTACATGTCTCCTGGCATCTGAGATAGGTCACTGGGGTCTGACTCGGGTATTTTTACAGAGCTAGTTAGAGATATATTCAGCATACCACAGCAGAATACACAGCATGGTATTTCTCAGTGGTTTGGTTCAGCGGATGGTAGTTTATTGTCTCTGATATTTGTGTTTCCTTGTCACATTTGTTAACCTTTGAATGCAAGAAACTCATTAAAGCAATTCCTCAGACACACATACTCCAGGCTTCCCCAGAGCTCTCAAGTCACTACCAGATTAGTATCAGCAACAGCAAGAAGTGAATCTCCAAATGGGTTGATTGATAGCGAGATTAATGATCCTCAAGACTTCTGTCCAGGTTTATTATTTGGCAGCTTATAAATCTTTGCTTTCAGGGAGATGGGTGGGGAAGGAGGACCAGCTGGCTGCCACCCGGTCTGTCTGTATTAGCGTGATGAGGTGACGTACGTAGCCCTGTCAGAGCACCAGCATTAAGTAGTGTGTTTTCAGTGTTCTCATTATCTGCCAGGTACTAAATAATTTGCTTCTCTGCTCTTGGTGCCAGCTGCTCTTTTCTTTTCCTTTGTGCTGTGCTTCCAAAGGTGCCATTTGTGCCATTTCTAACTGTGTTCTAAAAAGAGTTAACAGAGAGACCATAAAAATTTGCAAGTAGCTATTTCTTTTTGAAATGGCCAATGAAAAAAGCCCACCCTCCAAATACACAGTGATGAAAAGAGAAAGGAAATAACCACACTTTTAATATTTTTATCCTGGCCCCAAATAAGCTAAACATGACACATGTCCAGCAGTGTTGGGAAGTCTTCCTAGTTCTCCCGTGCAACCTTAGTCCATATGCACATGGACATGTCTGTGGAGGAAGAGGGAGCTTCCCATTAAGTATTTCATTATATTTAACAAACTGACATTTCTGCCTGAAGATGGGCAGGGCCATCAAAACAGAGGAAAAAACTGTGCCTTCATTTTTAGCACATTTTTGTGTTATGCTTAGGTCCCGGGCTATGGCTTGGGATACCTAAAATAATTGTCAATTGAATGTTCTGATGTCTCATTCAGAGGAAAGGAAATATTTTTGCAAAGGAAAGAGCAAGGCTCCTTCATTTTGAGAGTAATTATGAGAGGGTAATTAGGGACAGTTAGGTGAATGTTCCTAAGAGAGAACCAGTTCCTGCTGTCCTCTCTTAGGTGGGATCATCTCTGTATTGCTTTTCACAATTTCAATCCAGATGAATTACACTTTGTGTTTAAAAATACCTGTGTTTTAACCTCCCAGTGTGCCACCCTGTTTTTATTCTTTCCTTTCCTGAGATTCATCCCAAAGGGAATTCATGTCCTGAAATGATAATATCAAGTATGCCCAATTTTGAGTTCTTAGAGGTGCTACTAAAAGCTCCTCTCTAGTAAGAGGCAATCTTCACTGATTGCCACAGTTCTTGTGATTACAGAACAACTCTTCACTTGGTTAAATTTAGCTTCCTTCTGTGAGAAAGTTTTAGGCTCCTTTTTAATATTACATGATGTTCAGGGCATTGGAAATACACATTTTATAGGCACCGCCTAAGATATTTGATTGGAAAAGACATGTCTTTGTTTTCCTCTGATTTTTCTAGTCTTTGTTATGAATATTGTATTAAATAAATAGTTGGCTCAGGGGTAGGAAAATGAATACATCAGACTTCCCTTTGGTTTTTAAAACTGTACCTAATTTTTTAAACCATTTTAAGATACACCGATAGGTTTCTCTATCCCCATTTTTGCCTGAAGACATTAAAGTTTTGAGTGGTAATGCATATAACCAGGGAGCTTGTTCTCTTGCAGTAGAAAATACTGATGAGTAAACCCATTCAGTCATCTGTAAAATTGCTGAGTGTATCCAACACAGCTGTTGTGAGTATTGATTAAAGCAGGAGGGGAAGGTCTGATGCTGCTAGCCCTGTCAGAGGTCACCAGGAGAGTAATTAGCTACCAAGTGTTACAGGGCCAAGTGTCATCACAAATAAGGTTTCACCATCGCCTTCACTGTTCTCCAGGGACACCAGGAAGATGGGACAAGGAAGCGTGGAAAATGTTTGTGCTGAGTTAAACTAAGATTTATCCACTTACAATTTGCAGTTAAAGAGCTTTCTAAGTGCATTTACGTGTTGGCCACCTGGGCACTTTCGGGTCGCACAGCTGATGAAGGGGGGAGGACGTGAAAGCAGCTCATCTTGGTGTGTGTTGCCATTTCTTAACTGTTCAAAAATTATTATTTCTTATATAATGCCTGAGTTAATACCGTATGGGATGTAAATGGGTGTCTAGTCTCTGGTGCAGGACAGGACCTCAGAGGATCAGGAGAGAGGATTTTTAATTTTGTGGAGAGCTGTGTAGTCAGCTGGCAAATTTAGGCCATAAATATTAAATTAGCTGTCTTTCTGTGTCAGAAATCCCTAGTTTGTTTGCAGATTAGTTTCTCAGATGGACAATTTTACTAGCAGTGTGTTCTTCATCACATACACTGTCTCAAAATTTTGTCCACATTCTTTTTCTTCCATCTGCCTTTTCCCGGCCTTTTTTCCTGTCTTTATTTCCCTATGGTATTGCAGAATGTGTGGTTCTAAGTATATGTGGTTGGACTGGTGATTAGCATTTGGATCCTTTTAGCTTTTGCGGGGCTGTGTGGGTGTGCAACAACTCACTAATGTGAAAAAGCATTTCTCCGTGCCCAGAGGAAGTCCCCTGAAAGGGACAGTCGACTCCTCACCATTCTGTCTAGGAAAGGATGCCAAGGACTTGGCACGTTGTGAACTTCTGAAACCTATCCACGCACCATCTAGACATAGCCGGTTATCACATCTGTGCGACGCTTAACACTGCTCAGGAAGATTACAGGCAGAAATTGGCTTTGTGGGGAGAAGGCGAATCATCTTCAGGAGGGATATGCAGGAGAATCAGTATTACTGAAGGGAAATTTTCCTCTTTTCTCAGCTTTCCTTTATTCTCTTGGTTTTAATGCATTCCTGCTTTGTATATCCTCCCGTAGCTCAAGTTCGGTCAGCCTTCACTGCTTTACCGCTCCAGCGTAGCATAGATTCTTTTATAATTCAGCTTTTGAATTCTGATCATTAAGCGTTAAGACCTGGGAAGGAAAATAATTGTAGCAAATTGGGGCAATATAAGCCATTTTCTGGCCAAAAAAGAGTAAATGCCGATGCCCCTCTGATACAATGAACATAATATCACTGTTCCATGCTGGTCACTTACTCATATTCATAAGATCAGCTTTTTTCATGTGGTTTTCTTTTCTCTTTTTCTTCTTAACGCTTGAGTCAGTTTTATTGCTCATAAAAATCAGTGACTGATGACCCCAGCTAGAGCAGTGCAGACTGCAGACAGCTGTTGTCCAGGCTCCCATCCACTGCTCTGCTGGTGACATGCTCATGATTTGCAGCACTTCTGTTGTTCCGTAGTCTGCAGCTCTTTTCTGAGAAGTCATTGCCAATTCTGACAGTGACAAATGCTTGCCAAGGAATAGTGAAGCTAGTTTAAAGTGCAGAGCCATGTGTTACTAGTACACTTGACTGCATACGTACTCTGTTTTTGGTGCCAGCAGAAACCAATCTTAATTGTGTCTCCTGGAAAACATGCAAAACAGCTCAACGAGAATCTGAAGCATCTTTTCTTCTATTGAAAGTGAGAGTGAATGTGCAGGAGGTAGTGAAAGGGATCGTTTCCTGTCTTTGGATCCTTGTTTGGGAGTTATTTGCAGACCCCCCCATGATGGAGGAGCATGGTGAATGAATGCCTGTATCCAGGTTGCATTTGATAAAGACTAAGCCATGTCCTGTGCAGCCTGGTTTAGAGGTCCGTTACAGATCCTGGTTTGACGTCTGTCCGATCTTGCCCATTCTGTCCACCAGCTAAGGACTGTGTGTGAAAGTAGGGTGGCTGCAAGGACTATTGGCCTCTTTGTTAATAAATGAACATTCTGCAGAGCTCCTGTCTGTGAGAGGCTGTTTCTGGAGGAAGGGTACCCAGAGGACAAGGTTTGCCCTGCTCTGACAGTAGTGAATAGGCCTCCAGGACCCTTTCAAGCCATCTGCCCCCAAATTGGTCATGCTTTAGGAGGTAATGACCCAAGAAGAGACAGTTGCAAGAAACTGGGAGCCTAGAGCTCCTAGATGCTATTACAGAAATAAAGTAATATAAATCTGGCTTGCCTTAGAGAGTGAATACATGCTGCTCCAGCCAACAGAAATGCCTGGAAAAAGGAGTAGATCCCTAGTGAACAAGGGAACAATGAATGTGCCAGTCGCTTCAGCGTGTGAGGCAGGACACAGCTCTTGGGTGTCCCCAGAAAGCGAAGCATTCCCCTTTCATTTTTCCTGTGTTCAGCCACTGTCCTGGTGGTTTCAGCCAGCCGCTGCGGAGGCAATCACTTGCCCCTCCACAATAATCCCTTGCTCCTTCTCCCCCTGCCTCAGCTGCTCCGGAGCAGTGCAGATCCCTCGCCTGTCAGCACAGATCAGGGGGTGCTGCCCGCGCTAGACAGAGTACAGAGGAGTAAAGGCCAAACGCTGCCCTCGGAGCTATTCCCAGCACTGCCATCGAGTGTAGTGCGCGCTGTGTGTTTGTATGGAGGCAGTATTAACTGAACACTAAGGCGCTATCTTCTACGTGAAAATAAAATGTGTCCATACTTTCAGGCCATTATGTGATCTGTTTCTCCCTCTTGCTTTTAAATGAGCATAAAGGAGAAGCTGCTTGAGGTTTATTAACTAATAACCAAGGAAACCTGTTTTGAGTGTCAAAATCTCACGAGGCATCTCTTCTTCTACAGAAGCTAATCTGGTATTTTGCTCAGCAGAGATGGAACAAGCATTTAACCCAGCTAATCAGGACCATCTCTTGGCATATTTTTATGCTTGCAGCTTGATAATAAAGTGGTGCTGCTCTGGACTTGGCATCCTGTTAGTTTGCTTTAATAACCCTGTCATGGTGCTTAGTTGCCGGCTGGGGTTAAACCATGATAAACCCACTGCTGGTATCTTTGCAAAAAGATTCTGGGCAGGGGGATGCTCTCCCTCGCATCGGCTTTGCATTCCAGACCCTGCCTCTGCTCCTTCTCCGGGGAGATGCTAATCTCGCAGTGTTTTACTTTCTGCATTTTGGTCCATATGTGACAACTGTGTGTCTGATCACCACAATCTCACACAGTTATTGTACCCCAGGGAAAGGGAGCCAAAAAAACATATGGGGCTAGAGAAAACGGTGTGCTTCACTGCACACAGGCGTATTTCAGAGACAACAGACTCTTTGGTATTTTGCAGAAAAGATGTGGGCTCTCTGAAATCTTCTGGAAGTGAAATCAAGGCTGTGATTTGCTTTTCCTCAAGCAGTGCTGCAGAAATGCAAGAATTATTCTAAAATTAGTGTTTCAGTTTTTAAGATTTTAATAATCATTTATGCTATTGACAAGTCCCAATTGCTTATTCACTAAGGACTGCTTCTGTCAGAAAAAAAATCTGTTATTTTTTTCTGCTGATGGTGTTAGTTTCCTGAGCAAATGGGCTCACAGGTGCAAACACCTGCACATGTGTATACACTGGGGTTAAAAGTTACAGGCTGAAGTGCTCATGTGAAAACAGTTGTAGACTTGCACCTTGTCTAGCCCTGCATCCACTCCCACCTCTCTCCATGGCTGCTTCTCCAGTGACTTGAAACAAGCAATTTTCTGCTGTTACCCTTTTCCTTTATCCAGCCCTCCCCATATACGCACACAGATTTACTGCAGCTTCTTGTAGCCTTAGCAACTGCTGCCACTGAGGTTTGTATACTGAGGGAAAGGTAATGGGTAGGGGAGATGCCAGGGGATAGAAAGGAGCATCCTAAACTGGGGGAGAAGGCAGATACTAAATTGTCCGAAATGCCTTTCAGTAGCCTTGATCCCAGCTTTCAATATTTATGACTATAAACTAGACACGAGTTTAGACAAAAGGCTCTTCTTGGGCCCAAGCGTTTCCTCACCCAGTCAGTCCCAGGCTGAAACATGGACATTGCCCAAACCGGGGACCTGGAGGCATCTGCCTGGAGCCCTGAGATGCATGCTTCTCCTGGAGCTGCACAGAGGAGAGATGCAGGAGTAGGAAACAGACCCAGTAAGCAGAACTTGCTGGAAAATTCACCCAGCGAGTTTATGAAACCTATCGTAAAAGGTCTTTTAAAGATCAGTCCACTTTATTCTGCTCTCAGTTTTGAGCCTGCGTAGTCCCTGGTCCATAGTGCTTCCTTCTGCTGTCACCGGGAGCCCCTGAGACATGGAGGGAGTCACCAGGACAGGGGTGCAATGGCCTGTGCACAACAAGCTCAGCTGTAGAGGCTAAACTTGGAATATTTTATAGCAATTATGAACAAGTGGAAAAAAAGAGTTTGAGATGCATGTCTTCACCTAATGTACCAGTGTCCAGCATTGTAAAGTAATGAGCATGCTGTATTATATATGTATATACATAAGACAAGAGTGTGTTTTAGCATTATATTTGTGACTTAAGAAAACCTTTAGTCAAATTCCATGGTGACTGCCTTTTTAAAACAGCTACAGAAAGCCTTACAGGAATAAAATACAGAATTGTTAATGACGTTAATGATTGCAGAAAACTTTACTATGTGAAATATTCATTTAATGCATTGTTATTCCAACATTGTGCTTAGCAGAGATATGCTGGACTGGGTATTCAGCTATCACCATCATGGGCCTTACAATACCACACAATGTGATTATCCAACACAATTACATATTTTGAGGCTATTAAGAAAAAGCTGTCTTATGGCTGCATAAAAAACCATAATGCCAGCCTATCAGAGCCTCTCACAGTACAAAATAACAAATCACAAAAAATAATTGCTTTTCTTAAGTATCATCAGCTTAAAAAATCCTGTAAATCCATACGAAACGGTCTGTCTTTTTATCAAACACCTTCTTAAGGCCTTCATTACTGGGAGAAGCCGTTCAAGGGTTTTTGTGGTATTGACTCAAGGGAAAGAGCCCCAAATACATCAAAATCAGGAACATTTTGCCTGTTTCATATTCATAGTTTCTTCTTTATGTGTGACTGATTTATTCTGCTGCGTGCCCCCAGGGTGTGCATTGTCCAAAATAAAGGCTGCCAAAAAAAGATGAGAAGAGGGAGCAAGTAGGGTGGGGGGAGTTCAACCGATGTTTTTAAATGCCGTGAGTCTATTGCACATCTTGCATCCTCGTGTGTGAATTCACCTTATGGTGTTTCTTAACAAAAGCATACTCACTAAATAAATAACTTCAGCACAATGCAAGACATTGTGCCTGAAAATAGAAAGCTGCTCCGAGACAATTACTCCATGCTGTGAAATCTGCTCTCTCCTGCTTCTGTATTGTCTTAAGTTGTACTTGTGCTGCCATAGCATGTGCTTGCATTATAAAGCACTGTGACTGTGCAGTAGAAAGTACAAATGTATAAAAAACAAGGACCCATGATTATTTTAGGTTCTGGTTTTGCCTAAGAGAGTGGTTTGATTTTCAGTGACTTTTTTGCTCTCTGGCATGTATGGATGTTGAAAACAAAAGGAACACGAATTACTTTGACAAAGTCAGCAAAGCCAGCTCTGCCGAGTGGGCTCTCTATGGAGAGCACAATGCCCAAATTACAGAGAAGCAGACTGCAAGGCAGAAACTTATAAGCCACTACGTGAGATATGTTTCAGCAAGGGAACCGGCAACTTGACAAAAGGCACAGCTCACAAGGCCGCCTGCAAACTTTGCCCAGGTGTTGAGGAGAAGTTCATTAAGGGCTGCAATGAGGGGGATCTTTCTGCAGTCCGAAGCTATTGTTAAGCACCCTGACAGATGAGAGCAGACCCCTCTCCTGCCACAATAGCTGCTCACACCAAGCAAGACTCATTAAATATTCAGTTCCAGCCTCAAGCAGCTCATTAAGTCAGCAATGAGCAGTGACGCTGGTGTTGGAAAACCCTGCCTCAGTTAACATCACCACGCAGAGTCTTCTTGGATCTCTTGATGTTATTCTGCTCAGTACCTTTTCTGTGATGACCAGCCTGTGCTCTCTGCTTTGCATTAAATACAGGTAAAAAAGAGTCAGGTGGTTTTAAGTTCTCCTGTTCTTTATAGGCCTTTTCAGAGATGAGTCCTGGGGCCCCAGCTAAGTGTCTATTGCATTTTTCTGTAGCAGCATATGTAATACAAGTTTGCAGGAGGAGGATGGGATGAGGGTTATTTGGCTTTAGCATTAAAAAGCAAAACAAACAAAAAACTGTAATGTTTGAAGGATAACTTTCATAGCAGAACATCACAACATGCAGCAGTTACAGATGCTGTATTACTGTCTGTTGGCTGTTATGCAGCAGAAACTTTTACAGTAAGTATGTTTTCCCTGGAAATGCTAGTCTCTTAGGTGGATTTTGGCTTGAACTGTATGCTGAATATGTTTCTTTTGTGCAGAGTTTCTTTCTGAATGATGTATTTGAAACCTGTTTTGCAACCACTAACTTTTGTGAGTATAATTTCATATTCAATAGTACTTAGCAATAATGTACAGAGGCATTATGATGGGTGGATGTCAGATGTTGATGTCGATGAATTAGAGCACACCAGAATCTGGAATTAGGATTGTAATTGTAGAAAACGCACATATGTTTTCACGCATCAATGTTTTAAAACTATAATGACTGAAAGCATGGAGCAGAAATGGACAAGCAGAACATGTGCAAAAGTTTTCGGCTATTTTTTCAGAGGGCAGTTTTTCACACCCTGAATCTACTTTTTTTTCTTTTTCCTTTAACAGAAAGTGTTTTCAGACTGCCCATTTCTATGTGGAGGACAGCAGTTCCCCCCGTGTGGTCCCCAATGAAAGTATTCCCATTATACCTATTCCAGGTAAGACGGGCTTTTAATTCCCTGTGTTTGTGCTACTTGAAGTCTGTTTTAATTACATAAAGAAGAGAAGGTTATGCTTGTGATAAATCATGGGGTTTTGGTAGAAATTTGTTATATGGGTGCTGCTTCATTTAATTTAAGGTACTTTGCGATGGGTCTCTGAGTGCCTGTGCTGTATTTTTCCATAGGCACCTCTCCCACATTGTTTTAATAGAAATTTCAGAATATCCTTTGTAAAATGTCAAAAACATGAGCAACCCTTCTTAAAAACACTAAGGCATTGCATTCAGGGTGAAACCAGCTGCTCCATCAGGGCAGGTTGTGGACGAGGGATATGCAGCTCCACTGGTCTCTTGAGACCGGGGGACTTGCCCCCTACTTTCAGTGTGTGGAGAGGTGGTGTCTGCTGGGTCTCAGGGAAGAAAGCAAGACACAGGGATAAGCAAACAATCTCAAGTAAAGTCCAAAGGCATCTGTTAATTTGGTATTAATCAAGTTACCAAAGGTCAAATTCTCCTCTCGGCTATACTGAGAACAAAGCTGGAAGCAGAGTTTAGTGCTATTCTCTCTTCTTGAGGCATTTCCCCTGGGCATTACTAAGTGCAGGATCCAGCTCCCTTTAAGCAGCGATGACAGAGAGCAGCTTGGTGTTACAGTGGCCTTTGCAGCCACTGCCTTGTTTGATGTTGCTCAGTTTCACAGGCAGGATTCAGATACCCAAAATGTTGTATTGACCTCAGTCTGTCAAATGCTTGTACTTGTTGCTTCAAGGTGTTTTAAGTTTCCTTGTCATATTCTGTAATGTGTGTCGATGGTCTAGGATTCAATCTGCAGCTAATTAGATTCATTTTACCAAAAAGCATTCAAAGCCATCTCTGAGACACTGAAGAAAGTGTCCTAGAAAATGAAAGAATCCAGTTATATTTTCCTTGGTTTTGTTCAATAGATGTGTGACTATCTTTTCTAGGAAGAGTCCTTCAAAATACCCATGGGAACTAATATGAAAGGTTAGCTATTACATTCCTACAGAAAATGTTAGGCCTTGTGGTCTGATGCTGTGCCACTGAAAATAAAAGAAAACATGCTATCATCTCCTCTTCTTTCTGTGGCAGACTAAGATATATGTCCTGGCCACTTTGCTTCCTTAGCAAGGAGCCACCCTTCTTCTCCTTCTCCTCTAGGGTCACATGGGACAGGAGGTTTTAGTCTTAGACCGCTTGCGATGAGTTTTCACAGAAGAACTTAGATAGTTGGAGAACTCTGTTCTTCCTACTCTAAAACCAGGAGGCGCGCTTCCCTGGTCCCACCACGCCTGGTCTCGTGTGATACCTCATTAGAGCTTGTAAGGAAGGGGAGGGTGGGCTAACCTGGACTGTGTGCGAAGCCGTGTCAAAACCAGGGGGATTATGAGCACAAGGCAGTAGGAGGAGAGAAATTCTCCCCTCAGAGTGAAGTCTCTTTGGCCAGTGTATAGGTTTTTTTACTCTAATTGAGTCAAATTTTACTTAGATAAAGAAACCAGCAGAAAGCTCCATCTTTTCATGCTGCGACCTGTGTTGCTGAGACAGTGGTTCTTCCCTATTTCACAAGGATGTTTTGATGGTTAGTCCATTAAAGACTGGATGGCATTCATATAAGTTGCAATATAGGCTGAAGAAGCTCCATTAAAACTCTTCAGGTGGCAGGTACCATAAGGCCAGCACGTACGCTAGTGCTTCCCCAGCAGCTATTCTAGCGTGTAACAACAAGTGGCTGAGAACAGAACAACGTTGCCTTTTGGGGAGACCTTCCCATGACTAGAGCAAGCCAAGCTGTTGGATGACAGCAGCTTTGGGATTGATATGATGCAGACGTCACTGCTGTGCACACTGTGGTCTGCTCAGGTTCAGTAACGCTAAGAAAGAGCTGCTCACCCCTGATAACGGACACCTGCTGAGCAAGTGCTGCAAGACACCTTAGGAAGCTTTGTAGCTGAAAATCTACAAGGACTGCTGATGAGCTCTAAGGCACATGAAGAACTGGGCCTTAGAGAGAGGTTTAGTCTAGTTGGATGCAAAGGTGAATCCAGCCCTCAAATTCCCAATCTAATGATAAGATTTTTGTCGATATAATGGACATTTAGACACCTGCATGTAGACATCCAAATGGAAGTGCCTTAATCTGAAGCTGAATCATGCCCAGAAGGTCTTCAGAGAGAATGAACTGATGAACCCAAAGATCTTGGCCCTGACAGTAAAGCTATTCAGGCCATCAAAAGGCAAATCACCCTCTGAAAGTGCCTCTCTCTGTGTATTAACTACTACCTGTACAGGGAGTCTAATGAGGCTCAAATTTAGTAGAGACAGATTCTGGCTACATTGGTTTTTTTCCAAAGATGGAAGATACTGCCTGGAAAGATCTTGAAGCTCTCCTAAACATTTTCCTTGTTTGGAGATGTAGAAGCAGCCTGTTTTCCCCCATAGACCTGTTGCTAAATGACACTCTTCTCTGACATCAGCTGCTGCTCCCACATAGGCAGCCCACTGAAATGCCTTAAAATCATTAAATGACAAAATTCTCCTTTGAACTGATTGCAACTGATGAAATGATAAGCCTCTGAACTTTTCCTCTGGAAGCTGCCAGAGGGTGTGAGAAAGTCTTACTTGCCGTGTTGATCCTAGAAGCAAAATATAAGTGGCGTTTTCACAAAAGCAAGTTTTTCAAAGTAACCTTGTTAACTTGTGAAACCCTATCCCTACAAAAAATATTTGAATAGATCCCTGTGGAACCATGCACATACCTCCTACAATTCAATAGACCACCTTCTACTCTCAATTTTGTGCAAGCAGCCACACTGATGGCAATTTAGAGCAGTGTGTCTGAAGACATTTAGTAGAGTTGCCAAGGCCCATCTGCAGCATGCAGAGAGCCTGCCGGTTGGGGAAGGCTGGGCAGGTTTGGGTTGGCTGGTCCTGGCCCAGGTGTGGGGTGGCTCTGCCAGGTGTCTGGGAGCCAGGCACAGCGATGTCCTGACACAGCTCAAGAGGTTTCAGAAGTGGGCTCTGGTGTCTCTGCACGCCACCTCTCTGCTCCATGACGCGTCGGCGTGCTCAGCGGTAGCTTTTGTGTTTATTTCTGTGCCACATTCTGCTCTTGTTTAGGCAAACCCTCTGTTTTCTCAGGTCTATGAACTTTAAAATCAATCTGCCAGCTACCTGCAATGGGCACACAGTACAACTTTCGAGGTCCAAAATCTAAAAAAATATTCTCGTAAAGGAATGATTTTACCCATTTTCTATTTCACTTCCCATGGCATACATGCTTAATTATTGTGCATGAAGCCACATCACCCATAGGCGTGTGCTTATCTGTGCAAATTTGCTCTGAGATCCAGATCATTATCATTATTCATAATTATATGCACTGCTTGATCTAGAGGAACACAGGACAAAGGAGATACCATTAACTGAGTCACCCACTGGATATTACAACTGAGGTATAAATCTAAACTCACATAAGCCTTGCGCCTGCCAGTAATGCATCTGTAATCAACGGCAGATTTCTGAAACTCCCCTGCCATTCAGCCCAACAAAATTATTTCTCCATATCTTCTCTTTTTCCTTCCACACTCAATTAATTTTGGCCATGTCAATATCATCTTTGCCTGGATCTCTTCACTATAACATTTGGTCTTGGCAATATCTCTTTCTCGGCAAACCAGCTTCTGCTCCTGTTTGGTTCTGGTTTTTTTCCATAGTGGGTCAGTATCTGGTTAAAACATTTCTGGACTTGATCCTTTTCAGTAGAGTTGGATAAGTAAGAATAACAGCAGTGTCATAGCTGCAGACCTGTATGTTTTCAGCACTGCAAAACAAAATGCATCCCCATCAGTTTTCCTTTGTTCTCACCAGAAGACCTGCTCCACAACAGCAGTGAAGAAGTGCACCTCTGTGCAACTTAGGTATCATCAAATAGCGGAACTAGCACAAATTCCACTTGTACCTTCCTCCTCCTATCCTTTGTGTCAGAGCTTTCCTGCTCTTTGGCGGTGCATTCTTCTGGAGCTTGCTGTGGCTTTATTGTTCCGTGCCCAGCCCATGGGCACAACAGATGCTGTGGCACTCATGTCAGCAGGACTTGTGAGAGAGTTGAGGCTTGACTCTATGGCAAAACTCAAAACTCTGCGTAGTCTTGACCACAGTCCAGAGAACATGGCTCATAAAGAACACAACAGCTGGCCGATGGAGCTGATTCATTGAACACATTATTCCAGATGTCTTTGACCATTTTTAGGATAAGTAAAATGTCTCAGATGTGATGCCAGTCATTTCAGCTGTGTCGAGACTACAAGACTAAGGAGCACTTCCCAGTTCTTGGATCAAGGTGCATGCAGTTTTAGGTTTTAATGGCAGTAAATTAATTTTTTAACTAGTACTGGAGTTTATTAATAGTGTATTTAAAATAACTAGTGGCAGAATCTGATGGAAAAACATTCTCATGCTTCTTCCGTGACTCAGTGTGGGTGCATGAGCCCAGGAAATAGTGGAGTAGCCAAGTATGTTGCAGTGAAAAGGTGTCTTGACCGCTTCACACAGTCATGTGAGAGTGTGAAGGCCAATGCAGCCATGACCCTCCTTCATTTCCCTCTGTCTTCTCATCGTTGCAAGAAGGAATCCCATCAAGAGTCCATCCTATTAGCTCTTAGCTTCTGTTAAATCTCTGCAGAATTTTGAAACCTTCTTCCTTAGTCCTTCAATAACCGTGGTTGCCTTGAACCTTTCCTCACGAACATCAGTGGTTAGACTTGATGTGGTTTTCACAAGCTCAGTTCCTGCACTTCTGATATCTTCTGGTGGCATCCACCAGATGACAAATTGCTTCTATTAAGAGACTGTAACAAGAGGTATCTCATTTCACAAGGAAACTGCAGGTTCCCAACAGAGGCTCTTAAGCAAGAGGTATCTTACTGTTTTCTGCTAAGATGTAGCTGTCTCAAGTTGCATCCCAAGAGCTAAAGAGCAGAGCACCAGGACACATCTGTGGCTACTACAGTGACAGTGTACTGAGCACAGTGATCCTCTGTGCTATAGACTGCGAGGTACAGGGAAAAGTGCTAACTGCAGCTGAGGACTTATTTCTCAAGGGCATGAAGCTCTTCACTGAGCACAGAGGTAGTGCTCCTCAGCTGTTTAAGACTTTATTTCTGTTTTCTGCTTCCTGCGGATTTATGTTCCAGCACCATATTGTGAATTGTACCTATCTTCAGCTTCAATTAAATTCACGAATGCAATATTGCAAACACAGCCGTCCTCTGAGGCCAGGAAAGTATCAAGGTATTTTAGGGAAAATCCACCTTCGTTTTTCTCTGCTGCCAACCCTGCTCCTGCAGTACACTGAAGAATTTGTGGTATGATATCTAATCATGGTACTTGTAATGGAGGCTTGGGAAGTTGGCTAAGTCACTCAAAAACATGTTTTCACGGTCACCATGTGAAGTGTGGATAGGTCCTTTTCTGAGAGCTGTCACACTGGGATGCAGAGCTCTGGAGTTGAACCTCCATGTGCTTAAATGTAAGACATGTATGTAATTGATGGCACAACTGGGACCTGGGGATGGAAATGTGTGAGATTAAAATTGTGTTCCTTAGCAGGCAATACCAAATAAGTTCATGTTTAATGTCTGTGCTAAGGGAAAATTCACATTATTTCATTCTCTTGGACTGAAATTGGGTTTTTGCTTAAAGGGAAGAAATGTGTTGCTATTACATTTATAATTAATTATAAGCCAATCTGAGATTTGTACAAGCAGATTTAAACTGAGCTCTTATTTTGACACGTATAAAATTTTATCATTAACGTCTTTATATTCCTGACTGACACATGGCTAATAGCATTGTAGTAGATTAAATCTTGAAGCAAGAGAGATGAATGTAGCTACAATATTACACAGGTGATTTTTCATATTCTGCTTTTTCATGTGACTCCCCTTTATCAGAAGCCTGCCCTTGTGTTCATTTGACTTGATTGTAACAAATAGATAGTAATTACCTTGCTGAAAGGACTTCTGTGTTTTTCTTTCAACATGCCCACCTATCCAGGACTTTCAAATGTATTCAAAGTGTTTTCCGTGCCTTTCCACACTGAAAGGCAGTTTTTATTAAAAACAGTACTTCATAAATGCATGATTACAGAAATGTGAGCGTTAATGAGGAGTAGTGTCCCCAATAATCAACTCTTAGTAATTTCTTATTTATCTTAATTTATTTTAATTTATAATTTGTCTTAATTACTGAGGTCAGTGACTTCAGGAGGATGCCAGCCTTAAAGGGCTTCAGCAGGTAGTTTGATCTCCTAGAATGAAACCTACCATAATGCCTTTTTAGTATTTATGCAGATATGATCTCCACAGAAAGCAAACACCTTCTCAATTTTAAGGGTTTTTTAATGACTTTGTTTTATGATAGATTAATTGATGCTCATGTTATACAAATAAAACTGGTCTAGATTTCTGGCCATTTTTTATACAGCAAGCAATGTGATCAGTCAGAAAAATGAATTATTCCAAATGAAATACAATGGCCTCAGTCACATTCTTATTTTAAATAGTTAAGCAAGGAAAGCCAGTACACTGCAGAATTAAAGGCTCTGACTATATAAACGTATATTATTGAAATTAATTAAATCTAAAATGGTTTGAAGAAAGTTGCGCACTGCCCTTTTTTACGTGTGGAATTACTCGTGGAGCCCAGTGTTTGCATGAGTTAGGGCAGGATCTGGCTGTGGAGTTGCCTGCTCAAACATTTCAAATTCAATCAGTGCCAAAATTTGAGCTGCGTGTGAAGTTTCTGGTCCCTGTAAGTGTGTGCTCTTTGAAGTATATGCTCAGTCTGTAGGTTTGGAGGTTTTTGTCCAAGCTTCTCTGTGGAGGTAGACGCCTGACCTTAGTGGAATTGATAGGAGTTTTTCAATAACCTCTACTGGGGCAGAATTTTACCCAAGGGTGTGCTATTAATCCTTGCAATATTTTTTATGATCAGCCATTCTTCTAGAGACAGACCAAATA
Source organism: Morus bassanus (assembly GCA_031468815.1). Classification (NCBI taxonomy): domain Eukaryota; kingdom Metazoa; phylum Chordata; class Aves; order Suliformes; family Sulidae; genus Morus; species Morus bassanus. Next base: position 9,389,318 of record CM062580.1, on the reverse strand, counting down.
CAGACATATTTGGGCTTTACATCCCCATTTAGTACTGCGTGTTGTGTGCACTCTCATATTGTGTGGTACAGCTGCAGAGATCCTATTTAAATCTGTGCTACAAGTGCCCCATTGCTCGTTGTGGAAATGAGTTTGGAATCGCACTCCACGTGGTTACTTCTGCTGCAGTGCTGCATGTGAAGGCAAGCTTTTGCTATAGCTCTGCCACCTTCACTTGTATTGTGACACGTTGTACTTTAAGTAATTTAGCAGTTTCAAGGGTAATATGCATCCTAAATACTGGTGCTAGGTATTCCAGCTGCTTGCAGAATTTTTCCATCCCTCTTTGTAAAAAAAAAAAACATGAACCCCACTGAATGTGGTTAACAATAAAATAAATATTAAAAAAACCCAAACCTGGTAGTGCATTCAGTGTTCTCTCCAGCAGTGGAGAATAAGAGGGTAGAAGACGACTCGACATCCCAGGGTTGAGTGCTGCTGGGAACAGAAAGGTGCTTGTTTGCTATGGATGTGGGAAAACATTTGTCAGATATGTTCTTTTTCAGTGAATTAAGAGGTCAAATCAAGTCCTACTATAATCCTACTGGTTGATATTTCTTTCCAGTCAGGAAAACTTTTTTGCAGAAGATGAGAACCATGAAGATATGCTGTTGGGAGTGGATTCTCCAGGATTAATGTCACTAACAGTGTCACTGGTTTAATGACTGTCATAAGCCAGGTTAGGTGTGTGCTGCCTTCAGAAAGGGCGGTTTCCCTGTCACCTCACTATGCTTCATGCTAATGAGTAGGATCAACCCATCTACCCCACTGACAACTAATCTCTCTTCCCTTTCCCCACAATTCAATTAATCCTTTCTTATAGTCATCAGCCAGATCAGCAGGCTGATTCAGTTCACTGCTCAGCCCCGCAGGCAGGGAGAAGGGAGTGGTAGGATCCCCTCATCCTTTCGCTGAAGCCAGCTGTGAAGAGCACGCTGAGAATTGATGGAGGTGCTTCTGAGACGCCAAGGATGGCACGGGGTTGCTGAGCAGTGCAGTAAGTGGCTGCTGTTGGAGCAGATGGGCCAAGCCACGTGACAGCTATGGCACATGAATCCAGGTGGCTTTGCAAATGAGAGGCTGAAGTGCAGTGACTAATAAATGGAATAAGCTTTCGCATTAAAAGTAAGGCATAAGATACAAGGAGTATATTGGATTTAGTAGACTGGGTAAGATAATAGCTGAAAACCAGAAAGCATTTACAAACAGAATTAAAGACATGGGAGAATTTTCTTACCAAGACTTCTTCATGCGTGTCAAACATCTGGTCTTCAGAAACACCAAAACTCCAAACTAGACAAAGGTAATATGAAGAAGCACTTTGGTTTGACCTTCTGGATTAATTCCTGACCCAAAACCATCTATTCCAATCCAATGCCACTAAACTATCCAGTGAGCTCTTGAGCTGTAAATGAATCAAAATTAGTCTGAGATCTTACTATGTGGAAATGCCATCTCTGATACGATATCCCATTTTTCTTGTGAAATTGGCCCCTATTGCTTTAACGTTACAAAGGCACTTTATTAAGTGGGAGATAGGGGAAAATCCTTTCTGGTAGGATTACTAATTATCTAAACTTTAAGTGTAACCCTGGTCTAATTTCATTGCTTTTGTACACTTTGGGCTTCTTTCAAAGGTGGCTGTCTTCTAAAGGAATGTATTAAGTATTCTGCATTGTCAATTGCCATTTGTCAGAAAATGAGGCGTAAGTGAAGGTTTTCCTCTTCTATCATTTTTTTAAACAAACTTGACTTTCTTCTTGGCATTCTTCCTTCGTGGCAGGAAATAAGCTCCATTGTGGTCCTCTTCATTTTTGTGTTTTTGATACTACTCTCAACAAGTGAAGGTGGGAACTCCACCAAAGTGTTAAATATCTAGCATAGTAAATAGTAATTAAACATACACCCATCAGTTTCAGTAGTGTCTGATTATAAAAAATATTATTATAAGTTATACTATTTATAATGATAAATACATGTACAGTTATTTTAACGTTCTGGAGACCTTTGCTCCTGTCCATCTAAGATTACTTCTTTCTCTGCATAACGCAAAGGGTTAGTATGGTGCCAGATTCAGCTCATATTTTGTAGTGACATAAATCCAGAATCACTTTATTGACACTGATAAAATAGATGGCTAAACCCAAGCTAGACAGAACTGTAATTATATAGGCAGTGTTGAAGGTGAAGGTATGTTATTAAAACATTTCCCTTTTCTCTTTGAATAATGTGTAGGTCTTGCAAAATGTAAGCATCATACTGACAATATCAAATGTCACTCTAGCTTCTGGATGGGAGAAAGTATAGGTAAAAGGGAATATGCGCAGAACGACTATGAGAGCTCCTAATTAGCCATTATAGGATTCCATTAATCTCTTCAATCGACTAAAAGAATTATAGTCGTTGAAGTCTATTTGTCTTAAGATGGAAAGAAGGCTCAACCAAAGCCTTTGGGCTGTCGATAGCGCAAGGAAAAGCATATTCTGTGCATCTAGCTACATCTGTTGGTTTTCTTAGAGAAGGTCACAGCCATCTTCAGATAACGTCAGAGCAGATATCACTCGAGTGCTGAGCGTATTAGTACGTATTTTACCAGAGGTCTGGCAAGCTGCCCATGGCTAAGCATGCATATTCCCCAGCAAAAGTAATTTGTGTTCCTGGGTGGCAGTTTGGAGTTGGAGGTCATGAATAGAAAAATACAGGCCCAAACCACTTTAACACTTTTCTGTTCCATTAGTTAGTGTAATAGACTATATCTTACATACAGCTCCTTTCTTGTGGCTATCCGCAGGGGGCAAGATGGGTGTGCAGGCAGGGAGCAGCCACGTCCTGCCCAGCTGCGGGTTGCCTGTCCCCTCTGGGCTGCGCATGTCCCTCAAGGGGTGGCCTCTGCCTGGCTTCTGTGCAGTAGCTGCCAGATCTTGCACGGTCGGTAGGACCACGTTATCCCAGCAGTTTGAAAGCTGGAAATCATAAGCATTTTTCTGAGTTTCTAACACTTGTGGTTCTGATTTTAATCTTCCTAATATGAAACAATTATATTTGCTCCAACATGGTTTTCCTGAGTTTATGGGCAGCTTCAGCAGCATAAGCTCCCTCTCACCCAGTGACCTCATATGTCAACAGTATTTCCTATTTAATTTATTTAATGTTTAATTGTTGCCCATGTTATCAAATAGGGTAAGAAACTGCACTGGGTTAAGGCTGCTGGAGGGAATTGGAAGTGAAAATGCAGAAGAGAAAAAAGGGAGGAGAAACAATAAGGAATAGTGAACAACAGAGGAGTGAATTAGCAGTGGCTATAAAGGTGGAGACATACTGCCACCATGCAGTGATGATGATAAAAAGAAAACTAACCATATTTTGCCATGGATCTCTGGTGCAGACCCATCCTTGAAATTGGTGGGAACTCAATGGACCAGAGAGCACGCTATCTCTAATGTATTTTTTGGCTCACAGATCACAATTAAAATTAAATTCTGCCTTCTGCAAAATTAAATTGGACACACTGGTCTGCTGCAGTGAATCCTTGATCTCGGTTGGTCTCAGTTGAGTTAGACTACTCAAAAAAAACCCCAAATGATAACTATGGAACTTTTCTTGTGAGAGTATGTGAAATTGCTATCAGAGCACAAGTTATTTTCAAGGAAATCTAGGATGTATGGGTTACTTTTCAGGAGAGGAAAGATTGTTTTACAGGCTCTCGCTATTGACTGCTGTTCCTATAGATCATTTCATTCAAGTGTCTTGGCTGCAAAAATATTAATACAAATGTTGTTATGAGATGATGGTGTTCTCAATATTACATAGAATAAATGTTATCACTTAAATATTGTAAAGTGCCAGCATTTCTGCATGCTGCAGCTTTTTGCTGAGATGAGCATACACTTGTCAAATGTTTTGAATTCTGTATTATTCAGTAAATGAGCATGTGGTTAATTAAAGTAGCATTACTATACTGAGAGGTGATCAGATTGCAAACATATCTTTAACAATTGGCTCTTGTAAATAAAATAGAAGAGAGCTGATTGAGATCTGAAAATGTCAGTAGATGCAAAAAGCCACCTTAGAGCATTATCTGGTAAAATAAGAGTAGAGAAGTAATGACATGGTCAATATTAACTGTCATCAGATGGAAAGAAATCAGATTGTCAGGGATCTATAAAATTCTTGCCAAAGTAGAACCTCATTTACACATACAGATCTTCATACCCTTTGCTAAGAAAAGCATATGTGACAGCTTAGAGGTTTTAGCTGCCAAAGATCCTTCACTCTGAATACAGTAAATGTCACATCTATTTATTTATCGTTAAATTTTGCTAAGTATCTGTAGAAATATTTGGATTTTTTCTATCATAATGTAGATGTTTAAAAGGAAAAGAATCTAGATTATAATGCAGCTGTAGCACCAAACCATATGGCTGCTAAATGGGAGCAAAAATACACCACAGAATTACTAGGAGTAAACATAAACTGGATGCGATCTTCAGAAGAATATTAAATGCAATATATAAATACCAGAGTATTGCCACAAAATCATGCAATCAGACAACAGTAGCCATCAGGCAATAGATTATTTCACATGCTGAAAGTAATCACAGTTGTATAGCAATTTATGTTTTCTAAATGGCAGTCTGAAAATATTAACTAATGAATCTTGGCAAGCACAGTGTTTCTACCAACTGCAGTGGTGGTTATAACATCTAGGCCTTTTTTGAGAGAGAGGGAGAGAGAGAAATAAGGCATCCATCCTACGCCCCAGCTTCATTAGAATCTATCCGGACTCCCAAGTGCTCGAAACAGTCTTGTTTGTCTTTAATTCAATTCAAGCCTTTGACTTCTTTCTTTTAAGAAAATGTCTGTGAATGATTTATTAGAATATTGGGTGGAATTTGCACTGTGCTGAGCAAGAACAAATGGTCCAGTGGAATGCATATTCAATGTTATGAATAGTGTCTGACATGAGGGAGAACTCAAATTAGTGTGGGTGTTGTGTGGCCTGTTCTTTTGCTCAGAAACAGTTTCATGATAAGTCCATTTGGATTCTGCATCATTGTGTAAAAAGGAAAAAACTTAATAACTTTCAGGAGAAAAGCCTGTGTCTCTGCTCAGTCTGGTAAAAACTTACTGGGGTCAATTGTCAACTGTTCTTACATATTTTGGGGCTCTTCTGTTCTTTTTATACAATGGGTAAGGAGAGGAGGCCTCTTCATCCCATCCACAGCCATCTTCAAACTGCGAACAAGAACTAAACGATCCTTGAACTTCATTTGGACTTTGTAAATTACCATCGTGGGGAATAGACTCTCAGTAGTCATAACTGCAGTGCTTAGAATTAGAAATATAATATGAACAGTTTACCTCAAAATTGGCCAGATTCATCAAGATTTATTATCACATATTGAACTAGCTGTGCCCCCTGGGAATTCAGGTCTAAGTGATATTGAGTGAAGACTTTCTCTCCTGAGTTTGTAGTTGAAGTTTTATGTATGAGACAAATAGCAACTCTGAATATCTCTTTCTTTCTACAGATGATATGGAAGCAATTCCAGTCAAGCAGTTTGTTAAACACATCAGTGAGCTGTATTCTAATAACCAGCATGGATTCTCGGAAGACTTTGAGGTACGATTTAATAATCCACCAATAAAATGTTGTTTTCCTAAAGTTAATTGTGTATTAATACTTAGGGACCGTGCAACATCTGCGTGATGCTGTCATGTCAGGTAAATGCAATGCTCAAATGTATCAGAAGAAATAGGGAAATGCCGATATACCACCAGGTATGAGCAATGTGGGACTGAACATTTACAGTTGATTCTAACCACCACAGATTTGGTGCCTTTAAGGAGGGGACCCTCCTAGGTTTTTATTAAATAGGAAAAGCTGCCTGCAGTACCCCAGGAATGACATGAAGATACAGGTAGTTGTTTTTAACTTCAGGCTTTTCTTATAGTCTGCAGCTTATTTTACTCTTGTTGGCCCAGAATTTGTTCCTCTTAGTCACACTGAGAAGTCACATACCCTTTGAGTAGCCCAAAAGGAGTAAAACAGTGCTCACTATGAGTAAGAGTAGTAGAACTTGGTCTTTTATGAAAATCCAAACTATGGGTCAGTTCCTGGAGTCCTTGTTCATCCTCTCTTCAACCAGGAAAGATTGCTGTTGAAGTCGTCAGTTATTTTGTTTCAGTAAAACCAAGGAGAAAGGCTTCGGGATTTAGTTGGTAGTATTTACCTAATGTGACTCTTTTAAAGTTTGGATCTTGTTACCTGTTTAGGATAGATTCTGACCTATAAATCTGCTATAAATTGGAGGTAATTCCAATGCAGTGAAAGTAGTTTTCCACCTCTGGGTTACCAAACCCATATTGTGCAAGCATGGTAAACATCACATAGTATGAGGATGGGCTGCAGAGTCAGGCCCTAATAAGCTCAAGTCAGTGTTCTCTGGCTAGTTTTTAGGCATTTATTTCATTCAGTCTAATCACAGTCACTGCTGAACTTCTGGAAGTATTGAGAAGCAGGAGGAGCCCCAGGAAATTGCATGGAGCTGTGTTACTGGCATCCCCACCAGCAAAAGGAGGTGTGTTTATGTGCTGCATGTGAATCAGAGAGGCAGGTCTGCTTACAAACAAGGCGACGAACCAAAAGAGGTGCCCTAATATCTACGGCTTCTTCGTGTACTGCAGTAAAGACAAGACTGTATGCAGGAATTGTTTTTAATGGGATCATTTAAAACATTTATTGTTGCTGTTTGGTTACTGTCTATAAAGAGTGGCTGCTTTGTCTGATGCCCAAAAACCATTGTGTAAGTTAGAAACATTTTGTATTCATGAGGAAGGCAAATGTGTAAGGTGTTAAAGTGATTTAGTTCAATTGACTGCTGGCTGGATGGCTGAGCAGGAATATTGAGGCATTTAACAATGTTGATGGTATTCAGGACAAACATTTATTCTCCAGAGAGTAGAATTTGATCAGGATGATCAAATGCGACTCACTCTTCTCAATTATTTATGAATTGTGACCCCAGTGCTATTCATCACAGCTGGGTTTTACACCATTTAATTATTCAAAATAATCAGCAACACATCTGTAAACTTGGTCTGGCTTTAAGCAGGCTTTGCTTCAGCTGTCGCAAAATCACTGCTATTAACAAATGTTGGACACCTTCCGCCTGTGTTTTAGCAAAGAAAAACACTGCTCTAATAGCCCTGTTTTTTCCCTTCCTCCTGGAGCTCCCTGCTGTGAGTGCCACGCCATGGCAGCCAGTCGGAGGGATGGCTTTGGCCAATTAGTCCTGTTCTGGGGGGCGCAGGGTCCCCTCTGAAGGGAAGTTGAACTCCTCCAACTGCACTGCACACGCCAAATTCTGTTCTCCGTGCTGGCTTAAAATTTGGATCGTCTCCTTTGAAATCACTATAGCTACTCCAGATGTATTTCTCTGTAGCTTTAGGAAGCTCCGCTTCCTAAAGAGTAAATGAAATCTCCTCCTAGAGTAAGGAGAAGGAATAGGAACAAGACACTCACTGTCTGGGATAAACCATCCGGCTCCCTTTCATTGCCTATGTTGTGCCCTGCTGATGCCTCATGGGCCTACTTTTCTTCCTTATGGTTCACAGTGATGGGACAGAAGAGTGAAACCCAGGTTTTTTCACAGATGTTGTAGGTAAAATGTTTCTCAAGTGACTGAACTGACTCAGAGGTCAGAATCCCAGTTTTGAAAGTGGCTGAGGGATAGAGGAGCCTGAGGTTACATTTATACAGCAGCTATTGGAAGTAGCAAGTAGTGTAACTTCTCATGTCCGGCCATGGTGTGTGTGCTGGAATTGTATCTGCCAGGTAGACTGAAGACTTAGCTAATGTTTTATGGAGAAACAGTAGGATTCCAGCTGAAGCAGGAAATCTGGTGTTACAGGGCTGCTAGCCTTGGGTGCACAGCCACATCATGCTAAGTGCAGGGTTGGGTGCAAATTCATAATGCACACTCAGATTTGTTTCAGATAGGTTAGCAGGTTGGCACTGTGCCAGCAGACTCCATCCAGGAAGGGATATTGTCTGCCCACATCTCTCTAACTTTCTGCCATGGGCAACTGTTACCGTTCTTGCACATAACAACATAAAAGCATCATTAACTTCTCGTCATGAGGTCTTGCTGCTTTAGCAAAAATAGGATTTTGTGTTGATACCCGATCTAGATCACATGCTGAGGGATTGGGCAGTGTGCGTCAATAACACACCTCCAACCCCTTCATGCCTGGGGAACTTCTGAAAAGAGGTATTAGGTTCTGCAGTCATATGGACTTTTTACAAAAAAACTGCTTTTTACATCAAGAGAGAAGAGGGTGGCAAGGAAATGCTGAAAAAATGTGATCAATACTACAGAGTAGATATTCCCAAAGATAGCCAGCACATGGGACATTTTTTAAAGGAAAAAAGGATCAAAAATCTCTTCAGAAATTTCCGTGGCAGGAGGTTCTATGGTGTAACCTGTAAAAGGAAAGACTAACCTAGGCACACACATACTCTGCCAGATGTAGAGGTTAAACATTCTCCATTCGTTTGTTGCTAGTTTTTGGTGTAAGTCTCTTCTTGTGTTTTTGGCAGCATGTTGGGGGTTGTATTGAGTTGGTTTTTACATTAAGAAGATTCCTTTGAAAATAAATTGTGTGACTACTCCCCCCTCCTCTTAAAATGAGCTGTAATTACAGCTAAATATTTTGTGAATGTGCTTAGGAAGCGTTTTATGTGCGGAGGAAAAAAGGACTTTGAACTCACAAATCTTTCCTTGGAAAGTACATCCAAAATGAATCCTTATTCCCTTTGGGTAATCATAGTGCAAGTAGCCAGCTTTATTGTCTGGTGATAGCTGGGCTTTCTTGTATATACAGAATTGTTAAGATTTCCTTTGAGTCCTATGAATTTTCAATTTTTGATATAACTAGAAATATAAAGCCCAATTTAATACTAAACAACAAATAGCTTTTGAAAATAAAGTCTACGATTCTGCATCGCCACTGCTGCTCTCTGATGTAACTCTTTGAATTTCACCTTGGAATTTTTTCAACCTAATACTGAGAAAGTTCAAGGAGGTTTTTTGGCTTGCTCTAGGGCAGCTCCAGCACCCTCTTGCTATGGCATACAGGATGAGGTACCGCATTTTTAGAGGGCAGCACTGGGGCAGGGTTTGGTGGCAAGACTGAGCAGAGCTTGAGAGACTTCCTGAGCCAGAGATTATATGTACTCCTTGTCTAGCTGGAGATTTTCTTGGCATCATTATGTTTAATAGACTTTGATAGATCTTTCTTCCACAAATTTCTAATTGTCTCTTGAATCCTTTCAGACTTATGCTGTCCAAAGCATCCCATGGCAATGAATTCCACAATTTGTTCCACAAGAATGGGCTTCCTTTTGCTTTTAACTCATGCCTAATAACTTCTCTTGGTGCCTCCTAGTTTTTGCATTACAAAGTACATCCCTGTTCACTTAAATGCCTCACATGATTCTGTCTGCCACCCTCATATTCCACCTTAATCATATGGTTTCAAATCTGAAGAAGTCTAAACTATTTAATTTGTTTGTTTGAGGAAGCCATTCTAGACTTATGATGACTTGTTCTCTCTGTACCTTTTTTCCTCCCTTTACCATATCCTTTTTGAGATGGGAAGGCCAAAACTGTGCACAGTATTTAATGAGTGGGTTTACTGCAGAGTTCTGCAGGAGCACAGTGATGTTTTTGGTTTGGTTTTCTATTACTTTCCTCCTTCCTAACATACTATTTGTTTTTTAACAACTACTGAACACTCAGCCGACACCTCCAGAAAACTATCAGCTGTGACCCCAAGGTCTCGTCACTGAATGGCAATAGCAAATTGGGAACCTGTCAGTATGTGTGTATAGTTAGGGTTGTTTTTCCCAAGTACATCACTTTGCATTTATCAACATTGAATTTCATTTGCCATTTTATTACTCAGTCACTCAGTATTGCAAGATTGTTCTGCTTCCCTTCACAAACAGCTTTTGTTCTAATTATCCTGAATAATTTTGTATCATAAGCACACTTTGTCTCTTCTGCAGTCCATTTATGAATAGATTAGGTCCCCATAAGGTCCCACTGGTGAAATCTGAACACTGACAATTCCTGGGTGGTAAGTCCCACTTTTAAACTGTATACAAGGCAAGTTTTTCTTTTGCTCCAAGACAGATCAGTATTTAAAGTAATGATTTCTGAGATGCATTTCACAAACATTTTGGAAATCCAAATATGCTATTCTCTTCCAGACTGTTCTTACCTATGGACTTCTTCAGGGACTCCTCCACAGTGCATTAGAGGTGTTCACTAGCTCTACTATTTATTACAGCGTCTAGCAGTTTGCCCCACAGAGAAGTCAGATTTAGTGGGCTGTAGTGCCTGAAATCCCTTCTGGATCTCATTTTAAAAGCTGATGTCACATTTGTCATCTTCTATTCCCCTGATAGCCTGACTATATAGGGCATGTGCCCTTCAAATTCTTGTATCAAAAAGAGTGTGATGTGCCACCTCCCACAGTAAAGCTTTTCACTCCCTCCCCCTGGCCGGTTACTGGAATAACACAGTAAGTTCTTTGAGTAGTCATGTCCTTTTGCTCTAAGAAAGGAACACTAAGCCAAGAAATCACCCTTCATCCCCAAAGCTAACTGTGAATTTTTATAGTATAATGCAGTATTTGGTTTTTTGAGATCAGACAATTTTATTTCCCTCCTCCCTAATTCTGGAGTGGGTTGGTCAGTGCTACTGCGGGAGCGATTAGAGTGGGTGAATGCAATCTCCGCAGACCTCTCCTGCCTGTGGCCATGTGAGTGTAATGATTCATTGCCAATTTGGAGTCTGAACAGGCTCGCTGAACTTGGAGGCAGGCTGTCTAGCTCCCTCATCACATAAATTGAAAATATCTTTATACTCCAGTGGCACCTTCTTCTAAATGTCCTGAAATGTAAGAAAATAACATAAATCTATATCTTTGGCAATGTGGCAGGGATTTGCTAATGTTATTCTCATGGTTGCTGCTACTTGGGGCTGGGGTCACTAGCTCTTTTTAACCAGTGACCTCAGAATGTTATTCTCTAACGAAGGGCTGCACTGAAGACAGATAATGCTGCACTTTGCACATTTCTTGAGACACTAAAAACACTGTGTAGTTATACTGGCATCCCTTACAGATTAGACACAGCTTACAGTAGACACATGCTTATAACTGCATCTACACCAAGGAATTTGGCAATAGAAAGATGCCATTTCAAAAGCATGCTGCTAGCAGACATTACTGCACTGGGAAATGTTTTATAACCCTGGCCCAAAACTGCCATAATTAGAGGTATTCTCAGCCTGTGCATTGCTGTACTGAAACCAAAGGGAAGCAGCACTGTGAAGCTGGGGGAGGAAGGATTGCTGCAGAAGAGCATCTTCCTGGAGTTCTCAATTCTTTTCTCACCACTTGACCTACCCTTAGAAACTGGCATTGTGAATTAAGAGATAAAGCTGAAGAGAAGCAATAAAAGAAGTTCAGGTATCTGGGCTTTCTGTTCCTAACCACAGTACCACAGCCATACCCAGAGTTTCTGCCTGGAAGACCCCCTTGGAGGAGCCATAGCCCCACACGGGCAATGCAAGGTTTCAGTCAGGCTCTGACACCTCCCTGCCTAATGAAGGGCAGGATATCGCAAGCAAATGGTCCTCCACCATCCTCTCCTCTCTCATTTATTTACATGAATTTTTAGCTATCTATTCATGATTCCTCCGCTGCTATTCCTGTGTTGAGTCCTTTTGGTCTGTTTATTTTCCCCTTCTTTCTAGGCTGTCCCCAGCTCACCTCTCTCTTGAGTGCTGTCAGAGAGTTTATACTAGTGCTAAATTATCGCAAAAATCTACACTGTTCCTGTGGGATATCTTCAAATACAATCTGCTGTCTCTGTTGGTATGCTGTCTTCGTGTTTGCTGTGATAAAACAAACAGCAAGAGCACTACCACAGAATTCTCTAATTTGGGATTAAAATTATAGGTCAAAAATTATTTTAGGCGTGGATGAACTAGCTGCTTTCGTGCTGAAAAATATCACAACAATATCAAAACAGAGCTATGGATGTTCTCTAATTTAGTCCTTCAGATTAGGATCTTTTCTTTGTTCATGATTCCTCCTCATTGTTATTCATAGGCTTTCACAGTTCAGCCCCTGTTAGGACATCAGACTGAAGTAACAGGAAACAACAGCAGTACTGCATAAGACCAATATCAAGAGACCGAGTTCCTGCTCAGTCACTGTAGCAAAAATTCTTGCTCAGAACCTTATATTGCCAGCAAGACACTGGAGCAGTTTGATTTTACACTTAAATGGAAATTCTTCGAAGTTTAGAAGAAACTAATCTGTAACTTGTTTCAGAAAGGCAATGAAAATGGGTCGTTAAACCTGGGTGTATCAAATTCCAATTAGCATTAGCATGGACAATATAATTAAAAGGTAAATTAGCCATAATAGCATAGACTAGAACACTTTTTACAGTAACTAACAGTCAATTGAAACCATGTACTTTGGTTTCTTGGGTTGTCGATGATAAGTTGAAAGGACAGAATAAGAGCCTGTATCTATTTATCTTTGGACAGTAATGTGTTCTGCAAAGTTAATCATGGAAAGCAGCAGTGTGCTAGCCAGCCGGCAGTGGAAGAGACTAAGCTGGATTAAGGAAAGCCAAAGAAAAGACTCTAGAGCTGAAAAGTTTGTGGATGAATTATGGATGTGGTGATATGGACACTCTCTGTCCTACTCCAAGGTGCCAGTAGTGGTTTTGTGCTAATTGGAGAGGAGTTTGTTTAGGCTGCAATGAGCAGCCTCGTATCAGACCTGACCTGGTGGCCTGCCTGCAAACTTAAATTGTAGTAATAATATAATCATGGTGATGTTTTAAATGCAAATGAAGGACTTGGTAGCCAGTAAGATCTAGAAATCCCAGGGTGTCCATTGCATAAGCAATAGAAAATGCTGGGAAAGTAAGTATGTAATGTACGTAAATGTGGTAAAATGGCATAATTAGGATGGTGACTTTTTGGAACTTTCTCCAGAGTGATATTTATTAACACCGGGCTGTCCTCTTCTGCCAAAGCATAAATAATACTTTGAACAGAGGCATAGATAACAGGCTGCAACTGGTCTTGTCTTCTGGCAGCATTTTGTGCATTGATGAAAGACAACCACCTTGACTTCAATAACAAAGGAATGTTACTGTCTGGTGGGGTGAGCCTGTGGTTTAGTAATTTGCTACTAGAATTTGGAGAGATGAACATAGGAGGGTAAGAGAGCATGGATAACTGCCCTCTGCTCTCAACCTGATCGGTCCATGCAGCACAGCCAAACATTGTCAGTGGCCCACACAGAGCTGGAGCTCAGGCCCCCTTCTTGTTGGACAACTTCAGCATTCTAAAGTGTTAGTTCTGTCCTGGACTGGGGGGGAGGGTGGCAGGCAGAACTGAAGGTGAAATGGCCTTTTATTGTTCTACATTGATTTTTAAAAAGACAAAAATAGTTGAGGCGCATTGGCAAGGGGGAAGCTTTTCTTGAACAATCTCCTTTTGCTATGCTTTTGCAGCGTGCAGACGTAGGAATCCACCATTACAGCAGCTTTCCAGACTATTAAAATCATTTAGAATGTTATGTGTTAAGAAAAGCCATTTTCAGATGATCAGCTCTTACAGCGTCAGACCTTCTTTTCCCTTGCTGTGTTTTTCACCATCTTAGCTTAATCTTCCTCTTCTATTAACTTTATATTGGCCAGCTGGGAACATGTACAGTTGAGAAAACAGTCAGCATCAACATAAAAAGGTTAATTAAAATGATTAACCTCACCAACAATTCCCTTATGGAAAAATCCTATAGAATTTAATAGAAAGCGATACATTTACTATGTAGTATTTAAACTGTCAGAGAAAATTCCTTAGCAGGGAGGTAATTCCCTATTAAATTCTATAACTTTTTAGAGTATTCTCCGCAGAACCTTAGTGGATTCATCTGTATTAAATTCTACAGCATTTGGCATAAATGTTTCAATGCTAATAACTTCTAAAAAGAATTTGTAGTGATGCAGAGATGTAGAGTTTGATGTGAGGCTTTTCAGAAGTGGGGAGGGTATTTTTTAGGAGTGACCTACAGTGGTACAGCAGTAATGTTATATGATTTCTAAATGCAAAAATGGGTAAAACGAAATTACATTGTCAACCTAACATCTAAGTAAAGCTGCTTTTCTAGTTATGACTTAGGCTGAACTGATCCTGCCCATTGTGTAATCAGAAGTCCCTTGCTTACTGGAGCTGACAGGCAGAATTAGGGAAAGCGCACACTTTAATGTGTTTTTTTATTTCTGTGATAGAAATGGAACTATGAAAATTCTATTAGGGCCAGCTGAGAGTTTTGCTTGATTCCTCTTTGTCTTTGCTCAGCTCATCTCCTTGAACGTTAGTATGTTTCTCCCTATGGAGAGGAGGCGCAGAGAGAGAGAAGTAATTGTTATTTGGGAGTGTCATGTGGATATAAAAGCTTTAAAATGTTCAAGGTTTTAGTATACTTTGCACTTTTAAAATGTAAATGCTGGGGAAGATATCAAAATTGCTATGCAAGTCCTTTGTGAAATGTCTGCATAATGCTGAACTCTGTTACATCTGCTGTTTGTATAGCATTTCTCTTGATAATTTTTCTCTGTCACTTAGTTCGTGATCTCTGTAGCAGCTGTGAGCTCCTAATGACTTTCCCTCTTAGGCAGGTTCTATACTGTTATTTTTAAAGCCTGAAAGTACAAAGTAATTTGGCACTTCCCCGTATATCCTTGGGGGAAATTGGTTCTGTTTGGTGCATTTTCTGGGACTCACAAAAGATTTGAATAAATATAGTTTCTTCCACAACTTTGTAAACTCAAAACATTGATATATTTTTCAAAAATGTTTTTTTAAACTAAGAATATTTATGCTAGTGATAAAAAGGGGGTTAGCTTTTTCAGGAAGATTGTGGTTAAACAGATGCAAAAAAAATATACCTTGGAGGTGGTATCACATATAAGTTTTAGTGATTCGGTTTGCAAGACAGTCTCTGAAGTGTGGAACTCTCTAGGACAGTCTGGTGAAGGAGAATAGCTGCTTTTCTCTAGGGTCAGAGAAAAGACTCTCCATTGCCCCATTTCAGTAGGCCTGTTTTCTGTTGTTGGACAGTGTAAGTAAGGGGTGGGTTAAGAATGAAAAAAAAATCAATGGGAATTAGGTATCTAACCTACAGCCTCAACTAGACAGAAATCTGCATCTCTAGCTTCATGAACACCTTGCCAAGCCTGGCCTCTTCCTGCTTTGTAAATGTACAAATATGTGGATACAACCTTTTCTCTTTTTCACTATATTGTGGGCTGCTAATCAGTGTCCAAGCAGTGGTATTTAAAGCACTCGCTGTTATCTTCAGAGATCTATTTTATTTATATTTTATAAAAGGCATCTCTCTGTAGAGAACTAACAAAAGGTCAGTGCCAAACTTAAATGTCAGAAACCCTGTTTTGAGAGGTTGTAAGCAGAGAAGTTGTCCAGCAGTCAAAGGCTTCTGTTGAAGTGGGTTTTGTGCTTAGTTTCTTACACTGCACTGGCCACTCTTGCCTTTGAGGGATTCTCTCTTCCCTTCCCAAGAGGGGACAGAGTGGGACATCACAGGCGATGCAGTCCAGAAGAAGGATGGACTGCTGGTCATAGGGGACAGTCAGCCCTCAGGATGCCCAAAGTGCATCTGTCACCGAGTCTGTGGAGAGGAGCATAACTGCACACCAGGGCACAGCTAACACAGCTCAGCTTAAGCAGACTGTGTCATACAGGACAATACTGAAGGACTTGGTGTTCAATCCAACAATTAAGATACCAGTGTTTTAAACATGGTTTCTGTAAGCTGTTGCAAAAGGAGATAAAGCTTAAATTTTTTGGACTGACACATTTTCCATTCAAATAATTTTTATGCCTAGGAAGTGCAGCGCTGTACAGCTGACATGAACATCACTGCAGAGCATTCCAACCACCCCGACAACAAGCACAAGAACAGATACATCAACATCCTAGCCTGTAAGTAAGCAAAATGAATCAACCGAAAAGGCACTCTCCTCTCGCGGTGTGTCTGTGTGTGACTGGAAGAGGCAGGTGGCTTCAAGTTACATTATTGCACGGTAATTAATAAACAAGTGAAAGTGTGGCTGGGAGATGATTTCCCTACTAAAGGCAGTGGATGTTTTGACTTCTCTGGGGCCAGGAGTTCACTCCAGCTTTTGTTTTAAGATATTTTGCAGTTTGATGGTCCAAGTGTAGTTTTAGAAGTATCAGTTTGGTATGAAATTTTGTGGGGGAATAACTGGGATAAATTGATGATCAGAGTTCTCCTTCTGCCTGCTAATGTCTGAAAACTGGCCTAAGGGAAGTGCATGGCGTAGCAAAGAGTTTTATTGATGATCCCTGGGATTCCCTTATAATCCCAAAGGTGCTAAATCTTACAGAGTGTATCTGCTGTATTTCAAACTGCCTCAGCTGTGCGTACGAATTGGACAAACAGTGATCTTTGTAGCACAGTGCAGGTTTTGCCTGTATTCCTCTGAGAACTGCAAGTCTGGACTCTGCTCTAGAATGCAGATTATTGCAGGTCTGGGATGGAAATGTGGCAACTTTTTCCATATTGTTCTCTGATGTGGAATGAATGGCAGATGCAGCAGTCACTGTGGTTTAGGAACAAAGATGGAGAGCCACTGATAAAAGGTTCACAATGTTCATAAGCATTGCAATAAATCTTGAATGGCTTTGATGGCGTAGGAAGGAAATGCATGTCTCTCTCAGATTCTCAGAAGTAATCAAGGTGCCAGCTGAGGACCAATTCCCAGACCTGTAGAAGACTTGCTGTGTGGCCTTGGGCAAGGGGATTCATTGTGGTTGTCCCAACACTGACTTTAGACATAGAGAGAGAAGTACCAATGGAGGAGAATTGGAGCAGGCACACCAGTCCTCCAGATTGCCCCTGGAGGAACCTCTCTCTCTTCATTGGTGTTCAAGGAAGGCAACTGAAACCAGATTCTTCATGCTTAAAGTCAGCCCACGTGTCTCATCTTTGCACATGTTGGAGGCACCACCCAGCCCAATGCTGCTGCCTAGGAGCAGAAGGACTGCAATTTTTTTCTGATTTAAACCGAAGTCAAGCATTTGGGTGGAACAAAAAGAGGAGCTAAAGAGTGTGACCTAAAGTCTATCCTCTTGGTGTGATGAGGGTGGTGAAGGAGTGAGGACATTCACTCAGCTCCCAGTGCCAGTAGAGCTGTCTGAGCCCAGCACCAAGTCGGGGATAATGAGCTCAGACGCTGAGCCAAGCAAAGGCAGCTTCACTGCCTGCAAGAGCTGAGCCGATGTCTCCGCATGGTGTTACACAGCCCTGTGGGGTGCCCTAGTTCCTTGAATCACACTACACTGTGTGATGTGGATGATCCTAGAGATCGTGCTCCTGAGGCTCCAGTGTCCTTTAGAGAGAAGCTGTCCCAGCATGAGCCATGTACTTTAAGGGATGTGAAGCCTGCGGACCTGCTACCATGAGCAGATGACCAAGAACAGGTACCCACACCTCCCCCTTGACTCCAATCCAAGGCCAGTTTCTTCTGTGTATTAATAAGGGCTACTCCAGTACCTAGGCAATGGGATGTTTACCTGCAGTTCTTCACCGTGTTTCCTTAATACTTCTCTGCTCTGTTTTTTATCCTGCAGATGATCACAGCAGGGTGAAGCTAAGGCCTTTACCAGGAAAAGATTCTAAGCACAGTGACTACATTAATGCTAATTACGTCGATGTAAGTTGTTTGAATTGTTTTTCTTCTCTAACTCTGAGTCCTTCCACAAGGAGGAAGTATCGTGACTTGCGAAGTGGTTGTGTTTTCCAGCCTCACCTGATAATTTTGCTACAAATTCCTCGCTATTCTGAATGAGAAAGGCACCTTTCTTTGTTACCTTTAAAATATTAATATGTCTGCCATGATACTGCTTTCATCTCACTTGGCATTATGGTTTTCTTTGAAGGGTTACAACAAAGCAAAAGCCTACATTGCTACCCAGGGACCTTTAAAGTCTACCTTTGAAGATTTCTGGAGGATGATTTGGGAACAAAATACTGGAATCATTGTCATGATCACAAACCTTGTTGAAAAAGGAAGAGTAAGAGATTTTCTAGTTTGTTAGCAGTTGCTCCTTACCACTTCCCTGAATCACGTGGGCAGAATTTGTTTTTAGACGTTTTGGGATGATATATATTGATGTATAACATATAACTAATGTAACAGAAGGATACATAGCTAGCCGAGACACAAATATAAAGAAGCAGCTGAAACCCTTAACCAACACACCCAACTATGTCTTTGTTCAGAGAAAATGCGATCAGTACTGGCCGTCAGAGAACAGCGAGGAGTACGGCAACATAATCGTCACGCTGAAGAGCACAAACATTCATGCCTGCTACACTGTGCGCCGCTTCACAGTCAGGAACACAAAGATGAAAAAGGTGAGTAAAGCCTTCACTGTCCTCATCCAAATGCCTTCTGGCTTGTGTAGGATGCAAGGCACACAGGAGCAAAACTCAGCGTTTGCATAGACAACTTGAAGTAGCAGGTGGATGGGAAATAAATAAGCAAAGCCATGATTACAAGGAACCTGGTGAAAGGTTTAGCCTGTATTTCTTTTTCTCAAGTTCACTGCTGCTTTGGTGTCACAGTTATTGCTGTTATTACCTGTTCCTACATGTATTTTTCCGTGAACTCTGTCTCCACCTAGCAGAAGGCAGAGCTGCAGAAGATTTCTTCTGTTAGAGTCCAGCACTTTTTCAGCTGAGCAAGCCAGTAGGCTTGAGTATCTTTCTATGCTTCTCATCCCTAATCTTTCTCTTCTTTCTGCGCACACTTTGCATGCAGGGTCAGAAAGGAAACCCCAAAGGGCGGCAGAACGAGAGAACGGTTATTCAATATCACTACACTCAGTGGCCTGACATGGGTGTGCCAGAGTACGCTCTGCCTGTGCTAACCTTCGTTAGGAGATCCTCTGCAGCCAGAACCCCGGACATGGGACCAGTGGTGGTGCACTGCAGGTATGATGGGTGTGATTAACTACTTCAAGGCAAGCATACCTAGTGCACAGCATGTGCTCTTACGTGCCAGCTAAGACAAACGCCGTAAGTTACTAACACAGAAGGAGTGTACCAGCCCCGTGGAGTGCAGGTAGACGTGAGCTTGCTTTGCCTACATCTTAAGACAGCTCCAATGCAAAAGCTTCCCAGTTGCCTTAGCAAAACCCTGTGTCATGATACTGAGCTGCTGCTCATTTCACTGATGTGGCTGTGCAGTTCCTTGTTCAAAACTTGTTTGTAGCTTGTCCATTCAGTGCATAGGCAGGGCAGGACTACCTCTGCTAGCAAACAACCATGTGAATAGATGGACACCTGGGCACGCAGTTGCCACCGAACCCCACTCACATTCACCAGCACTTGCAGTCAACAGAGGATTTCCCTTAAATGAGTTAAGGGATGTGGTCTTCATCACTGTGTGTGAGGGGGCTGTACAGCACCATAGCAAAGAGGAGACGATGATGAGGGTTAGAGCTCTTTCTGGAGCAGAAACTGAGAAGCTCTGAAGAGTTCCCCTCTCTGCCCTGCCCTCTCTGTTGGGCTCACAACCATCCTCCTCCCCTTCAGGGAGTCCTGCCTCCACAGGATTAGCCCCCTCTTATGCCTTTCCGCAGTGCTGGTGCCACTTGCATTTCCAGAGCAGCATTACAGCTCCACCGTGAAGCCTAAGCCTTACCTCAAGACTGAAGCCAACCAGGACAGCCCCACAGCCTGGAGCAACCTTGGTGGTCCAGGATAGCAGCAGTTTGGCATGGGGTGGATCTGTGTATGGCTTTTTCTAGCCAACACCAGTAACAACAGCAGTGCAGACAGGACAGCCAAGTGTCAGATTGGGACACTTCTGGTAAAATTCCCAGAAACCTAAAATATTTTGTTTAGAAACGTTCATTGTTGGGGCTAGCAGGGAAATGAAAGTCTGTGAACAGGAATATTTGCTTAGTTCTGTTCTGCTGTTGTGAACATTTACTTTGGTCCAGCTGTATTACACAGGTTTCTCTTATGTCTTCTGTAGTGCTGGTGTTGGCAGAACTGGTACCTACATTGTGATAGACAGTATGCTGCAACAGATAAAAGACAAAAGCACAGTTAATGTCCTGGGTTTCCTGAAACATATCAGGACACAGCGCAACTACCTCGTCCAGACAGAGGTAAAGATTGCAGTGGGGTTGAATTTAAAGCCATGTTCATTTTTATGTTGTAATCAAAAAGAAAATGGATTTTTCAGTTATATCCCTGTAAAAACTGAATATATCACCAGGCATTTTTTGCCCTGGAATGTCTCTCTTTTTCTAGACCAGAAAATTCAGAGGTTGCTTTTGACTTACTCAGTTGTATGTGCTACACTTGTAAATGTTTATTCTGGACTTGGCAGTATTTGCATGGGTGGCTTGTTTTGCACACCCTTTCCTTTAGTGTGTTCTACCCCTCAGTTAAAGCCAGCTGTTTAGTTTATTCCAAGTGCCTATGTGACATGCTGTTCTTTTTCCAGGAGCAGTACATTTTTATTCATGATGCCTTGTTGGAAGCCATCCTTGGGAAGGAGACTGAAGTATCTGCAAACCAGCTGCATAGTTATGTTAACAGCATCCTCATACCTGGCATAGGAGGGAAGACACGACTAGAAAAACAGTTCAAGGTAAGACTTATCATGCCATCCAGAGGGACTTTATTTCCCTACTCTCTTTTGTAGGGCCTGTCTTCACTGTCAGTTGTCATAGATAAGGTACCAAACCAGAACACTTGATTAGCACAGCACAGCGTCTTGAGAAGTTTGGTCCTCCACAGTCTTAGCTATGCTGCTGGAAATCAGCGCTAACACTCTTGAAGCCAGAGGTGAGAAGGGGGACATGGACACTGGTTTGGAGTGTGCTGCTGGTCCCCCTGTTTCCCAAGGGCGCTTGGATGTTCCTGAGTCTGTGGTTAGCTTGGCTGGAAGTCTTCCTCCAAATTGTGCCTCTCATGCATGTATATGGAGAAAGACATAAAACAGGGTTCTTAGCATCCCCTACTATTTCAGCGCTGGATAAAGAATTAAAAATGGTTTAAGACCAGGAAACGCAATATGCCTTTCTCATTGCTAATAACTATGCTTGCTGCTTTTCCCTGCTGTGTCATAGCTGCTTTCATCCTGGCCAAAGTAATTCTTTTTTTTTTTTTGCCCAAATCTCCTATTTGAAACCTAAGATTTTCTGATTGCATTTTATTTGAATGCATTTAGAAATATTTTGTGAAACTATGTATCATAAGATTATATGTGACATCTGTTTTCACAGCTAAACTCACTCAGTTAATAACTACCTAAGGAACTGAAACTGTTAAATCATACCAGGTGCCAAGCTATTCAAAAAATGAACAGGCTCTTCTCTGAATTCACTTGTAGAAATCTCAGTACTTTCTCCATCAGTCAAGACACTCCAGATGCTTAATTACTAAATTAAAGAAACAAGCGCATGTGCGCGCACACGCACACAAATTGCAGCAGGAGAAAAGATTTCTTATTAATAAAAAGTGTTGCACTTTTACAAACAATACTAAATTATAGGTATAAAAATGTTTTCTGATGACTTGTGGCAAAGTTTCAAAACCTTGAGTGCCATTTTCAGAAATTACTTTCTCTGCCAACCTTGCACAGGTATTTAGAAACCCCATAACTTCTAATGGGGCTTCTGCCAGTACATAGATGAGTTGAGTGCTATCTTGTTTAGAGTGCATTTGAAACTGGGACGTGACAAGCAGCAATTATTAAATCTTTCTCTCATTTCTGCTGCTACCACAGAGCGGGCAGAAAATAACTTGTGTTTATGCCCTGGTACAGTAGCTTACATTCAACCATCTCAGAGTAAAATTACGCTGAGTAATGAGTTGCTAGTGCAGGAGATGAAAAAGCCACCTTCACCCTCTTTGCTCTGGTAGAGTTTCCCCACACACTGGGGGAACATTCAAATACAAATCCGCCTCCCTGTCTTTTCTTTGTGCCTCATAAGCAGCCCAGAATGAACTTGGCAGACCAGAGAATGTAACCCATGGCCTCAGATCTCAGGTGCCAGCACAGTGGGTTCCCCAAAGGCCTGGCAGAAGAAGACCTGCTACAGGAATGATCTGGCTTTTGTTTCAGAATAAAACATAAAAGTTTTGCTGTTGTTTTACTTTGCTAGCTTTTCTTTCTTGAGACTTGCTTCTGACTGAATATATCTGCAAGTCTTTGAAATATATTCTCGAAGATAACTAAACATAGTGTTCTGTGAAAATACATTTTGATGGAACTTCATTTTCAGGATGTTTCGAAGCTGCAGAGATCTTTTTATCCATTAAACATGTTGTATGAAAAGGATGGTTTCCATTGGCATCTTGAGTACTTTAAACAAGTTTAACAATGCAGTTTATTCTTCTACTGGTGCATCTTCGCAGGAGTTGGCAAAGAAACCTCCTCTCTTCATTTAGAGCGCTGTGAGGACTGACTTACTACTTTTATTCTCTTTCAGCTGGTTACACAGTGTAATGCAAAATACGTGGAATGCTTCAGTGCTCAGAAAGACTGCAACAAAGAGAAGAACAGGAACTCATCAGTTGTGCCATGTAAGATCACATCTTCAGTTTGATTACTGCCTAGCATAACTTTTTGTACTGAATTCTCCCGGTGTTATGCATGAAAAGGCATAGCCACTAGGAAGGAGAAATGTAAACTTTTGTCCAGACCCAAGCTGTCTTGTCTTTCAGAATTACCCTGTGAAACTGAACAAAAGAAAATAGTTACAGTGTCAGCCAGATATACTGTCCAAGTGAAATGTTAATTTGAAGTGCTTAAGAATTTGAATAATTAGGTAGGGGAAAAATCTATGGAATACTGAGAGAATTACTTTGATACCACTCACAGCTCACCTGAGATCTCCCAGTGTGATTGGCACAAGTTGTTTATAATTAAGCTACTACACTCAATTTCTGCGTGTGAGCCTTCCCCAGATTTGAGGGTATTTAGTGCCCAAGGACACAGTTCCACAGTCATTAATATGGAATCTGTGCACGGTTGCTAAGCAGTATGAATTTGCACCAGACCAAGCACGGGCACAACGTCATTCCCATCACATTTCCCAGAGTACGAGACATACAGGACAGATGATAGCCAAGCTAGCACAAAGTAATAATGGCACAGATATGGTCCATCATGAAGTTTGTTAATGAAAAAGGGAAGTCATCAGGATAAATCTTAGATACCAATGTGAACGGGGCAGAAGTAGTCTATACGACTTTGCACTTTGTGTCACGTAGCTGCAGTGATTTCAGTTTGGTGCTTGGGGCCTGTCAGTTCATTTGAGGGTGCTGTTGAACCCAGCCCTCAAACACAGAGAAGTGTAGATCTGCTGAAGAACACACATGCGCTTCTGGGTGGTGACCCGTTAGGGGAGGGTTTTGTCTCTGGAGGTTCTCTCACCCTCCAGTTGGGAGGAGGGAGTGATGGTAGTGCTACAGAGTGGTAGGGAAAACAAAATAAATCAGCTGGGTTTGTGTGCTGCTGGAGACAAATGGAACACTACAGTCAAGCATTACCTGAAATCCCCTGTTATCACTGCATATACTGTTATTTGGTAATTCAGCCTGCTGTGAAAATCTTTGCTATAGTAAAATTTGATTCCTGAAATTACTTTGTCCTTGTGGGAATATTGTGCAACATTCTCTTTTATATCCTGTGTTAGCAGGCAATGCTTTAACGCAGTTAAAGTGCTGGCCTGCTCCTGCGGGAGATGGGAGCTGCACAGTGTTTGGTTTGTTAACGTCTGAGAAATTCTTACTTTTTGCATTGCGCCATGACCAAACTTTGATCTTTTTTTTTTTCTTTCTCTATGTTTTTTTTTAATCTTATAGCTGAGCGTGCTAGAGTGGGCTTGGCACCACTGCCTGGAATGAAGGGAACAGATTACATTAATGCCTCTTATATCATGGTGAGGAAGCCAACACCTAATTACAAAGTAAAATCAATTCTAAGGTGCTAAATACCAGATGCCTATAATTGTCTTAATTCTGTATGTAATGGCTGTGTATTAACAGATGAGATTTTAACACCTTCCCCATAATGTAAAGCTATTAACTGTGTTTTATTAAAGATTGTTGCCTAAAAAAATTAAATACAAGATGCATTTAGATGGAATGTGTTTCCGTGAGATACAGTCAAATAAATACTGGGATTTAGAGTAAATGAAAACAACAGGGACTCTGCAGAATGGAAATGGAGTTATAAAATTATAGTCTGTGTGAAAATATTGTGGAATAAAATTAAATAGGGTTATTATGTGTCCCCAAAGATGAAATTAATGCTTTAAAAGTATTGAAGGCAGTAAGTAACTGTGTGGTTTGTTTTGCTGCAAAAGGGCTACTACAGGAGTAACGAGTTCATCATAACCCAACATCCGCTGCCACATACGACTAAAGATTTCTGGCGAATGATCTGGGATCACAATGCACAGATCATCGTCATGCTGCCAGACAACCAGAGCCTGGTGAGTCGAGCGCGTCCCTCCCTGCGTGGTACTGCAGTCACTTAGCCCGGCTGGGCACCAGCGTAGGGTCACTTAGTTGCATGCTATGGCTATTTTCTGGTTGAAAGCAAAGCCAATTTTTGAGCCATCTTCTCAAACTTAGCCATAAGCTTGTTATAAAAAGACAAGCTCTGAGATGTGGGGCTTGGTTTTTTGCTCTGCCCTTCTGCCCTCACTCCTGGGAAAGACATCCTGAGCTGGATGGACCACAGTGCTCACAGGCAGCACGCCAGTGATGACGACCTCTGCGAAGCTCCTGAGGGCTGCCTGGCTGGTGTGATGCAAGGCACTTGAGGTTACTGAGTGGCCAGGGCCATGGGTAAGGCCTCTGAGAGGAGCAGAAATACAAAGCAGGGACAGTAGGATACTTGCTTGTTTGCCCAGGGGGCTTAAGGCTCGGGTCACGCAAGATTACAGCTGTGGAAGGCTACAAATATTATTTTTGATGAAAGTAAAAAGCAAACATGTATGTTAATTTAAGTGGAAATAATGAGAGAGGAGACATAGGTGAACCACTAATCACTACTTCCAGATTTACTAGCACGTCTCAAGAGGGCACGTTGAAAAGGATTAAGAACTAAATGGTTCGTTTTTTCATGCACGCATCACTGAGGTGAATAGACGATTGTAGCTGAGAGTGGGAGAGAAACCACCTTCATTACAGCAGGAAAATAGCAGTCATGAGGGGCTACTAAAGAGGCAGCAGTCAATACACTTCCTGTGTGCAGCGCAATGAAAGGGATTGCAGGCACTGCAAGGCGAAGAGCGTTCAGAGAAATCCGATCGAATCAGAAAGCACTAACGAAATGAAAGTGTGTCAGGTGGAAATGAAGAGGCTGATCTTGTCTTTACAAGTACATGAAATAGCTCCATAGAACAATAGTGATTAAAGGGTAAAGGAGGAATGCTGGACTCAGCCACATCCTTTGCAAGGATGCCTGGTCCCTGCTTTCACCTTCACCGTTCCCAGGGTGGAGGTTGGCCAGCGGGGCAGTAGCATCCGTGCATTGGCTCAGTGTTTGGTGTGGGTTGTTGGCTGGCAAGGAGGGGTGGCATGGGACCAAGACTGTGTCAAGGTGCTTAACATGTAATGCCAAAGGACGAGATGATAACGCACACTACTGCTGCACAAGGAGCTGTCACTTGGTGGGACAGGTCACTTCCCTGGTGTTCAGCAGTATTATACTGCTTGCTAGCCTCTGCACACTGAGGGCAGAATTTTCAAAGCACTCGTAGGACTTAGGACCCTAAGTCCCGTTTTCAGAATAAACATTTAAGGCCCAAATCTCACCAGTATCTTGCACACCATGTGCATCAAGGCTTCAGGCCCACAGAAATAAGCCTGGTTTTAGAGACATGCTCATAGCCACAGCGGGATGAAGTGGGCTCGCAGCTCATGTTTTCTCATGAGTAAAACACGGGTTGTTCAGAGATGGAGGCGTGCAGTGCCATGCAAGCTGACAGGGTAGCTTCTGTGCTTAAGCTGCAGGGACAGTAGATCCCTGAAGCCAGGAGAATAAACAAGCTTTTGCATGTATGTGATGACAGACCCTAATTTCTTTTCTCTGCAGTGAATTAGGAAAGCACAGTTATTTTTTAAAGAACAGCTTTGACAGTATTTTATCTACACCCTGTCAGTTAGGCTACTTCAGCACTGAGCTTCTTCCACCATTCACAGTCTCACTGAGATTTTAGAGTGTCCTTGCAGTAGAGGAATTTTGCTGGAGAATTTGCATTAAGTTAAGCCAGTGTTTTTTTCAAGGCTAAGAATATTTGGGTTTCTTCCTTTCTCCTCACTGGTCCTCTTGCTCCTAAAAATTCAACCCCTACGTAAGTATCCATCAGTCTTCTACCTACACCTGATCCACAGATCTTCTACTGATACTGTTGAGTTTTTGATTAGACCACAAAAAGTACAAATTAAAAATAATAAGCAATTAATTTCTATAGGTTAATGAGGTTTTTTTCTAAACAGATATCTGACTTTCATGCAAAACTGTGTAGGCAGGAGGTAATAAACTCTGGGATACAACACAAAGGTTAAGTATGAGTGAGCTAAGATAACCATTTCACTGTGAAGCCAATTAAAAAGCAGACATTACCTGTTTGGACACACAGAGGAAGGATCTGGCAGGCTTACTGCCTACTGTAATAGTAAATCTGTTTTAGACAGAAATGGTTTTTAAAGGTCAGCTCCTGATCATTTCTATTTATCAAACCAATTTTTGATCCACTGGATTTTTCAGTCACACACAAGATATCTGAAAGGCTGCAGTAGTGTTGTTTCATTCCTCCAGGCAGAAGATGAGTTTGTGTACTGGCCAAGTCGCGAGGAATCCATGAACTGTGAGGCCTTTACTGTGACCCTTATCAGCAAAGACAGACTGTGCCTCTCTAATGAAGAGCAGATTATCATCCATGACTTTATCCTTGAAGCTACCCAGGTAAAATAAAACTCCACGTGGGTCTTGGCTTTGTCCTAAAATGTCATTGATATCATTTAAATATGGAAGAAGAAATGTTCAGAAACAATTTTGAAAAGGATTTACTTGTAAATGCATGTGCATGCATGTTGCTCACAGAGGAAAGGTATTCTCGTTGGCTCCTTCTCTCTCTCACATCTTCTACTTTCAGGTAGATTCCTCTAGCTAGTGAGACCATAGTATTAATTGTTTGTCTTATTTGAAAGTGAAGGCATTGGGTTTTCATTTTGAAACCATACAAGTAGATTGAATTATACTTTGTAAAGTACACCAAGAGTTATTTTCCTATTTCTGTTTATAAAATTCAGCATTTATAGTTTAATTGTTTGGGGGTCTTAATTAAGGGGTTAATTAAGCACATTTCTTTTGAGCTATAAACCTGCCTCTAGTTTGCTATCGGGATTGCAGCTGGATTTTGCTGCAACACATCAGTTTGCAAGCCCTTTTAAATTTGAATTCCTTGGTTGCTCTTCTTTTGTTTGGCTTTTGAGCTGTAAGGTGTCTGAGAGAAGGTTTATATGGATATAAGCCCTCAACTCAAATACAAAATCTATCAGCTGAATATTTTGTTAAAGTTGCATTATTTTAGCACATTCAGTGTTACAGAGGTGCTAGAGCTGTGCGTCTGTCTTCTTTGTTCTATATAAACTCTTTGGAAGAAGAAGGTATCTCTTCAGTTTGTAGTGAGGCTCTTCCCTCTTTCTACCTGGAGTGGATAAATGTGAAACTAAAGTAGCTAATGCCCAGGCTGGTTTTTCATTGCAGGATGACTACGTTCTGGAAGTCCGCCACTTTCAGTGTCCTAAATGGCCAAACCCAGATGCTCCCATAAGCAGTACCTTTGAACTTATCAATGTAATCAAGGAAGAGGCCTTAACAAGGGATGGCCCCACCATAGTTCATGATGAGTATGTCATCTCTTTTCTCCCATTTATGTGCAGGTTGTACAAGGAGTTACTCAGCTACAGGACACCTGTTAGGATTGATGTCCATTCTTGCATGGAGTGGATGGGGTTTAGTGGTCTAGGGAACAGGATCAGAATATTTAAACTTCCAAGGATGGGGTTTCAGTTGGCATCTGAGGCCAAATACATTTTGCTTAGTGTCATTTTTATGTTGGTCTTAGTCTTAGGTGGACTCAGAAAGTGAAGCCGTGTTTGCTTTGTAATCATTTTGGGTTCTTCTGCACCTGGAATTATCCCAAACAAACCTTACCACCTGTTTCAGAACCCAGCAGAGCCCTGCTTTAGATAAGGCTCTGAGCAGCCCAGTGTGGTCTTATGGAAACCAGTTTCAAAACAGCCCTGAGCTCCTGTCTAACAGCTCAGGCTTAATGTGCCATGTAAGACAGAACAAGCTCAGCTCAGCTGTGTCTCAGGATGAGCAGCAGAAGTATCTTGTGACAAAGGGCCCAGGTTTTCTGAGAGCAGATTTATTTTAGTTCCTTCTGCTTCCCCAAAAACACTCTAAGGGGCCCATATGGTGCCAAGTGGGAGGGAGGGAGCCTGCTAGCACTGGGCCAGCATGCCCCAACACTTGTCTCTTTTGTAGCGCAGTGGTGAGCATTGTCTTGCCAGCTATGCTTGAATGCCCAATTATAAAGGGCACTAAATATCACATTGCATATTATTACTTTGCACACATTGTGGAGCTGCAAAATACCATGATAGTGAAGCTGGAGCCTGGGTCTAACAGGATCTCTTCGGAGGGACTGTTTCCTGGCAGGCAGAGCGCTTCCCAGAGTCATTCTGCCATTAAAATCCCAAGGAAGGCCAATTTCTGACACTGCTTGAGCTACCCTTAGAGCAAAGACCTAGCCAGTGTAAATGTTATACCTGCAAACCCCCTCCTCGAGTCCTTTAGACCTTTTGTCATTGCTACAGAACAAAGTTAGTGGGAAAGTCTTGGAAACCTTCGCCTTTTGTGCAAAAACTTTATTACCATACTCTGGTATTTCAGTGGTCAGATCAGCCGTTGTGCTGATGTGCAATTGTATGCTGGTATCTGCCGTTGCTGAAGGAGCCTTCACTTCACAGTGGTGTGTTGCTGCTGCAACAGGTTTTTCCCGACAGACTCCTGCAAATGGGGCCTTGGGCTGCAGCAAGTAGTTTTTCTCCCACCGTCTCCTGCCTTGCTAATGCACAGTCTAAGCTCTGTTGCCTTTTGCCAGCACTGATTAATTCCAGGCTAGTTTTAATATTCATGCTTTGGGTAGTCTGAAGTGAGGTTTTGCTACTCTTGCAGTAGTTAAGATTATGTTTTACAAAATTAGAACCATTATTGATTTGGGCATTTCATGCTAGACCAAAAAAAAAAATCAAAATCGCATTCCTAACAGTGCTGAGTCATTCTTTCTGTAAATTGCTTTTTTTTGTTTATTTGTCATATTCAGTGATTTTATTTTTATGCCTAATACATAATGTGGATCCTGCTTTTCATTGGAGCCTAAGCAAATGTGGCTGAAAATGAAAATTTCCCTTTACTACATGCAACAACTATATCACATAATCCACTACTAATTACAACTGCAGATTAATTCCAAATATATGAATTTGCAGTACTAAATGCATGTGGTATTTAGGAAGTACGTGGTGGGATGAACTTGATAACAACATTTCAAAGAAGTTCAGAAATTCCAACTCGAGACAGTTGTCATGATTTTTAAATATAACTGCCCATATGTAGGCAACTAGATAAAGATTTGCTGCATAATTTTCTGACAGAGAAGCCTTCAGATTGTTGGGAGCTGGAGGTTATCAGCTCGAGTAAAAATGAGGCCATTAGACCCTTAGAGGCATTTAGTTGTGTCCCATCAGGCACAAGCATTGGCCACGTCGTCCACTCTCCCTGCAGATGATCAGACACAGCCATCTATCTAGTTCTGCAGAAGCTCTGCTGCTTCTTCTATAGACTTTTCATCAAATATAGCAGATCTATTGTGATCTGATTTCTGTTTCCCATTTCTAGGCAAATTGAGTTTGCAAAAATCATCCAAAATTAAGTCAGCATATGTCTTGATTTCCACAGGAATGTTGTAAAAAAATCCTAGTGGTAATCTTATGATACCAGATGGCATTGCAGCACTTGCTGATTATTTAAGTTTCCATGTACAGCTCTCCAAACAGTTTACAGAGCAAGTCAGCACCAATGTCACCTTTTACAGGTGGGGACATTTAGACACATACTTTTTCAAAGGCACAGAGCAAACTCAGAGCAAAGCGAGGACAGAAGGGCAGTCTCCTGTGTATGGGGAGAGCAGAGGACAGCTGAGGCTCCTCAGAAGCAGCTATGAGCCCCTGTTGCTTAGGATCCTCTATCCCACGCCCTGCAACTGCACGCATGACTCAAGTACACCCACAGATTTAGCAGCAGTAAGATTTCCTCCAGACCAGTATCTCAAGGACACATTGATTTGTGCTCCTGACGAATAACCGTTGCTCAGGTTCTTATTAAATGACAGCACAGCTCAGCTTTTCAGAATCCATAATGTCTCTGGGGTGCCCAACTCGGGGACGTTGCCTTTTGCCGATGAATCAGACCTAAGGAAGACTTCGAGATGTGCCCCATTTACTTGTGAGCACCTCATACCCGTGTTAGTTTTCTGTAATTGTCAGATGTGGAAGAAGAGGCAAAGTCTCATTTCTTTCTAATCGTTTATGTTTTGCTTGAGTTCCCACTAATGAATTTAAAATACGCTCAGCTATAATGCAGATGCTTTCAGTACACGTGGCATGTGAGAACTGATTTCAGTGTTATACTCTCCAGGCTGGGTACTTTTAAATGGCTCACGTTCTTCTGCTGATACAGTTCTTTGTACTGAATACTGCAGATATCCTGAGATGACTGGTGTACCAACAAATTTCTTCTATAAATTAAAATGACTAAAAATTAGCCAGTATAAAACAAGCATTTAATAGATACGAAGATGAACTACAGTAATCAAATAAGACTATATCAACATTTTCATGGCTCTGTGTCGGTGCCCAGGTATGTTTCTGAGTGTCTTATCATTTTGGCGTGGTTTTTCAGGTATGGAGCTGTGTCAGCGGGAACACTATGTGCCCTTACCACTCTGTCCCAGCAGCTGGAGAATGAAAATGCTGTCGATGTTTTCCAGGTGGCAAAGATGATAAATCTCATGCGGCCTGGAGTATTTACAGACATTGTAAGTCTTTAAATGGAATATAAATGGATAGTTTACAAGGTTTTCATCTGAGACCAAAAGCATGAACTAAAACACTCATTCTGTATGTTATCAAGCCCTACAGCATCTGCTACCAAGCAGAATTTGCATTTGGCCTTTTTTTCTATAGCTGTCACTTTTTATAAGCCTCAAACCTACAGTGTAAGTTTCTGAGTTGTTATTAAGAAATATTAAGAAATATAATTTAAAAAAAAAAAAACCTTAAAATAAGTTAAGCTTACTCCTTATACAGTTAGGGGGCCACCGTACAGGCTGCCCTAGCAGAGAAGGACCTTTCAGCTTGTCATCATCCCCCTGTAAGCCAGCCCTGTAAGTTAAGCTGTGCTATTTAAACCTGGCACGGTGTGATCTGAAGGGATGCAGCAGGTCAGGTAGAGCTGCGGGGAGATAAAGCTGCAGCGAGGGCAGCACCCTTGTCTCTGTGCCTGGCTCTGGCGGTACGAGGGACCAACCTGGGGCTGGGCTGTGGGCTCCAGTATTGTCCTGCCCTCCTGTAGTGTTTAATAACGTGTCAGCAACAATATAATCTACCCAAAACTGGAATTTTGGGTTGCCAAGGTTAAACTAGATTAACAGAGATAATTGCTCTCTCAGTCTTTTTCTTTGCTCTATGTATGCCTCTAGTAATGAATATCCATGACCTTCCCTGGAAATGCCGCATTTAAGTGCCACTGACTTATGTACACTGAAAGGATTGAACTAACTTATCTTTTCTTTCCCAGGAACAGTACCAGTTTCTTTATAAGGCAATGCTAAGCTTGGTCAGCACTAAGGAGAATGGAAATGGTCCCATGACACTGGACAAAAATGGTGCTGTGATGGCCAGTGACGAATCTGATCCCGCAGAAAGCATGGAGTCTCTTGTCTAATTGGAAACCTGAAAAGGCACTTAATTTGTAGAACTTCTGAAGACTGAGTGAACTTTTTTGAGGCCTTTTTTGCCAGACTCTAGGTTATACAATAACCCAATTACTTTTTTACACTGATAAAAGTTTTGATATTTATTTTTTGCCATTTTATGTCTTAATGGTATCCTACTGAGCATTTGCACCTCTGTTTATTTCACACAGTGAAACGCAATTTTATCTAGTTTGCACTATATGATCAGTGTTACTGCCTATAATATTCTAATACAAGACAAGCCCTGATGTGACATTCCATGACAACAAACATATGCTTTTTCTGTTTTGTTTAAATGCAGTGAAGTTTTGCTAACTACAGTGACCCTCAAATCTTAAATCTTGAATGCTAGGCCAGATGGATTCTTTCTACAACAGATACTGTACCCCTTCGTACCATATTTATTATTTTAGTGATCAAGTCACAGTTTTGGTAACGGTATTCTGCATTCCGGTGGAGTGGATGAGCAGTGTTCATCCTTTCTTGACAAAATGTGGCAGGTGATTATTAGCTGCGGTGAAGGTGTAACAGCCTTGTGGAGCTGAAACAATTATTTCTGTGTTGTTTCAATTTGCTGTTTTGCATACTTACAGGCCTAAGACTTGCTTCACATGGAATATATAAATTACATACAATATAATTATAAATTAGATGCAATTCATATGTGGGACGCAGTGATAGGTTTTGAATTTACAGTTTCAAAGTTTCCCCAGGTATTCAGAAAAACGTTGATTTTAGTTTTTAACCAGCCCTATGATGGGAAAGTATTTTGGCTTTTATTCTCATCAGAGCCAATACCGTGAGAAATCTACTACAACCCAATATCAGACCTGTTTTCAGATATATTGAAGGTAGCAATATTTTACATTACTAAGCTATTCAATATTTTAAACACATTAATTTCCTTACTATTTCTTGAATATGACCTCACACCTAATGGTATGTTACATGATGACAGGCGTTTCTTAATTTCATAACTGTTAGATGCCATTTTTACAGGTGTGTAATTTTCATACTTTAGTGCTAAAACATAAAGTACTGATCCATATTTACTGGTGAAGCAAACTAATAAAAAAACTACCTATAAAGTTACATTCTCCCTCTTTTTTTTGCCAGACTAATTCTTTAGCACAAACCTAGCTTATTGTGTTTTCCCTCCCACACCAATAAAATGGTTTCCCCCAGATTATATAAATAATTGAATTATTGTTTGGAGCATTTAAGTATACATCCTCACTGGCTCCCTTTTCCTTTGCCTTTGGTAGCAGTTCAACAAGGTCCATCCCTATTTAACGGAAGAAGCAAGCACATACTTAATTCTCCTGAAAATTAAAGCTAATTGTGTCTGTCATAGCTCAGCTGAGTAGGGAGGGGTTATTGAATATGCCTTGAAAAGGAAATATGTCATTTCAACCATCCTGATGTTTGGTATACAGTTAAAGGCACTATCCCTTATATATGGCATAAGCTTCTTTACTTTTAAATTTCAATTGCACAAAACATGCATTGTAATTTTTCAGGACTTGGCAAAATGTTTCAGCATGTTTTTCATTTAAATATAAACCCACTAATTTCTGCCAGTCCAGTCTTGCTGAAATATAGACATTTGACAAGGTAAACCCCACTTCTTTTGTTGGAGGGGAGGGCAGGGAGGAAGCTTAGCTCAGAGGAAGGTTCTGTGCATTTTCACACACAAGGAAGCTGAAAGCAAACTGCCTAAAATTGTATCGAGAGTAGGTATTTTCGTTGAGAACCTCATGAGGTACAAGCTGATACGGCCTCACTGAGCAGAGGAGCTATGCAAACTGGTGTGTGCTAACATCTGGCCTTTTAGTTTTAATAAGGGAAAGATTTCCTAGTATGGATACGCTTGATTAATTCAACACCAAAATATTTAAGAATTCATCAGCAACCTTTTACATAGTTACCTTTTGCTTCTCAGTTTGTTGAATCCCTCCCTACAAGTGATCCAAATAACTGCCAATGCTGAGCAGTATAATATACCCATGGTTTCAGTAAGGAAATCCCACATCCAGCACCAGCTAGTCCAAATAAAAAATGTGCAAAATATTTCAACAGATTGCTTTGTAGGTTGCGTCCCATGGCACTGGGACCACCCAGCACCGAGGAGGGAGTCAGTTAATGTCTGGTAGGAGTTAAGACTGCCTCTCCAGTCGCTACGGCCCAATAACAAGAATTAAGTAAATTCTCAAGTACTGCTGCCTGCAAGGGCTGGAGGGTTTTGCTGAGTGCTCTGCTGGCCAGTGTGCATCCACATCAGAGGCTGGGGAGACCCCCCCTTGCACCCCCAGTAGTGATCCTGGCCTCGGGCAATTCCAGCTGGTAGCACAAAGGGACTCTGATAAGTTGGGTCCGTTCAATCTGAAGTATTTAAGTTCCTGGGGAGGTGTAGGGAGAAGTTAAGAATTCAAACCCTGACAAGAGCTAAGTGACAGAAAGATTACTGCAGGCATCAAGAGGGTTGGATTTGTTCAGTACTTTCAGCTGATTGCTTTTCATTTCACTGGCATGATGGAAGATAACTGTGGTTCGTGACACACTGCCTGAGTATCCTTGGTTTAATCCCTTACCTTCTCACAAGTTTTAAAAATCAATGAAAGAAGGCTGTGGGGGTTGAACTTTGGTAGGTGCTTTGGAAATCCATGCATTTGCATTGGCACTTTCCCACACCTGAAATACTTGCTTGGGGTTTAATCCATGGGTAAATAATTTACACTGATGTTCTATGAGTTCTCCATGGATTTTTTTCTTAAGGGGGCTCAAGCTGTGTGTTAAGTGCTATGCTGACAGTCAGATAGCCAATAGATGGTAAAGATGCCTTAGGCTTGGAGTGGATGAAGCTAGGAATTGCTTGTGAAGGTCAGGATTAAGAGCATGAAAGAGCCAAATCTATCCTGCTGTAAGCACCTGCAGTTCTGCTCTCTTACATGGATTTGCACCTCTTTCCCTGGGACTGAGCAAGGCTGGCAGAAGGAGTGAGCATGTGTTCAGAGATCTGCACGCGTAGAGCTCTGCTGAGATGCTCTCGTGAGTCTCTCTGGACAAAGTCCCTCTCTGCGCATCGCAGCCTTGCTTTTGCCACACCAACCTCCCGACCTTGTGTAACCACTTCTTGGCATTCGGTCAGGATGTCCTTCAAGCCTCAGACGTTCCCAGACAATGTGCAGGCCTGCAAATTAAGAGAACCTGAGTATATCCTATCACTATAAAATGTGGTCCTCAGCACCAGCCCTGAGAAATAAGGAAATAAAGGACTGAAGTACACGTGCATGTGTGTGTCTACATTTAGAAAACATTATTTCTCCATGTCTTGCATGTGTACTGCACCCACAGACCACGTGAAAGACATAAAAGACTTCTGTCCGTTGAGCCCATAAGAGCAGCCAAGCTTTCCAAGAGGGAATGCTTGGAAAGCTGCTGTGTCATCTTAACGTCTAAAATGGGTGACAGTCTCAGCCGAATGCCCCATCCCACAAACACTGCTGTACATGAACGTGGCATCGGTAGGCAGGTCTGGGAGAGCCGGTAGGACTGCTCAGGCGTGCAGGCTAAGCACTGATTCCTCTGCAGGACCAAGGTCTAAAGAACATTCATTTTAAACAGCGTTTGTCCTTAGTATTTCACAGTGTCTGTTTCCTAATACGAATTTAGGAACAGGGAAAAGAAAAACCCCAAACCCTTGAACTACTTCTTGTGTGTGACTGTTTCTGTACTGTGGGTCTGTTCTAGGTTAGTGGAATCATTTACAGGATCTGCAAAATTTCACTTGTTTTTCCAGTTTCTGACTGCTTGAACCCAGAGTGAGACATTGGAACATTAGGAGAAGAATCTTTATGACACAGCACAACTGCCTTCTTATTAATCTTTTTTTAAGCTGATATATTTTATTTAAAAGCTAAAAAATATAGATATCAATTCTACCAAAGATGCATACTCCTAATTCTCAGCAAAACAAAATCAACTTAATTTAAGAAAAAAAATTAAAACGTAGTTGTCTTAAAGATATAGCAGTCTTTCTCAAATTCATGTCTTCTGACATCAGATCTTGTGTTCTGAAGTTTATGTTCAAATGGTGCCAGTGAATTTTTATATGAAGGGAAAACGCCTATTTGTTAATCCACTGCATTGCTTTTCTTCTTTTTCTTTTTCTTTTTCTTTTTTTTTTTACAGATGTAATTCAACTCTTACTGTTACCCCTTTGCTCCTCTTCTCTTTATTGCCATTCTAACAATGTGAACTACATTGGCTTTACTTATCAAAGGGGAAGGAATGCAAAAATAAAGAAAGAGAAGGAACTGTAATGAAGAGATTTGGCCTCTACTTTGTCTTAGCTGTTAAACTGTTTTTAGTGTTTTTGTTAACTATTTGCAAAGGGAAGCATTTTCTACAGAGGATAATTAATTTCAAGAAAAATGTCTTGAGTTTTAAGAGTAAACGTCTCCAAAAGAGGAGATAGTCAATTTTATACAATGTCACAACTCTCCAACATTTGGGGTAGTGACTTTTTTTGTTTTGTTAGAACATTTGAAACTAGCAAGCAGCCATTGTTTCTAAAGACCGAAGCATTCATGTGTACTCCTATTTTCTTTTCCTTCATTTTTAAAATAGCAAAGTCATTAAAACTGTAAATATTTTGTTGCTTGGATAAGCATCTTCTGGGAACTTTGTATCTATGGTATATAATCATAGAATTTTATATTTTCATATAAAGCTAATTTTTTTCTAGTTTCACCTCCTTCCTAGTTCTGTGGTGGCTATGTGAATACATACCTTCTGTGTATCAAGGTAGTGAGACACCATCATCACACTCCAAAAAAGATTTCCACACATGTCATTTCTTTGGGGCAGTGATTGTGAAAGTTGGATTTTTTTTTTTTTGATTCCATTGTCAGTGTGTGCAATAGGAATTAGACTTAGCCAGTCACTGGATACGTTTGTCTCATTGATCCATTCAGAAAAAAAAAAAATGTGGTGTTTGGTTTGGGGAGAGGGTGGGAGGGAGTATTTTGAGGGAGATTTTTTGTTCGTTTTGTTTGGTTTTTGTTTGGGGTTTTTTTGTAACTTGAAGAATCTTCTTTTTGTTATGTTAAACTATATCAAATCATTCTATTATAGTGTTATTTAATATGTAAATTGTATTGCTATACATAAAATAAAGTATGGTTTTTGATGTATTTACAGACTTCTTCCTTATTTGCATCAAATACACATACAGGACAGATGCACGAGTCAGTATTTCATTGTCCCAGACGTGCAGGAAGAATGATGAGATCCAAGGCCTGCTTTAATTAGATCTCAAATTTCCAAGCAGTACTCAGCTGGGAGCTGTCTCTCAGTCACTTGACAGTGGAGATCACCGTTCTTTTCTTAATTGTCTCCCAACTATCAGATAGCTGCCAGTAACCCCCTTCCCTCTCCACCACTGGTCCTCCCCTGGCTGTTGTGACCCAGCAAAATCCCTTTTGGAAAGGGGATTGTCTCCATTCAGGACGGGACCTTAGAGCCTGAGCTTTATTGCCAGCTCCTTTGGGTGTGCCCGTCCTTAGATCTAACTGTGGTTTATCAGCAGATGTCTGCCTGGAGAAACAGGGGCTTGCACCGAGCCACTGTCACCCATTTTGTGGTGATAACCTGCACCTATCCACTGCTCAACTAACCCTGGAGCTGTGGTAGAAAAAGCGAAAGTACTCCTCCCCATCTCAGGCAGACTGGGAGGGAGGGACAGATGTTCCAAATCCTAGGGATAAAGCAGCAAATATTCCCCATGGAGCGCATTAGTAGTCATGCCTCCCCGCTGCATCTGAGCCAAGAGCTGTCGCTGAAACGGGCGCACGTTACGCCATCGATGCTCGCTGTTTCCCAACTAACCCTCGACAGCTCCGCATCCGCCTCCCGTGCAGATTCTGCGCTGAGTGCATGCGTTACATTTTTTTTGTTGTTCTTGTGGGAAAACCACTTGGGTTTGTGGATGCATTCTCGTTCAGATCTGCTGCCAGCAGAGAGCTGCAGAGGCAGACCTGCCTGCAGTGGGGGCACAGCAGCTGCCTGGGCTGACGGAGCCTTCAGAAACCAGGCAGCACGCAGCCTCCAGAGCAGTACTTGCACATGGACAAACAACAGCAGTAACTGAAATTGCTTGTTGACATAAAATTGCTGGTTGAAATCAATACACTATACATCTGCCTTCTTTTGTGTTGCTGCATTCTCACCTGTAAGGTCCACATTCTGGTTGACTGGGAGAAAGACGGAGCCTGGGACACCAGTCACACTGGGACTGTGATTAGTGGGACACCGCAGTGCTCGCAGCATGGGCTGTTGACTCCTGCGAAGCCCCTGACTTCATAGCATGCTTCCTCCAGCCCTTGCTCCAGGGCACTGCCTTGTGTTGCATCCCAGTAACAGCCCAACACAAGCCCACCGGCAGGCTCCATATGCCTTGCTGCTCCGGAAGCGAACGCGGGAGGGCAGGGAGCTGCTTCCCTGCCTGCCAGGCGTGCCCGGGGGGATGCTGCAGCAGCAGGAAGAGCCCAGTGCCCTCTGCATGGCTTTCACGCCAGGGGCAGGCAACCGGCACTGGGCACCTGGGGAAGGCTCCTCTGCTCAGTGTGGCTGTCGTATCTCCACGGAGAAGATGGCAGCCCCTGCACGCACGGGTAGGTGGCACAGAAGCACACAGCGCTTTGTAACAACAGAATGAGAAAGCTGCTTAAATGCCACTTGTCTGGGAAGTGCCTGAAAGTTGGAGCTGATGGCAAGCTGAACAAGAGTCAATACCACTTGCTGCAAGAGAAAGACGAACGCAGGCCTGGCAGGTCTAGCCTAGGACCAGGTAAGGAAACCCTCCCATCCTACAGCAACAGGAATGGTCAGTGATCTGGAAATGCTCTGAGCAAAGACAGGATGAACTGGGATGTTGCCTAGTGAAATGCTGGGGAGGGCAGCCTGGGAGAGTGTCTCCTGGTATTTAACTCACCGCTGCTGAAGGAAGGGTGTAACGTCCCTACACCTTTGGTAGATATGACAAGAAATAGAGCTTGAACGGCCACAAGGAAGGTAGGAGTTGGGCAGTGGGAACATGGCCTAGGGTGCAACAAGCATTTGTCTGTAGCAGCTACAGAAATCAGGACAACCCAAGGCAGCCCCTTAAATGAAAAATTGCATGTTCATTAGATAGCAGCAGCTGAGGTGGAGCCCCCACTCTGCTGCTAGCCAGACCTCCACGTGCACATACAACACACAGGGCAGAGCTCTCTGCGGGATACAGGTGGCTGTTCATCTCTAACTCGGCCTCGCCTTGAGCCGAGCTCAGCAGCAGCCCCCTGCACTGCAAACCTTGTCAGTGTTCCGACAGTGCAGCGTTTCAGTGCCTGGTCCTCCCAAGCCATCTTGGTGAGCAACAATGGCAGGAGTGGAGGACATGGAGGACAGGAGAAACGGCAAAGCCTTGGAGAAAGTGCTTGGATTCTGTGCTTGAGCTGGGGAAGAGGTCTTGCTGACACCTATATCCAGTGGAAACATGTAGCAAGTAGTTCATTAATACTTTGGCAACAAAGATATGATTTACCAGCACTTCCCACTACTAACAATACGCCTGAATTAATTGGTGGTATCAGGAGATCCCAACTTCTTCTGTAATAAATAGCTAATGAGTTTAGCCTTTAAGGCTTCCAGAGGCTGCTAGCAGCCGTGCTAAGCAGGCACAAATAATAGCAGCATTTTTATTAAATGGATTCAAATGCCAGAAGGCGTACTTTCAAGACCTTTTGCAACATAAAAATAATTTTGATCAATGGTTTGGTCTCAGTCCTATTACTTAGGCCCTTCAAGCTCCATGAAGAGCTTCATGCACTGACGTGTCACCCCCACCTGCTGGCAGCTGCCTTATTGATCACTTGCGGTTTCTGTTTCCCCTTCGCTGCCAATCAATGCTTCTGATGTCTTTCTGATTTTGTAATGCTTTAAGAAGCAACACTTCACAAAGCAATCTCTCCTGACACTGTGTTCAATTAATCTGACAGTCACTGGGCTTGCTTTTCTTTTCTAAAGTTGTTATCTTCCTTATGTCTTGAAATCCTTGTTTAGGAGTTGACGCCTGCTTTGCTGGTGTTTTATGTTTTTGAATTTTGAAAAGATTCTGCATTTCGGTTCCATGTCTCTTATGGGAGCAGTTTCCAGTATTTCATATTTCACTGGCTCTGTGTCCATGAGCCATGCTTTTTGTATGGCTCATAACACCTGTCACTCCCAAGCTCATAATTTCTGTCGCTCCCAAATTCAAATCCTGTTGGTTGTATGTCCCGTATCACAGGATATTCTTGCACAATATCTAATCCTAAATACTTTGTTCCTACATCTAAGGAGCTGCTGAGAGTTTCTGAGTCAACATCAGAAGAAAGCCAGGAGGTATGTGTGTTTTGCCTTGGAAGGACAGCGTTATTGGCTGGAAGCCCAAGGCTTGATAGAAGGGAAGGTGGCACAACTCTCCACCAGCTGTTTTGCTGTTTTTTTATGATCTAAAATGATGCCCCATCTGAAAGATGAGAGCCAGCAGGCTCTGATTGCACAGGCTCCTTTATAATGTAGATGTTTTTCTGCACCGTTTAGGGTATATGGGCCCCAGCTTTCTCTGGGTCCATCAGGGGATGATGCCAGCAGCCAGGAGCAAACAGGGCACTAAAGCTTTTCCTACACGTTAATCTAGCCTAGTATGGGTTTGAGACAGCTGATGGCTACTTTTGGTACTGCTCCATAAAATGTGTTGCTGCTCTGGTCGTAGGTATCGCATGTGTACAGAAGGTAATGTGCAGTCTTGTTAGCTGGTGTCACACTAGCCCTCACAAGCCAGACCTAGGGGAAGGAGACACTAAGGCAACAGAGGGAACCACCAAATAAAACCCAGGCACTGTAAGAAATCTAGTACAGACTCTTGAAAAATATTTTCACATCCTAATAAACTGTGGCTCCTCAGCCATGCATCACACAGACCCACTGTCCCTCCCTGCACCACCACCTGCCACATGTCCGCGTGCTGTCACAGAGCATGTGACAGCTCCAGCAACTACTTGGGTGGAAACAGCAGTAACATCTGACCAGCCCATTTTCTATTGAGTTACATTAACATCACGCTGGGTAATATCAGCAGGCTGTGTGTGGGACATAGATGAAGAGTTGATAGTCTGCTAGAGTAAGAAATCAGCGCGCCCCACAGTCACTTGTGGTGGTCAGCGTGTTCTCATCCATTGGCTGAGGTGCTTCTTGCACACAGACCTTTAGTGAGGCAGGAAATACTGGTGACAATGAGAATCACTACGAATTTTGCAGAAGGAGACTTAAGGAAGGGAGAACTTTATTTCAAATAATATCGATTTGGCACATGGCACAGCAAGTTCTGTAGTTCAGCACCAGAGCTCCAAGATGCTGCATGTCCCTTCTTTCTGCAAGAAGGCAAGACTGCAATCCTCCTCAGTTCCTTGCTGAGAAGGAAAAGCGAGGGGAGAGCTGACAAGCTTGATTGCAGGATAAAATGAGATCTTTAGCATTCACTCAGCCAATGCGCGGGAGGAAAATGATGATCTCTTAAAGAAAGCCTGGCTGTTTTCTCTCTGCAAAGAGGTTCCTATGTGGTGCACAGGAGGGATGGAATGGGGATGTCCTGCATGTA
This sequence comes from Morus bassanus, assembly GCA_031468815.1. Classification (NCBI taxonomy): domain Eukaryota; kingdom Metazoa; phylum Chordata; class Aves; order Suliformes; family Sulidae; genus Morus; species Morus bassanus. The sequence goes on along the minus strand of CM062580.1, from coordinate 9,347,303 downwards.
CTAGATAAATGAGCAATTTTCTGTAACAAGGTGCTTATCAGGTTTCATCAGCAGACGATGAAGAAGAGTAGAAAACCATAGAAAAACAGTAAATTGAGGCCTTCATTACATGCAGCCTGATGGGACCATCAGCACTACACAGCTTTGCCCTCCAGGAATTTTTCCTAACAGGCTCAAATCATTATCTTTAACAGTCTCAGTGTCAGAACTGTTGGACGAACTCTGAGTCCGATCATCAGATGAACATTCCGATTCTAAGCTGTAGTTTTAATTTAAAATATCATTTAATGTCATTTAAATTAAATATCATTTCATTCATGATATTGTGAATTGACACTCGTAGAGACCATCCGGTGTGTTCAAATACCATGGGTGTGACTGTGACCAAAACAAGATGTTGGCTACTGCAGCTGTAATACAGCAAGCTGTATAAAAATAAGTGATACAGAATAAAAGGGTTAAGCTATTTAACACTTTATTTAGCTACGTATAGAAAGGTTATCACACTTTGCAACTAGCAAAGAATGTCCTTAGTTCTGCGTCATACTAGCCTTCAAGTAGAAAAAACACCATTAGTGGGGGCAGGGGGGAGGAAATCATAACAACTGTTAAAAGTTCAGTAACTTAGGTTATGAAAGGCTCTGCCTTCTGAGTTTTAGTGCTCCAAATAAGCTTCCTTATTACTTAAATCCAATTTTCTAGATAGCCTCTTACTTTGAGCCTGTTAGACATATGTTATGCCTTTGCCTGAAAGTCTCCCAGTGACCTGTAAATTGATTGCAGTCTGTGAAATTGGCCATAAGTAAATCTTTGCTCTTTTTTTTTCCTTATTTTCTTTTCTTTTTCTGAAATAAAAAGGATGCAGGTGGCTTGTCTATCAGGTTATAGCTCCCGTACGCACTTCAGAAATGCTATTGACCTCCTAGCAATGATGTAGCTCCTGAAATCTGTAGCAGAAGGCTCTTACATTCTGACACTAAGATGACTGCGTTCGTTGATAATGCCACTATGTAAAAAGAAACTTCAATTCTTCTCAGTCTTTGTTCTTTGTCACCACAAGTACGTTTGCAATAGGGAGGGTTTTTATTCATCTGATAGGTTTACATATCTCATGTAATGTGATATGTTGTCAACATATCTACATAACACATATTATGTGTACATGCACTACACAGTATTACATCTGATGTAGTACTGTGTAATGTATTTGGAAAGCAGGAGGCACACCACAAACATACCTAATTGATTTCATGCAGGGCATCAGCTGAAAGAGTTTTACAACATCTGTTTATCTCATTATTTGTGTTTACAATTCACATGTGTTAAAAAATGGCCTGTATCTTTCTTGCATCACAACAACTCCACAACCGCAGAGTGTCACAGCCAGCTCTCACGTCATTGTATCTTCATAACATTCACCCAGTGAACGGGGAGAACATTTTATGACTGTGTAGGAAGAATAACTGATTCAATCTAACCTGGTCAGATGAGCAGAGCCCTGTCACAACACAGTTTTCTCTATCTGCCAAAATTTTCCTCCTAATTCCCCAGCTTGAGTCATGGGTGCCTGATCATCCAGGGCTCAGCACCTTCCAGGCCCCAGCGAAGATCAATGACTGGTCTCTGATTCATCAGCTTTAATAGTTTCTGAAACACATTGTTGTGCTGGTATCCACAGGAATTGGGAAGATGAAGTATGTAACTGCCAAAAAAAATATATTAAGCTGGAGTTTGTCACGTAAAAGGTATGACAAAAAGAAAAGGAATAAGCTCCAAAATGACAAGCGAAAAGAACATGGTGGTTTAATATAAATGGCATAAAGTTGTTCAAATTACACCAAAGTTCGCAAATAAAGGATATTAGTAGTGCCCCTGCCATCCCCACTTTTTATGCCCTTATTTCTTTCAGATGATCCCTGCTTTTATGCTCCTGCCACTGCATGTAACTGGGAGGAAGACTACGTTCCACAATATGATAAAGCTAATTTTGCAAATGATCACGAAGTCAGAGATGCACGGCATGAAACGTTGACCCAGTCCAAAGCCCTCCTGGTGGTTTCCAGTTTGTTCGAAAATTTGTTCTGGGGCAGCTGAATCCCCACGGTCTTTACACCAGATGAGGAGAGTCCGTTCTCTCACAGCTGCCATAAAACCCACCGCTTTGGGTGCTTTGACCAGATATTTGTTATTAACAGGCACTTAATCACTTAATCACATCACACAACGATGAACAGCCCTGAGCACGCAGCCATCTCTGCCCAAATTTTCTGCCCGCATCATCTCTCACCCTCTTTTCTTCCTCAGACTATACAGTTGTCCGATTCCAAAATAGAGAGCAAAGTCCCATTATGTTATTTCCTTCTCAGTAAGTCCAAAAATCATGTCCCAAAAAAGGTAATATTAACTTTGGCAATTGGATTCCTTGCCTTTGGAGCTCTTATTCCACATTCTGCCTGCACTTATAGAGACTTCAGTCTTTATTGATTTTCCTGTGCCACCTCTCAGCATCCTTCCTAGGCATCATGATGCATTAACTTTCCATATTACGAATATTCCTCCTTGGTTCTGTACTCTGAAATACACCCATTGCTGAATGAGATTTTAACACCCTGCATTGCTGATTTTCAGCTGCATGCCATAGCCCTCGTTTTTCATAGGCTGGGAACATGAAAAGAGTCCTCTAGATCCAGAGGTCTTGCTTTTAACACAATCACTGTTGTATTGGGGGGGTGAGGGGAGAGCCTTTATATTTTTTAGACTAGTTCCAACAACAAAGTTATTTAAGCTATTTTCCACCTTGCAAGAAAGCTACCTGATGATGATATTGTTCCTGCCTTTTAAACTAATTTTATTTCAATATGGTACATTTGCAGTCATCATAATCCTATTGTTGCATGTTATTCCCAGCATAATGACTGAAAATGCTATTGCTTGGGGGAAGGGGTTTATGCTGGTTTTTGTGGGTTCAGTTTTTTTCTGTTTAATTTTATCTACTGCTGTAATATCAGAGGATAAGCCAATTTATTCACTGAAATCTTTCCTATCAATTCCTTTGTTGACTTCAGTTTCCAGTGAAGGAGACAATGTACTTTTGCAAAGTAATATGAGGAAAGACCGACAGTTATTCTGCCAAAGGTAGGCTGCATCCACACTGCTAAGCGTTTGTCCCAGCCATAGTGCAGGGCAGGGAGCATCCTTGCAGTTCAGCTTCTCACAGGAGATGAGAATATATATATACACAGCTGTAAAGCTATAGAGTCAGCTCCTCCACGCTGGGTTTGGGAAATAGTGGCACTAAATCCATAGCCTTGCTAGGGTGGCACCTCCACAGCACTGGGGACATCTGTAGTCTTCCTGAGCTGAATGGCAGCAGACCTCCAGATAAAAGAATTCCAGACATTTTATTTTTACTCTTAACTTCTTGCTGGATTTGAAAAATTCATTTTCAACTTGTGTAAAGTGGATGATGATCGGTTTCACACCATGTCATTACAACTACTCTAGCTTACATCCTGCTTTCCCAAAAACATTATTTTGAGTCCCAGACTTGAGGGAATTTAGAAAGTAATGAGCTTCAGGAGAGTGGAATTTTAGCCTTCCTGCAATTACGATTTTTGTGCTAAGCACACAAACCCCACGGTCTTTCTCAGATATCCACGTGAACCTGAGATCCAAGGTGAGTATGAGGTACTTACTGACTGGATTGGCACAGGAGGCCATTGCCCCGTTAGATACCCAGCTCTCCACCTACAGTTAGGGGTTATGATTGGATTGATATGGAATAGCTGTTGCAGGGGGGTCACTTCCAGAGAAGGGCATTTCTACATAACCCAACGTACCTGCACAGCTGTTCTATGCGCTGCTGTAACAAACCAGTTTTTTTTCATGAAACCATTATTCCTTCTGCCAGGATCAAAACCTGAGCTTCCTAACTATGCAACGGTAGAAGAAAAATAAATTTCCCTTCCTCCTTACACCTGAGTTCTAGCTGACACATTTCCTATTTACAGAAAGATCTTGTCAAGTATAAGCAAGAGCTGAAAGACAAAATAGTATTAGAAAAGCGATCTCATATTATATGCCTGTTACTGCCATGTTTTGTATTAAACTTCTGTTTATAATTGTTAGTAGAATTAATAGATATTTTCACAAATAGGGCTCAATTGTTATAGGTGATTACAGAGTTCAGCAGGTTGATTATTACTGCAATAGAGCATTATCTGCTGATGAGCTTGTAACCCACGTTATTCCTATCTGTTAGGTGCTCATATTATCTATTAATAATTTATAAACTAGCCTCATTATAAGGTTGTAGTATGGACTGCGACAGATTACAGCACAAACAGGTAGTACTCAAGCACTAAGAAGTTTCTCTGTGCAGCTAATCCCAGCTTCATTATGTGTTCCTCATTTAGATTTTATCACACGCTGTTGATATTCTGGAGGGCTCCACTTCATCCTAGGACGTGGTTATCAATAATCCATGTACTGCATTTCCCCACATGGCAACCGATGCCTGTAGCAGAAGCTTAGCTCTTGCCGTTGTATTGGTATAGACAGATTTGGAAACAAGACCAAGAGTTTACTAACAGTCTTCAGAGTCAGCAGAGCTCTGCGCAGGTTTGTGGGTCTGAGTGCAGCGGTGAGGCCACAGCGATGGTCAGCTCTGCTCTCATCCCCGTCTTTGCGATGGCCAGCTCTGCTCTCATCCCCATCTTTGAGCTGGTACCTTCAATCTTCCTTTCACAGGAGTTCTGTCTAGTGTCTGAAGATACAGCTTCAGCAGTACACTAAGCCGTGTTTCCCCTCCATGTCAGCCATGCTCTTAATAGATTTATTTTACTAAAATGGCCACAACATAAAGTACGAAACCTACAAGCAGAAGTACTTGCTGTAAAATGGCTGGAGAAATTGCCAAAGAAGGACTGGGAATGGTTCTTTTCCTGATTTTTATGTACAGAAGATGGAAACCTTGGGAAGAAGAGTGGTTGAAGCTCAAGCTTTTCATTTTTCACAACAGTCACTTTCCATTGCTATCTAAATAGCAAGCCAAGGTTTTTTTTTTTACAAAATCCTCTGTACTTGAATGTTTTTTTGCCAGTTGTCCGTCACAAGGTGGAATGCAAACACTGACAACCATGAGTGCTCAGCTGCAGTATCTGACTTTGTGAAAATTAATAGCAAAGCTGGAAAGAGCAGGTTGTTCACAAAAAGAGTAGCATAGCCTTTCATGGTGCATACATGCTTGTTAAAATCCATTTTTCTGAATTCATGACAGCACACCTTTCCTTGGAGCCCCTTCAGGCAGGAGATGCTCTCAGGACATCCAGGAAGAGCAGCTGGTCTGGGCAGATTCTCAAGGCAAAAAATCTGGGCTTTACTGAAGCCACTGGCAAAGTTCATTTTGACTTTAGCAGAGCCAAGGTTTTGCTGTCACCTTATCACTAAATCTTTTGGCTTTCAACATTACTGCATATTTTCCTGAGCAATTTTAGACATATCTATTTCAGTCTTCTGACAAAGATATTTATGATGAATAGTAATTATCCTGTTGTAGTAGTATCCTGGGACCTCAGCTGTGGACCCACGTGCATCATCAGTAGCAGTGCGGATGCATAATAAAGAGACAGGCTTGCTCTTTATTTATGTATGCTGCTCTTTACCTTATCCTCAGACATTTACACAAAGGCGTTTAAACCAAGGAGGAAACACGAAGCTGTGGATTCGACCTCTGGTTCAGGATGTGCCTAGTCTACAGTCTGGCAGAGTCTGGTAAGAATTAATGTCTGTCGCTCTTTATCTCTTTCCCTGGATATCCTCTATTGTCCCTTCTTAGAAACAGGATACAGTATGAATATTCCTACACTGTCAGTAATACAGACTTTTCTGCCTGTGTTATGTTGGGAAGATCTGTCCAGAACATCGATGGTGTCACAGCAAACAGATCTGAATCCTGCACCCTGACTGCAAATGGGTGGTTCTTTCTAAAGCACTTCCCTGATGTGTGCCTTATTTTTCCATAACTACAGCTGGGGCTTTCTAGAACATTTTGACAGTTTAAAAGGAATGATACCATTTCTGACTTAGTGCTTCCACTGAGATTAATCTGATTTTTCAGATATGTATTTTGGCCTAGAAAGTAGCTAGTAATCTAACTGCCTTTTAAAACTTTTACTCAAAGTGAACAATTTTCCCAATTTATTGTAAATCTCAGTCTTGTGTCTGTGAAATCTTTCATTGTCTTTCTTTCTCCTCACCCCACATCATGCTGAGTCATTTTCTAAAACTAATCCAGTTGCTTTTCTATAAGCAAGTGAGCGAAGTCTAAATGCAGACTACACCAGGAAGATGATGAGAAGGAAGACATACATTATCGTAACTTCCCAGCCTTCCAAGGGGTTGTATTTCCTCATAGCCTTGCAAGCATATGCGATGAGACCAAACAAACAAACAAAAATTCCCAGTAAACTACAGGGGAAAAGAAAACCTCCTTTTTTTTTTTTCTCAGAACTTGTGTGGGCTTTGCAAACACACAGTTTGTTAGAAGGCAATTCTTTATACAGGGTTACTTATCAGGCTGAGACAGGAGCACTTGGGTTCTGCGGTAAAAATACCTCAGCTTGGAAGAACAAGGCAGGGGGTCAAAACAAGGTGGAGAGTACATCCCTAGATGGCTGCTTCCTTTCTGCTCTATTTTAAACACCAGCAATTAATGCTGTCTTAGCTGAGTGGAGAAAATTCTGCCGTAGCTGCTGGTTCCAGTGCATGGTGAAAGCTGCTCCTGACGCTGCCACACAGCCTGGGGTCACACACTCAGCTCTGCAGACTCCCACGAGGACGAGGGATTGCCTGACCAGAGGCTGCTCAAGTTGTGGTCCCAAGTACATCTTGCTGTACATTGCACTGGTGGCTGTTAGCCTTTAAGGTTTCCCTTGGTTTGGGTATTATGCAGAGCACAAGAAAGGATGAAGATCAAGAGTAATATGTTGCCTTTCCCACGCACACAGACACCAGTGTGAGATGGTGTGGAATGACAAAGTGCATCACCAGCTGCAGCTTCTGGTCAGCATGGGTGGTGGGTATTGGCTTGGGTATCTGGTTTGGAGTCCGTGCTTTTCTCCACTCCTGCCACCCCACTGGCTACGACTGAAGGCACATGGAAAAGAGCAGTTAGCTGAAGAGCCAAAAGCAATGGAGTAGAGCTGAAGTCCTTTAAAATTTCTCTTTACTGATTCACTTTGGTTCTCTCCCACAGTGCATCTCTAAAGAGACTCAGTGACTGAATAGTTCCTGACTTGTATAATTCCAACTTTACTGTCCCAAATTAACTGGCTTTTTATTTTAAAAAAAAAAATACTCAGTTCCCTTTCAGAATGAATTCCTATAGTTTCTTTTCTTCGTCTGGTCTCTGATTTTAAATGAATGTTACTCCTAATTCTATGCTATATCTACAGTGGGAGATGTGCTCCAAAAATTACTCCTCTAGTGTCCAAAAGTGCTTGATAAATAATACTCGGGTTATGTTGAAAATGATCCTTTACTGCCAGAGATTACTTTTTTAGGCGATGTACCTTGCTACCTTCAGCACGCTGTGTGCGATTAAGGCCATGAACCCCAACAATGCTATCGTGACCTTTGCTACAGGTAACACCCACAGTCTCTCATACATGAACAGAGACTAATAACCATTTCTTCACCTGGCTATGCATCTTCTAGTGCAGAGGCAACAGTCCCTCCTCAGGGCCTATAACAGTCTAAGCAATTCAAAGTATATAAAAGTTATGAACAACGTTTTTAAAATAGAACTGGGGAAGCATAATTTTAATCAGCCCTGTTTGATTATTCCAGTTGGCACAATGTGTAAAAAGGTATCACAAATTATTTTGAGAGATTAGCCAATTACAGAGAGCCATTTCCAGAGAGGAAATTTAGGGCGTCTCACTAATGCTTGATTTATACAGCAGTCCATATTTTAGCAACAGATCGTTTGATTCCTTATATAAACTGGTTTCATTTCACTTGCTTTAAATACAGAAAAACTGTAAGTAGATAAGCAGCTCTATGAATAACAGAACCAAGGAGCCTGGTTTCCTCTGGATTTGAGTTGGAAGGAAAAAATCCTACATGGACCCTCTGACATCTAACAAGTGGTAAGCTCTCCTCATAGCTTTTATTTTTCTCTGAAAAGCCATCTATTTTCACAAAACTTTTAGATCTGCAATGTCTTTGGGACTAGTAACCTTGGTGTTGAATTTGGCTGCAATTGGTCAACTTCAAAAACTACTGAAAAAAAGAGACGTGAAAGATGTGTGCATGCATAGCTACATACACACACACAGAGCATGACTGCATAAGCCTCATTTAATTAGAAAAATATGCTCTTTAAAAAACTGATATAAACTGCTGTAACTCTACAGCTTTTGCCAGAGTCATGTCCATTTTCGGAAAGTGAAGAGCTGACCATCAACTGATATCCTTCTGTGATATGGTTTAATGAAGAAAATAAATGATTCTCCCTAAGGAAAGTAATATTCTCATTCCTTCAAATGTAGTTATTTTCTCTTATTTCTTACTGAACTTACTGTTTCTTCTTTCCAAAGAAAATCTCCTTTACTACCTTATTGCTAAGCCAAAACATAAATGACAGAAAAACAAGTGTTGGCCCTTTTCACGTTAATGGCAGCACTGACATTTTTACCCAGTTATTTTAAAGCCTGGACTCTATAGTGCTGTCCATAACTCTGATCACAAATAGAGCCCTGTTCAGTAAAGCCAGACAGTCAACTGGGCAAGAAAATCTGAGAACATTGTTAGAACTTGCTGTTATTTTAATATTTTAAACTGACAGCATTTGAAAACCAACTTGAAAGCTAAAATTTAAATTCACCTGCCTTTCTGTGCCTTAGGCTATGAAATAGGTTCAGACAAACAGCCAACTACAAATAACGTCATGTAGGACTTTGTAATATAAAGCTCATAGTGAGATCACAGCAAATAGCAGTTTACATTAGGAAGCCTACGCAGACAGAAAGATCTTCACAACACAGAGATATTTTGCTAAAAACATTCTCCTTCCAATGCCTGAATGGTGTGGCAACACTATACACACCTACATAGCACTGGTGTCAACTGCAAGCAGGCTGGCTTGGCAGGCACAGCCAAGCAGACTGCAGAAGTTCTGCATTACGTGGTTTATTGCCTATTTTCCCTCTGCAATACTATTCATAGCCAGAGGCACAGAGCAACAGGTGATTGGAGCTTTAATTTCCAAGGTTTCTGTCAAAGACGACTAGCCCCTGATTACAATATTGATGCTGGTGATGTAATTCTGCAGTTTCACCAGCACTGCTCAGCAGAACGTGGCTGCTGTGAAAGACTTGCCATTGGAAAGGCTCTGCGAGTCAGGCTTCCCTCTGAAGGTCACGCAGAAAGCCATGTCTCAGGCTCTCAGTCACACACTGATGAAGGTCTGTCTTCACGTGAATCCATTTTCTTGCTCTCCCTCCCCCTCTACTCTTTCTGGGAGGCTGTCCTAGAAGCTCACTTGTCTGATGCTTAAGAACTTTCCTCAAACTTCCCTGTTCCAGAAACGATTTATTCATTACATCCATTTGTCCTTCTGCTAGCTCTATCCTTTTCCTTAAAAAGCTTTTTTTCTCTGCTGTTAACACTACTCATGTATTAGCAGAAAACAATCAGATACTCTTCCTGCTTTTGTTTTGATAAATAAGCCAAACATTTTAATCTCTTCTCACAAAACAATCTCCCTCCACTATCTTGATCATCTTAAAAGCTTTTTCTATACCTCTTCATTTTTCTTGAACTCAGGTGACCAGAAACACACCATAACCACCACAGCTGGTCAAATAAGTAGAATGACGCATAACGGGCTTGCAAGGAGCTCAGCTCAACGATTCTCTCAAAAGGAAAGAGGGGTGAGGTAGTCCATCTTTTCCTCTATCTGCTGATTGCGGGTAAACCTGAGAAGGGGGTTTAAATTGAAGGATGGAGTATGTGCTGTAATTTGGGATCAGTGCAGATCATTTGTGTCCCTTGGAAGTGTTCATTAATTACGCCTTTATATTACTTAGATAACCCTTGCCTCTCTCTGCTTCCCATTCATCCATACAAAGCAAATATGATGCATTGCTATTTATTCTTTACATAGTGTTGTAAAGCAAAGTTGATTCATTGTGACACAGGGCTTGAGATATTTTGATTCTGTTTGCTTTTCTTAGATTTATGTGATCATGTTGCTTGCCTCTCTGCTTTTAGTATGGTTATTAATGTTCTAAAGGTTTTGTTACATCCTGTTCACGTTCACTCATTCAAACTTTAAAACATAAAATTCTCTCTCTGAAGAGAATTGTTTATCAAAACAGTATTTTGTGTTTCTAAAAAAATGTTAACATCTCTCCTGAAAAAAACAAAACCAAAACAAAAAACAACCAAAACCAAGAATGAAATTTCATAGAAGCAAAATAGAAGAAAGAGATTAGGCAAAAAAAGATATTTGTGTACCTTTAAAATCTACTATAAAAGCTACTTCAGAGGGTCTTCGTTTCTGGTAACCTAACAAGATGCCATTAGACACTTTTTTTTTTAGCAGTGCTAAGGGCACCACTCAAAATGATTTAAATTGCAGTTCCGAGCACTCAGCTACTCTGAAAATCAGGCCCTATATGGGTCAAGTTGGTCATTTCCTCTGAATGAACACTTAAGAAAACATTGGTTTTAAGCGAGTTGGTTCAGACTGTGAATCCACCCTGGCAGAGACGGGAACAGACCTCGGGTTTTCTGACTGACTGATCAAATGACTCGACTGTGCTATCACCAGGAAAGAGAGTTTAAAGAATGACTCTGAAAGGTTATTTTCACTGAATTGCTGAGTACATAAAATGTGTTGAAAGAAAGGGTAAAACTTCTAGAAAGGGTTTAGAAATGGTTATATTTATAATCTATTGTGGTAGGATTTTCAAGTCCAGTGTTCAGTGAAGCTAGACTGACAAATTTATTATAGTTATAAGGCTGAGAAACCTATTAGAAGAAATATAATAGAAGGTACATTTTTGTGAAGCTTTAATAGGAACTGAAACAATTCAACAAAAGACTAAATTTGGTAAGGGGGGGAGAAGTCATTTATTAAATCTCTCTAAAAAGATTGACTGACCTTTCTTTAAAAAGAGCTGGTGTTTTGTAAAAAATGAAAAGTTCAACTTTCGTAACAACAACCAAGTAAAAGGGTTTATTAGAAGTTGGCTTCTTGTGCAAGTTCAGTTATTTTTATTGTCAATAAATGTTGGTGTTATGCAATAAGAGAAACATTGCTGCCTCTCTAATTTCTCTCAGGGATTGAAGACTCCTAATAAAAGCATTCAAAACCTAAACTGAAATAAAAAATAGAACACTCCTGCTCAGGTTTGTATGGCAAAAACCAGAGACAGAAACCATGGGCTGAGAATTAAGCTCATAAGGAAACTGTGCCAGAACTGTGAAGGTGGTGTTATTTCTTCTACCTCTGCTTACAGTAAAAGTCAAGCTATTAATATCCGGCATCTTGACAGTCACATAAATGCATATATTAAAATTCAGAGTACTTTTTGCTTCTGTAGATGTATCATCCTTACAGAATACAACAATTTTAATGGAAGACCAGATGGCAATAGCATTACTTACTTACAGGGGATAAAAGTTACAGGCTGACTTGTACACCCAGTGCAAACAGACTAACACTGAAGATGGTGTCTATCATCACCCCAGAGCAAGAGCGGACACAAAGTTAAATAGTCCAGTCCGCTCAGCACGGTGCGGGAAAGCAGCTGGAAGACTGTTTAAATAACCAGCAGTGCCTGCATGTGGTTGGATCCACGCGAACGTTAGCAGGCACTGCCTTGCTCCTCAGTAAACTTGCCACGGTTTTGAACAGGAACCTGATATCAGGCCAGAACTGACAGGTTTTCTGTCCACATAGCAGGCAAGATCAGTCTCAAGGTAGACCAGTGAACCCCCCCGGGGGCGTGACAGACATAAGCTGTGGTTGGTTTTGAAGCAGATGATCAGACACTGACCAGGTACAGAATTATTGGCACCAATCTGAGGAAGCCAGCTTCTCAAAGCTCCCTACACAGCCCAGAGGGAAAGATGCCTCTGGTCCTTCAGAGCAACTCCAAATTCTCAGCCTCATGCTCTGCATCACTGTCAAGGAGAGCTTATCTCCCTGCACTGATTAGGGAGGGAGCCTAGGAAAATCAGCCTTCTCGTGTATAAATCATCAGGTGTGACTCTCGTTAAGAGCCAAAAGGTGTATTTCCGTTCCTCTTGTTCCCATGCATCCTCCCTCTTGTTGCTCTCAGAAGGAGTACATTCTCTGCACGCAAGGGAAGAAAGATGAAGTCTGCGCAGGTAAGTGAAGTGCCGCTTGTAAGATCAAAGGTAAGCATCCCCATTCGACACACTTCAAACAAGAATGCGAATGGTGGTTCTCCAAGTGTTTGTTTTTGTTGGGTTTCCTGTGCTCAGTTTAGGGAAAACAGACAACAGGAGTTGTTTGAAATAAAGCCGCAATTTACTATCCTAACATGCTGAGAAGCAATTAGATTCAAGCTAATTACTGTAAATAGTTTTTATAATTACTTGTGAAACATTCTACTACCTGTACTTCTGTTAAAGTCAGTTGAGGCCTGTAGATTTATTTTTTTTTAAGAGAAGGCTTAACGTTGTTACTCAAGGGCCAAACAATTTTCTTGAAATCTTCAAAAAGAAGTAGCTATGCCATAGAAACTACTGATGGAAAGCACCTGTTAGGGCACGTATGCCCTTGATGATACTGAATGGGTGCACCACTAAACTGTCTCAGGTATTGTCTAGGCTAGTTTATATTTCACAGCTATGTCTACTACTACCTGGAAAGGTTGTTTCAGAACCTAAAAGGTTCTTTCTCAAAAGAAAAAAAAAAAATCAAATAATTTGCAGCTGAATACTGATTTTCTTAGCTTTGTCCTATTTATCAGTTTTTTATACTCGAAGCATAAAGAAAATATTCTCTTCCTCATGTCCTTCTACCACAATCATTATTTTTTTCTTTGCCATTGGACAGAGTTTGGCCTGGCCTGATCCACAGTTTTATACCGCACATCCACAGGCACACAAACCAGTTGGAGTTCCACCACCTCCGTGCCCTCGCACTCACAGCTGTCGTTTCTTCCAACTCTTGCTCTGAACTTGACCCAACTGTCTCCAGCTTCGACAACTATTTTTGCACCAGCTGATGGGTACTGAGCCCATCCGGGTCTGTTGTTTGGGTTCTGGTTCATCTGATGTCTGGGGGCAATTCCAACCAGCACGCACAGGTTGTTCACATTAGTTTGTCTAAGCATACAGTGATGCACTGGCAATTCTCTTTCAACGAAGTGTGACTTCCACACATGGACCAGTCTTTCCCACACCAAATACACATTTTTAGCTGCCAAATAACAACATGCAAATACAGGAATGTGTTGTTGGGTTGTCCTACCGTTTATGAGCTTCGTCTCAGCTCTAATCTTACTACCACAGAGAAGACAACTATTTGTAACCCTGAACAGAGAATGGTACAGGACCTGCCAACAGTAAGGCTGAGAGCAACTCCCTGAATACTGGAACGTGAAGGGAACGAGGAACTAGAAATCCATTTTTGCACTTTCTAGGTTTAATGCTTTATTAGCTTGCCTCTGCGCTGGGAGGACATTTCCTTGCACGCCTTTGCCTTTTCAGCTTGTTGTCACTTAAAGCATTTGCCCAGGGCTCGTGCAGCTGACTGAAATGCCGCCGACCACTTCAGCACTTGATAGGAAAGGCTGCCAGAACCCAAGGTGACGGCCACAGCTGCTCTGATGGGATCTCACGGCTCTTAGGCCGTCCTGTAGGCCTGGTATATTTTACCAATGGTGTCACTTAAGAAATGTTTATGAACAGATGGACTTTGGACCTCCAAGTGGATATTAAGCTACCATAGAAATAGAGATGTACTTCCAAAAGGCAAGTAAAGAAAGAAGAGGAAAGCAAAGCAATTAGGAAAAAACTGAAATTTATGCATTTTTTTTAAAAAAAGTTTTGATGTGGTTTCGTATTAAAAAAATCCTTTCTTACTGTTTTCCCTTTGAATACTCCTGTTTTAAAATCCCAATAGATAAAAACATTCCATTTTTTAAAAACCTAACATATGGCAAAAATTGGTACCAGTAAATAAAAGCACATAAAGTTAAATCGCGCCATTCTAAATGCTAGTAAAAATGACAAAATAAAATACTAGCTATATAAACTACGCACAGGTGTGTAGCATATTACAAGACAAAAACATATCTTGCAATTATAAGCCTACAGTATTTATTTCACTTGCCTGTAATTACATTTTATACATGTTTGTTTAGTAATAGCAATCCAAGACATCATTTTGAGGATATAATTAACTGCATGTTAGAACAGAATGGGTTTGACTGGTTTGCGTTGCAAGACTGAAAAGTCTTTGTTAGCTGTGTTTAAGTGCCACCTAGCGTTACAATTCACCAATTTCGCTCAAAAGACCCTTTTCTCCTAAATTTTCAAACTAAAACCAAGTTGCAGGGTTGAGAATACCTAGGGTCACAATGCCCGCATTTCAGGGCTAACAGTAAGTCCTTAATCCGTATTTAGGCACTCACGGAGCACACGATCTCATGCATAACGCTTCTACTGCAGGCTGCGACCAAGCAACAGAGAGACCATGCTGGTGTTAAAGTGTACGTGTGGTCATGTTAGCATGATTAGACAGTAAATACTGTGTTTCAGATTTTTACACCAGCGATCCAACAGTAAATTCACACAAAGATAGAAGCATTTCATGAAGACACACACATATAAAAGTTTTTTAATTTTTTTTTTCTGTAAGATGCACAGTATAACTAGAAACTGGTGGATGGGGGGGAGATGGGTGACATGACACTCCATAGAGCACGCTGCAATTAGATGCCAGTGTATTAAGATATGCAACAGAATGCCTTTCCCCATGTCAGTGACTCCAACCTATAAAGCCCGGTTTCTGCAATGGCTCTCATCGACTTCACTGTGGGCACTTTGCAGATACAAGGAACCACCTATTCAGAACAGCCTGCTGTTGGGGATTTCTGGCTGTTACTAGCACTGTTGTTTTGGGTTGTGTTTTTTTTTTTTTTTTAAATAAGTTTAAAGCTTATATTCCTGACAAGTTGGGAACTGATCTAGGTTAGGTTGCTCTTCTAATGAAAAAAGAACATTAAAACTGAAAAACTAAATGTGGAGTTTATAGCTCATTAGCTATGAAGTTACAGAGTGTTTCATCCACTGTCACATAAAGCAGTCATTAAGAAATTATGGTTTCCATCCTGTCTCTGTTTCTGCAACACTAAACAATTGACAGTATCTGTAGCTTAACTAAAATGCTCTTTGCATTCTCTCCACAAATGGCATATATAATGGTTTATGTAAACCAATCTTCCATTTGTCTCTATTCGTTCTGAAATTCATTAAATGCTACAGGAAAGAAAGATCACCACCATTACAGAGAACTGGTATAGCTCAAAGTAGAATGTGCAAAACACTTAGGCTTTCCATTAAATTTAGTGTGACCGTAACCGTTAGCTTTTCACACCATTAGAAATGAGGACAGGCTCCTATTTCTCCGTATCATTTATTGGAAAATCTCGTCTTTTAATCACAATGGTGAAAAAAAAACTATTTTAAGTACTATTTATCCTGACTGCTGCAATAAGCAGGGATAAGTTGACAAGTACATTAAAGATTTTCTACTTAATTATATGTCATAAAATGAATTAATGTGAGTTTGTTGCAGAAATAAAAAAAACAGAGACTGGAAGAAAATGGAAAAGATAGAGCTCTGAAGAATCACAAGAACAAACTTCTGATCAGCAGTAAGAAACGCTCGTGATGAGACGTCTTCAAACACTAGGATCAGAGAACGTTTAGAAAGGAAACAGGGAAGACAAGCTTTTTCAGAGCAGCATTTAGAAATCAGCTGCAAATGTGCATAAATCTATCAGACAACAATGAAGAAAATGAAGAAAAATGAACTTGCAGCTGTATTTGCCTTAGAATTGTTTGGTTTATGTTTTCTGCAAAGAACAAAGCATACACACAAAAAAAAAAGTAGATTAACTGTGCCTTTTGTTAAAGTATGTTTTGATAAACATTTTAATATAAAGGACTTGAGTCAGCCTCAGTCGCTCTTCAGCTTTGAGGCCTGAAAGAAATTCTGCTCTCAAATATACAGAGGGCAAGATCACACCGCAGGGCTTGGAAACGCGTGTGGAGAATCTGGCTGGCATTCCCAGCGCGCTTCCCGTGCCAAAAATGTGATGTGCTGGGCCTTGGGCAGGAAACTAACAACTGCCTTCAAAGTCTTCCTCACTAGAGGAACGACGCCCAGTCCCAACCGGCGCCGGGACGAGGGGGCTCTGGGCGGAGCGAGGACGGGCACTGCCACCCCTCAGCGACAACCCAGCCTCGCGCCGGGCGCGTTCGCTCTGCCTCGCTCTGTTTGGGCCGCAAAAGCCCCAAAAGTTTGCCCGAACGATTGCCAGAGCTCGAGTGCGTGTGCGTAGGGGAGAGGGGTGGTTCCAGCGATGGGTTTCGCCGCGGCCAGCGCCCGAAGCACCGCCGCACTCCCGGTGTCGCCCTTCCCGCCTTCCCGCCGCCGGCGCGGCCGCCCCTCAGCGAAACGGCCACTGCACGAGGCCGCCCTCCCGCCCGCCGGCAACGATTAGGCCCCGCCTCCTCCCGCTCCTCCAATCCCAGGGGCGAAGACGGATCCCGACCTCGCCTGATTCCGCCTACCGGGGCGCAGCGAGGCCAATCAGCGCTAAGCTCCACCTTTCCGGCCGTCTCCATAGCAGCGGTGGGGGGGGAGGCGAAGGCGTCGTGGAGACCATGGTGGGTGGTTGCTTTCCTTTTCGAAACCGGCGAGGCTGAAGGTAAACTAGGTCTGCGCATTTATTGTTTGTCTTTCCTGACCCGTCCTCCCTCCATCCTACAGAATGGTACATTCCGACGGGCTCGTATATTCCTCTCCCCCCCCCTCCCCTTCGCAATGGTAGGGCTAAGGGCGGCTCCCGCCTGCCCCGTGGCGCGCGCGGCCGCCAGCGCTCCCCCTGCGGCCGCTCCTCTCCAGCCGGCCCGGGGCCGCCGGCCTGAGGCGGCACCGCCCGGCCCGGCCCGTCCCCGCCCCGGGGCCGCCTCAGGCGGGCGTCCGGCGAGGCGGGGGGGCGAGCGGCGGCGCTGCCGGCGGGGTTGGGCCCGGCCCGCCCGGCCCCCTCGCCTTGGCAGCGCCCAGGGAACAGCCCGCGACGCGGTTGCCCCGCGGTGCGGCGGGCGCCGGGCGCTC
The DNA here is from genome assembly GCA_031468815.1 of Morus bassanus. NCBI lineage: Eukaryota > Metazoa > Chordata > Aves > Suliformes > Sulidae > Morus > Morus bassanus. Next base: position 9,329,911 of record CM062580.1, on the reverse strand, counting down.
CGTGTAGTCGCCGCTGTCCGTAAGCTTAGGCTGCCCCAAAGAGACGAGGTGCGTGCGGCTGCGCTCCCCGGGCTGCGGCGTCCCCCGCCGGCAGCGAAGGCGGCGCCTGGGGAGCCGGGGCCTCGCCCGCTCCCGCAAACGGCCCGCAGTCCCTCGGCCGCGGGCGGGGGCGCGGAGCGGGCGCGCCCCTTGTTAAGCGGAGGGGAAGCGTGAGCGATCGGCCCGTTGCGTAGAGGTGTTTTTCAGAGTGGGGTGAATCGTGCGTCCCTGGGAGGTGGCCTCTGCTGGAGCGAGAGTGCGCGTGTAGATTGCTTGCTTCGACGTTAAGTGCGAATCCCTCGACACAGAGGGGTCCTTTCCTGACGTGTCTTGGTGAGAACTTTCAGTCCTCCCGCCCTTCAACGCTGTGAACGCGATAGGTTATTTTCTTTAATTTTTCTATTTAATAAAATAGTCAATAAAGTGACAATAATGCAGTCACCTCTGAGGTGAAAAGAATATTAAACTGTAAGGCGCTTTCAGCCTTCTGAAAAGTGCTGTAGGATCTTGATTTGCATGCAGCGGGCAGTTGATCATCTTCACCTCAAAAGAAATCAGTACAATGCAAACAACCTAAGCTGTGCGCTCTATCACGTGCTGTGTTACAGTGCTGAAGAGCAGAGCTCAAGAAGTTTTCGCTTAATTTTTCAAGCGCTCAACAATTAAATTGGTTTAGTAGCTTAAGTTATCTAGTTTAATCATGTCTGTACCTAAACAGATTCCTATGAACAGAGCGTTTTATCTGTGAGAGGTAGTTACAAATGTTATTTACAAGTATAACTTTGTGTTCAGAGTAACGTGACAAAAGCCAGAAATCACTAATGTAAACGGTAATACACAAATTATGCAAGCACATGGTTCCCGTGTGTGGCTGTAAGCATCGGAAACTTGAGAAAACTTCATGCTAAATCTGAAACTCCAAAGTCAGGTTTTAGTTCTCTCATAAGTTATTAGAACACAGTAAGATTTACCTAAAACATATTGTGAACATTAGTAGTGTGTGTATTCAAAGCATAATGTAACAACATCTTGTGGCAAATATTAAAATTTTTAAGCAGGTTTTGTGTAGATAGTGGATATAAATATCATGCGTGCAACTTTTTAACATTAAATTGTTTAATACTGAAAAGTGTATGTTCACGTATGTCTTCAGAAGATTTTAATTTCACTTGGTTTTCCTTTAATAGAGTGATAAAACTGGGGCAAACAACTGAAAATGTCATCCTATTTGGCTCAGGAGGTTCACCTTGCTAGAAGACACGAAGAGATGTAAGTAATTGTTTCAGCGCTGTGGCCTGCTTCACAGCAATTTGTGTGGTGGGCTTGCGAGACCTCCTTTGCTGCACATGACCATCCTGCGAACAGTGAATCTGAGCTCTGTGCAGAGCACAGTGGTATTTCAGCAAGGGGTTAGTGTTCCAGGAGGTGGCACTCTTCCTTCATGAACTATTGGAATTGGACGTTAAGGGTATTTAGGTTGAGGTTTTTTACTTCCAATGGTGGTCTGGTTTAAGATCTCCATTGTTAACCTCCTCTCACGGTTAAATTCCTGTTTGGGGAAGGTAATTGGATTCTCTCACTCTACGCCTCAATTATAGAATTGCTTCTTTGTTGCCCTGTAAACTCAGATTGTGAAGCAAATACAGTAATGATTCAGAAAAATCTGTTTTTCTTATAACAACTAGTACTTGCCAATGAGCAAGAGTAGCACTGATAAAGTCACCCCAACCCACCCTGTCTTTCCTGTTCTGGGAGACTGGGTGCTTCTAAGCACCTTAGCATATGAGGACTGCTGGTTGCAACATTATAGCTTCATACAAGCACAGCAGGTGGTGTCTGCCTGTACCTTTTCCCTCCTCCAGCACACCCACCCTACAGCCGGCTTAATTAGCCCCATAGTTTTGAGAAAACTGGGTAAGGTAAAAAGGTTATTTTGTAGCTCCTGAGCAAAATGTTCTACCCACTTAGCAAAATGTTTTCCTTTGTAGACTGTCTCAGAGATCAGAGCTGCTACAGCAGATGGAGACTTATCTAGGAGACAAAAAGACTAAAAAGACATGGCAAACTCAAGCAGCTGATGCAGCTCATAAAAGGAATGCAGCACTTTTAAATGTAAGTTTCTGCAACTACTAGGAACTGCATTGAAATGTCATGGTTATGTAGCTTGGAGAAGTTAAAAAAAAAAAAAAAGTGTTTGCTCTATAGTTATCATTTGGATTCTCCTATATACAGTTCCCTCTTCTGGAACTTGACCAAAAGTATTAAATGACAAGTCTTTATTATCTGATGGCATCACTACCTATTTCCCATGCCCTTCTTATAGGAGCCTCCTGGTGGCAGCTGCTACTATTTTTTTTTTTTAAGTACATGTAGAGATGCAACGCATGCTATTATTACATGTCTGTCTAAGAGAACTTAGTCTGACAAGACTCACAGCACCTTTACACTTTGATTCAAGATATGGTGGGGGTATGTTTGGAAATAGGGGATTTTAGTCCAGGGTAGGAACTATTCTCCCACTATGGTTGTGTGAAGTTGTGGAAGATGTTCTCAGTTTAATGTATTTCTTTAGTAGAATGACTTCAGGACTCATCCTTGCAAGTCTGTAAAAGTGGTATTTGGTATTTCTGGCTTTTCCTAGTGGTGATACTATTGTTAACATTAATAGCTGTTCTACATACCAGTTGTCATATTTAGGTAAGATTTGCATTTCCTAGGTAAATTCAGCAAATGTCTGAGAATGGGCAGTTAAAAAGATCTAGGTTTGATGGCAGAGACTGGAATGCTAAAACCTTTTCTGGAACCCCTAGCTTAGGCATCTGAGTTTGAAGAGATTGCAGTTGACCGTGCAGCACTGACATGAGCATGCATTTGAAAAATGTTTGTCTGTTGTTCAGGAAACAGCAGAAAACCATACCTCTCATGCATTTTCTTTAAACTCTTACTTATTAAGGGTCCAAATTGCATGTATTGTGTTCAGTGAAACAATAAGTTTTACTCTAGAAAATTACAAAATTAATTTGTGTCACCAAAATTTTTTTGTTTGTTCATGCAGAGCCTGGTCAAGATTTAAAATGTTGACATTTTGGGTGGGTATAATTCTATTGCAGGCCCTCTTTGTATTTAAATGGAAGCTATATTTAGGGAGTGGCAGACAAGGCAGAACAGTTAATCAGTGATCCCTTCTTTACTGTTCTGTGACAAGGAAGATTTTTCAGCTTGGACTCTGGTAGACTGGTGCAGTCTGGGCTGGGGCAATCACACGCCTCTGTAGTGGGTATAGATGAGTGTAGGTGCTTCAGAGGGAAGCTGGGGAGAGGTGGATGGTTTGTTTGGTTTTTTCCTCAGTTCATGCTCCGTTAATTTAGTAATTTCAGCCATTATGACTCCCATTTTCCGTAGGCATTTTGTAGTAGATTTTTATTTCATAAATATAGCTTTTTATACATTATTTGTATTTTACAAATGCATTCTCAGTTAACATATACAGGCGAACATAATAAATGCAGGGTATATTACTGCATGCTGAAAGCTTGTTGTATTGGAAATGTTAACAATAGCTCAGACATATACAGAGTGTAAATATTTTTGCAGTTAAACAGATATTTGCCATCTTCTGTCACATCCTCAAAATTGTTCCTTTCAAGTGTCAAAAATGTTGGTGTTTGTACGGGGGAAAAAAGCAAAAACATATGTATCAAAACAAATTCTGTTGCAGGATAAAGTAGCATAAATCAGTTTAAATCTATTAATTTTGTACTAGTTTTAACAGGCATGCGCTCCTGCAGATGCTTTCTGATAACAGAAGAAAACAGGAAAAAAAAAGTCTATGCAGAATAATATATGAGAAGCTTGAAAACAAGACTGATTAATGTGCCAGCTTCAGAATATTGTTCCTGATACCAGGCACTGTACATTTCACAGTTACCATGTGGAGAGTTGTTGATTTGGCCTACTCAAAAATACATGGACATGATGAAGTGTTATTTTTTTATTTGCATTTCTGTTTTTCTGCGTGTAAGCAGAATCAGTTGTTTTCAGTATGTGATCATAGCAAAAGACGTTTTTCTTTCTCTGTGCTAGTTGATATTTATGCACAGGAAAGCATTTCAAAATCAATTTATTTAATTATCAGTAGGAAGCAAGGAACTAAACATTTTTTTTAATTGGAATTTTAACATTATAAGCACTTGTTCAGCATTTTAATATAATTATCATAGTATTTTCCTTAATATCTTAGAGGGAGACTGCAGATCAGGGAAATCTGTATCATTTGGTACTTATATAATGTTGTCGTAATAAAAGCAGAAATTAGACTAGTATTTACAATCTAATTTATGACATTTGTTTGTCAGTAACATTTCTTGTGTTTAGAAATATATACTGCTGTGCAACAGCTTATAACATGAAATAGAAAATAAAGAATATGCTATACAGTAGATAGTATTGGGAGGGTAATTTAGACCAAATTTGCTTTCCTTCACAGGCATGTAATTCTAGAATTATTTAAGTGGGATTCTGCCAGACTGATATCAATATAAGTGACAGCTGAATTTGGTCCCCTAAAACTGATGCATGTGTCATGCATTCCGTTTTACCTCTGGGGAAGGGTCTTGAATTGTTTTTGTTCCAGTCCTTGTGGTTTTAGGGGAAGCACTGTAAGATGCTCTCTTTTTTTTCCTCTACTGTTTTGCTGGGTTTTTCCAAAGTTTACACTGCTGACATATTTATTTTTATATTGGTGATGGGGATTTCTTTTTCCTACAAAGCTTACCAGTTGTATAGACACACAAGAAGTGCCATCTAATCTTTCAGTAGTTCCAGTTATTTTCTAAAGCATACTACACCTTCCAGCAAAAATTTCTTTCACTGTCTGTCATTAAATCAGTATTCTGAATGACAATAGACTGCACAACATACAAACTAGAATGAGCAACGAAAAGACACATCCAATATCTAGGCTATGCCAAAGTGACCTTCTCTGCTAAACATATATGCACAACTGCTGTCTCCTTTCTTGCCTGAAAGACACTCATTTCCTATCACTGTAAATATCCCAATGACTTAGCTGAATCTGTAATGAAATAATGATCTAGATTGATATTCTTCCTTCCTGTGAAAGTTTCTACAGGAATTAGGAAGAAGGAATCGGAAAGGAGGAAAATTCTATGGAAGAATACAAAGTGAACATTACTGATTAATCCTTCTTTTCAGTACGGTGATAACTTCTCCAGACTCCGTCTGAGCTGTACTGATATGAGCTTCAGTTGGTGTGATTTGTGGTGTATCTGTTCTAAGTACATGCAACAGAGAAATTCCTTTCCTAGGTTAGTTAAATCTGTATTGTCCTCTGTTATTTTGATCTTGGGGCTTCAAATGGCTTCCATCTTTGCCCATATTCCCCCCTTATATATTTATCCCATTAGTGTTTTCTCACCTGAAATGGGGCAACCACTTGCTATTTCTGAGGATTTGGATAAATCTGAAACTTAGTTTGCTCTTTCTCAGATATCCTTCAGCTTTCTACAACGGTATGCACTTCTGCTTGGATTTGTTTTGTACTTACTAATTCCTTTTACATCATGACTGTATTCTCTTGTACATAAGGTGAACATTGTAAATTGAATGAACTGAGTGTATCTGTATCACTAAGTTGAACTTCAGCTAACAGTAAGGCTGTTTTTTTGCTTTTATTAATCATACTCTACTGAATTTGAGTCATATATTCCAAACTAAACTTGAGTCGAGCACTGTTTACTTATTGATGTATTCAGATTGGCTATTATTCAATACGAGTAATCATGTTTGGTCTCTCTTGTGGATATGCTCCTCCAGAATCTCACTCTTCTTTTCAGCGGCAGTGGTGGTGAATATTTGGGAAGTCCCTTTGGGGAATTTCCTCTCTCATTTAGTTTTTCTGTTGTACTCTTCACACCCGCTCTCTGCTCCCAACTCTGCCATCTGCTATACTTTCTTTCCCCCTCCACTCTGTTCAGCTTTGGCTTCTTCACACCCCACTCCCACGTCCCTTTCTGTCTCTCTTCATCTGCCCACCGCTCAATCTCTTCAATGTTTGGGTATGGAACTAAGCCCACAAGAATGGGTCAGAACTTCAAAGGGGGAGGGCGGTTAGTTTGGGGGGATATTTTGATTTGTTTGTTGCTGTTGTTTTTTGGTTTTTTCTCCTTTTAAAAATTTATTTAGGCCTTTGTGAATCCAGCCCGCATCCACTGGACAAGCAGAAACCCAAATACTGATTTTTTTGTAAGAAAGCTATGTGAGGTGCATTGTCATCCAAGTTTGTCTGGTGAACAGCTTGCTGCAGCTCTACATTTTTGTGCACATGTTATGCATGCATATTAGCAAGTCATCTTTGTCTTGAGGAGTAAAGATCTTGCACATAAATTGCCTAGTTACTTTACAGTTACAGTAGCTAGAACGCGTACTTCAGTCTTCATGCAGCACAGAGAAAACCATTCTGTTCCCCTCTATTTTCTTAAGTTTTATAGAACAGAATTTAACTGTAATTTACCCTAGTGTCCAGAAAGAATAATGGTGTTCTACAGCAACTTTCTTGTGTGGTAAAGAAATTTATTCTTGTATCAAAAAGGTATGGCAAATGTGTTTAGAAACTGTAGGATGTAAGTACAAGTTGGATTTCAGAATGACTACACAGAAAGATTTGAACTTCAGCATTATTGTTTGAATGCTGTTTAGCTGTAATGAGTTCATGTAACGACGTGATTAAATGTCTTTATATGAGTGTGCATTTTCCTTTTAATATTCCAGTGTTTGTTTTTAAAATGTACTTTGCCTGTGTTTTAGGGTATAGAAGCAGCAGAAAAAAAGCTGCAAGAAAGAGTGTATTTACTTCCACATCCCGATACTGTTAAGTTAGAAGTAAGTCCTAGAACTCTGTCTTTTCATTTGCTGTTTACCAAATATTTTGCTTTTTTTCCCCCTGAAGCATGTTCTTAAAGTGAAAATAATTGATTTTAAAATCCAGTGACTGGTATAGCCAAAGGCCTGTGTACTGTGTAGCAAGCTGAACCTAAATTCTGGGGCAAGGTCCCTTGATTCTGGAGCATTCTGGTGGAAATATGTAGCAGCTTTCAGATCTGTACAAACTTCTATTTAAAAATGAAGACAAATATAAAAATGAATATTGTGAATATCAGAAGATTACTGTGTTTATTATGTCAGAGCTGTTTAGTTTGTTTTATATGGTCATCCCGTTTTCAGTTTGCCACAGATTGTCATCTTTACATTTCAGGGTCAACAGTTTATCACCATGAATGGAGAAATTTTCACTTCTCAGAGTTATTTTACGGTTGTATGGGAGCTTATGAAAAGTACTGCTACAGCAGGAACACTTGATTTTTACTTCTCAACCTGTAGTCCCTCAAACATTATTTAAAGATAAAGATTTCGAACAGCAAGTTACTCTAAGTATTATCCTGATACAACATAACAATTTGGTTCCCTAGTCTCAAGACTGCTTTATCAGTATGAAGCAGTGATGAATGAAGAGGACAGAAATAGTGCTGGGAACAAGAACTAGAGCACAGCTCTTCCCGATGCAAACTAAACATCTTAACCACAAGGTCACTGAGTCAGATTCCCACTTGTGTTTCTTGCACCAGTGGTTTGTGGGCTCTTTGTTGTATGGTGGCTTAGTTTCCACAGGCATGGTAGCACGGAGTGTCCCGCACTAGTTTGTGTGCTAGGGCGCTGTCAAAGGAGGGGGAAGGTATAGATTTTGGCGCTGTCAGCCTGTGGAGAGAAGTGTATTGCACATCAGTTTCACACCCTGAATGGGCAAGTGTTGCAATGCTTAGGCTATTACTTAAATGAGAGGCATCACTTGTTCTCGTTGCTGTTAAAAGTTTTTGTCTGTCCTTGCATTTTGTAAATAGCCTGCTCCTACCGCTGTGACAGGATGCACACTGAGTATGCCCACTCAGTGATTTAGATATATTTTTTTTAGGGACTTTAGGCAAAAGGGTACATTTTTTCCTGGATACCTGTACATCTTGAATGATGCTAAGAAAGATGCCAAGCTACCAATATTGAACCTATTTTGTCTGTGTTCAGAAGTAGTTTTAGACTCCTAGGGGACTTTCAAGGCACCTCTAGAGTTGTTTGGATCCGTTTTGGACCGTTTCTCCCTCTGTCCTGTGTTAGGTGTTAAGCTGCTTGTGGGATGTAGACCAAAGTCCACACAAATTGGAGAATGCAGAGCAGTTGCTTATGGCTGCAGAGATGTGTACACTCTGCAGCAGCGGCTGAATTTTAGAGAGAACAGAGTTACTATTTGAAGTAGAAAATCCTATTTCAGCCTTTTTTATACTTCTGAAGAAGAGTCCTATAAATAGTGGAAAAAGAAAACTTTCTTTCATGGTACAAAATTCTTGTGCGTGCTTTGTTCCAAAACACTTCTGAGCATATTTCACTCAGCCATATATGTGTCTGTATTAATATACTTTGAAAGTTATGGCTATAATGGATCCCCAGCTTGCTAAGTCGGAGTAGTTTTGTGTGACAGCACATATGCTTGTCAAAAAAGATTCTTTGAGTAAATCTGTTGAAGAAAATATTTTTGTAAATCTGCAAGAGCCGTAGTTATATCTGAGTTACATGTAAGGATCAGAATGATTAGCCAGGAATCTAATACCCTGCAGGGAGATGTTCGGTTTTGTAGTACGCTGCTTCTGCAGTATATGCTTGAACTAAGTAAAGTAAAAAAGGCTTAATACATGTGTACCATAAATGTTTTCTACTACAAAATTACTTTTTTCAGAAGGGACATCAATATCTAAAAATACTTGCACTTATATTGGTGGATGGATTAAAGTGTTGGCTTAATACAGCTCTTTGATCACAGTATTTTGTGGGAAAAAAAATGATACATGGCACTTAATTCTCTTCAAAATCCTACAAACAACAAAGTTATCCTTAGGATACCACACAAAAACGATGCATGGTACGTCCATTCCACGGATAAAACAGAAGTTAAATTTATTACTCAACAGCACAGGGTAATGCAGAGAAAGGTTAGGTAATCCATAGTGGTTTTCCTAGACCACAGGATAAGTATATAGCTTTTTTTTCTGTTTTCATTTGTGATCCAAACACTGGAGCCGATTACTTCGTCAGTGACTTATCACAGCTAAAATTTTTCTCAAATATTTTGAACTACATTACTGCAAACTTTTCTAGGATAACCAATTTACATAGCACTTTTCATTTATAACATTAAACAATTCTTTTCCACTTCAAAAGTACATTCCACTAACATGCGTACTTAAATACAAAAGCTGCTTTTGGAGAAGTTTATTATCATGGAAAATATTTTATTAAAGGTACTGTGAGGGTCTTAACTAATCTGTTGCTTACCACAAGAGGGCACATTCAGTCACTTCACAGTTCATGCTGCAGAATGAAATCTTTCCAGGCTGGTATTTTGTACCATACAAGAGATTTGAAAATTCTTGTGTAAGTACGTTGTTCTTTTCTGAATTGCTTCACTCATAAGGCAAGATTTAATAATGCATTGCATATCTATATTGTTTTTAAACAGGCTGACACAGATTTTGAAATTAAGTTTATTTTTTCTTATCTTTCTCAGACTCTCTATTGGGCATCAATAAAAGAATCTCTTCCCAAGTGGGAACAGTTTCTTTTAGGAAGAGCAGAAGTTCCTATTGGTTTTAAGAGAACGAAAACTGCAAAACAGAACATAAGCTACACAGAAGAAGATTCACAAAAATAAACGCTCTAGTTTCATTTTGTTTTGTAATTTATGGCTTAAGCAGACAAGATCATTCAGATCAGGCAACAGAATAGCATGCCATTAAATTGTAATGTAAATCATTTAAATGAAAATTAACTATATTGGATAATTTGCTGCCATCGTCACATTGTGTACAATTCTTTATTTTCATTCTGTAGTAGAGAAGCAATCCTCAAAGGGGTTTTTGGGATCAAAAGGGAGAAACGCTGGTGTGTAGAAACCTACCGAGGCAATTGCTTTTTCAGTATGAGAAGAGTTTTAGGTTATTTTTAATCCTCTGCTTCCACATATAAGTGCGATAAGTAAAGACAGATTCATGCATTATCTTTTTCACTGCAGTCATCTGTGCTGTATGTCTCTGTGGATGAGGGAGAAAGGAGGAATTTACCATTAACAGGGAAGGCAGGCTGTTTGCATCAGATGGAGCAACCTTGGTGTAAGACCAGGAATCTGTGTAGAAACCTTCATGAGAGCAGTTGTAGAAGGATCACCTTGAATTTCTGCATCTTGCTTTCCCTGATTTTTGTCACTGCCACTTCCATTGCTTCTACACCTCACTCCAGTAACCACTGCTGATTTTCCCAACCTCCTGCTGCCTACTCTGTATTTCCTGTCTAATGGGTGGCTAAAGACAAGGAAAAGTAAACAAATCTCTAGGGTTTTTTGCTACTTCTAGGCTGCTCTTAGCGCTGTTTTCTTTATGTTGACATAATCTGCAAGTGAGACCTTTTGCTCAGGCATGAAAAGTTTGAAGGAAGCAAACAGAAAGGCAGCTGGCAGTGGCTGTCCAAGAACAAAGCATATATAGAAACTGAGGAGATAATATTTTCATTTTCAGCCATTGAACAGCTCATCGGCTTCCTCCTACAGAGGTGCAGTACCAGTGAGTTTTGATTGTACAGTGGGCTAACTCAGTGTGAAAATTTCACTGCTCCAGCGCAGTGCTTTTTTAAATTATCAGTTCAGTGGAAGATCCTTCCAGGTGTGTGACTTGGCCTGCAGAAATTTAATCCTTCCTAAGCAAAGGAAGCCTAGAAAAAAAAATCTTTTTTTTTTTAAATTAAGAACCTGGACTTGAGTCAACACAGTTAAAATTTTATCTCATACGCAACAATGTACTTCCGCCCCCGACCTGGAAGTAGGAGAAAAAAGGTTGCCTCTGCCAGTGTTTAAGGATATGAAAATGTAATGATTACAAATTTTGCTTGGCTACTAGTGCTACTAGTACTGTATGCATCTCCATGCTACATAGAGATACAATTTTTTTTAGTAGTAGGGATGTTTTAATGACTTTTATCGAAACAGAGGTACTTTTTGGCAACATTTCTCATAGATGTCCTGACTGCTTTGGATCTGTGCACTAAAAAGCCTGTGTTTGTTTAGTTATTAAGTTACTCACTGATCAGCTGTTCATGGGGAGTTTATGGTCCAGTCAGAACTAGAGAACTAACTTGTAACTGAAAACTGTAGGAAGTCTGGGTAGTCTTTAAGGACCAATATCTGCAGACGCTGTTCTCTGAAATTAGGCACTCGGTTTTGTCTGAATTTAAATTAGCTGAAGAATCACTGACACAATAGAATCAAAACTTCAGCTGCGATGTAAAATTGTTGTATCTTTTCAACGGGAATATTAAGAGTTCATTTAAAACTTTTTCTATTGAAGTGTCCATTAAACTGATAAGTTTTTACAGAAACTGCCATCTTAGAAATATCCTGTTGAGTGGGTGTTGGTGTTTGTAACAATAACGTTGTTTTCATAATATGTGATGGCAGATTAGCACGCTTCTCTGCAGTGTTGTTAACAGTTGTAATTAAGGAATAAACAGTAAAGGGTGTCAGTCCGATGACAATTTCATCTATAGTGTCACAATACAAAATGTCACAAAATATTAGAACTGTTATATAACTACAAAAATATCAAATTAAGCTTTCATCTTACAAGCAGAGAGCTTAAAAAAACCCTGGCATAGAGACCGTTGCAATTTTATACCTACTCAGTGTTCTGTCACAAAGACAACTTGGTAATATTTTCTTCCGTAAGATCACAATGTGGTTCTCAGTCTGATTTAGCAGGAATGGGTATGGACCTCAGCATTGTAGAGCTCACATTTAGAAAGCAAATAATTGGAACCAGTTGAGCAGACAAGGAGGAAAAAGCTATTACACATGATGCCCAGAATGAAGGGATGGGTGAGCAGTTAGTTGCTAACAAAGACTAGGATTCATCCTGGTCTTTGCATCCAAAGGGAAATCACTTAAACTAAAATCTGGGCCCCTAAGTACTTTATACATGTGAATAATCTGGGTCTTTATCTCTTTGGACTCCACCTAAACACTGGGACACAATGCAGATGCTCACTATCTCCTTGCCCCTTTTGATTTCCTGTGGAAGGAAAGCGAAGCAGGGCATGGCAGCTGGACGGGTGAGGGTTTTGCAGCGCTGTGAAAGGCACCTGCAAGCAGTGTTAGTGTCGGTTTTGTGCTGCAGTTAACTGCTCAGGTACCGTGTTTCTGATTATTTGTTGTTACTGGGCAAAGCAATTAAGATTAAAATGAAATTATCTTATTTTCAAAGAAGGAAATACTTTTCTTCCTGCAGCATAGCTTTAGAAGCAATAGGACAACTAGTGCATGGAAAACTATATAGGAACATGTCCAGAAAAGGAGAAAACTAAGAGAAACATTTAAAGCAGGAATGTGTGTAGGTGACTGCTCTGAGAGACAAGAGCCCTCATGTTGGCCTGTGGTCTGATATAAATAAATGCAATTGCGTATGACTGTGAAACAGCACCGCGGCAGGGGCAGGGAGGCGCACAGTGGGGCCGTGGAGGTACGGGAGCCAGCGTTTCCTGATTTGGCACAGACCTCGGGGCAAGCGGTGGCAGGGAACATAATTATATGGTATCTCCTGTTATACTTAGATTTGTTGAGTGCAAAGTTTAATTTACTACGGCTGAGCCAGCTTGCCACTTGCCTTTCTACAGATACAAATTTGAGAAAGCGAATGTTAAACTTAAGCGTGTTTAAAAAAAAGAAAAATTAAAAAATCCCCGAAACTGATTGCTACCGATATGGTTTAATACCGGCTTGAAATGAGATCTTGAATGAAGATTCTTCACCAAGACAAGGCTGTTACTTCAAATGTATTAATTCTATGTAGTTATACCCCACCTTATCCCAAGCTTTATATATATATATATAAATAAAATATATATTTTTATATATATTACATTATATCTTATGTAATTTCCTACCCATCTTGGGTAAATGTTTTTTTTTTTCCCTCAGAACACAACCTCTTACTCTGCATTCCTGACTTGCTGCTTGCCCTTTTGCGCTAAAATACATGTATACCTAAACTGGAGTGGTCCTAAGAGCCTGTTGCTGCTTGTGCTTTTCTGGCGGGTGGGGGAAAGCGATTGAGAGAAGAGCAGGAAGGAAAACCAAAGGTTTTGCCTGTTTTTAAGTTAATCTTTGAGTATCTTACAAGAAGAAATAATGAATCATCCTTTTTTAGGTTTATGGACAGATGAGTAACCACAGTACTAACCCAGGAGCACAGCCTGTTCCCCCGTCTTGTCACCTCTACCATCACATTCCCGAGCTTCTTCCTTTCTCAGTTACTCTGGCTGTGGGGGCAGTAGCAGAAGGCATGTTAGTTTTTCCCCAGGATAAGAAATTTCTTACTCTGCAGAATCTGTCGCAAGCCTATTAATTTAATTTGAGGGTACATATGAAATAATAAGAGGGTTTAGATGCGTGATATTCTACACTTAACTATGGTATCCTCTTGACTGTATTTATTCAGGGTCGTGTTTTCATAGAAGCAGGGAGCTAGATTTTAGGCTGAGCTTATAGTTCTTTATTGCTGTCTTTCTCATTCACATAGAGCAGGTCAGGGATGTAGATGCTCAGTTTGAGCTTGTTGGTACTGAAAAATAGGAAAACCAAATCTGAAATGGAATGTACTTTTAGAGGTTACATCTGAAAGAAAACATTATTTACTCCATAATGGTAGTTTTCATAATATTTTAATAGTTGTGTTCAGATACAACGTGACCTTAAATATCACCCCAAATGCAAGCTGTTTTAACATATTTGTAATGCTAAGGTCTTCATTACTGTAATATTCTGTTTGCTCAAGGATTATAATCCATGGCTATACTGTGTTACAGTCGAAATAAAGCTTTGATCCTGTAGTCGCTGCCTCTTGGATTTCAGTGTTATATTGCAAGTGCGAGCGGGATGTAGATCGGTGCCTGCTGTAGCCAAGTATGTGTGGACAGTGAGGACGCGGGCGCCAAGTGCTTTGCTTAGGTATGGGAGTTATTTTGCCTCAGTTTTCCTCTGACACGGATGTGAAATATTAATCTGCTGAGTGAAGATTAGAATCTCAAAAATTTATTGCTGAAAAATCCAAATGTAACGAATTCCAGATCGATTATTTACACTCTTCCGATTGTTTCACGATAACCGTGTGCTAAATTACTTCAGATATGTGATTACTGGCAAGATATGGATAGAGATACTTAAATCCTTGCAAAGGAAACAGGTGGGAAAAAAACCGGTTCTTTAAGTGCATCCTCCTGCTGTGTGAAGCGCTTTGTCTTTGCCGTAAATAGGGTGATTTAATTTGGGAATTTGCTACTCCTTTTAAACACAGCTGAAACAGCTCTTGAAAATGCCCTAAATTGTACCCGCTGTGTACGTCGTCTTCCAGTGGTACCTTTTGCATTTGAGGTACTTTGCATACGGTCGTTTCTAACGCATACGGATAGGAAGTACGCTCGCTTCTTCCCGTAAGTTTTATCCCTAGTGATGATGATCTTAAAAATAAATGTGTGGTGTTCTTCCTCCTTACTCTCAGTCGTATCACCTACCCGAAAGCCCTAATAGGCAACAAAATAGTGTGAGACGGTATTTACATCACACTTTTGAAACAGATTAAAGCAGAAGCAGCTGCCGTAAGATTACTTTACAAATATATTACAAATTAATAAAAGGGAATTTTTGCCGTCCTTTAAGTAAATTACAGTCTCCTTGACTAATTACATAGCTCGAAGCTGCAGTAAATTAGTACCTGCCTCACAGCGGCGTTGGGCAACGTAATTTTGGTGTCCAGCCTTGCATTTCTTTACCCGTTTAGTTTGCATGTGTTCCCAATAGCTTCGTTCACGGTGCTCTAACTGTTACGCAATAACAGCTTCCGGAGGATAATTTGCTTAAGTGAGCCACATGCCTGCAGCTTTGTTAAGCGCGATCTAACTAACCTGCGCGCTGCCGCGGCCGCGCTCGCCTCGGCACCGGGGCTTTGCGGAGCTGCCCGACGGGAAGGGGTGCTCCCAGCTGCGGGAAGCCCCAGCCAGGCGGCTGCTTGCAAGGGAAAAAGGGGGGTGGAAGCACTTTTGGGTCGTTTCCCGATGTGAGATGAGATATGGCTGGGGAGCTCGGGACGCGGGGGAGGTCTGGGCGGGAGGACAGACGGACGGCGGTCGGTCGTATCGGGGGCGCCGGGGCTGCGCGTCCTCAGGGACGGTGCGTGGGGAAAGGGAGCGAGAGGCACGGGGCGGGTGTGCGTGTCCTCTCTCACTTCACGGCGCCGAGATTCCCAGGGATTGACTCCTTGCAAACGTTCGTAACAATCACCTTAACGGTGGAAAACGTATCCGTAAATCCATAGGGGACAGGTTCGAACATGAGAAGGAAACTGTCGCATCCCCCCGTCATCTGTGAGCGGTGTTTAAGAGTGAGCTTAAACAACTGCAGCCGCTTTACGCTATTTCTCGGACGTTTCTTTTTATTAAGTTTCCTGGTACACTTGGCTTTTTCCTCTATAATCAGCTTTCTTTTGCTGGATTCATTCAGTGATGCGATAATCTAATGTTGGTAATATCTCAATTCATTACCATAATGAATCAGAAGGAAGAGGCTGATTATAAATCAGAAAGCTTCTATTTATGTGAAATATCTCGGCAACTGGCAGCGGTGGGGAAGGGGTGTCAGACCCTTAACGGGACGGGGGGACTGCGGGCGGTCCCGGGTGCTCTCGGTGCCGCTCCAGACGCCCGCGCCCTTCCCAGGACAGCCGTGCCCGTGGCACCGAGGCAGCCGCGCCGAGCCGGGGAAATACTTGGCTCCCGCGGCCTCGGTTTTCCAAGGTTTCCGCTGGGTTTGGGCGAGGGTTTTGCTCCCGGGCGCCGTTGGCGGAGCAGCGCGGCGGGCCGGGACCGGGACCGGCGCAGCCCACCCCAGGCACTGCTGCGGCCCCGCTTGTTTGTACCGCCCGGGGGGCTCCGGGGGACCGGGAGGGGCGAAGCCGCCGTCCTGCGCTGCGGCGGGCCCGGCGAGATGCCCTGTCCCTGCCCCCCTCGGCGGGAAGTACCTCCCGGACAAGGTCACTTTTAAACCAACTTACCCGCCTGCGTCTTCTGCAAACGCAAAAGACGGCAAAGATGCGAATATTTGTAGGAAAAAGTCAAGTCTGGGGTTGTTGCGGGTTTGTAAACTCTAGGACCGGACCCTTTTTCTGCACTCCGTGTTTGACAGCGTTTTGTCCCCATCCCCTGGGATGGGGACAGGGGGGAAGGGCTGGGATGGGCTTTTCCATGACAAAACACGCTTTTACCGGAGCCACTTTAAAGCAGATTTGTACAGATTTTTAAGAGCCCCGGTGACTTCCAGCACCCAGGCTGAGAGGCCAAAGGGTGGGAGGGAGCAGGGGGGCCGCGGAGGCTCCCTGCGGGCTGAGCCTCCACACCTGCGAGGCGAGGCAGCCTGCCCCAAACCGGAGGGCAGGGGAGCCCAAATGCACCTCCTTTTTTTTTTTTTTTTAATTAATGGCACGTGTTGCCCGTGGTGCAATCAGTTGAGCAATTGCAAGAGATAAATAGGAATAACGCGAGCCTACGGCTTTGCCTGGGCAAGGTTAGCGGTGGGAGTGGGCCAGGAGTGGTGTTAAAGGTGGGGGCGAGGGTGGAGGCGAGCTGTTAAGAGTTTTATTTTCCCCCCTCTTTTTTATGTGTCTTTACCAAAGCCCCCGCGGCGGAGGCGCCGGGCCGTGCCTGCGGGAGGGCAGGACCCGCCGCAGCCCCGGGGGAAGGTGGGGAGGGGTGGCAGCAGGAGGGGGGCAAAGCTGGCTGGGCTGTGAGACCCCCCCCCCGCCCCGGCAGGAGCCCTCGGGAGAGGAAGGGCGTGGGGTGCCCGCGCCGTCGGGGGCTGGGGACGGGCCGGGCGGTGAGAAGAGCCCGAAGGAGAGCAGGGCCCTCACCCCGGCCCCGGGGGATGGCAGGGCCCGCGAAGTCCCTTCGAGGGGGGGGGAAACCTTCGTGGGTGACACGCGGGGCCGGGCCGGCACGCTCGAGGCCCGGCGGGCTCGCTTAAAAATATTGCAAATACTTCCCTAAAACGGCTTAAAGTGGCAAAAGGACAAGTCCTGTGGGCACCTGGGCGTCCGCGGGGACCCGGCGGGATGGGAAAGGCATGTGTCAATTTAGCCGTAGTGTTGACTTAAGCGAAAGTGCTAAGCCATTCCTAAACCTAAGTCAATACAGACTTAAGCCAAAATTGTTATTAACGAGCTCTAATCTGATTTAAGAGCCTCCGAGCGAGCCGTGTCTACACGAGGGGAGAGGAGGCGCGTTGCCCTGCGCTGCGCTCCGCCGGGCCTGGGGGGGGCAGCGGGAGGGGGGGGGCGCAGGGGGGCGAATGCAACCCCGGGGAGGGGGAAGGCGGGTTTCAGGGCGGCGCTGCCCCCCGGGGAGAGCCGGGCCGTTGTGATTTGGGCTGTCCGGTGATCTCCCTCTGCCAGATAACCTCTTAGAACTGTACCCGGCGGGGCTGACGTGGGGTCCCCTGTCCCCGGGGGGGCATGGGGGGGCAGTGTGGGGTGAGGCCAGGCTGTGCAAACGCCTCCGGGCCCCCTCGGCCGTGCCCGGCCCGGGGTGGTGCCGAGGTCCCCCAGCTCTGCTCGCTGGGGAGAGAGACATGCCAGTGCATTTATTTTATTTTTTTTTCTTTTTTCCCCCGTCCCAATGGGGCAGTTGAGCCCTCCACTCCACCCCCCAGTGGGGGCCTTTCTTTTCTTCCCCACCAGCTTTGAGCAGCCCTGTTTCAGATTGGCCTTTTTATGTTTGATATAAAGAATAGTTGTTGGCCAATTCCATCTTTTCATCGCTGCTCTCCAGGCCCGGGTCCAAGCGGCTTGTCAGATGCTCATTAACTCCCCCTTTGGCTCTTTCCAGTGTGTCTCCTAAGCTCATTGTGCCAAGAACTAGCGCTTCTTTCTCTTTACACGGCTCCCTTTCTCTGCTCCATCAGGGAGACAAATTACTTTCCAAAAGGGATCGCCAGGGATGGTTTAATGAGAATTTCTCTAGGGCTGGCCGTGGAAATCAATGTAGTTAACATTCGGTGCACTTAATTGGACTTTTCTCTTCTGCCTCCTTCAAAAAAACTCTGAAGCTATCCTGTTAATCTCTCATTTGTAATCAATTGTGTTGACTAAACAAAAGTCTAGGTCGTCCTTTCTTCCTGTCCCAGACAATCCTTTGTTGCCTCTAAATGCCTCATTCTTGAGTGCTCCTGGTCGTGTAGATGGGTCCGATTGTTGACAGTTCATTATTGCGCTTTTGTCCATTTAATCTCCCTCGCTGTGTTTTGCATGTGCATGCCTTAATGAGCTCCGTTGGCAATTAACATGTTTCTAGCAGCAAACTGGTTGCTCAGACGTTTGGAGAGCGGAGTGCAGGGAAAAGGGCAACGCAGCTGCCTTTGGGTTCTTGGCTTCCCGGTGCCCGGCGGGACGCACCTGGGTGCCGCCCGCTCCCGGGGAGGCGCCGCGCCGGGCCGGGCCGGGCCGGGCCGAGGGGGGAGGCCCGGCGGTGCTGGCACGTCGCTCCCTGCACGGAGGCACCTCTAACCCCCCCGCCCGAGGCACCGGCACCGCTCAATCTGTTGTGTGCGCGGCTGCGGCGCCGGGAGAGGGTTGGGTTGGGTTTTTGTTGGGGGTTTTTTTGGGGGTGGGTTTTTTTTTTTTGTGTGTGTGTGTGCGGGTTTGGTGTTATTATTGAGGCTTGCTGGCAAGAGTGCCGAAGTGTGAGCAGTCGTGGACAGCAGAAACATCTTGTGAGGGAGAAGATAATTGGAGTCTCTGGCGTGTGTGTGTCTGACAGAGCCGCCCCTCCCCCGCGATCTGCGGCTTGTGTGTGCCGGGATGCGGGTGAGATCCCGGGGGGGCCGGGGCGCCGCGGTGGCCCCTTCCCCGCTCCGTCCGAGGCCCGGGGGGGGGGAACCGGAGCGACGCCCGGCCCGGGGTGGGCTGCCCGCCGCCCCCCGGCAGGGGCGAGGTGACCAAACCCGGCCGGCGCGACCCGTCGGGGTGCCCCGAGGATGCTGCTCCCCCTCTCACAGACGGCTCTGCAAACAACGTCGTTCTCCATAATAAAAAAAAAAAAAAATACGAAAAGAACGCGCTCTCCTAATTTCCTCCCCGGGAGCAGGTTCCGCGCTGCTCTCGCCCATCAGGAGGGCCGGGGGAACAGCCTGTGGGGCCCGCAGCCCCCCGACCCCCGCTTTCGGCACCGGCCGCCAGCCCAGACCTCCCTTCCCGCCGCCCGAGGAGCGGAGCAAGCGCCGCTTCCCCCGGGCCTGGCGGCGGGACCGGCCCCGCACGCCGCGCCCCGCTCCCCCCTCCGGGACCCCGTCCCGCCGCAGGGTCCCCCCGCACACTGTTCTGGGGGGGGGGGGGTCCCTTGCCGCTGCCCCCGGCCCGGGGGCTGTCCCGCCCCGTCTGTCGCGGCGGCGGGAGAGCCGGGCTCGGCGGGCCGTTTGCAGCCGCCACCCGCCTGCAAGGAAGGGCTTGAGCTGCAGCCCCTTCGCTTGAGGGACCGGTTCCACCCCCCCCACCGCCCCCGAGGTTTCCCAAAGCGGTGACTTGCGGCGACCGGACTTGCTTTTTTTTTTTTTTTTTTTTTAAATTTCCTTTTAACCTGAAACTCTCCCAAAATCATGTAACAAATTGTGGCACCGTCTTTTCCCCGCTGCCAGCATCACCGGGCATCCTTTCCCGCTCCTCACCCGACCCAAACCATCAAAACGCGACTTCTGGCACTTAAAAAAAAACCGCAAACCCCGAGAAACTCTGAAATCGCCCCGGTGCCTGGAGCGGGATCCCGGGGCCCACCAGCCCCACCCCCGGCTCCCAGGGGAGCACGGAGCGTCGCAGCCGAATAATAAATCCCGAGAGCGGAGCGAGCTGTGCCCCTCCTCGCCTCCCGCCATTTAACCACTCAATTAGGCGGGGGAAGGTGAACTCCCCGCCACGCCGTCCCCAGGCATTTTGGTCTCTGGCTCGTTCCCCTCTTCATTGGCGAGCCCGGCCCCAGCAGCACGCACACCCACGGCCGGCTACGTCCCCTTGCTCCGGTAGAATAATATTGTTCCTAACGACGTGGCCGGAATAGACACTTGCATATTAAAAGTGAGGCGGGGGAGTGGGGGAGGAAGAGAGGAGAAGCGAATATTTAGTGTAATCCAAGCGCTTGATTATCCATATTCTGATCAAAAAGAGTTTCTGAGGCCTGCTGGGAGTGATTAGATTAATGTAATGCGGTTTGAAGGGTCTGTGTTTTCTCTCTTAATTTGGGTCATTACTCGGAAAGCAAGCGTGAGATCATTTCATCTGCATGCAGGGAAAGATAGTCATTCAGGAGCGGCTTAAAGACGCCGTAACGAACCGACCCCGGAGAGCGGCGCTGGGAAAACCCCCGAGCCGCCCTTCGCGCTCCCGGCCGGGTCCCGCACCGCCGGGCCCCGCACCGCCGGCTCCCGGGCGGGGGGCGGCTGCAGCCCTCTGAAGCCCTCCGCTTCCCTCCCGCCCCCGTTTTGTTCCCTCCGGGTCCCGCGGCTGGCCCGAGGGCTGCGGAGCGGCAGGGCCCGGCTCTCCCCGCCGCCGGCCCGGCTCCCGCAGCTCCCGCAGCTCCCGCAGCCGCGTTTACACGGCGGAGGGCGGCGTTCGGCCCGGTCCCCGCTCGGACCGCGGCCGAGGTGGGAAATGAGACACCTGCGAAGGGCCGGTTTATTGTCCCATGATAGATATATATAGAGATATATATATTCCTCACTTATTCGAGCGTACATTTAAAATGGAGATTTACAGACACGTATAAAGAGCGCTGTCCTGGCGGGGGGCGGCCAGCCCGGCCCCTCCCTGCCCGCTCCGGCGGCACAACGCGCCCTTAAATAAGATTCCTCTTATATACAAACTGCGGCTCGGGATCGCTTGCTACCGGCGGCTGAGCTCGCTGGAGAACAGACAGAGAAGGAAAGGCTGGTTTGGATAAATAGTGCTGGCCTGGTGGAGCAGGTCCGAGTGGGGCGGTGCGGCGGGCCCTTAGCTCTGCCCGCTGCGCCCCGGCTCCCGCGGCGGCGGCGGCGGAGCAGCGCTGGAGACGCTGTCGTGCAACTTTCGGACGTGCTTCTTTAAATCAAAGTTTCTGCAAAATCCTTTCCCGCAAGTGACGCACGTAAAGGGCTTCTTGTCGTTGTGGGTGTGCATGTGGAAAGTCAAGTTATAGATCTGGTGGAAGGCTTTGTTGCAAATGGTGCACTTGTACTGCTTCTCTCCGCTGTGGGTCAGCTTGTGGTTCTTGTAGTTGCCTGCGGGAGAGGAAAAAGGTGGAAAAGCGGGTTACCCGAGGGTGCGGGGGCCACACGGCGCACAGGTGGGGCAGGACGGGGGTGCGGGGGGGCTTTAGGAAGTGTCTCCCCCCCGCACCCCCGTCCCACACGTCAAACTCGGTCCCCGTCACGGCGGAGCAGCGCGCAACTGGCACGGCACAAATGAGAGGCAGGGTCAGCCCGGTGACCCGCGGCAAACGGAGGGCTCTGGATTAGGACCAAGGCCCGGCACCTCTCATTTAAAAAGCATTTAGGGAGAACCGTCAGCAGTCCCCGGCGATGCGGCCCGGCTTAGAGGGAAGGTAATTGGGAGCGGCGGCGGCGGCTCTGCCCGCGTCCCTCTCTCTCCCCCAGCCGGGCTGGGCTCGCCGCATCTAATCCCCGCTAATGATGGGCGAGGGGCCCGCGGGGGCCCCCGGCCCGGCTCGGCCCGGCTCACCTTTCTGGTGGAAGCCCTTGCCGCAGAACTCGCAGACGAAGGGCTTGTAGCCGGCGTGGATGCGGATGTGGGTGTTGAGCGTGGAGCTCCTGTTGAACGCCTTCCCGCACTGGTTGCACTTGTGGGGTTTCTCCTGCACCGGGGGGGCAAGAGGCCCGTCAGGGGGGGCTGCGGGGGGGGGGGGGGAGCCGCCGCCTCCCGCACCCCGCCCGCCCCCCCACCTACCTGGGTGTGGATGATTTTGTGCCGGCACAGGGTGCTGGCCTGGCGGAAGCCCTTCCCGCAGACCTTGCACACGAAGGGCCTGGCCCCCGTGTGCACCGGCATGTGGCGGGTGAGGTTGTAGTGCGCGTTGAACACCTGCGGGGAAGCGCCGGGAAGGCGAGGTCAGGCACGGCGGGGCCGCCGCCCTCCCCATCCCCATCCCCATCCCCGACCCGGCGCCCCCCTTACCTTGCCGCAGACCTCGCAGGTGAAGTTTTTGGGCTTGCCCTCCGCCGCGCCGCCGCCGCCGCCCCCCCCGAGCTTGGCGTGGCCCTTGGGGGGGCCGCCGCGCTCCGCCGCCGCCGCCTCCTTCATCACCTGGTCCAGGTGTCCCGGCAGCCGCTCCTTGTGGGCGAAGGGCGGCGGCGGCGGCACCTTCTCGGCCGCCAACCCCGCCAGTTTGGCGTTTTCCAGCAGGAAAAGCTTCTGGTGGGCCGAGAGCCCCCCCGGCGGCGGGGCGCCCAGCAGGCCGGCGGGGAAGAGCTGTCCGTGCAGGATGTCGGCCGGGTGGTACGCGGCGTCCAGGTAGTTGAAGTAGTAGAGGGAGCGGGGGGCGGCCGGCACGGCCCCCGCTTGGTGGATGACCTGCGGTTTGATGAGCCTGCCGCTGGGCTGGCCCAGGGCGAGCTCTGCCTTGCAGCACACGCCGCAGTTGGCTTTGCAAAGCCCCGCGCCGCCCCGCAGGCTGCTCTTCCACAGCTCCGAGTAGTTGAGGAGAGTCTTGGAGGGCACCTCGTAGCCCAGCGGCGGGATGGGGATCACGCAAGGCAGGGGCGAGCACAGGCTCAGCGGCTTCTTTGCCGCCTCCGGCTCCGGCCCCGGCCCGCCGTGCCTCTGCTCGAAGGCTGGCTTGGGCTCCGACGTCTTGGCCATGATCCGCTCGATGGAGAAGGCCAGGGTCTTGGAGGGGTTAGCGGCGGCGGCCCTGCCGTCGTGCCGGGGGCAGGAGGAAGGCATGACCGTCTCCAGCGACCCCGAGCTCGCCATGTCGCTCCGCCGTGCGGGAACTTGGTGTGAGCAGCGACTCGCTCCCGCTCTCGGCTCTGCATTCCAGAAAAGCCAGGAGACAAATCAATTTAATAAGCACCTTGCTCTCCCCCCACCCCACCCCCCCCCACCGGCACCCCCCTCCCTATTTACATTCAAATGAACATATCCAAGAACAATGGCACGTAGGGTACCAGATTACTGCTCATTAAGCGGAACACGCTAAAGTAACATGCAAGCTAGACCTTGTTAGTATTTAAAAAAAAAAAAAAAAAAGAAGAAAAAGGAAAACCTCCCCCAGCCTAATGCCACCCAGCCCAGCCCCACCGATGGCCGCAGTCCGGGAGCTGGGGGGGCAGGGGCGGGGGGCACGGCGGGGCTCGCCTTGGGACCGCTTACCTTTGCCCAGCGCCGGCGAGACTCATCCAAGCAGCTCGGTGTGGCCACAGTCACATTTTGATAGCAAACATCTTCCTGAGCGTCAGATCACGGTCTCGTACATTTAAAGCTGACATCACATGAAGTCACTTCGAGCAGAATGACATGGGGATGCCACCATGGATCTTCCCCGAGCCGAGGCGCCGGGCTGGAGCGCGGTGGGTTGGGGCAGAGAGAGGAAGAGAACCCCCCCTCCCTCCACGCACAATTTCCTTCCAGTTTAAGACGCACAAATCGCTCGTGTGCGAGCTGGGTTTTTTTCCTCTCTCTCTCCCTTCTTAAAAAGCAACTTGCAAAGCAGAGGAATCGTTTTGCATGTGGCAAATTAGAAGGCAAGTGCGATTCACAAGTTGGGTGGAAAAGAGTGCTCCAGTTCTTGCTGGGGTTAGAAGAGCCACTCCGAGTGAGCGTGAGGGTTTTTTTTTCTTCTTATTTTTTTTTTTTAAGAAGGGGGAGAATAATTTTTTTTTCTTGAAGCAACTACCACGCAACCATGCTCGAGTTATTTTGGCAACCCATCTGCAATCAGCTCCGTTGCAACCGAGCTGGAAGATAATTAATAAATTGTCACTTATCTGCGAGCCTCCCCAGCATGTATAAATTAATAGCCAGCCCATTAATTAGGACGGTGTATTAATGTTAATTAAACTAAGTTTAATTCCACCCCCCTCCCCTCTCAGGGTAGCTGGTGATTAGCCTTAAATAAACGCGGAGGGAGTCGAGTCCAGGGCTGGGTTTTCGCTGCTTTTTTTTTTTTTAAAAAAAAAAAAAAAAGGAAAAAAAAAGGACCCGTGCGCTGCGAACGGGAGTTTTGGGAATTGTCACGCCGAAGGGTGCCCGCTTTCCCGGGGGGCAGCCGGGCGGCTCCCCCTTCCCCTTCCAGCCCTGGTCCTCCCCCCCCCCCAAAAAAAAAAAAAAAAAAAAAGGCGACGTTACATTATAGCGCCTGGATGCCGGGGTTTCTTCCCTTCCTCTCGCTAATTAAAACGACTTGATGCGGGAGGGGAGGATTTGCAGAAAACCTCAGATGCGAGGACGCGGTAATTGCGAGAGCCCCGTGCCCACCTGGTTTTGGGGGGCCCGGCCGCAGCGGCAGCACCTCCCCGCGCCCCCACCAGCCGGCCCGGCCCTCGCCGGGGCTATTCAGCCCAACCAATTTCCCCCCAGCGATTCAGGGCGCTCAATTCTCTTTCACTTGTAGCCACTATAGCGCTGCGTGGAACCTGGTTTTGTGTGTTTCTAAAATAAAGGGGAGGATTATCCGGGGGAGGGGAGGGGGGGGAGAGCTAAGGGTTTAGATTGAGCCTGGCCAGAGGTAAAGCAAGCAATGAAAAGGCCCCTATATATATAATTTTTTTTCCGCCTCCCTAGCACGCCTAAGAAAGTTTGGAGGAATTCGGGGGTTTTGTGCGGCGCTGACAAAGCCGCGCCTCCTCTCCCCGCCGGGGCAGCTCGCTGCCGGCTGTTTGCAGACAGGCTTTTTCACCTGCGAACCACAACACGCTCCAGAAACAAACTTTGAAAGCGGCGGAGGGGAGCGCCCTGCCCCGGGGCCGCCGGGCTGCGCTCGGGGCCGGGGGGGACACCCCGGCTCGGGGCTCGGGGGGTGTGGGGGGACCCTCCTCTGCCTGCAGCATCAGGTGCCGGCGTTCCCCCGGCCTTGCCCGCTCCATCCTTCCCGCCTGGTCTGACGGGTCAGCGAGGGAGGGAGGAAACTGTCCCGCTTTTTTCTTCTTTTTTTTTTTTTTTTGGGGGGGGGCGGGGGGGCCGCGGACAGCCACATGCACCGGCACAAGGCGCGTCCGGTGGTCGGGCTGCGGGAGAGCCTGGCTGAGCCCCGGGGAGCCGAGCCGAGCCGAGCCGAACCTAGCAGAGCCGAGCCCAGCCGAGGCGAGCCCGCGCCTCCGCCGGGCAGCGAGCAGCGGGCAGGCGGCGGCTGGGCTCCGCTCGCTCCCGGGGCTCGCCGGCTTTAGCAAAGTATTTAATTAGCCTCCACAAACTTCTTTTCCTCGCCCGCAGATTATACTGAGTGGAGGGTTGGGAACTATTTTACACCTTGCCACTCACATGTTAATTAATCTCTATCTAACCCTAATTGCAGTTTATTCAAGCACCGCTCAACAGCTCACCCACACAATAAACACTGGGGCTGCTTTTATCCATATTACTCCCCGCTCACACGTTGAGTAATTAACTCCAGTACCAACTAATAGTGCAAACAAATATTTTCTGTAAACGAGATGATTTCGGGCAGGATAAAAGAGGGCTGCGGAGCCGGGGCCGGGCGCTCGCTGCCAGCTTTCCCTCGCCGCCCTCGTCCTTGCCGTGGTGTTTTCTGGCCCGGCTGTTTTCTGGGCCGGGTCTGTCTGTCTGTCTGTCTCTCCCTCCCTCCCTGGCCGAGGGGAGGGCTGCCGGCCCGCCGCTCCGTACCCACCGCCCTGCTCGGGGCAGCGGGGCCCGCAGGCCTCGGGATCCGCTCCTCGCCCCCGGGAGCCTCGGTGCTCCCGGGGGCGAGGAGCATCTCCCGAGCCCGGGTACCGGCTCCTGGGTACCGGCTCCCGGGTACCGGCTCCGGGCCGTGCCGCTGCCTCCCAGCCGGCGAGGAACCGGGGTACCGCCCGCCTTGTGCATCCGTGCTTTGGGACCCCAGCTAAGACCCGGGCATCGGAGCTCAGTATTTTAATTGAAATCGCAGGTTTAGGCACAGCTGGAGGCCGTCTCCATCGATTCGACTTCTGCCGTTTCGGCGAACATATTGCAAATGACTGACTTTGAGCCAGCTGCCCCAGCCACGCCGCCCTGCCTTCGCCCCCGCTCCGCACCGGCGGGGCTCAACGGGGCTGGGGGCGCTGGGGGGGGCGAGGGGGACCAGCCCGGCTTTGGGGGGGGGGCAGGAGCGGCTGCACGTCGGGCGGGCTGCGGGGTCCCGGCTCGGCGCCGCTTTCTGCCTCGCCCGTGGGGGCTGTTCTCCCGTGGGGTTTTAATCCATCACCCCCATCCCACCCCCGACCTTCGGAAGGGAAAAATGGTTTGCGGGTTTTTCCCTGGAAGGCGCACGCCGCAAAGCCTCTCGCAACGCAGACGCGATCGCTCCTGCGGTTATTTGTGCGCCGCTGCCCCCCGCCACCCCCAGAAGAACGACTGCGTGGCCGGGCCGGGCCGGCCCCCGCGGGGAACTCGCCGGGCTCGCCCCGGGGCTCGCCTAACGCCTCTTCCCATCGCCCGCTCCCCTACGCCCCCGGCAGCCCCGGCCCCAAACAACCCCCCGGCCCCCGACATCGAAAACCGGCGGGGGTTTCCCTTTTGGCCCCCGACAACCAGCCCCACTGGGCGAGGGGCTCCCGCGGGTGGGTCCCGGGTGGGTCCCGCCCGCGCGGGGGGCGCAGGGTCCCGTAGGCCCGGCCCGGCTCCCCGCGCCCGTCGGGCCGCCCCCGCCCGGCTGCTCGGCGCGGAGCGTTTCTGGTCCACTGGAAGATAACTTAGGATCCTCCTAGTTATTCAACTTGGCAGCTGCTTAAACTCCACAGTGGAAGCTGCCGAAAGTTATTAGCATTATGCTTCGATCTCTCTGAAATGGTGGCTTTGATTTCTATTCTGCTTTGCTTTTTATACGTCTTTTTTTAATACTTTTTATTTTTTTAGTAGCGGAAGGCGATGGACGAGCAGGCAAGCCACCAGCCCAGGCAATTAGGATGGGGCTGCCTTTTGTGAGCCGGGGAGTGGGGGGCAGCTTCTGGTGTGGCTTTGTGGCTGGTGCAAGGTGCGGCGGAGGGGCCCAGGGCCCGGCTGGGAGGAGAGCCGGGCTGCGGTGCTGCCCGGGCCCCGGGCCCACCGGGCTGGGTTTGGGCCTGGCTTGGTGCAAGGCAGCAATTACGCCCTCAGAGCACTGCCCGGGGATGGCCCCAAGGTGTTTGGTTTGCAGCGGTCAGAGACAGACACTTTTTGGACAAATTAGCAAGCAATGAATGGGGAAATCAGGATAGCAAAGTTTGGGGCTGGGGTGAAGAAGGCGTGTTACCCATTTGACTGCTTCCCCTTACCCATTTGAAACTACAGTGCCCCATGTAACGGGAGCAGTACCAACGCCTCAGCCCCTGTGGGCAGTCCCCCTCATCCTGCAGGGCCCTTAGGGTCGGTGGGGGGACCCCACTGCCGTGTCACCCAGCGGGGACCGCTGCGGCGGTGCATGGGGCAGGGGCAGTGCATGGCCAGGCCACCTTGCCTGGAGCAGAGGCGTTGAGTCCCTCCAGACTATTTTTTCAGCCTGTTCACTTTGTTATGCACACATCACTGTGTATACGTAGGCAGATAATTTTAATTTATTTTATTTAGGGGTTGGGGTTTTTTTTGGGTTGGTTTTTTTTTGTTTTTTTTTTTGCATAATGAAACACTACTGGGGAGGTAGGTTTTGGAGCACTGCATGGGTCCCAGAGCAAATCCTGTCAGTGGGATTTCGGAAGCGCACTGACCCAGAGTCCTTGCATGGCTGTGCTGGTTGACTTTGTCAATGATGGCAGGGGTAACATCGACATTTTTAACCTGTGTCTAATTTTAAGAGCTGGTATCTGACCTGCTCCTAAAGCTGTTTGAAATCTAGCCCCACTGCAAAGCAACCGGCAGGGCACCGTGGCAGGAGCTGCAGAGTGCCTCGATGGCAATAAAACTGGCTTATGTAATTCTAAAAATGGCAACTCTTTACTTGCCACATCTCTTTCTGTCTATGCAGAGAGTCCTGCAGAGCTGCCAAACAGAAGCAATTGAATGAACTCTTTTCTCGGCTCATTCCTCCTTCCGCAGCTCGGAGAAAGTGAGCCAGAGCCTATTCTAGTTTGCCTGTCAACAGGAATGGTAACTAACAGCTCGATCCCAGCCAGGCTTTATGCCCCAAAAACACTGCCTGCCTGTGAGGAGTGGAGAGAGACATCACGGGTGAAGTCTAGTTCCTGGTGCGAGACCGGTCTGGCCCAGGAGGCAGTCGAGGAGTTGGCGGAGTCCACATCATGTCCGAAGTCAACCCGGCCAGGAAGGCAAGCAAGAAATTGTTGAATGGGTGAGCTGCTGTTCTCCATCCTCATTGTCGGAAATAGTCGTTCTTCACGTTGCAGTAGTGGAGCAATGCTGCATTTCATTTCTGAAGGCTGAGACTGAAAGCTGTCCCTTCCTAATGTTTTGAAATATTGTACTTGGTCGTTTTGGAAGAGTGGGAGCTTTTAAATATTTCTGGTTTTGTGGGTTTTTTCCCCTTATTTTCTATTTAGGAGAAAAGGTGGGAGGAAGTAGAGAAGGAGAATATAATGGGGGGATGGCCTTGTTCTCACTTTCCTACTGAAAACGTTTCAGAAAAAGGAGCAAAAAGCAGTGAAAACCGGGTAGAAGCCCACTTCAGTTTTGTGTTCCTATTCTTTCCCTTTTTTGCTTGAAGGAAGGATGGCCAAAAAAATAAGTGGGACAAACGCCACGTGTTTTGAATTATTCTCCCCTTAATGAGATAGAAAAACATCTCATTTTCAAAATTACTTGCCTTTTCAATGAAAAAAAATCAAATAGAGTAAGAAGCTTTCCAAAGCCAATCTTTCCACTGTCTTTTTGCAACTCACTCCCCGCTCAGTGTTGACCAGCTTTTCTGGCTACGCCACATGTTACATTGTTGGAGATTGGTATTTGCCCTTGTTTGAACCATTGTCCCAGATGTCTTCATCCGCTGCAGAGCAGGACTCCACGGGCTGCGAGGTATCGAGGCAACAGCGGATGGCAGCACGTAACCCCCTTCCTCCAGGCCACACGGGACCGGCTGGGCTTGCGGCATCCTTGTCCCTGGTGGTGGTGGCTGAGTTGGAGAGAGCCTGGCAGGACTCCCAGGCTGGCTGGTGAAACTGCTGCTGTGCCACTCGGGCACAAGGAAAGTGCCAGTTTCACCCCAGAAGACGTGATCTAGAAGAACCACTAAAAATCCCCCCAACAATCCAAGCCCAAACCGAAAATCCAGACCTTGTTATTGCAGGAAAAATCTTCTATGCACGACCCAAGTATTCCCTGAATGTTCAAGAACACCCACAAATTCTGTAAAAATAGCTGATAATTTATTTATTTGATTTAATTATGAGCCTAGCTTGTGATTTTGGGGTGGGGGAGGGGGTGGGGCTGAAGCTGGTGATGCTGAAAAACCAATTTAGAGAAAAGCCCAGGCAAGTCATCAGCTCTGGGGAGCAGAGGAGTTGCTTAGGCTCTTCCTCATGAAATGCAGAGCACTGCGGAACCCACCAAGGGCTCTCAGACTTCTCGGGTGAGGAGGACCCCTCTGGGGCTATAGGCCTTTGGCCCCGCAGTCCATGGATGAGACTGGTGTCCCACGGCCATGGCCAGCGTGTGTTGAAGCGACTGGCTCATCTCTTCCTGCTTACACGCCTCGGTTGACCAAGGGTGTAGCTGTTGCGGTGAGCATTAGCTGCCCCTCAGCAGGTTGTGCTTCCCATCCCCGTTGGGCCGTGCTACTGGGTGACCCCCAGCACTGGTGACCATGGCTATGGGACACGTTCCTGTCCCTTACGTGAGGGTCCAGATGGGTTTGGAGTCTGCCGTGCGCTCTGCCTCTGATGTACAAACCAAACCTGCAATCTTTGCTGGTTTAGCTGGATAGAAAAAAATCCTTCCCTGTTATCAGAGTTCGCCACCACATTCACTTCAAGCGTTTGAGCTACCTCTCTCCTCCTTCCTACCTTCCAGCGCGTGCCTCTCCTCTCCAGCTGACAGCCTGGGACAGCCCCCCGAGATCAGCTGCTTGTGGAGCTCTCTCTGCCGAAAGCAGTCCTAAACGGTGTGGCCTTTGTTCCCCCCAGCTGTCGTATCCTCCAGGATCTGCAACAAGTCCTCGTTTTACAGACTCCGTCTTGTCAGTCCCCAATCTGATCTGACCACCTGGTTTGTTTTTGAATCGAGCACTTGAGTCATAACATTTCTGTTTATTTCAACAACTGTATTCCTTGCATAGGAAATGAGCCAAGATGGTCTAAGGCGGGGAGAGCGAAGCATGTCGTGGTTGTAATTGCTTTTGCTCTCCCAATATCAAATTTTACAGTATAATCAAAATCTTATTTTTGTACTACTGGACTCTGTTATTGACTTAATCTTCTTAAGTGCTCCTATTATTCCAGTGATTTCATCGTTGCATGTTGATTTTAATCTTTTGATCTCCATATTAGCTACTGCCTGCAACTAATTTGTTGCTCAGTGTTTTTCTTTGTTTTGACCTGTGAGGCATTTTCCTCATGGCACACAACTCTGCTGGCAGATTGCATATAATCTCTGCACTTTTTTTCTCCCATATTTTGCATAGTTACAACAAATGCAGATTTACAACTTGAAATGGAATATGCATCTTTTAGAAAGGCTGAGGAAAATATCACTTCAGGTTTAGCTCAAGAGCCTAAACGTGCTTGAATAAAGGAAATACGGCTGAATACAGCTCACCGGAGAGAGGTGTCACGCAGGCTTTTTAGTCCGGCGAGTTCAGAACGGGTGGCAACTGCCATAATTGTAACTTATATTATATGCAGTCAGGGATCAAAGAGCTTCTGAAAGCATTGCTAGACCTAAGATGAAGAAGGCTGGTTTTTGTGAATGGCTTAAGGGACTCCCCTAGCTGGACTCGGCTCGACACAGCGGTGGCTCTGGTGGATCGTGACACCAAGGAGCAGATTTTTGAACAAATGTTGGTGACGGTGGTGGTAGTGCAGAGTTGTGAAATTCACAGACAAAGTGCAGAGGTTGAAATACGGCTCAGCTGCGCTTTGGTTGGCCATTAGATGACCGCTTTTTCCCTTGCTAGTTGATAATTCAACCTGGACTGATTTATCGGGCACTTTTTTTGCTTTAGCTTTTTCTTTTAAAGCTTAGAGAAGTAATTTTTGCCTTAGGTTTGCTGTGACTTTTTTAAAAAGAACACAGCCTAAACATTGACAAAATCATCTTTGCTTTGCTGCGTGCCTGTTTATGCTTCTGAACACAAATTTTCTTCTAATATTTTTGACGTTTTGGTCACTAGAGAGGCAGAAAAGCAATTTCTAAGATGCCTATGGGCCAGGAGACATGCATTACAGCAGAGGGGAGAGAATCTGTTAGTTGCTGAAATATAAAACAAATTGGATGAACAGCTGCTGACACTTGTCAGTCAAATAGTTGATAGCATTTTCAGTCTCCATGCCACATGCTTTAAGTAAGTCTGTCAAAAAAAGGATATTTTCGCTGGACTTCCCTGTAAATATGAGAGAAGTTTTGGCCTGATCTATCATTTAAAATTTTGCTGGCAGAAGAATGAAATTTTCCTCTTTCCCCAAAACTGATTGACATAACTGTACTGGCAGATTCTTCAACTAGGTGCAGTTGTACTGGCAGAAAGTCCTTTGACTGTTGGAGCTCGTTCCATCGCAGCAATGGGTTGAAGCGAAACCAGCAGCAGGCCTTTGCGTTCCTCGGCTGGGTTTGCCAGAGTGCTCCCATACATCAGCAGGGCCTTTTAGGTGCTGCCCGAGGTGTAGCTTTGCTCTGTGGGAGCCTGAGTCCTGTCCAAAGTGCAGTCTGGGGCCAGGAGGGCTTTAAACCCAGATTGGTGTCTTTCAGACAAAACCAGACCATTTTGGATTCAACATTTCTGCAGGATTAACCCAAGCTGGCACTTCTCGCTCCCGCTACCATGGTGCAGCACCCGTATAGGAGAGGGTCAGACTGCCAGCACCCACTTAACCGTTTGCAGGGCTAAAGGCAGTGGGGATCAGGGTGCAACACGCCCCTTTGCTCAACCACAGGCTGCAGGCTCTGGAGTGGGAGGTTAAAGCCTGCTTTGCAGCGTTGCTCGTACATGAGCTTTTCTCCCCGCTCACACTAAAGTACAAAACTTGAAGCTCATCATTTAGGTCCAAGCTCCTTAAAAGAAGGAAGCTGGCTAAAACTTCCTTGTTTTGAATGTCTGGTCAAGCCTGACATATCCTCAGGGTTGTTAAGGAGTCTCTGAGGTGCTTTACTGGGGTTTGAGGGCGTGCAAAAAGCTGTCACAGGCTATAGGGTCATTGCTAATGACAGAAAAACTCAGACAAGGGTGCCCATAACTGCCGTTTCAGGGAGGCACCGATGTGCGTTAGTGACGCGCAGCCAAGGATCATCTCCTGAAGGCTGCGCCCACGCTCTTCATTCAAAAAACTGAGCAGGGCTCACTATTTTGAAAGGTGGCAGGTGGAAGTGGGCTGTGTTTTTACCCAATAAATATTTCATGTTAAAGAAAAAAAAAAAAAATGGAGCCAGTTCCAGAGCAAAATCAAGCTGTTTCTCCAGCTCTGCTCTGCCTGACTGGGAGCAGAGCTACAAATTTGGATCTCCCCCAGTGCTCTTTGCTACCAGCCTGGTGATCATCCCAGGTAAGGCTTTCGCAGCGCCTCTTCTTGGAGCTGTTGCCCGTCATGTAAATATTTGGGACAGCTGTGGGAGAGGATGAAGAGGGCACGAGCACATGTATGCATCAGTTTGTGTATGGGTCTCAAGTGGCTCTCAACCACCTAGAAGGAAGGGACCAGGTGGTGCTTGCAGTTTGTTCATTGCTTTATGTCTTGTGAGACTTGTTTTGTCAGGCATGTCCTGTGAGGGCTTCAGGGTGTGACTGGAGGCTCCAGGCATAACAATGTCAGGATATAGATGGTTTTTGTATGCGTCCCAGTGACAGACCTGCAGAGGCACCTGAACTGGTTTTGGTGGACTCAGTATGACCTAAACACTCCATTGCTACCTCAGTTCCTCTGGGGATTTAGGACCAAGTATTTGCACAGCTGGAGGATGGGTAAGAAGCGGGGAAGAGCTTCCTGTGTCAGTGGCCACAAGGCCATGTTCCTGCCTAAGCCCTCAGAGGTGGCTTTTCCTGGCAATGCTTCCCTCTACCAGCATCACAGAGCAAGACAAAAAATCAAGAGGTCTGCTGGGCTACAGTCAGGGTTCAAAACTTGTCTATGCCAGTGCATCGGATGGCTTATCAACATGTAAATGGTGCTAAATGTGCATGCCTAGCACCCACTCCTAAAGCAGAGACCCTGCTCATGTCCCTGTTCCAAGGGGGGTGGTGTACGCAGGTCACCACGGGTAGGTCGGTGTTGAACGCGTATGGCCAGCCGGATGGGGCTGCGGAGCACCTCTAGAGCTGGGTGGTAAACTCTGCCACAGAGGGAGTGCACCCGACATCCAGCATTACAGGTGAATGTGCTCCAGGCTCCGTAACTATCCCAGCCCCATCTGGGAGTCAACACCCCCTTCACTGGCTGTTCCCAGAGGTCCCCTCCTCCTCCCATATGTCCAGGGAGTGTCTCATGGCTCTTGGGCACTGGGAGATGGTTTAGTTTAACGGTTCATTATGTCAGGCAGGTTCCTCCAGGCAGGACGGTTTTTTTCCAACATTTGCCCATCTTTTATTTGTGGTGGGTGAATATTTGTCCTCATTCCTCAGGGTGGCAACAGGTTGCTGTGCTTGGGGGCGAAGGACATCAGCTCTTCTGCTTCTCTCTTAAATGACTGAAACCTGGGCTAGCAGGAGTCATTTTCAGTTTGAATTGGCTGACGGGAGGGAGTGACTGCAAAACCTCTTAGAAAACTCCCAACCTCATGTGCTTTCCTTCAAACCAGCCTGCTTTTTAATTTCAGCTAGGTGTTTGTAAGTGCCCAGAGGGAGCTGCAGCTGGCTCCTTTGGGAGAAGACAAAATACAAACTGAGGCCTTTTGGTGGAAGGTAACTGTCAGGCAAGGCTGATTCCTGTGTAACAACAGGGCTGTACCAGAGCAGACCGTCAATTAGACGTCCAGAGACAGATCACAGGACGCAGAGAGCAGATAATGATGGAAACAACTGGGGAGGTGACAGCAGAAATGTCCTTGTACCTGGGGAATAGACAGTCTGGTCTCACCCTGACCTTTGGGAGCAAATCAGGAAACCATCTTCTTAATTAATAAACTGTGAAAACATCCATGAGAAAAGAAAATGCCTTTATTCTGAGAGGTGGGGGCTCTTACATCTCAGCTTGTAATTTTTTTGTTTCTAAGGCAGACATAAAAAGACTCCATAATTTATTCTTAGGACATCTGAATAGTTATTTATTGAGAAGCCACAGTTCTCACACTTTTACAACTGTCGGCTTGTATAAGGCAAAAAAAAGCAAGATGGATCACTATTTTACACAGAAAGTAAAAGCTCTGGGTGGGGGGCTGATGGACATGCAGTTACTGGTCAAAATGCAATGTACATGACATATATAAAAACCATTGTGAAACAGAGGAATTGTAAATTATGGTTACAATCTACTGAAATAAATATTCAATATATTATTATAAACACATTTGTATAGTCTAAGATTGTAATTAAAGTTGTCTTTGTACATACACGGTTATTTGAAATTTAAACAAAAATGTAACATTCAGAGGAGCAAACGTCAACATAAAACAACTGCTTTGGACTTGTAATGTGGCATGATATATCCATAATGATAGGATTAATCTGGTGTGGCAATTAGAATGACTAATCCTTTGGGATGTAGCCTCTATGGAGTTAACTGCATATTGAAGGGAAGAGCCTGGTACATTAAAAAGGATGCAGAATGATTCAAACGGCTGTCTGGGTTTGTTTGTTTTCTGGTTTTTAAATGAACAGAGAGAACAAAAAAAATAATTTGTAATTGCCTCGTTCTTCTTTTAAAAACAAAGCTGTTTTTTTATTAATTTTAAGCAGTTGGCGTCCACAGAAGAGAAACAAAGAAATGAAAGGACTCGATTCACTCATCTTCACAACAATTTACCATCAATGTATATACAGTACATTAATGAAGCATTGTTTAAACTTTAATTATAACAGGGACACACCTAGCATGTTTTCTATGTAGTTTTTTTTCCATTAACAGTATTAAACAATGGTGCTCCATATTGCTTATGAACATATAGATATGAAATTAGGAAACCAATGAATCAAAGAGAGGTGCTAATCTTATTACCACACAGCTAACATGGCATTTGTATTGGTAAACTTCTCATGGGCATTTAGAGCTGACATAAAAATTCCTAATGTGGCTAACTGAGTTACAGACGAGGTACATGCACGGATACCAGGCGACCCCCAGCCGGTCCTCTGGGCCAGCTTCCCTAGTCATCCTCTTCATCTTCCTCATCGCTGTCCTTCATGGTGATCCCCTGGAGCCCTCCGCCTTCGCTGACTGATGCCGTGGCCTCCTCTACCGTCAGCCGGTTCCGGATGGTCTCATAGGTTTTGCTGTTTAAGGTGGAGTCCAGCACACCTTGCAATCGGAAATCCCGGTATGTTTTCTAAAGCGGGGAGAGGCACGGAGGAAGGAGGAGACAGCACAGAGGTCAGGGCTGACACTGGCTCCCCTGCAGCAGCACCACAGTAGTCAGCCCCTACCCCCAGGCCCGGAGTTTGGGGCCACTAATGGAAGTAGCTGGGACACCAGGGAAAACCCTGCCCCGGGGACAGTTTGCATCGCCCCGGGGCAGTGTAGAGGCCGCGGGGTCAGGGTTGGGGGGCATCTCTGCCAGGCATCGCTTTGCCAGGGCAGAGGTCCCTTGAGGGTGGCCTTGAGCAAGAAATCACAGCTCTGCGGCGCAGGGTGGCTGGGCTGTGTGGCTGCATGCAGGCTTCAAAGCAGGCGTGTGCTGGGGCTGCTCAGGGGAGCTTTACATATGGTAGGTTGGGGTCTAACACGACATCAAAGCAACAGATAAGGGCTCTGCTCCAGCTAACTTTCCTTGCTTTTGGATGCATTCATCTGCCTGTAACATCCGTTATTTTTCTTCATGCAGCAGAACGCTTATCGCCCGTAACCGCAGACGTGATTACACCTTCCCAGAATGCTCCATGTTAAATAATCCTACCTACAGTATTGGGATTAAATAAGCTAAGTCCAGGATACTGGGGAAAATTGTTGATGTATAAACATAAGCACACGGCATGTGTTTCTTAAATCTCTTTCTTCACCTAGTTCTGAAACTGGGGTTGTATTTCCATAGTTAGCTACATTTCCTTTGTTATTAGGATTAATATCTCTCATTTGAATTTATGTTTAAAAACTTCTCGACTCTGTGAGATAAAACTCTGGCCTCGTAGTTCATTTAATTCTGCTCTGTGCGCTGCGTGGAAACTATTTACTGTTCTGCTATTTCAGAAAGTCTTTGGATTTGTTGTAGCTGCTTCTGAATGTAATATTGGTATAAATAAAGCACAAGGAAGAAAGCTTTCCTCAGCTAGCTGACAAGTAGAAATAATTTGTCTGTGCCTGTTGTTTTCAGTTATGAAAAGCACATTTAATACATTTCAGTTTTAATTTATTCATGCCTTCAATGTGTTCACTGCACACAAGACCATAAACATTATAAAATACTAGACCAAAAAGCATTAGATAGAACCTAAAATGATCAAAAATATATTTACCCCCTTCTGTGATCTTATTATTTCATGTAAACCATTGCGATTTCACGCTGAAATAATTATCATTAGTCCAAGGCGCGCACACACACACATATACACATACACGTGCACTCAAGGGAAAGAATGTTACTTTCAGGGTATGTTATCTCACCTTTGTGATCTCTTAGAGTTGATTGTAAAAGAAACAACTTCAATTAACTATGAGAACAATCCTTATTTGCATTCTGATGATAATCACAAGCCGTGGCTGGACTTAAATGTTTCTAGTAAAACAGTGTTAAAAACTTTTGGTTTGATTTAACCCATTTTAACACTGGAGTTCATTGGTGTGATCAACATGTTTGTCCACGAGAAGGCTAATTTTGGTGCGCTTACTGTACAAGTAGGGTCGCATAACGCTGGAGTTTCCCTTTTTTTTGTGCAAACCATTACTTTGTTCTTATTTGCATACCTGTATTGTGCATCTATATGCATTTCAAGTTCCTGTTTATCCTGTGCTACAAGCCATACACACAAGTATCTTGATTTTTAAGAATTTTGATGAATGGCTTAATGTATTTGCCAGTGACAGTTTGCCTAAGACAACATGCCGCATGCATACACACACGCTCCTTCCAACGGCAAGACAGTAGTGAAAACACATCAGACGATTACCTTTACTATCCTAATGAGAGTTTTCAGTTGATAAATGTGAAGCTGCAGGTCCATGCGGTCTGTCAGCCAGGTGCAGACAACATTCATCGAGCTGGTGTACCATTGCTGCAAGAGAGACAGGACTTCTCCAGCAACCACGTTAGGGCTGCGTGCTGTGCCCTGAATAACACAGGCGGCACCCAGCATACACTCAGCACCAACCTTTCCCACTAGCCAGCCCGTGATGGGATATGACAGACTTAGAGGGGGAGACAGGCACCCTCTTTTACACAGACTTTCCATGCATGAGCATTTAATTTTAATAATAACAACAACAAACTTACTAGGAGGGGTAATGGCCACCGGCAACACCGCAAGGTTCTTGTAATCTGATTTTGCCATTGACGGGACTTGCCAGCAGCGGTGCGCGTTTGGCCCAGTCCATTTTTTAACCCATTTCCCCCGCCCCAGTGAGAGCACAGTCCTGCCTTTAAGTGTGTCAGACCCACACTCAAGCCACTTACCGTCTTGAAATGCAAACATAACCGGCCACAGGGCAAGTCTGGTTCCCTGACAGCGAGCGGAGGGGAGGCTCGTGCGGGGCAAGGTTTGGCTGCGGGTGAGGATGCTGGTGGAAGCACCTACAGACGTCTGCCCGGGCTGCGTGGGAAATGCTTTGGTTTCACTCTCACAATTATGAAAGATGGAAAAGCAGCAAACAAATGAGCTTGTTTCAAGCTGCTGAACTCACAGGGCCCCTCCGGGGGCTGAAATTTTGCTGCTTGCCTGTGAAAAAGGCTTGCAGCTGTGTAGCAGCAGCCTGCCAGCCCTGCAGTGCAGGAAGTCTCTGGTGGGCTGTGGATCAGCGCCCCGCTCACGCAGGGCTGGCATTGCATGTCTGACGCCACACAGATGAGCAGCGAGCCCTCGAGAGAAGGAAAAGCAGGGGCTGTGGCAGGGGGGGATCACAACAACCTCTCCATGGTGCTCAGCACAGCGGTTGATTACAAAGTGGTCCGCATACAGAAACCCATCATGCCTCTGTATGCACAGTCATACCCTTCTCTTGCAATCTTACACACACACACACACACACACAGAGATCAAAACCTGTACTGCAGACGAGCTGCAATTACTCTAGAACCAGTTAAAGATAAAAATACCCACTGAACCAGTTTATAAAATCCTGATCGAGCACTATCCAGGTTAGTCTGAAATGCCGCTCCCTCCCAACTAGCCTAAAACCTTGCATCAGTCTAATGCAGGCATTTTTACCTCCCTTCACTGCACCTTTGGGTGGGGGTCTCTGCCGCAGAAATGTGCCCTCTTCCCTCTGGTTTCTGACGCTGCCAGCACAGCCGCTGAGTGGTGATAACTGACTATTCTGTAATTGCAAAACTGAGGCCAGTGACTTGTTACCCTCCACCCATCAACACCGGCTGAGAGGCCAGTGCCTGCCTGTGAGCAGAGCGTGGATGGCGCTGCTGGACGTGCGGCTCCAACACCATACGCCGGGGCCTGCAGACACGGCTGTCCTGGAGCACCCACAAGCTGGCACAAGGCTCACCAAAGCAAACGAGTGAGTCCAAGCTAAACCAGGCCAGCATCACAAAAATGAGCGCTTAACACACATTGTCAAACTGTACAGTAATGCACCCAGGAGTTGCTACCCCGCACCGGGAGCAGACAGCAGAGGTTAGTCATGCTGCATGGGGAAGGGTTTTTTTGCCCCCACTTCAGTGAAGACGTACTTCTATTTCTACACCACCTCTTAATAAAATGGAAGAAATAAAGGGATGGAAGGGTCACCAAAGAAATGGCACATGGTGATCTCTTGCTCCATGCTTACACCTTGTGGAACTTGTGGCAGAGATTCCTGCTGGCCCTTTGTCTCCAGGATGGAGACCTGGCAAGAGCTAAGAGCTTGAATGAAACTAATTGAGACAGGCAAGCAGGAGCTCTCACCATAACAGAAGTCAAGCTCAGATACTGTTAGCTGTCACTTGAGGTCTTGACATCAGACTGGGGTTGAATTGTGAGCGAAGCACCCTAGTTAGCTGGTGTAGGCCTGACCAGCATGGTAGACATGAAGGTCTGGTGGGTCTTCATACCTTCTAATCCCTCAGACTAGTCTGAGAGGTCAGAGCATCCCTGGATATCCCCAGCGAGCCCCGGCTGCCTGTGGGTGCTGGGACAATGACCCAGGACAGACAGCAGTCAGCTGTGGGAGGCGGGGTGGCACGAAGCAACTGCTGCCACTGGGGGATCTGCCTGGGCTCCCTTGTAATGCTGGCGGCTCTGGGCAAGTCAGAGAGAAATAATTAATGTTTATAATGTTACATTTCTGCAATCAGCATGCTTAAATGAGTCATGCTCTCGGGTGACATTAGCTGTGACCCAGGGCTCTGCTGGCACACGGATGCTGAGGTCACCCAAACGCTTCCTTCCACCACCTCTTTAAATCAAAACCCACAGAGGGACGAAGCGACTGTATGTTACATGCGCACGCCCTCTCCCTTCCACTGCTGCCTCTCGTTTTCCACAAAACGATCTGCTGGGTGTTTATGTCCCCTCTAAACGAGATGAGAAGTCCCCGGCGGAGGCAGGTCCTGCCATTTCTGTTTGTCCCGTGCCATGCACACCTACACGGCTGTACGGAGCCAAAACAGAAATGATGACCTCTGCCCGGAGGTTATCAGCAAGGTGACTGCTGCTGCAAGACCTCCAGATTAAGCAAAATGAAACAATTTTCTGTGTTTCTGGTAAGCACTCCAACATGCTGGATTCTGGGGAGGTGCAAACTCCTCTGAGCCGAATCCGAATCATACCCCTCTCCTCTTGCGCACTGGCTGACAAGGGCTCA
Source organism: Morus bassanus (assembly GCA_031468815.1). Classification (NCBI taxonomy): domain Eukaryota; kingdom Metazoa; phylum Chordata; class Aves; order Suliformes; family Sulidae; genus Morus; species Morus bassanus. The sequence goes on along the minus strand of CM062580.1, from coordinate 9,289,320 downwards.
GCCAGGCGTATTGCTCGGCTGCATGAAAGGGGCTCTCTTACTCAAAGCTAAGTTACTCCAAAGACTTTCTGCTTTATGAGAAAAAGACAAAGTCTAATTCATTGATCTTGATACACAAAGCCGTCACATCACTTCATAGAGCACACACCAACTGCTGAATTTAAGCCCTGCATATTCATAAAAATAAGTTAGCCCATAAATTAAATGTTCCCTTTAGCTATCACTAGTGTTGATGTGCTATAAGACGCACAAGCCCTCTGATTCATGACTACCCTACCAAAGAAGATAACATTTGCATATGATTATATTATTAAAAAAACAACAACAAAGCCAAATGCTCCGAAACGGAAATGTGATGATTTCAGACAAAAGAGCGTGGCGTGGTCCTGTTGGGACACCGGCCGCCTTGCTCCCCCCATGCAGGTCTGCCATTCCCCGAAGGGCAGCGGGGCATGTGCCAGGGACACAGGGTTCCTATGGGGCTCCAGCCCTGTGGCTTGTCCCCATACATAAGGTGCAGAGGGCACAGCCCAAATGCTCAGCTTTGGGGCCTTACCATGGGGCTGCAACACACTTCAGACACATTTCTGGAGCCCGAGGGCCAGCTAAGCTGTAGCGTGGGCACACCGAAGTAAGTAGCAGAAATGTATTTTCCCAAAACTCCTCACCCCTGGTTGTAAAGAATGAGTAGACCTCATTAATACTCCCAAGATCATGGACTCCAACTCCACATATCTCACTTCTGCACACAAACATTGCTGATGCTAGCTGTCATCCCTGTCCACCAGTAAGAGGACAATTTGCACTTAGTCTGGGGGCATGGGGTGTGGGATGGCTGTGGAAGGTGCATCCCAGGGGATGCGTGATGGTTGCCACATATCCACCGGGACATCAGCGGGAAAGGGACAAGGGCTCCCATGGAGGTGTGTTGCAGCCCCCACTGCCTGCTGTGCAGTGTGACCTCGCTAACAGCAGAGGAAATGCAAACAGACGCTCTTTAGATGCTATCAGAGCCCAATAACAGCAAGTAGATATGGTATTTGCACGGCCAGGAATTTAATCCCTCTTTCAGGTTAGTTTTCCTGTTCCCCTTCTGACTTTCACAGCAACCCTCATTGCTAGGTGCTAGCCTGGGTAGATGAGGTGGGCCATGGGCTGGCTGGGATGCTCCTGGACAGGCATTAGAGGAGCTGAAGCATGCCAAGGGCTGGGCTTCCACGGCTGCCCATGCAACACCCCAACCAGCTCGAGCAAGAAGCTTCCTTGTTCCCCCCCCCGCCTTTTTTTTTTTTGAATGCAAAAGCATGATCAATAAGTTGATGAAATAGCAAGTTTGTCTCTGAATACATAAATTGCAAAAAATTGATATGAATAAATCTTCAAGTAACACACTGAGCGTGGCACATTTTATCAAAAAAAAGCCCTGTGCTGGGTTCCTGCGCTTTCCGGGAGGTGGTGTCATTACACATACCCAGGAACATCTGCAAACCCCCGTCTTCTTTGGTGTGAGCTGAATGGAAGCATGACCTCCTGTTCCTTGCCATGAACCTTGAGTTCACACTCATATTTTACATGTTACAGGAAGCCACAGCTCACCCCAGGGGTGCTGCAAACAGAATCTCGTAAGCCAGATGCAACACTGCTTCTTAAGGCACCTGAAGGAGCTGTATTCTTCATTCAAAAGCTTACATACTAGTAGCTTAAGGTCACTTCAGCTTTTGTAAAGAGTGGGACAAAACCAGGAATGCTTATAGGGCTGGGTTGTCAGCAGGGTAGCAGAGGGATTACAAGGAACCTGTGACTCTGCCTCTTTCTGCCTTTACTGGTAGTTTTTTTGTGTGTGAACAAGTGCCATACAACAGATTGAGGCTGGTATAAAGGCCTGGGACTGTGCAAGAGCACCCCGCTGAGCCTCAGCTGTGCTTGCAATTAGCAATAGGCATGAAATGATTATTGTTGTGGTGGCTGATGGCAATGTGAAGTGACAAGTTTTATGGGGGAAGTTGTAGTAGGGATGTTCAGCAAGTTTCTGCAAACCATTAATCGAAGGCTGCAGCACAGTTTAGTCAAAGCTATTTTATGTCATTCCAAAGGTCCCACAAGGATGCTGAAAGAATATTTTTCTGCTCCCAGTGCCTTGGAATGGAGTTTTTCTAGGTCAGGGATTCTTTACTGCCCTATTTAGTGTCAAAAATACCCATTTGCCTCAAATTAGCAGAAAGCTTGTAGTTAAGGGCTAGAGATTAGGCACACAAAATTACTCAGCAGGTGACTGCTGGGTGGATTTGGGGGTTGAGAAGTCTTTAAAACTGACTACAAGACATTATATACTTCTGACAAAAGAACATAGTAATCCTACCTGCTTGCTTTAACCACTGTTGTTTGTCTATTATTATGTGCTTTAATGCTCATAAGAGCAAAACTACTGGTGATACTACTCAATTACCATAGTAACTCTCCCCTATGACCTCTCATTTCAGTACTCGCTTTCCAGCCAGAACCAATCCAAGCAGGGCAAATCTATTTAAAACTGTGACACACACTGCACAAGGAGGCTCCGAACGCCGGCTGGCTCCCTCTCTTTGTCTGGGACATGGACTTGTATTGAAATGCTGAAAGGAAGCTTTGAAATGAACCCTTGAATTCAAGGTGTTTCAAAGGTGAGGGACTGGATGTCGGGTGGCTGCCTCCGCAGCATTCTTGAGCCAGCCAGCACGGAGTGAGGGGACCACAGAGGTGGGAAGGGAGAGAGGAACGTGCTGATCGTGAGTCCTATTTCCCAAAGGAAAACTGAACCTGCTCTCAGGCAACAGCCCTCTCTCAAAGAGACTCGATCAGCCAGGAAAAAGAAAGAATTAAAAAATTACCAACTCTTTGTATCTGGTGTTTGCGCCCCTGTCCAATGGGCCAGAAGCTCAGCTGGTCGAAAGCACAGTGGGGCTGTGCTGATTTACAACTGCTGACAGTACGTGACAGCCAACAGAGCCGTGTCCATCCCCATCCTGGGCAGCTCTGAGATCGAATTCGGTATTCGGCGTTGTCACATGCATTCACGGCAGCCACCTTCCCTTGGCAGGTGTCATCTTGGCAGGGAAGGTAGGGCTGCAGCCACAGCAGCTCAGGACCTTGCTTTCCAGGGACCAGCTCTGTGCACTCAGCTGCCAGCACTGCATGAAGACTTGCTCGGTGAATGGGAGCAGGAGCTCTTCTGGCAAAGTCTGCCTGCCCAAGGGACCATGCTCCTGCGTTTGCTCACGGCATGCCCTGTATGCACACGCAGCCAGGTTTGTACACACGATGCTGTCTGCAGGCTTGCAACCCAAAGCCCAGGCTGCTCAACGGCAGTCAGGGAAGGACCACTCTTGTCCCTCTGGTCTTCTGTGACCACCAAGGCGTTCCTCTCCACCTTCCCTCAATGTTTCTTCTGCTGTTGATCCCAGGCAATTACAAAAACTTGGTAAAGTCAGTAAGCATGAAGCAGAGAGCCTTATGGCCAATGCAGTTTCCTACTCTTGTCTTTAAAAAAAGAAGAGAGATGTTCCCAACAAGCCTGAACATACACGGTAGCGTACGTGATCCCAGTTTGAGAGCCTTGTCCAAAGCCCAGCTCAGCTGGGATGCTGGATGTGGATGACAGTGGTGATGGGACAAAGCGTCCCTCCTTCCCTGCTCCCAGCCAGCGCTAGCAAGGTCTCGGCCGGGCTGCCAGAGCTGAGCTCTGGCTATTTTTTAGGCTGTGTTTTGGAAACCCGGGCTTTGTTTGCTGCAGAAGGTGATGTACCATCCCCCAGGCTGATCCACAGCCAGGAAGGTGGGGAAAGAGCAGGGACAGGGCCTTGGTGACACAAGTCCGTCTGAAACTCTTGAGTTAAGATACATGGTGGTGGCCCTGGGGGAGGACGTGGCACAGCCGAGGCAGACGAAGGGCTGCGGTCCCTCAGGCACGCACGTAGCTCTGATTGCCAGTGTTGTTGAGAAGATGGGGACAGACCTGCCACACAATGAAGAAGGAAGAGGCAGATCTCTCCCCTGCAAGCATACATTTTCTGGATGGCAAGCGGAGACATGCCCATGCAACAATCCCCATCCCATGCGTTCATCAACTCTTCTCCCCACTACACAACAAAAACCATCCTCTGCGCCGGGTATCACTCCACAGTGCCCTGCTTACGGGCTCTCCCTCCCCTGCCATTCACTGGGGGACCAGAAGAGCCATCCAAAGGCAGATCAGCATTCTGAGCTACAAAACCTCCTCCAGTGCAGAGGGCTAAACCTGTAGCTGGGTCAGGGGCTCAGCCCCACAGGCAAAGAGCATCTGGCTCAGTCATATCCTGCCCACAGCCATGGGTGGCATCAATAATAACCCAGTGACTCTCTCGATTTACACCTGCCAAGGATTTGGCCCGTTCCCCCAAGCCTTGTGGAGGCCAAGGCTCAGGGGACCGCATATTGCACCTCTGAGCATGCCTGGAAGCAGAGAAATTGGTGTGACATTGTCCACGTTACAGAAATGAAGTTTAGCGGCTGTGGATCTACGAGCACACAGCTAACCAGAAAATAAGCAATGAGTTAATATCACAGGCATTGATCAGCTAGTCTTACAATTAATGCTTCCAATAAAAAAAAAAGCTCCCCTTTTTATTCAACAGAATAAGAAATTAAACACTTGTGGGCTCATTCTAAAGAATGAATGAAATTGAATAAGCTACCTAGCACTTGAGATTCCCAGCGAGTGCTTGAATAGAGCAAACCTCCTGAGTTGAATGGATTGCCTTTTGGGACCAATTTGTCTCTTTTCACTCTTTATTCCTCCTTTTTTGCTGACAGATGTACAAAGGCGGAACTGCGCTGTGCAGCTTAGCTACATGCACCCACAGCAGCTGTCACTTTTGTCGAGCAAGTTAATCAAGCAAATGCCACCATATCCCACTTTCTATAAGGAACAACATGTTATAGACAGTAGTCTTGGGAGACGGGGAGGGAGGGAGAGAGACTTTATTTTAACTTTGAGTAGCTGGTATTTTTTTTCTCCCCTCTGTGTGTAAAAAAAAAAAAGAAGGAAAAAAAAAGCAGCCAAACCCAGTAGCACAAGCTGACACTTTTGTTTTCCCGTAGAACAAATATTTAATATGATTTTAACTCTAATTTGTACTAGAGGGAGAGCTGTCTGGTTTTAATTAAATTTAAGGCACTTAGGGGAACACGGTTAAAAAAGAAATGGAAGCTTTTTGTTTGTGTTAACGCTTGTTGATAATAATATATTGATTGTCAATTGCTAAGCCCAAAAGATTAGTGTAGTAAATACTATTATCTGAATGCCACAAGTGAAGTGCTAGCTTCCCGTCCCTGCTTTTCCCTTTGTGAGGCAGTTTGAATCACTGGTTGTTATTTATACATTTTCTTTGATAAAACCAACTTGTGTGGCTGATTTTTTTTTAAACCCTGCCTCATTAAGTGCATAATAGCATTTACGTGCGGGGCTTTCTGCTTTTTAGCCTTTCAAGCTTAAGCTTATATTCCTCTCTCACAACCATGTTTCAAAACTTGGGACGATCACAAACAATTGGATACACACCAATATTGTATATATCAGATGCTCTCTTGCTATTGCCAAAGACTAGAAAATAACAGAACATTATCTGCAAAGAGTAAATAAATAGTTATCGTCCTGCTACGCTGCCGCACACTGGATAATAACACCGTCCGATCATTAGGTAGCTTTTCTGTTGCACATAATTCTTTAAGTGCATATACTCTCATTAGATATGCAAAAGTTGACATCAAAAGTAGGTCTTTTGGTGTAGCTCTACGGAGCACACAACAGCAAAGCACCGAGAAGGCTCTGGGCAGCCCTTGGTTTGCTGTTAGAAAGGTAATGCCCGCCCAGATTCACACACTTTTGAAAGTATCTTCTCTTTCAGAAAAGAAATCTAAGTTTTGGTAACAGATTATGGTGTGCGAATTTAACTTCTCCATGGGGTCTTTCGCTTAGTGTGTTCAGAAACAGAGCACACAAATCGGGTGTGTTTGGGATACGTGAACTCTTTGCCAAACTCCGGATGCTATGCTTGCCCCTCGCCCGTACGAGCAAATCCTCCGTCAGCCGTGCTTGGCAGGGCTCTGCCTATGCCTGGGCAAGCAGTCCTCACAAGAGGCAGCATGACCCTCATTTTCTGAATTAAACCTCTCTGTTAAACTCTACAGATCTAGTAAAGTGCTAACAATTTAATAAAAAACCCCTGAAACCCCAGGTTCTTTTTTTTTTTTTTTTTTAATAAAATCTATGACTTCATTCTATATCAAAGCCTCATGAATCTGTCTGGAGTCTCCCAGGTCACGCTCGCACTGAGCTATTACTGAAATAAATGGCTGCACTGTTTTTTCCTGGGATTTTTTTGTATCACTGTAATGCTATCACTGCAAGTACACACAGTGTATTCAACATCCACCCCAGTGCTGCAATTTCTGGATGCCTTTTACTCTGTTTTATACTCCTTAACTATGAAATTTCATTCACATTGACAACATAGCTATAGGAGGAAGTTACAAAGTCAAAGGGGCTCGATATTAAAACAATTTGTATTATTATTTAATAAAGTCACGGTCCCAGCGTTGCCTAATAGGGTTAAGCTGCTAGCCAGAGCAACTCATCATCTGTCTAGGATGCAAATGGCATCACCGAATTACATTATCTTCCCCCCCCCCACCTTCTCTTCCCAAAAATAAACCACAAAAAAACTTTGAATCGCGTAAGAGCTCTGCCTTCAAACAGGGAAGAGAATTCAGAATGAAAGCTGAAACGCAGACCCAGGCGCAATGAAGTGCCGCACGCTTTTTGCAGTACATATGGTACCTGAGATCACCCACTGTTTGGGGATCTCAGCAACAGGGTGCTCTCAGGCTGGCGCTTCACCCTTAATTGGCTTGAAGTTGGACCCGATGGGGCTCGGCAGGTCGGTGCCACGGGTGTTAATGGGAGGGAGGCGCGGGACTCCTTATGGGTACGTTTTCTGCATGTGCTTGTGGGATTGCACAATTCCCCGCTTGCCAAAGGGGCACAACTCATCCTGCACGCTCCTCGCTGCAGATTAAGAGATCGCTCTTAACCCAAAATCATTTTATTCCTTTTTGGAGTGGAAAAGGAGGATCCACATATTTCATGCCAGTGGGGCCAAGGTGCTCAGCAAATAAACATGCCCAAGAAGATCATCTCTAACACTCCCTGCTTTCAGCGCTGCACAAAATCAGTTTAACACCTACGCGCGTTTTGTGCAGCTGCAACTCCACACGCCGCGGTGGGTGCAGGTTTGTTTACTCTGACCCTCCGTGGCTTTGCAGGCAATCCATGTGCTCTCATTACACAAGCAAAGGTTTCCCACGGCAGGTACACAGCCAGAAAGGGATCTGCAGACGGTACTGCTCCTTCACCGGAGGAGGAACAACTCTGCTGCCAGGGATATAATGTCTTGCACTTATTCGGGTGTTCCCAAGCTGTACGTCAGGGTGGTCTACTCTGCTAGCCAGACGCCAAAGTCTCTGCCTAGCCAAGAGCCACACACTCACATCCCTGGCAGAGGTGATGGGCCATAGGCAGGACATGCCGATGACTCCCTAAGCTTTCTCCTCTGGGAAGGATCTCATTGAAAGAGCTACTGCAATGTTGGGTCACTTCCTCCTATGGCCGGGGACGCCCCGGTCTCAGCAGGCTGGGGTTTGCTGTGAGCAAACACCTATGCCAGCCCCTGCGCTGACCATCTCTGAATAAAGCCCAGCCACGTGCTGCTAGACTTGCTCTGAGGAAGGCGAACCCCTTGAGCTGCACGCTGGTCAGGGCTGGATGGAGGGCAGCAGGCAGAGAAAACTGCGAGGGAGACCTGCGTGGAAACAGCTATTTATCGATGGCAGGGTGCAGGGGGGGATGCGGTGGCCAATGCTCATGGTGATCTGGGAAGAAAGCCTGCCAACATCGGTCCTGGCAACACCTCTAATTTCTCTCTCATTCACAACACCCTCAAACCAGGGACACCCGATGCTTAAACCTGCAAGTTCGCAGGCTGAGAGCCTCAGTGGGTGCCTCCTTTCCTCTCCGAGACAGGACAGCCCCAATCCTCAGGCACCACATTATACATCTGCACAAAACGCTGCCTTTCAGCCAATAGGTAAAGCCTGTCCTGGCTACGTGCATCCCTGAGCTGGAAGACCCTGCTTATACAGGGTGTGCTGGTACGCAGCACCCCACGCACCTGCACGCAGAGGACCGAGCTCTTATCGGGGCCCTGGGTACCGTCAGGTTGGCTCTGGCTGCTGGGCCCTCTCTCCCTTCGCTGTAGATACAGCCCAGCAAAGTGCACAGCGCTTGCTGGGAACTGTCAAATAAAACCCCAGAAAGCCTGCTGCTTTGCATGATTTTGCAGTCCTTGGTTTTCCTAAGGGAAAGAGCTTCTGCATAAAAATATATAAAGGCGCACACACACAAACCCACTTCTGTACGGATGCTTGTTCTCAAATACTCTTTTTAACCTATAAAATACGCTCTGCTTATTTCCATTTTTCAAAAAAGAAATTAAGTTGACATGTTAAAATCTGAGTTTCTGTATAAAGCAGCTTAGTAAAACGCAATATCCACACAATGCGCTGCTATTTTTCTGTCCTGATTCCACAGCTTTGTTAGTGCAAGGCAGTGACGATATAACTGGATGCGAAGTTGCTCAGTAGGATGTAATACAGTAATGCATGCTATGGAATACTTTAATTATACTTGTTACTAGGATTAACTGAAAGCTGTCACAAAGTGAGACTTGGTAGACTTTAGCTGGCTCTTTTATAGCCTGCAAATTTAAAAAACGTAGCTGGAGGCTGTGTGGGTATCTCAGTCCTGAGGGTTTTGTGAGTGCGGAAGGGAGCAACATCCCTGGTATCATTCCTGGGGTTACACACTGGAGAAAACGCACTCCCTGCCTCAGTCCTGCTAAGCATTTTTGAATGCTGATATCATACATCCAGGGTGAGGTTTAAAGGAGCACCAGGAAAGGAAAGAGCCGCAGATCAAGAGAAATGAAGTGACCTGGGACGGCTAATCTCGCACGCACCGCTGGCTGGCGCAGGCAATGGCAGCGATTGTGTGGGGCTGGATTGCAAGGGGAGAAAAGGAAAAGAGGGATTGAAGGCACTGCTGGAAATCAGACAATTTGTCATTGTCCGCGCAGGGGCCGTTGGCTCACCCCTGCGCGCACCGTGAGTTTCTTTGGGCAAAGGCCCTTTGCACAGCCCGGAGGGAGGGAGCAAAGCTGCTGGCAGCTGGGGGCTCGGCCCCGCAGCAGCCATGCCCCAGTGGGCCGGGGGCTCAGCCCCGCACATCTGTGTGCACCGGGACGTCCCGGCCCTTCCCATGCTCCTCGCATCCCCAGTCTCAGCTGGCACCCACGTGGGTTGGAATTCACAGGGAACGCCAGCACCTTCAGGCTCTCCTTCCTGACTACCCACAAGATTGGAGCTTCAATTAGCTAAGGCCTCTTAAACGAAGCTGGAAGGCAGCTTCAGCTCAGAGCGTACTACGCAACTCGTATGCAGTTGTAAATGTGCACAGGCAGCTCCTGGTCAGGGAGCAGAGAGGCTGCTCTGAAAAAGGCTCTCTCTGGATCGAGGATGCCTTGCTGCCTGCAATACAGCACGATGGCACCTCTTCCCCAGAACCTACCTTGGCTACTCATGTCTACCAGGAAATAAATGACCTTTCACTCAGTGCCGGCCCTAAAACAAAAATCACTGATGCACCAAAGCACTGTGCGGATGATGTTAGCAAGTCTATGCTGACCTTAACGTAACGGAGCAATCAGTCTGCCTTCTGAGAATGATTAATGGAAAATCTCCTCTGGAAAAGAAATCAAATTAACTGTCTTCAACCAAATGTCTACTGGAACACGAAAAGCTGTTCCGATAAAGACATTTAGGAGGGAAAAAAACCCCTTACGAGCATGTAAAATCCAGTGACAGATCTAGGACTTATTTTATTAAGACTCTCCCTAAAATAAATTAAATGGAGCCTAGTTAAATGAGCACTTCAGGAAAGAAACCTTGCTGAGGGGAATGCAGGAGAGGCAGGAGGCCACGCTGCTGCATGAAGCTCATGTATGGGAGTGAAAAAGGACAACGGAAGGGATGGCTCCGATAAGCGATGTCCATGCTAAGCTCCTCTCCCCGCTCCTGCACGGCTCTGAGCAGGGACGTGGGAAGAAAAAGAGGCTGTGGAAGGATGGTGCATGGTATGTCCCCTTAGGACAGAGAGAATTTGTCCCTTCCTAGAAGATATATGGATAATTGCCATCACAATTTTATTTTCTTTCCCAGCAAAGGTCCCTGCTGACTCCAGGTCTGGGTCCAAGTCCTGACAAGTCAGCCAAGGGCTGCGGCAGCCTCTGCAGCAAAAGCTGCGCTGCTCCAGCTCCTCCAAAGATGCACGGGGAGAAAAAAAAGCAAGCTGCACTTCCTCGAGATCAATCTGCCTAATTGTCTTCATTTCACAACTCACTCGGGAAGGGGGGGGAGAAGGGGGAAAAAAAAGGCAGCAAAAAACAACGCAGAAGAAATAGCTCAGTGGAGGCCATATCAGGATGGGAGTGGGAGAGAGTTAGTGCCCTAATGAGCAGTCTAGCTGCGTAGGAGGGAAACAGGTTGTTGTCTGTCTAAGAGAAAGCGGTGAGTGTGGCTGCAAGCAGATATTAGATGGGAGCCCGGCGCACAGTCTGATATCCGTTCTTCCCCTGATCCTGCAACCCATCCTCCTGTGAGTAATTCTAACTCACAGTGAGTAGCTCCACTGACTCACGACCAGGCTTTTGGGTTCGAGGAGGGGAAGGAGAGGGAGGGTGAGAAGGGCTTTCTTTTGGCATTTGATTGTGCCGTGCAAGGCTTACACTCCAGCAAGAAATGCCATGATCCTGCAAGCATGTTTTGAAGGAGCTGCCAAAATTCAAGCGGGTAACCCCACTGAAGTCAAAAGCTTTGATTTTTAAGAATAAGCTAATGCCTAAGTGTCTGCAGAGGACTTGCTGAATTAACTGATACAGCTGTCAGTCTGTGTTTTGTAATTTTTTCTGTATACTTAGGTGTGATATCAGCCTCCAAATCACTAGGTACTGAAACATATGCTGAGCTGCCTGTGGACCCTCCAGTGAACCAGTAAGAAGTGCTCACTCAGGTTCCTGAAAAATTCTACAAGGATTTTACTGAAGTCTGAGACTCGCACAGTGCCCTGCATCCTTATCACTCAGTATCTCTGATATTCAGAAGTCAGTTTCCAGCGAGGGCGGCCACGAGGACAGCCCAGCACTCCTAATGGGCTCTGGGCTGGGGAAAGGCAACAAAAATCTACCAGCTGCAACATCAGCCTTGGGATATTGCTGGGGCTTCCTAAAAACCCAACCAAGCTGAGCCTGAGGGACAGGACCTGGCACTAGAGCCCCAGCCGAGGGCTTGTGCCTCACTGAGGGCTTGTGCCTGCCCAGACCCCGTCGATCTCACCCTGCCATCAAGACAAAAAAAACCCGCCTCCGTCTTGCAGAGACAAACGGGTTCACTTTCTCATTTCAGGAGAAAATACTCCGTCTGGTATCCCGGCTGTGACACAGACCTTCGAGGAAGCCGAACATACACAGTGACAGTGAAGTGGTAAAACTGCCTTCTGCAAAAAGCACTGTGACTACTGCCACCTCAGCGGGCTCAGCGGGCTGTATCACTGCGTGATTAAGTTCTTACCAGACTTTTTGGTAAAGGCAACCTTCCTGATCTGATAACTGCCAAGGACAAGCCAAATACGCAGGGTCAATCTATGCACATTTAATCCCCAGAAGGCAGATTAAGTGTATAATTGACCCATATAATCCATGTATCATCTCCAGTGAAATGTTTTCTATGTCCGGTTTAGGCAGACATGAGGCCCATAAGAAAGCGATCAGAGACACGGTATTACCATTGCAGTGGATTTCATCAAAGTTAGAGATGGCTTTTTAATCACTGATCTCAGAGACTGCTAGATTTAAGCAGATGAACTAGCACTAAGCACATCTGTTTTAATCCTTATCTTCTACTCAGGCTGGTGTCTTCAAGAAGTACAAGGAGGAAAAAAATAAATTAATTTTTTTTAGGTCCTTGCAATCTTAGGAGCTTCTCTTGGTGTTTTGATCTCTCATATCAAAAGCATGTTTTTGTTTTTTTCGGTAAGATATTGAATTAATCATCAGAGAGAAAAATGCCATCTGCGCTATTTAGGGACTGCATCAGGATGCTGGAATTCACAGGATCTTGGGGAGCTCACTCAATGCTCAGTAGCCTTTTGTGTACGTGCTACTCGCCCGTGGCTGGGGAAGAAATATTCTCACTATGTTTTACATTAGTGTTTACCAATTTATGAGGAAGAAAGGTTGGCATTTACACTATCTGCTAGTCAATCATAGACTGTCTGGATCACATATGTTCTGATGGGTTGAAACCGATACTGTGAGTGTCTAAGGGTGTGTGTAAAGATACACACACATAGACACATGTATAAATAACCTCCACCAAAGGGCACAACCCTTACAAGTAAAACTCCCACTGCCTTCAGACAAAATTACGGATGTATAAATTCTGATCCTATGAAATTCTGAATGCCCGAGCCAAAAGGGACTTCAATTTTGCAGGACTGGTCTGAAGAGCTGAGATCACTCTGAAGGTATTTTCCCATGTTTAAGACACACCCGCCTGCCTCTGCCTCATCGTTCCTATAAACTGCCACATTCTGCATGTCAACTCTGCCCCCTTTCTGGGGAAAAACTGATAAAATCTTACTTTCCATCAGGGACCATGAGAGTTTATGATCCTTCTGTGTTCTGTGCAAAACATCACAGCAGTTTAAATCCCAAAACACTCAGCCGTGCGCAGGAATGCAAGGAATGGATGCTACGATGCTATTCTGAAACTCTTCTGTTACCACTGCTCTCTACCAACGGGCCTTATTAGTGTTTTAGCTTTAAATGTTATCAAATTAGTGAGCCAGGCCAAGTAAATAAGTCATGTTACTCTGCAGTAAACAGCACTGCCAAAAAGCTAGTTAGGTTTTGATTACCACCAGAACTCCACGATCAATCTGTTCATTCAATGATCCCAAGAATACAGATTTTTAAAATTAAGATGACTCTGTTGCAGGGGGGAGGGGGGGAACCCTGACTAATTTGTAGAATTAAGAGGATTAATGCACAGACCACATAGAAACATTACAATACTCTTCCACAAACACCAGTATCTCCCAAAGAGCATAGCCCTGTTCTGCAGGTGCAAGCAGGGCACGCAGTGCAGGGGAAGAGAGATGGTTTCTGAGCTAAAAAAATCATGGCAAATGCCAAAAAAAGACATATTAACCCAGCTTCTGTTGGGAGATGGCCTAACGCACTCTGCAGCCTCTGCTCCTGGGAGGAAACAAAGGGGAAATGAATGGAAATGTTGGGCAGGACTGCAGAGAAGTGTGGGGATTAGGAATATCCGGGGAGCTGCAAACCCCACCGAACATGCAATAGGCAACCTTGCACTGTGCACCTCTGCTTTTGCACTACTCATGACTGCACAGAAAGGGGATTTAGCCCTATATTGCGAGTGTCTCTAACGTGATCCCACTGAGACCAGAGGAACTGCCTGCAGGCAGATTTAAGCTGTTAACCTGCCATTGCTGCACATATTAACATATAACATCCTGAAACTGGACTAAGGTTTCAGCTGGGGTAAGCCAGCATCGCTGCACCAAGCCAGCAGAGGAGCCGGCCTCGAAAGTGTTAATAATCTGATTGCCTGGAGAAACTCAGCAGCTAAGAGGATTGCTCCTCTGCTGTGCTGGGGGAAGCGAGAACAAAACCAGGCCCAAGTCTAATTCAGCATCGTAAAGACCATTTTTGATTATTCCTTTTTCTTATTAAAAAGGTAGCTAGCACCTAAAATGTCCTTGGAAAATATGGCCATTGGTGCAGAGACCAAAGGACCGTACAGAGCCTGTGGCCACACTGTGTCTCTGTGTTAGGTGAGGGGGGAAAAGGGCTGCAGGACTGTGGCTAAGCTCAAGCTCAGGACAACAGCGTTAAGCATTTGCTCTTACCGAAACGTAGGTGAACACAGCACCGATTTAAACAGGGTCTGGGCCCGGGTGACCCCCGCGTACCCATAAACCCTGCTGCTACTGATGCACCAGCACCTCAGCTGTGCTGACAGCTGCCCTCAGGAGCATTTAACTTCTTCAGCTGCAACCTGGCAAAGACGATACACGATTGCTTAAAACATAATTCCAATTTTTGGGTGGCTAGGGCTAGGTGCATCCCTCTCCCTTCTTGCGAACCAAGGGCCCCGCAGCTCGTCCCGCTCGCGGGCGCACACTCACGTACGTGAGACACATGCGAAGAAGCCGGTGGCATCGGGTCCCAAAGCTGCCCCGCTGGCGCAGGGAATGGGAACGGGAACGGGAACAGCTCCCACACACTGCAGCTCCTGTCTGTAGCCGGCGTGGGTCAAAACAGGACGAGCAATGTAAAAACCCCACTCTTGATGATTTTATTCCACATGGACCAGGGAGACTCGAGAAGAGCAGGGACGGAAAGAAAGGTTTTGCACTTTTTGCTTTCCACCAAGGTAGCTGCTCTTTTTTTTTTTTTTTTTCATGTCAACTGTTAATTTGTTTAAAATATGGCTTGGTAAAACTAAGTACGAGTGGATATTAGCACCAATATTTGTGCTAATTACAGCCTTTTGAAAATTGGAAATAATGGCCTAAAGGGTACAAACACACCAACTGTGAATCATAGGGAAAGGATGAGGGAAAAGGCAGTGTGGGCATTGAAAAGAACAGTCCAGATGAGTTCTGGAAATTTAACTGCTCATGGAATAAATTTCAACACAAACGAGCAATGCACTTGCAGGCCCACTGCAGATGGAAGCGACAGTCTTTTGTTTTATGTTTTGTTTTTTCTCCCCATGCCTGCTTGATGGGTGATTTGCGTCTGGTGCTCTGCGCTGCAAACTCTCCCTGGAGCGAGCACGCGCGGCGCCCGGAGGAGGCACTGCCGTGCTCCGTGCATGAATGAGGCATTCTCAGTGGATATGGGTCATGCTAGTAGATGTACACAGTAAGATTATTTGACTCTAATTCATGCCACTTGATATAATGTGATAAAACATTTGACATGAGAGATAAGTTCCATTTTAATCCGATAAGGTATGGGGGAAAGAAAGAGTGGGAATTGTAAAGGAGGAAGAGGTTTCCAAGGGACAGGTAATGCGCAGAAAGAGAGGTATCGAGTGAAGGAGCAGGTTGCTTGGGGAAAAAAGCAGCTTTCCCTGCACACTGAGGAAGCAAACGAGCGAGTAAAGAAAGCAAGGAAGGTTGTTACAGTTCCAGAGCCAGGAGACTGAGAAATGGCACTGCTGAGAGATGAAAGGAAGGAAAGTAGGAACAGAAGCTGCTTCAAACAGAAATTGATATATGGACAAATACCCTAAAGGAGACTGAAACACTAATGCTACAAGGCTGGCCGTCAACAGAAAACCTTCGCTATAGAACAGCTACGAGGACAGAAAGGCTATAATGCAACAAGAGCAACAGAAACAGAGATATCGGTTAACATGCATCCAAATCCAAAACAAACGGGCATCACAGGTCACTGTTCTCTTACAGTCCAATGAATTTATCTTGTGCAATGAAAAATAGCTCTGAACATCTGGGTCAGTTCCTACCATGCCATCCTCATCAAGGAGACCATGTCTCAACTTTACCTTTGGTGTCAGACACCACAACCTCATCCTCCTGAAATACGAAAGTTGATTCCTAATCAGCTCTGTTTTGGTTAGCTTTTAAAATTAAAATTTAGTACACTTAATTCACTGTCAGCTTTGGATTGCTCGTCAATGAAACACACTGCAAAATGTGCAGAAGAGAGGGCCCTTAGCAAGCGCATCTGCCAAAAAGCCGGCTCTAATTTTAACAGTGAGAACAATGACCAAGATGTTCTGTTACAGAGAGATTTTCCACAAGCTTAAACATAGTAAAGGGCTCTCTTAGAAGATGCTGTTCCCTTAAAATCCACGCACAGACAGACCAAGACACAGTAGACTAGAGTAGAGATTTAAAGCAGGCAGAGAGCAGATACGAGCCTTAGTCAGAAAGAAAGGAAAGATTTATTTATTTTTTAAAGCTATAACCAATAAATTTTCTCAAAATGTGACTTATCCTCCTGTCTTATTTTGTCACATTTTGGTTCTCTCCTGCTTGGTGTCCAAGGAGGAGAAGGCATTTACTTACATCAAATAACCTTTCTATATACATCTCCTCATTGACCTTATCACGCAGGACATCCTGAGAGTGGCGGACAAATGTCACATAGGCATCAGCAACATCCATCCCCGGCTTCTGCATGGGGGAGAGAAGAAGAGAGAGAAAGAGAGAGAGATACATGAGTAGCAGCGCAGGGGGCAGCTCCTCCGTGTAGCCTCGTTGTTGCTTTTCCTTCTCCTCCATCTCCTGCTGTCCTCCTGCAGTTCGCCCTTTCCTTACCTGATGGACACCGAGTCCCACTGTGTTGCCCAGCAAAATACTGTGTGCAGCACAAGATCATGCAAAGACACTTGCTCTTTTCTTTTGCCTAGAGCGAAGCTGGTCAGAGGAATAAAGCTCCTCCTTGACATACCGATGCTGGGAAGTTGTCTTGCTACCTTTGGTGCTGTTGACCTAGTGAGTGAACCAGCAAGCCAGGCTGGGGATTTGTTGTTTTCTTGGGTCATCTTCTCTACGCAAGCCCTCTAGTTTCTGAAGGTAGAAAGCTAACAGCCAGAGCTGGGCTCTCGGTTCTTCTTCTATGGTGTGAGGATGTGTGCAGTAAGCAGCTGGCGTTGCAAGAGGCATGCCAAAATCGCCTTTCTTTTCCTGTTTAGACCCCTGACTTTAGCTCACATTTAGTGCTGCTCTTAAGAATAAATTGGGTAAATGGTAAGTCAGGGAATGTGTGTCTACATGAATGTTTAAGCTGCTGCTAAACTGCAGGAAGCCTCCCCGTGCTGTCACATCTCTACGGCTCTCTGCAGAATTCAACTGATTTTAAACAACAACCCACAAGCATGCAAGATTTTGGGATAACAGCATTTCTTTAAAGAAAATGGGAACTGAGGCAGGTGGAAGGGAAAATACTTAAAAAAAAAAATAATCCTGTTTGAGTTCACATTGCTTGATATATTGGAATCAAACTTACCTCAAAGGAAACCCATTAAAATACTGTAACATGAGTCATTACAAGAGCTGCCACAAAATCTTAAATTTCCACGGCACATTGTAAGTTTGTTAATAACTAGTGTCATTAGTTTCCATTACTGTGATTTACCTCAGATCACAGAGTATCGTTTCTCCGCAAGATACGATTGTCAGCCGCTGTAAATTGAAGTTAGTTAACACATCTGTGTAATTTCCAGGGTGAAAATGAGGACAGTTTGGAAAGCAGTAGGAAGGGAGTTTTTTAATACAGAGCAAACAATTATCAAGCAAAGGGCCAGTGCTTGGCCCTTGGGAAGCCAGTAACATTTCTTAACACCTACTGCAACAATGACAAGGTATTAATTTGAAAAACAATGAGGACAACACAAATGTGGCAGTAGTCAAGTGTTACACTTTCAAGCAATTTTCAGCACGCCGATCATGCCCATTTCAAGGTGGCATTAAACGGATTGGTTTGTACCCAGACAATTGCAACGGCGTTTGTGGAATTAGATTTAACCGACGGTTTTCTGTTCAACACCAGGATTTCCCCTCTGTCCTCTAAAAGAGGAGCCTCTAACAAAACAGGTTTTTCTTTTTCCTTCCCCCAGAAAGGCAGTGCCTCACAGACCACGGGGTGGCCTCCCACAACGGTCTGGGAGCTGTGCGGGGCTGGTGGTTGATTTAATCAAAAATTTTGGGGCTGTCAGGGAAGCCGTTGTAATGTGGCTTCATTTCCAGGGATAAGTGGGGAAACAACCAAATTAATAACCTAGATGAATGATTTCTGCTCTATTTTATGCAAGAACCAGAGTGTCCGACTGGCTCCAAGGATGGGAGCAGACCCTGCTCCTCCTGCATGGCCACAATGCTGAGGACCTTCTGAGGGTCTCCGAGGTACAATGAGAAAATGGTTTTGGAAAAGCTTAAAAGGGTTATATAGCATTTTACTGAGGTTGCTTCCCTAGAGATGCTTTAGTTTCCAGGAACATAGAGGCCTCAGAGAAGGCTGTGCTTTGCCCTAAAATTTACTTTAAAAAGTGTTCTGCACTCAAATTCCTGATGACTAAATATTTAAGATGCACTCGAAAACTAGGAGTTTCAACTGAACGATCTCCACATTTTCTACACATGCTAGCTCCACAGGGCTAGAAATGAATTCCAAGTCTCTTGTTCTAATGCTCCTAATATCTTGTTTCTATTACTCCAAGACGACAGGATGCCAACCTCTCCATTGGGATATTTTTAACCAAGGAAGATCTCTTACTCTTCAAGAGTTTGTCTTCTTCATGCTGGGCTAAAGATATGGGAACGTGGTAGGAGAGGTTTCTTTTGGGCTAAAGGGATGGAAACACCGAGCGCAGATGATGTGGTCCAAGACATCTGATAAATTTATCATTGTCATGTGACAGCATGCAGAGTGACTGCATCTGCATGAAATGCATATATATACATTATACATACAGGTCATCGAACTCAACTGAGTTATTCTTGATTTACACTGCCCAGTCTAACTGGATGCAGGAACTGGTGTGGTGTATTAAGATCTACTCTTTTTTTGTTTGTAATTCCTCAAGATCTTTCTGCCCATAAATGTTACAGTAACCCCTTATTCCAGCCAACATTCATATACTACACTTAAATTCAATTTAAATGTAAATTTCTGGCAAGTTAAGTGCTCTGTCTAAGAATGTTAAGGGCTCTTTTCCTTATGAATCAAGGTCTAATTAGAGGAGACGATGTACAGTTTTCCTATACCAATTACAGAAAAATGGAAAAAATTATTTTCATTAACAATTTCCCAAACACATGTTGCTAGCTCATCACCATTTCCCCAAAGTAATAAAAAAGTCATTTTCCGAAAGAGTAAAATAAACCAACAATTAGAAGAACAAAAATAAAATAGATTAGCTAATGTGTTAGATGTGTGTTGGCTCAGTTCTAACATGTCTGGACCTTTTTGTTTGGAAATTATACTGTATTTGTACAAGTCCAAATGAAGAATTAACAGAATGTACTGCTCCCATTTTTTTAAAATGTAATTCAAGCCAATTGCATAAATATGGTACCTTTTTGACACCATCTGCAAATTATTGCCTAAACAGCCTCGTAGGTCTCCATAAGAGGGTAACTGCTCATTATTAACTCCATGGAGATATTCTTTCCAGTTCAAATGTTAGAAGTGCACAGGCCCATGGTTCAATCTTGGCTGTTAATGCATAACGTGGGTTGCTACACATGCCATAAACCAAAGCACAATGCAAATTACTATGACAGAAGTTGTTTAAATTGTGCTTACGGGTACATCCACGTATTTGGAAGCAGCCTTCACCTGTAAAAGGAACAAGAAGAGAGTTTACACCATCAGTACGTTTTCAGGTCTTTGCTTTTTCTTTAAACACCTGTAAGGACTCCTCCAACCAAGACTTGGGACAACATGATGCTGAGTAGGGGAAAAAGGGTGATAAAAGCTATGTTTCCTCTCTAAAAGAATAGGCAAGGGCAGTATTTTTGTTGTTGTTTTGGAGAGGTAACTTTACTGCTGCTAAAGCTCTAATAGCAACAGATGATAGTGTGGGAGTTATGCTTCTCCCTCTTCTACTTCAGCGAGCGGGGGAAGACGGGGTTCATAAGTAGACATCGTTATTTTCTTCGGAGGCCTCGTTCTCCACCTGATGCCATGTGTCTCCGAAGGCAGCATGTGTCTCTCCTGTCGGGACCCGCATTCCAGGGACCGTGGGAGGTCCCCGGCAGCGGAGGCACAACGGCATGGCAGGGCTGGCAGGCACCTGCACCAGGGTGGCCACCAGAAAGCGCCCAGAGGACCCTAACTTTGCCCCCTGCCCATAGTCCTGCACACAGTGTGCTTCCCCCAGCTTTGCATGCTGCAGCCTGGGAGATTATTTTCCCCTTTTTTTGCTGGCCTTGATGCTGGCAGGAACTCGCAGACCGTGTTGGTGTGGCATGCTCACGCCGTGCCGCAGAGAAGTGCCCCAAAGCTTTTCTGCTTCCCAGACTACAACAGCTACATTAGAGTTTCCTATGATTTTCCCCTCCTTTTAAAAGACGTTATTTGAGGGAGGGTATCAGAGGGAGGATGTTGCACTCGGCGGTGTCCTCGCAAGCCGGCAGGCGCTGCAAGACCCCGAATTTACTTTGTCTCTGGTTTGCCATGCAGCAGGGTGCACATTGCCTGGCACAGGAGGTGGGGTGGCCCTCAATGACAGGGCCAACTTTTCCAACTGAGCAGTGCCCAGCTGGCCAGAGAGACCTTTTTCCCACTGTAGCATAAGGCACCGTGTCTAGAAAGAGTATGGCTGGGATTTTCCACAACGCTTCTGCTTTTAATTAGGGTAAGCGTTGCCGGCCATCTTTGTTTGGGTGTAAAAGCTCACCTGCTTTTAAATATTTCTAAAGCTACCATTAAAACAGCCTAAATATAACACGCACACAGTTGCATCTTGGGATGAATAAATTATGTGTCCCGAATGAGAGAATGAATGTATGTGTGAGACAGAATGTGAGAGTGGGTGGAAGCACTCATATGGTGTGTGTGGGGGGTGCATAATTAAGCACAATGAGGCGATACAAAAGACCAGACTGGTGGTAATTGCTGAGGTGAACGCTGCAAGTATTGGCAGCGCCCAGGCTGCCAAGCCGGGGGGCAAGAACAGAGGGAAGGGCAGGAGGAGGGTGCTGAGCGCCTGCCACCCCGATGCGACTCAGGGTCTGGCTTTCCAAGGGGATGGAGGGGGACAGGGCATGTCCCAGCACATGAGTTTACAAAGGAGGTAGCAAAATCAGTGCCAAGCCCTCACTCCGGGCAAAGAGCAAACACTCATCTCTCCTCCAGGTACCCCCGTTCCCAGCTGGCCGTCTGGACACCTCTCTCTTTCAATGCATTTATCCTCACAGCTTTCTTGGGAGGTAGCGAAGCGTTATGCCTTGCTCCTGCCGAACGGGATCGGAGGAGCCCCAGCTTCCACGCGTGAAGGCAGCTGGAGCCCAGCCAACGGCTGCAGCTCCGGAGGAGCAAGCAGTCACAGCACACCCATGCTGGCATGGAGCAGCTGCAGGCAGGGCTACCCAAGCTAGCTCCAAACGAGTTCTTTTTCTGAACAGCAAAGCTAAACAACCAGGAGGAAAGCTCAGAAAATGATGTGGCTCAACAGCCTGCAGAATTGAAGCCGGGGTCCGTGCTCAGGGCTGCACTGTGCCATGCACCTG
Source organism: Morus bassanus (assembly GCA_031468815.1). Lineage (NCBI taxonomy): Eukaryota > Metazoa > Chordata > Aves > Suliformes > Sulidae > Morus > Morus bassanus. Next base: position 9,267,839 of record CM062580.1, on the reverse strand, counting down.
TATCTTCAAATATCAGACAGGGCATGAAGTAATGCAGTGGCACCCCTGGAAACCTGCAATCTGAGCGTGGATTTAGCACTCTTAGGTCCAGCTTAGCACCACCATCTCAAGCTGCCTTCTTCCCCAAAGCCAAGAGGCGACAAGAATAACTCAGTTGGCTTCCTGCTATCTCCCCCCTCCACCCACAAAAAAACTGAGCTTCTTCTCCTGCCCACTCCCCTTTAATCAGAATAATTACTTGTTTTTCTTTAAACTCAGATTTGGCTACATTTAGTGAAATTTCCAAACTGCCGGATGTTGTGTGATTTTTGCTAGGCTGCCGTTTTTCACAAAGTATGTGACTTTGCCATGAAACGTCTCAGTTTACCATACAAATTTTGTGCAGAACAAAAATAAGATCTTTTACTTCTGCCTCCCTTGGGTAATATGCACTTTAGTTTTAATTACTGTAGGTGTAATTCTCCGCCTACAGAGGCCATCCAGATTAAAGGGAATTTTAGCAGCTGTCGTTCCTGTGACTCAGTGGATCTGCACATGCAGACACCCAGCCAGGGCCTGGGCTGCTGCTGCCGAGATGCACTTAAATGTAGCAACAAACAGAAAAAAAAAAAAAAAGTCTGGCCAAATTTAGAAGGGTATTTTCCTCCCAAAGTGCTCTGCAAGGAGAAGTGGCTAGTGAGAATTTATTAGGACAACAGATGCGTTAATTTTATCTTGAATTTCGAGGCAAGAATTGGAAATGAGGATATCCTACTAGGTGATAAAACTGTCTGTCACAAGACCCCCGATTACATGTCACTTGCAGAGCGCCTGGAAAACACACGATGAAAGAAGTCGGTGGAAGGGGGTGGGAGACTAATGCTTTCTAGAGCTCAGCGGCTTGGACCACCACACTTTGTTGTATTTGTTCAGACAGGGAAAACGTGGGAGGTGGTGCAAGCATGCTGTAACAAGAAAGAGTTTCTCTATTTATCATTTCAAAGACTAAACACAGCAAATCCCATTACTACTGCAGGGAAGGGAGACTTTCTAAGCCCAGTGCCAAAGGGGCCAGGGCTGTTCCTCAGCCTCCTCTTGTGGCTGGTGCTGCTCAGTGGCTCCCAGTAAACAAGCGGGCCAAAGCAAGAAACATCCCTTGCCCAGAAAGGAGCAATCCTACTCCTCCGCAGTGCGCCCAGCCTCCTTGCTGGGGGCGAGGGCTCAGCACCTTCCTGAGGACGTGCACAAACCACGCACAGTAACTATTTGGGTGCACACCCCTTCCTGGCTGGAAACTCAGGAAACTGAAGCTGTGGAGCTGGGCTTAAAGGCTGTGGGGCCGTCGGAGTGGGACAGACCGTTTTGCTGCTGCTGAGGCGGTTAATTGCCAGTAAGTGTCTGAGGGGCAGCAGAGTGAGGATGCTTGACCCCCATGTACCTACGTGCTGCCTCCTCATGGGTGCCCAGAGCCCGAGTGTGGCTGGGGGGTTCACTCAGCAATTGAAGGGAGCACCACTCAGCAGCGTAAACAGTAGGATGTGGTGGCAGCAGCGCAGCATCAGCCGAGGAACAGCTTGGATTCATGGAGGAGGAAGGGCTGCACATTATGCTGTCTACCGGGACTGATGCTGGTACTTCCGATGCCTGAAAAGCTGCCGCCCCCACATCCTCTGCTGCTGGCACGCGAGCATCTCCTAACCCTCAGCAGCACTGGAATGAGGGAAGGTATCCACCCCAAGCCATCCCCTGCATCCCCACGAGCAGGGCGAGCACAGCCCCAGGGGTGTAACCATGCAGGGGTTATCCTGGGAGAAGAGCTGCACTGCGGGGCAGAGTGGGACACCCTCCCTTCCCTTCCTTCTCTGAAGAACAAAGTGCCTCCAACACACCTGGAAAGTTGTGACACTTAGTTTGAACCCCATGGCAGTTTAGATAAGCTGCCAGACTGTGTGTGCACACAGCTGCCTGAGAGCAGAGTTCCTCGCTTCAGCTGGTGAGCTTTCCTACATGCATTCTTACCATCCCCATTTCCAAACAGATCCTACAAAACTGCCTCAAACTCGGCAAAAAGGGCCCAAGAGTAGCAAACAACAGACAATTACAACTAGCTAAGACAACTCCTGAAAAAGATTTTGGAAAGCCTTCCCAGTTTGCAGAGCAGTGCTCTCTGCCTCCTGCCCAGTCTCCGTGAACAAGTGAGCGCAGGACAGGCTGCGCATGCGGGCAGCGGGGCCGGTGGGTGAAAATGTTAACGCAACTTTCCAAGCAGGCCCAGACACATGCATTTGGGAGCACACCTGTCTGGGAGCTGAGCTAAGGGAAGCCACACTTGCAACAGATGCTCTTGTAAACTTTCTGGCATGCATTTTCAGAAGACCTTTGAAAATCGGCTGCTATGTGCTTGTCCTAAGAAGCTGTCACAACACTTTTCTGGAATACAGCTCAGATTGCTAAACCCCTGTGGATACTGAGGCCAATTTTGCATGGATATTTTTCTTGTCCTGTACTCTTCCGGGAAATACGTAATGGGGTGAGCTGTGGATTGGTTCTGCAATGTTAGGGAGAAATGTGTCACAAGGGGCACCTTGTGCTCCGTAACCTCATGGCATTTCCCCCACCTTGCTCTCTTTTAGAAACATGAAGGCACTCCTTAGATCTCCCTTATTTTGTTTTTTACTTCTTAAGATGGTCACTGTTACGGCCAAAAGAATGAAAGGAACATACCTGTCATGCAAGGTGGCAATGAAACAACTTCTTCAGTTAGGGAAATTGTGTGTACAGTGCAATGATTTTTTTTTCACCTTTGTACGCATCCTCAACAGAATAAACTCCACCAGCCTGACTGATGACTAGAGATAGCTTTACACTGTGCTACAGCAAGATGGTCTATGCATCTTGGGTGTTTATGTACTGTATACCTGCACACAGGTTGTGTATTGATGTGGGGGTTACAGTGTTCAAACATCACAGAATGGCAGAACTGTTATGTAGCTCATCTAGTCCTGGGAGAGCAGGAGATTACAAGTTGGGGAAAAAAAAAAGAAAAAGGGAAAATATTGTCTGTACTTACAGTAAATGATAGGAAAGAAGAAAACAAAGTTCCTTCATCGTATCTAGACAGTTTGGCCAAGACTCCTTCCAAAATGGTGACAAACTATGAAGACAAAAAATACTGCAATTATTTTTAATAATTGAACAAGGGTGTAAAAATCAGCATCACCTTCAAAGAAGTCAGTGGATCTCTCAGCATTGCCAAAGGAATGGACAACCTGTCCGCAAACACAGGGGGGCAGGGAGCGGGGAGCCTTTTGGGTGCTACGTCTTGCTGGGTGGGAATCACCCCTCAGTGTCATGGGAGATGCTGAGGACAGGAGGTGGCTGCAGCATGCAGGGAAGCCAGCACAGCCTCTCCGGACGGGGAAGCTGGTGGTTCTTGCTCCCAGTACACAGTGTCAAGCATGCAGCTAGCTGGGTATTCTTGCAGAAGAATTGAACTGGCATATGTTGGCGGATTATGTTTAAAGGTCTCCACTGTATAATAGGGATGACTTGTTCTCAGAAAGTTTGAAACTAGAGGAAAACACACCCCACCATCTTTCTCCCTACGTACCAATTCCCCTCTGTGTTAGCGCAGCACACCAGACCTACACAACAACCTTGTGTAGGGAAATGCTGGCAGCTGAGCTAGAGGAGCCGACTCTGAAGAAAAACAATTTCCAAACAATTAAACCTGACATTTTGGAATGTATTTCCCACTACTGTCACCTCTAAATTAATTTCTTAGAAGAGCATATGGTGATCTTGCACAAGACGAGTTATTTTGTCCGCACAACCTTATGCATAGGAGTGGTGACCACCTCTGCATGCCACCCCAACGTCTACATAGCAGCATTTAGCAGTGCCACCCCTTGACTGCAGCTACCCTCAGTGCCATGGGGTGATGCTGACCACGGGGTGTTACCCCATCAACATAACACCCATTCTTTAAAACCACTTCTGGCCCAGTATGGCAATCCTGCTAGCAGTGTACTACATCTCACGCAGTTCCTAATCATCAAAGAGTCACCATGAAAGGACTGGGAGATGTATGATCTTGCCTGTGAGAGACAAGAAGCCAATTCAACATCTTAATGTGTCACATTTTAATGGAAACGCACATATTAAAAACGCAATGTTAACAGTGAATCACTTCACCTGAAGCCGAAGGTTACCTTTGCCACTAGGAGTGTTATCATTTCTTTGACGGTTTCCTCAATTAGTTCATCTATTTTTGAATGGTACTGGTGCTAAAGAAAAATAAAAGCAGAGGGGGAGGAAAATATTAGCATTGATCACAGGCAAGAGCTCAATGGCTGTCAGCCTCTTCCCTTGGTAAACCACAATATGCAGTAGTATTAAACCAAAGAATTATGCAGCTTATTACCCTGTGCTCTGCTATAGTGGCCAGTGATTACTTACACTTGTAGGAGAGACCCTGAATTCAGGAAATCTTACATCAGTTTGCAAAGCATGGGCAAACCCTGCCCTCTTCTGTGTGCCTGCAGCTCTGGGAACCACACGCACGGGTTGAAGGGGAGGCTTTGCCATGCCCGAGAGCACCAGCACCCAGCACTCCTAGAGACGCTGAAGTCCTTTTGCTTCAGTTCTGCAGGCATTATCCTGTTCATTTTTCACATGGATCACACTTGACAATGAGATACGCCCGCCGCCGGAGGGAAACGGGCAGCCCTCGCCTAGGGCACCGCAAACCACACAGCCCTCGCAAAGGGAGTGGGGAGGATTTGCTGCACCAGAGGAGTCTGCAGGGGGTTGAACCACCAGAGATCATGCTGTGCACTTCCCATCTACTGCAGCAAAGCATGTGAACGCATGTTACACCCTGGGTTCAGCAGGCACGTGGTTCAAATTAAGCACTCATTTAAATGCTTTGCTCAGTGACTATAAGATATATTTAAACACCCTCCCCCCCCAACAAACCAAGATGAGCCTTTTTGTCCCATGCAAAAGCCAGCAGGCAGTGCAGCCCCGAGCCCTGGGTGTTTGCAGATCCCGCGGCACGAGCTCAGAACCTGCTGACCAACGTCAGTGCCTGCAGCATCAGTGTTTCTGAGTCTTCAACCCAATTTCTGCACATGCCAAACCTTGCTTAGCTTGGGAGCTCTGATGCAATCAGCTGCAATATGGCTAGAATAGGTACTAAAATACAGTCTTCTACTAATTTAGAAAAGACCTGTTTCCAATACAAGATTTAATTAGTGAAAACATACAGTATATTCTTATTTTCAATGGACTGAGAAAATACTGATTATGACTGCTTTCCAACACAAAACATTTGATTTTTCAGTCAAACATTTCAAGCACTGGTGCTAGTCACTATATTCATTACCACTTGGCATTAATATTGTTTTAAAATGTTAACATCAAATCACATTGAAAGACACAAATCTGCTTTAAATACTAATCAGACTTTGGGAAGGAAGACTGCGAGGGCTTTACAAATGCGAGATGTTGGTCTTAGTTTCTGATCGGTAGTCTCTGAACTGCTCTACAGTTTGGGGATTTTTTCTATGACAGTAACATATTAATACAGGAATTTGGAAAAAAGAAAATAAAAGTAGGACACACTTACCCACTCTTTAGCAAACTTTTCAGATGATTGGGGACAGAAATAAAGAGGAAAGTGCAAAAGACAGGAAAAAGAACATAGGAAGATAAACAATAAATAAACCAAAATCTTTAAATAAAAAGGGACATATGAGAACAGCAGCATCATGCACAGAAACAATAAGCAATGGAAAATGAAATGTGATCAAAACCTCCTTTCACTGAAATATCAGAGATCGCTACCCGTAATATTTGCAGGCATTAAAACAGGGTGAAGGCACAGGATTGTACCTAACTGCTGACAGTCTCTTATGGTTTTATTGCCCTCCAAAGAGGAAGGCGACCAGCTGTTGACAGGCAGAGTTCAGCATCGGGGCAGCTGCACACCTTTCACCAGGATGTACCCGAAGAGCGAGCCCCGCTGCAGGGCAGGGCAGGGGTGCATGGTGCAGCACACCGTGGCCGAAGACCTGGCTGGGGCCACTCACAGCCTCACCCACGCAGGAGGACAGGCTGGCACCGCCACGCCACAGGCTGCAATCTGCTGGGCCCACTCAGAGGGAAAAACATACGTCAACAAGCAAGCGATACTTGCATTTGCAGTTCCCATGTCCTGCTTTGGAGGTCAAGACATATACGAGTCCCTTATAGGGATCATAGTTATGATTAATCTGTTTAACACAGAGTTAGCCCTTATCAGGTCCCAGGATTGATCTTGCCGTGCTCAGCACAGCTGGAGATGTAGCTGCGGGTGACGGGGACCTGTAACAGCTGGGTACGGATAGGAGCTGCTGACGTCCTTGGCGTACACAGCCAGGACCTCCTAAGGGAGATGAAGAAGGGATTATGCATATATTGGGGGTGTCTTCTCCATGTTTTCCTTCTGCTGCTGCATTTTCTGTGTGTGCGTAAGACCTTGCAACCAAGGATTTAGCTAACTGCTTTCATGAGTTTTAACTCAAAACCAGCTAGCTACGTGCAAAACAATACACTGTGAAATGCACTGACCAATGCATTTTCAATTAAAAGCTTGTTTAAAAAGTGAATAAGAGCCCTGATGGAATAAAACTGCAGCTCTGAGAGCAGGAGAGGACCCTGTGCATACACCAAGGCGATGTTGGTAGGACTCTGACTGCTCATTCCCATTGCAGTCGCAACCCCTGGGGCAGACTCAGACCTGGTGCCAGGACAGCGACTGCGCAGAATAGGGCCCATGAGGCTGTGGGTCCTGCCCCGGGCAGCCACAGTGATGTGCACCCAGTGCAGCCCGCGCTGCAGCCCCAGCTCCACCTTGGGAAGGTGAGCCCCGGCCAGGATGGGGTTGGAGAAGGTGGCAGTTTGGAAAACAACTGCCTGGTGCTGCTTTCACAGACGCCTGGCTTGTAAACCAGCATTTCCAACAGCTCCTTCTACATTTCTTATGAAAATGCCTAAGGTTAAAGATTGCATAACTGGTTTGCTTTACTCAGCGTAGCCCCCACTTTTGATCGAGTTCATCGCAGCTTTCTATTAGCTCAATTATTACAATCCATAATCAGTGCACTACAATGATTCAACTTGACTTTATGTGATGAGTATCTTGCCTTGTCATGTAACAGATTGTGTGTATGTTGTATTTCTCTAAGGACCATCTGACCTTAGATATTAAATAGAAACATACTAGACCAACTGAGAAACATTTAATACATACATTTATCCCCTTAGATGTATTAAAAATTCAGAGGAAAAATAAATATTTAAGATGGTAAAGTATGTTTACCAAATGTTTTAACAGCTGCCTTTAGGGACAAGGAAATGGAAATGAAATGATGGGTGTTTGTTTCACAGGGTAATGCTCGCAAAATGCATTCAAGTATCTGTTAAAGTGAGTGTAACTGAAGGTAGTCTGAAAGGGAAGGCCACTGGGGTGGGCAGGAAACCGCAGGAGCGAGGTCAAATAACGTGAGGAGAGAGTCTCTGCTCACGTACTGCTTGGACCGTCAGAAAAATCAGAGGTTTGTTTCTAATCAAAATGTCTTCTCCAGCCAGGTCTGGGCAAACACCCCTGCCTGAGCACCGCGGTGGGCAATTTGAGCCCTTTTTGCTGCTTTTGAACTGTCTGCAAAGGGACTATGCATTTTAGGAGCCATGTGGCGGCTGTGGCACTGAGGGAGGGTCCCCTCAGCGAGAAGCGTCTGTCCCTCCCTCCCTCTCCATCCCTCCCCAGCGAGGCTGCAGGCAGCCACGCACTGAGGACAGGGGGACAGAGGGACTCGATGCACAGACCCATCTCCCTGATTTACAGAGGAAGACACAGGCTTGAAACCCTGTTTTTCTCATCCCTCTGCTGTCTATCTGACTGTCTCATCCTTTCCACCAGGGACTGTAAGAGGTGGGGTAGCATTTTGTCCTCCCCTCATGGACTGTAACGACAGATCTATATCTTAACCTTTACTCCCCCAGCATGACCATCTCAGTGCACAGGTTTAGACAGCTTCAAGAAGAGGAGATGGAGGTAGCTGAAATACAGAGTAGCACAAGCAAATGGAGGGGGAGGTAGGAACACTCATTAAAAGGAAGAAAAGAAAAAGGGAGGTTGTGTACAATTCTGCAGCCCTAAACAGTAACTTATGCACTGATAATTTACATCCGCTTTACCGGTCTATTAGTTCAGCTACCTGTTAAAAACCTCATGCTCCAGCAACTGCTGCTTGCCACAGGAGTTAGGCTGTCTCCGAGCTGCTGTACCAAACACCTTCTTAAAGCGGCACAGGCAGATCTGCAGAGCTAATCCCCGCTGCAGCTGAGAACAGCGGAGAAACAACTGTGCTGCCGCCTGCTCCCCTCTCACTTGCAATTTAACTCAGGCCAAATGTGCAATGTGACTGATGCTCAAAATTTGGAGGAAACTGAGGCAAGCACAGAGCATCGCAAGTTAGCATGGAAAGATGCAGCGAGTGCCTGGTCACACTATATCCAGATGCAGCTGATGCTATCAGTCTTGTGCCATCTGAATACTTAACCTGACAATTTTATGAAGGCAATGAGCTTGCTCTGTCATGATATCGGAGTCTGCTTGATCTCCAAAATGTCCCTGTCCCCAGGGACTGTGCTACTATAATGCACAAGGGTTTGATCCTGGTTTGCAGTGGGGAGCATTGCAACCATGGCCCTTCCTGGCTGACGGGGCACTGCCAGGGCAGATGTTGCAGCAGCTGCGGGCTGAGGGATTTGGGGAGATAAATGGGTATGAATACAGAACAGAAAATGGTACAGAAGTTCATATCCAGGCTCGGACAACAAAAGCCCACTCAAGATCTGCCTCAGCTGACCTGGAGGACGAAGGAAGAACCTGATGATGAGCAGTTTGAAACCTCTCTTGCAAGGCGACTGTCACAAATAAAATGTCATAACTGAAACACGTATAAGAAAAATAAAAAGAACAGCTGGGTCTGATCCAAACACCACTGACATCAGGGCAAGGATCCCTGCTGCATTCAGTGGCCTTTGGAGCAAGTCCTCTCAGAGGAACAGGGTGAGGTAAACAACTGAAAAAAAAAACCAAAACCCAAAACAACTTGCAAACTTGCAATGATTCACTGCAAAATCTGACCATGGAAAGTTGTAGCAAAAGGGCTTATCTAGGGAATGCTGACAAGCAGCAGGATAGGACAGGTAGGACAGCCAAACAGTATTTGTGAATTTATTCTAGACTGGTAGAGGAATATTTAATTTGACTTGAAGCCACTGTAGCAAAATGATCATTAGGATGCATTTAATGTAGTTCAATTTACCATGTCTTTCTAATTCATAGATCAATTCACAGAAACTTCAACCTGCAACTGTGGCCTCAGAAGAAAAAAAATGTATCAGCAATTAATTAAAACAGGTTTGTTGTTTGGCAACTTGAGTCATTAAGAACCTGGAAATCCAGGATCATCAAGCTTGCTGATTATAGCCAGTACTCAAGGAAGTCACAGCAGCAGGAATTTCAATCTACTTTTGGAAGTTAGCTATTTTGATGTTTTGGGTTTTGTTTTTGTTTTTGTTTTTGTTTTTTTTTTTCCTTACAAGCATCACAGCAAAAACTTGGCACTTCCATTTTCCTTATGCTTGTCTACAGAACACAGTCATACACAGAAAGTGTGTTGCCAACACCTGGCTCCAAGGTGCAGTTAATGACTCAATATATATGGTCATCATGCATCAAGCAAGCTTAAGAGTTACCTTATGCACACCACAGTCCTTGCAAAATGTCACTCCTAAGTGACAGGGATTCCGAATGTTTATATTCATTAGATTTATTTGAGAGCGACCCCCTGCATATTCATCTGCACACTATATGGAAGGCTAAATCCACAACTGATATAACGCCTCTGAAACTAGCACAACAGGAGATAGGAAATTTCATGACATTGCCTTTAAAAGCTGTGAAGGGAAGAACCTGCATTTTTACCTCTTGGCCCATTTCCATACTGCAAAGCTTTGTTGACTGAGCTTTGGCATCCACCATGACATTAAACATGGTGCATATTGATTGAGGGACTCGGAAATCTGTTGATCTGCTGGTTTTCTGCAGCTTTACTTCAAATGCAATCCTGGTTCTGTTAAGAAAAAGAGAAGAAGACGTTTCAGTTGCTTTTTAACGTACCAAAGCTAATAATAATGTGAAACAATACTGAGAAGAGTTCAACAAACCAGAAAGCTGAATGCTGCTGGGAGTGTTACAGTGCAGTTATTACAAATGTGATTTTACTAAAAATGATTTTCCAGTTTAAAAAGAAACCCACTTTCCAGAATACACACTATTTATAAAGTGTGCAACAGTTTCGGGGAAACCATGACTTTCTCATGCTTGATAAACAGTGTGATGATGTTACAAACAGCAGTGTCAATGTACACCTATAATTTGGTTGCATTAGCTGATTTATAACCACAGACAAATCATAGAATCATAGAATCATTAAGGTTGGAAAAGACCTCTAAGATCATCAAGTCCCACCATCAGTCCAACACCCCCAGGCCTCCTAAACCATTCGTGAAGTGCCATGTCTACACATTTTTTAAATATCTCCAGGGATGGTGACTCCACCACCTCTCTGGGCAGCCTGTTCCAGTGCCTGACCACTCTTGCAGTAAAGAAGTTTTTCCTAATATCCAATCTAAACCTCCACTGGTGCAACTTGAGGTCATTTCCTCTCATCCTATGGCTTGTTACTTGGGAGAAGAGACCGACCCCCACCTCACTACAACCTCTTTTCAGGTAGTTGTACAGAGCAATAAGGTCTCCCCTCAGCCTCCTCTTCTCCAGGCTAAACACCCCCAGCTCCCTCAGCCGCTCCTCATCAGACTTGTTCTCCAGACCCTTCACCAGCTTCGTTGCCCTTCTCTGGACACAGTCCAGCACCTCAATGTCCTTCTTGTCCTGAGGGGCCCAAAACTGAACACAGGATTCGAGATGCGGCCTCACCAGTGCCGAGCACAGGGGCACCATCCCTGCCCTGCTCCTGCTGGCCACACTATTGCTGATACAAGCCAGGATGCTGTTGGCCTCCTTGGCCACCTGGGCACACTGCTGGGTCATGTTCAGCCGGCTGTCAGCCAGCACCCCCAGGGCCTTTTCAGCCAGGCAGCTTTCCAGCCACTCTTCCTCAAGCCTGTAGCGTTACACGGGGTTGTTGTGGCCCAAGTGCAGGACCTGGCACTGACCCTTGTTGAACCCCATACAGCTGGCCTCGGCCCATCGATCCAGCCTGTCGAAATCCCTCAGCAGAGCCTTCCTGCCCTCAAGCAGATCAACGCTCCCACCCAACTTGGTGTCATCTGCAAACTTATTGAGGGTGCACTCGATCCCCTCATCCAGATCATTGATAAAGATCTTTAACAAGACTGGCCCCAACACTGGGCCCTGAGGAACACCGCTTGTGACCAGCTGCCAACTAGATTTAGCTCTGTTCACCACAACTCTTTGGGCTCGGCCATCCAGCCAGCTTTTTACCCAGCACAGAGTAAACCCGTCCAAGCCATGAGCCACCAGCTTCTCTAGGAGGATGCTGTGGGAGACTGTGTCAAAGGCTTTGCTAAAGCCCAGGTAGACAACATCCACAGCCTTTCCCTCACCCACTAGCCGGGTCACCTGCTCATAGAAGGAGATCAGGTTGGTCAGGCAGGACCTGCCTTTCATGAAGCCATGCTGGCTGGGCCTGATCCCGTGGCTGTCCTGCACATGCCTGGTGAGCACACTCAGGATGAACCGCTCCATACTCTTCCCCCGTACTGAGGTCAGGCTGACTGGCCTGTAGTTCCCCAGATCCTCCTTCCAGCCCTTCTAGTATACGGATGTCACATTGGCAAGCCTCCAGTTGTCTGGGACCTCCCCTGTTAACCAGGACAACAGCAAGCCTGATGCATTAAAGGAAGCTCCTGTTGCTCCATGATATCAACTACAAATAACAGAAGCTTGTTCATCGCTTGACTGAAAGGACGTTGCCAGATCATTGCGTTTTTAGGTCTACATATTATTTGCTTGCTGAAAGTTCCTAAGTGTCTCATAAGTTCATAGAAGTAGTTTCCCTGAAGCGTACATACTCACTAGAATATATCTGCAAAATATGCATGGGTGCAGTCATGCACATATAAACACGCACACACGCATCGCATGAGCCCGCACCTCACTGCTCTCCTGAGGTTTCGCTGAGCTCAAGTTTGAGATCCCTGGCAGTTACAAACCATGTTACACTAAGACCTTTGTTGGGCCAAAGACTACAGGATTTGATGCTGTGTCATATTTTAAAATACCAAGGCATCTGTGACTCTAACATGGGGAATACTCTGCAGTACAGTGAGCATTGCCTTGCCTTTCTTTGGAGCCCCTCTGCAGATTCCTGAGGTACTTCACTAATGTAACCTAACACAGAACAATTATCACATCAGACAGAATCTGCCAACAAATTAACATAGGAGCTTCAATTTAGAAATAACATCAGCTGCAGCTCAGGAATAACTCTGATCTTGAAAGATCCCTCAAGGGTTATGCAAATGAAAACTCATTTACAAATGTGAAACTCCCATTCTTGGGATGAGATCTGAGCTGGTACATAGGTCCTCCTGCCCGGATTTATTAGTGAGACAGGCCTTCCTTGCAAGGGCTGCTTTCCTGACAGCACCGAAATACAACCAAATGCGGAAGGCGGGGTGGCTCCTCCATGGTATTCAACAGTTCAGAGACAGACGCGAAGAAAAATGTTGTGTCAAACTGAAATTGCTAAAGAAACCTTAGCCAGGCCCTGTTTGCAGGTGATATAAATAGGGAAGGCAGCATATTGGTTTACATCAGCAGTGGCATTTGAACTGATTTAATTACCAGTGCCAGATTTAGCCTGGACTCGGGGACTAGAATCTTGATAATTACTGAAAGGACCCAAAGCGACTGGGATTTTCCATCTCCTTGCAGAGATAAGCATGTTCCTACTTACTTATGCTCAGAACCATTATATATAGTCATACCATTACAAGCTGGGCCAGGTTTTTACAGAGGGGCAACATATTTGTGGAAAGGTTGAAGTAGTTGAGGATAAAATCCCCCGGCTTTCAAGCACACAAGCCCTTCTTCAGATGTACCTGGAAACTTGCTTATTTTTCCCAGTTATCTCAGCTGAGCTAACCTGGTCTGATTTCTATAGATCATCGCAGCTATAACTGCACTGCAGGTGTAGCAAAAGTGCCATGGTTCGAATTTAAAAAAACAAAAAAGGAGAAAATAAGTGTTTTGTTGGTGGTGCTGGGGGCAGAGCAGAGAGCAGAGCTCCAGCACTGGCTTTGCCCCTGAAGGATGGTCTGACAACTGGAGGACAACTGAAACTCAGCAATCGTGCCAGCTAAAGGACCAAAGACGAGCTGCTGCAATAAAGGGGGATTTGTTCAATGCCAAAGACATCACGACCATCTCATTGCACTTAAAATGTACTGGGTTTTATTCCAGAGCAAGCCTTGAGCTCTCTGCCTTCCAGCGGGTGAGTCTCTTGCCTACATCTCAGGGACTGAATGTGCCTTCTCTTACGGTGACATTGCATATCCAGACTGTGAGGAACATGCAAGCAATAAATGCCATGCTCGCACTTGCAGAGTGGCCAGGCAGTTGTGGTACAGAGCAGCCACATCACACATTGCAGCTAATATTAGCATCTACCAGCTGTATTTGGCACCCATTTTTCCTTTGGTTTGTCTCTTTGTCTATTAATTTCTGCACAATGGAATGCAAAGTTCATTTCCTCCTCCTGCCTTATCACCTCTGATGCCATATAGACATAAATTACTGTGGAAAGATTAGAAATTTAATATTTTGTTTTCAAAATGACAGCTGCCTGTGTTTAAAATTTTTTTAAGGAAGCCTCTCTGTTTTGGAAGATCTGCAGGTGAGTATCCTATAATGTGGCTGATGATACAACAGCTTTTCTCAACTGATGGCAGATGCAAAGCCTGTGTGCCAAGCTACACAACATCCCCTTTCTGGGATCACTTTTTTGTTTGTTTTTTCATGGATCTGTGTTTTTTAGGTAGGTGCTGCTATCTTAGAGCTATGCCTTGAGCACTCAACCCCGCCAACACCAAACTGCATTTACAAAGACTTGACCTCATGTGCAGCACCGAAAATAAGTAGCATCCCATAAAGCTTGAAAGAACGGGTGATTTATTGCCTTATTGCAAATATGCACTCTCCAGAGTCTCAACAGAGAAGTGCTTGCTTGGGAGAGTCCACAATTCACAGCAATAGGATGGCTTTCCGCCACATCTGTGCTGGACAGGGGTGAGCTGGGGTCACTAATAAATGGTGGTTGAAGTGAAGCTTCGTTGATAATAAGACAGAAAAAAACATTATATCCTGTGAGCTCCTATGAGAAATGTGACTAGTTCACTCATGGATACGTACCTTTTCACACAGGACTCAATCATGTCACTCGCCATAAGCTTCAAGCGTTGTTCTAAGTGTTTTCCAAACTCCTCCTCAGGCCAGTGCAAATCCCGAATGAAGGTCTGTAGGGCATCAAGTTTCCAGAAGAGATCTTCTGAGGTGCCTGATCCATTGCTGGCAGGGCAAAATGAGAACAAAAGTCATAAGTGGCATCAGGCTCTTTGTAACCTGATGTGGAGACCATTCCTGCAACAAGTGTAGAGCAGACAGTAGTTTCATACACAGGACAACGCTGGCAATCTCCACCATCAGGATTTTGAGTTTTACCATACAGTTGCCTAATCTACCTTGCTGTCATCACCCACAAAACTTTCCAGACCAGATGAGTAAGACAACAGTATGAGTTACACATATTAACAGGAAGAATGTGTGTATGGTAAAAATCAGCCTTAGTTAATAACCACATTAACGTATGTGATTATTAAGAATTAAGGCCAAAAACTGTGGTAGAAAATCCTCGATCAATAATAACTGCCGTACTAGACTGTATGCAGTTATTAAGATTTAGGGTTTCATGCAAGTCTCCCCCCTCCAAATTTTATCTTGAGTTTGCCTTGTCCCCACAGTGAGGCCCCGTTTCCAGGT